>CM077669.1:285740654-286377577 GCA_039707655.1 Elymus sibiricus
ACACTCAAGATATTGTTGAGTGTGGACTTCCCTTCATGACTCTTTTCCAAGTCTTTCTTCAAAGAAGTGACTTGGGCCTTGAGCTCATTGATTTCCTCTACATGGTTAGTATGAACACAAGTACTAGAGGAAGTATAAGCTTCATCGTTAGAGCAACAAGGCAAGGAAAGTAATTCATCACAGGATGTAGCAACATTATCAGTAGATGAACTACGAGGACTAGCACATGGCAATAAAGCATTTCTACTAGCTGTAGTGCTAATGTCCACATGAGGCTCACTAGATGTTACCTTAGTAGTACTAGCCTCATGAGCTATTTTTAGCACATTATGGGATACTAGAAGATCACCATGAGAGCTCGAGAGCTTTTCATGACTTTCTTCCAATTTCCCATAATTGCTAGATAGCAACTCAAGTTGAGCCCTTAGCTCAACATTCTCCTTCAAAATGGATGCTTCACAAGGAATAGAGTTAGTAGCACAAGCATCATCATTAACAACAAGAGGAGAAGGCAACTTGGCAAGCTCTTTAGCATATGAAGCTTCAACTTGAGCACGAGACTCGGTGAGTTCAATGAGCTAACTCTTAATGACCCTTGAGCCATTTTTGAGGTGCTCAAAATCCTCAAGGAGTTTAGCATGTGCAACTTCAAGCTTATCATTTTTAGTACTAAAATCATTAGCCACCTCGAGATCTCTATCATGGGATTCCTTTAATCTAGATAATTCTAGAGCAAAGGTCTCCTCAAGAGATTCCTTGGTGGTTTGTTCATTTTCAAGAGCTTGAGATAGCTCTACGATCTCATTAGCGTAATCACGCTCATGACCTTCCATTTTATCAATGGTGGCCTTATGCTCCTCGAGATGAGCTTCCAACTCCTCAATATATTTCTTGCCCTCAATGGCAATAGACATGATTTCCATGAAGTTGGAACGAGCAATTTTATTCTTATGAAGAGCTTTAAAAACCATTTTTCCCTAAATTTTTAAGGAAGCAATATTATCACTCTCTTCATCATTATCCTCATCCTCATTATCATCAACATCATCATCATGAGATATATTGGGATTCAAAGTAGGAGATACCTTTGAAGCCTTAGCCATAAGGCAAAAGTGAGAAATAATAGATGATGATGTAGGATCCCTTGACACACCATTCAAGACCACATCTTGTTCCATGGAGTGTTGGGTTTCCTCTACATTGTTAGCACAACAACTCGAGGAAAGCGATGCATTTTTATCATGAGAACAAGACATGGCAAGCATATCATCATGAGATTTAGTCAAGCAATTTCTACATGATATGCAAGGACTATCAACACAAGCATGTGAAACATTTAGAGTGCTCGAAGTGTTAAAGTCCAAAGATGAAGCATTGCAATAAGATAGTGATGAAGTATCATCAACAATAAGCCCACTATCATCATTACAATGACCACCACTACTCACCATATCATTACCTTGTGGCAATCCACATGTAGGTGAAGAAGATTAAGTTGAGAAGACAACACAACCGGAGGTGGAGGGAGAACAATCATCCCTACAAATCTTGAACATACCTTATTTATCTTGCAGCTTCGTCCACAACTCTTGGGCATCCCAAAACGGCATGAGTTGAAATATAACTACATTGCTCAAAGCATCGAAAATCACATTAGAAGCTTGAGCATTGAGATAAGAGTTTTTCTCATCCTCAAAAGGTATGTGTTGAGAATCCTTTGGAGGAGAAAACCCCATATTTACAAGTCGCTCCAAATTTGGGTCCATGACCCTAAAGAGATTAAGCATGCGAATTACCCAAACATCAAAATTTGTGCCATCGAAACTAAGAGTGTTAGAGAATCCTAATCCCCTAGTCGACATCCTTACTCTCTAGGTGGTTAAACCTAATAATGAGAGATCTAGATCTGATACCAATTGAAAGGACGTAGATGTCGCCTAGAAGGGGGTGAATAGGCGCTTTAAAATAATTACGGTTTAGGATTGAACAAATGCGGAATAAAACTAACATTTAATATGTCAAGCACAAAACCTAAAACAACTAGGCTCACCAATGTGCACCAACAACTTATGCGAAGAAAGATAACAACTAAGTGATAGCAAGATATATAACAAAAACAATATGGGTATCACAAAATAAAGTGCACAAGTAAAGGGCTCGGGTAAGAGATAACCGAGGCACGTGGAGACGACGATGTATCCCGAAGTTCACACCCTTGCGGATGCTAATCTCCGTTCGGAGCGGTGTGGAGGCACAATGCTCCCCAAGAAGCCACTAGGGCCACCGTAATCTCCTCATGCCCTTGCACAATGCAAGATGCCGTGATTCCACTAAGGGACCCATGAGGGCGGTCACCGAACCCGTACAAATGGCAACCCTTGGGGGCGGTCACCGGTACCCGTACACTTTGGCAACCCTTGGGGGCGGTCACCGGTACCCGTACAAATTGCTTGGGGCAATCTCCACAACCTAATTGGAGACCCCGACGCTTGCCCGGAGCTTTACACCACAATGATTGAGCTCCGAGGCACCACCAACCGTCTAGGGTGCCAAGGCACCCAAGAGGAACAATCTCTAAGGTGCTCAAACACCCAAGAGTAATAAGCTTCTCAAACTTCACTTCCACGTATCATCGTGGAGAACTCGAACCTATGCACCAAATGCAATGTTAAGGGCACATAGATTGCCCAAGTCCTTCTCTCCCAAATCCCACCAAAGCAACTAATGCTAGGGGGGAAATGAGAGGAAGAAAAAAGAAGAACACGAAGAACTCCAAGATCTAGATCCAAGGGGTTCCCCTCACATAGAAGAGAAAGTGATTGGTGGAAATGTGGATCTAGATCTCCTCTCCCTTTTCCCTCAAGAACTAGCAAGAATCATTAGAGGGATTGAGTGATAGCAAGCTCAAAGAAGGTCAACTATGGGGGGCAAAAAGGTGCTCAAGAGTTGGGGAACCATTGGGGAAGAAGACCCCCTTAAATAGGTCCCCACGAATCTGCCCGCTATGTGCAGAATAACATAGGAGCGGTACAACCGCTATGCGAACCGGTACAACCCATCAAAAGCAATAAGCGGTACAACCGGCCCACAACCGCCCAAGAACCGCACCACAATACAAACTAGTCCGGTGGTAGAGCGGTACATGGCCGGTACAACCTTCGGACCAAATCTGGAGCGGTACAACCTCTCTATGTAAAACAGGTAATACTAAAACAGCCATAACTTTCGCATACAAGCTCCGATTTGAGCAAACTCAAGCTTGTTGGATAAAGGACAATGAGAGCTATCCAACAATGACTAGTTAAATTAAGAACAAGCAATGGAGAATAAATGCCACTAGGATAAGGAAAATGACCTTCCCAATAAATATCCGGCAAAATCACCAACACCGAAAACACAATATGATGCATACGAAATCTGTTTTCGATGAGCTTGAACTTATCACGATGAAGACCATAAGCTCAAAA
Source organism: Elymus sibiricus (assembly GCA_039707655.1). Classification (NCBI taxonomy): domain Eukaryota; kingdom Viridiplantae; phylum Streptophyta; class Magnoliopsida; order Poales; family Poaceae; genus Elymus; species Elymus sibiricus. The sequence continues at coordinate 285,744,122 of CM077669.1, forward strand.
ACTCACATAGAGAAAAACCAAATAAGGACCAAGAAAGATGATGATGCAAGGATGCAAATGGTTTGAGCTCTCAACGAACGATACAATCAAGCTACTCACTTGAGAGCCCCCCTTGATAGTACGGCTATTGATCCTATAACCCGGTCTCCCAACTAACACCATGACACCGGTAAAATGGAAAACCCTATCAAGGTCAAACCTTTGCCTTGCGCATAGTCCACTTGAGCTAGATGATGACGATCTTGTCCTTCTCAAGATGGACCACCTTTCTTGATTGCGCAGGCCTGATGAAGAATAGTAGATTGCTCCCCCATACTCCACTATGGGTGAGCCACTCTTTGGCACATCTTCACAAGTCCATTGTCACCACAATGGACGGCAAGCTTCAAGCATGATCTCTTTGTGATGATTCACTTGAACTTGTACACCGCAATCTTGATGACGATCACCACTTGATGTCATCTTCCAAGGGTTGTATGGGATCTTCCTCTTGATGCAATCCCATGGAAATATACCTAACCATACAAAGAACACTCACGTAGACCATGGGTTAGTACACAAAGCGTAATGGACAATGCTTACCATACCATGGGATCACTTGATCCCTCTCGATATATCTTGTACGCTTTGTGTGTTGATCAACTTGGTTCACTCTTTGACTTAGTCTTGATCAACCTTGTATCTTATCTTCTCTCTTCATAAAGATGATGTCTTGAAGGTAAACATGAGTGCTCACACAATCTTCTTTTTCAAGATATGCTTGCAATAAGCTCAACTCTCACATGACCAATCTTTGGATAAAACCTTGAATACCACCTTGGTCACCATATAAACTCCTTGAAACCAACAGATGGACTTCAAGAAGTACCTACGGACAAATCCTTCGAATATAACTCAAGGCAACCATTAGTCCATAGGGATTATCATCAATTACCAAAACCACAAATGGATAAATGTGCTCCTACACCGTCGCCGCCGTAGCAGATTCATCGCCAAGCTAGGGTATGAATCCGGCCCCTTGTGCGCCCCTCTATCCGATTCATGCGCATTAGGTTACTTCCATCTACAATCCACAGTGTGCAAATCTTTCTATCCCACAAGAATCATCCCGAGATTAGAAAACAAGGAAATTCTGGATCTGAACTCCCGCAACATGCATCTCGGTGACACCGAGTCGATAGAATCGGTCCCACCGATTCAGTTTTCAGGGTTTCTGAGAACCACTTCGGTGAGACCGAGTAGTTCTTTTCTGTTACACCGAAAAGACTGCCCAAGTTTCTCTTAAGCAAGTGGTCAGTCTCGGTGACTCCGAAAATTTCAACCCGGTGGTACCGAAATGTATTTTGCAGTAGTTCATACACAAAGTTTCTGAGTTTCAATTTTGAAAAATGTCTGTGTTTTTGTGATGCTCAACCTTTCTGCTCTTCTATACTCCATTCACAGGGACAGTATGTCAGCTTCAGGTGATAGTCAGAATTACTTCATAGAGCCTAGCATTGATGCAAATCCAGGCACTAGTCCTGAGCCTAGCTCATCTTCAGAAGATCCAGGCACCCCAAGTTCTTATGGGTTGCCTAAGGCTACTACAAGAGCCAGGAGGAAATTGAACTCAGATGAAGAGGACTCTGATTTTGTGCCAGAAGAGGTTCTTGCCAAGCAAAGGCAAGACAAAGCAGATAGAGCTGCCAAGAAGTCTGCATCAGAGGCCACCTCATGTAGGAAGCCTGTCAGGAAGGAGAATGCCAGCACAGAGGCTATGAGAGCACCAGAGAGTGCTAGGGCTTCCATGCAAATAGAGCTAGTCAGAAGATCTATGCCCAAGAAGCCAGCTGAGAAGAAGAGAAGCAGGAAGAGAATTGTTCATGTTGTTGGAAGACCTACCTCCATGTATGAAGATCCAACAGAAGCTGAGGAAGAAGTGGAAGAGCCAGCTGCCAAGGCTCCTCCCAAGAAGAAGAAGAAATTGTTGGCAGATGCTATGCCCAAGGATGCACCAGCTAAGAGCACCAAGTCTGGTCCCAAGAAGCCTTCAGCACCCAAGAAGACCAAGAGGACCACCAGAGATATCCCTCTTGCTGCCAAGAACAAAAGATCTACCACTATGGATGATGAGGAAGATGTTTCTATGTTAAGGAAGCTCAGACCCCATCTGCCAGCTCACGATGATACTCATCCCATAGCTGAGGACATGAAGAAGAGGAAAGACTCGGGGCTGAGGCTATGGAGAGCAAATGACCCTTATGCCTCCTGGAGAAGGACTGCTGTTGATCCTAGATTTCATACCAAGGAGCAGCAAGATTTTTATGAGACCGTCTTGCTAGACAAGAGCCCAGCTGTCAGTGATATGAGATATGTAGACTGGGACTACATTAAGAGGAATGAAGATTATTTTCCCCATGTGCAAGAGAACTTTAAGGCCATTGACATTGATGCATTTGTTGGTAGAGATTTTACCCCTTGGAATGATGAGATGATCATGCAATTCTACTCCACAGCTCATTTTTATGGAGATGGTAGAATTGTCTGGATGACAGAAGGTGTCAGGTATGAATCCATAGTGGAAGAGTGGGCTACCATCTTAGGAGCCCCAAGGTAGAAGATGGTGATTTGGATGTGTACTCTGAGGCCAAGATGAATCATAATTCCATGGCAATGATGTACAAGGAGATTCCTGCTGACTATGTGCGTTCACATAAGTTTGGCTCAGTATACTATCTGCAGGCAGGACTGACCACCACAAACACCATCATGAGGTACACTTTGATGCCCAAATCATGTGATGACAAGATGATCCGAGGATACTTCATAAACATGCTGCATCATGTAGACCTTTACACTAGATTCAGGGTCATGGACTTGATTGTTGAGATTGTGAAGAGGACTGCTGTTGATCAGAAGAGATCATGTGGATATGCACCATACATTCAGATGCTTATTAACAAAAAAGCTTGAAAAGAATGTATATGCACTTGATCGACCACATATGCCTCTCCAGCCTGAGTTCGAGGACAATGTTGTGGTGATGGACCCAGATCATCCCACTTCATCTACTGTAAAGGCAGCAGCTAAGGCAGCCAGAGTCACTAGTGCTCCAGTGCCAAGGACAAGGAATGAGCAGTTGGACCTCATCCTTAGCTCAATCCAAGGCATGCAGAATGACGTCATGGAGATTCTGAAGAACCAAAAGAGTCTGGAAAGGATTGTTGAAAACAAGTTCCATACTTTGAACAACAAGGTGGATGGGCTGACGAAGACAGTTGATGAGCTCAAGAAGGAGGTGGACTCAGTACCCCTTCCCCACACCTCAGAGGATGATGATGAGGATGACAGTCGCCCTCTCAGGCCCAACACTCAGTTCAAGACCCAAGCTAGATCTGCGACCGTGCCAGCTTCAGAGTTGAGACCATCCTCATCAGCACCTGCTGCAGCTCCTTCAGTCCCACCAGCTCCATCAGCACCTCCAGTGTCTACTCCAACCCCTTCCATGACATCGGCAGAAGTCTTCGCAGATGCGGTTCTCTCGACTCCTACATCAACAACCGGAGGAGATCAGCCCCAGAGAGACGATTAGTCCTATACCTTTGAACTTTTTGGTAACTTGTTGCCAAAGGGGGAGAAGTTGTATAGATCATTAGGGCTTCGAGAGAGAGAGATAGTGTGTGTGTGTTGCTTTTTATCGCTCTCCAAAACTTTAAAATCTTTTGGTTGGTCGTTTGCGTTAAACTTGTTGGGTTTGATCATGCACTTCTTATGTGTTGCTACTACGTCTTATCTTTCGAGATGCTTATGAGATGATCATTCACTTCTTGCTTGATGTGTTGTGCTATGTTGTTCATTCATATTATTCTCGCACACCACCAAGCTGTATGTGACATGGAAGAGTGCCCTATGAACCTAATCGATTGTGCATTTGCATTCAAACGCAAATTCAAAACAGTGCACAAATTTAGGGGGAGCTCTTGCTTATCACATACTTCTCAAAGCGATGACTCTATTCATTGATTATATCATATCTCGAAGGTTTGATCTATATGTTGTCATCAATTACCAAAAAAGGGAAGATTGAAAGCACATTTCCTCCCTTGGTGGTTTTGGTAATTAATAATAACATATATGTGATTGGACTCATGTTTTCACTAAGTATATTTCAAGAAAATTCCAATAATGGGATGGCTATAAATTGTGAGGAGATACCCCAAGATGCAAGGAATGGATTGGCAAAGCTTCAAGCTAGAAGACTCTCTTTTTACTTTGTGAGAAATCATTTTGAGTCCATAGGAAAGCCAATACTATTAAAAGGGGGTAAGGTATTGTTGGTGAACAAATTGCTCCACATGCACAAGTGCTAGCCACCAAAAACACCCACAAGCTCTCCCACGAAAATACTTTGTCAAAACCCTAATCCACAAAATCGGTGCCACCAAGTTTTCATCTGGCCCTACCGATTTTCTACCCAAGACAGAACCCTAGCCAAACCCTAGAATTTCGGTACAACCGAGACTGCATCGGCGCAACCAAGTTTTGGTGACCATGGTTCGGGTGACTGATTTCATAGAATCTGAAATTCCGAGTTTATGCATCGGTCTCACCGAGTTCTGGGAACTGCCCTCGGCCACTCGTTTCGGTACCACCGAAATTCCTATATCGGTCTCACCAAGATTCCAAAAGTTGCCACATTTTGAACAGATCGGTACAACCAAGTTTTGCTTCGGTTTCACCGAAATGGTTAATAATGTTGTAATGGTTGGAATTTGGATATGACTATATATACCCCTCCACCACATCCCACTCGAAAGAGAAGCACTCAGAATAGTTCCCCACTTCCCATATCCAAATTTCGGAGAGAGAACCACCTACCCTTGTGTTGAGATCAAGATCATCCATTCCAACCATATGGATCTTGTTTTCTAGCCTCCCCAAGTTGCTTTCCACCCAATCAATATCTTCTACCAAGCCAAATCTATGAGAGAGTGATTGAGTGTTGAGGAGTCTATCATCTTGAAGCACAAGAGCAAGGAGTTCATCATCACTATCAAGCCTATTACCTTTTGGGGGGTGGTGCCTCCTAGATTGGTTAGGTGTTGCTTGGGAGCCTCCTACTTCGTGTTGTGGAGTTGACCCAAGAAGTTTGTACGGGCAAGGAGATCGCCTACTTCGTGAAGATCTACCCATAGTGAGGCTAGTCCTTCGTGGACGGAAGATGTTATGGAATAGTCAAGGTTGCTACTTCGTGGACCCTTATGGGTGGAGCCCTCCGTGGACTCTCGCGACCGTTACCCTCCGTGGGTTGAAGACTCAATAAACGTGGATGTACGATAGCGCCACCTATCGGAACCACGGGAAAATTCTTCATGTCTACAATTGTGTTTGATCTTCTAACCCTTACCTCTATTACATGTGCTTGTCTTTACTTTTCGCTGCAATACTCTTAGACTTGCATGTGTAGGGCGTGCTTGACTTGCTATCATTGCTAAAATCTGCCCACAACTAAAATTGGGAAAAGGTAGAACTTTTATTTGGTCAAGTAGTCTGATCACCCCCCTCTAGACATACTTTCGATCCTACAGCGATGCTCCCAAAGCATCATTGCCGGGCTGCGACGCTCCTATAATATGAACTCAAATAAATACACCACACAGGACGTAGGGTATTACGCTCCGATGGCCCGAACCTCTCTAAACCCTCAAGCGTGCAGCGTCCGGTGATGCTCTTTGCGCCAGAGGATTCCCTCTCCCGAACCATGAAAGGGGCCTTGCCGGCCCCATAGGTAGTCGTACCCCGACAAAAAATGAGTGGATGCACTTATTAAATAGGGAATGAATTTAGAAACATTTAAAAGTGGTTTCACCAGATTTGGAGTTGGAATGAATTTCCTACGATTTTTCTAGGATGGAATAAATGGAAAATGGGGCCATCTACTAGACCCAACAGAGACATATCATGGGAAATGTTCACCATTTCTAGAAAGATAGAGCAAGATTTGTGGAGTCTTAGGAATTTTTAATCATCTCATTTGGGTCAAAAAAGAGTGATCTTAGGATTTTTGCAAAGTGGCCCGTAATAGTTCAAATTTGAAGAGTACACAAACTCGTGATGGAAAAATATGAAAGTTGCACCAAATCAAAGGTGGCATTTTTAGGAAAATATAGAAATTTTAATAATCAAATTTGGAGTTTATTTGAATTTTCTAGGATTTGCTTTGTCTCACTAAAAAAACTAAAAAGGAAAAGGAATTACCCATACGGGCCTAAGCTATGCACCGAGCGCAGCTTAACACGGCAACGCACTGGACCTGGCCCCGTTCCTCGTGCGCTAGAGCCGACGGACGATGTCGAAGGCGTACTCCAAGGAGTGTGCCTCCTTCGTGGGGAGGCGGAGCGGACGAAGTTCGCATTCACTTAAGTGCTGGGCCCGTTTGGCCAGCCCAGCACAGGCTGACCAGTGGGGTCCCCGGCCCCACTGGCAGGGTCTTCCCCTTCCTCGTGCCCGCTGACTGGACAGGGCCAAGCGCTCACCTCGGCGGCACCTTCCACCTCCGACGATGCCCAACACACCGGCGAACTCGGGGAGCCGTGCCGCATCCATCCCGGTGCTATACGCCCGCAAGGGAGGGCCACAACGGCGTCGGCTCAGATGGCCGCGGAGGAGGCCGTCGGCCATCACTAGCCTTGAGCGCTCGGCGCCCCAGGGAGGAATGGAGACGATGGAAGGGTTCTACGACGGCTAGGTGGGGGCACTGGAGTGGGCAGGGACGAGGGGGCACTCGGCGTGGTCCGGATTTTGAGCAGAGAACGCCAGCGGGCTTTGGCCATGGACGATGACGGAGGCAATGGGAGAGCGAGTGGACAGGTCCTGGAGGTTCACAACACGGAGGGAGATCCAAGGGCATCACGAGGACGCTCGGGGAGGCCTTAAGTAGCTTGACCGAGGCGCACCATGAACCGAGCCTACGGCCGCGCTCGGCGAGCTCTACCGAGGAGAGAGGAGAGCGAGGGAGGAGGGGCCCGACAATCTTCCGTGACGAGGACGTTGAGGAGACCTCATGGGACGCAACCATGGCACCCAAGGCTGTCGGGAGCCTCGGAATGGGCAAGCTACAGTGCAGGACTGCACTGTAGTGTGCTCCAGAGCGCGAACCTTGCATGCCAAGGCATGTCCCACGTGCTCTGAGCACGTCTAACCTTGTCCACTAGCTCCTGGGGTCTTCTAGAGATGCTGTGGAGGTATCTTAGGGGGTAAGGGAAGGGTAGGAATGAGAGGAGGGGAGAGAGGAGCTCTGCCATGGTGGATCAGAGAGGCAAATGGAGCTTTATCCCCCTCCAATAATTGAGCAACTTGAGGCTTTTACAGGAGGTAGAAGGTGCCTAGGTGGTACTGTGGTGAAAATTTGAGAGCGAGGAGAACTCATCTGGTGCTCCAATGATTTATCACAAAATTATTGCAGAAGGTGTTTGATGGTTGTTTGAGCTATGTAAAGTGATATACTTGACATGAGATTTAACAGTAATGACAATTAGGATAAAATGGACACAACCACAAATTTGTGGCACATTTGAAGAAAATTTCCAATGCAAAAGTTTCAAACCCTAGAAATGGGCAGAAACAGATTTTGATAGATCTACCTAAGATAAACTGTTCTCCTTGATGCACCACTTGGTGTGGATGCATTATTGGAGGATTGGAACATGTCTACAATGTTTGAGCACAGATGGGGATACTTGACAATGTAAATTGCTCAAATTTGAATTAGGACAAAGAATTTTGGGGCACTTTTGTGAACGAAAATAATTTTGATTGATGTGAAGGTTGGCAAGATCATCACATGAGGCATATGTGATTTGCTAGAATATTCTTGGATTTTTTAGAATGTTTCTTATAGAAATATTTCAAATACTTGAAATATACAGAAAGGGTTTTGCCCAATATTTTGAACATGACCATGTATTGAAACTCATAGATATGGTAAATATATGTCCACTGAGTTTCCCTAAATTTTCTCAAATATTTTGGTAACATAAAAATATTTTTTATCTATAAAAGACCATTTTTGGACTGGGAAAAAGGCATTTAAATAAAATAGAAAAATGACTTTTAAAATAATAATTTTGTGGTTTTGGGAAGTCTTATAGATAATAGGTTCCAAATAAAATCTTTGGGGCAAGACATTTACCTTAATTTGAGGACTTGTTGTGCAAACCTCAATTTAGGGGGTTTTCAAAACCTAAATTAAATAAATGCTTTTTGGCCAAAATAATATGTTATAAAAATAGTTTTATGTACTATACAAATGGCATGATTATTGGGCAAGGATTTGGATCAACGAGGTGAGTTTTGAGAGTAGGAGGATTTTTGGGAATTTAGAGCACAACTAACAATCAAGCAAATAGCGACCAAGTCAAGCATCACAAGCACACAAAAGTTTTTGTTGGTCCTAATTTTTTAGCTATGATAACTTAGTCAGGAGAGGCAAAACACAGAGTGTGACAGACCTACCCCCCTTACGAGAATCTCATCCCCGAGATTCCTAGGCTAGGCGTTGAAGAGATACAAAAATCCGGGTTTGAGGTAGTCTTCATGTTCCCATGTTGCTTCTTCTCTGGTGTGGTTGCTCCACTGGTCCTTGAAGTGCTCGATGATACGGCTTCGAGTGCATTGTTTTTACTTCGTCTCAGAGGTGAATGGGGTTCTTGCGGTAACCTAGGTTTTTCTAAAAGTTAAGGGCCTGACGAACGGGGTTCGAGCAAGGGTCTGGCTTGCGTGTGTATTCCAAAGTCGGAATACGTGGAAAAGTAGTGTATCTGAGTACTGGCCCTTGGGTTTATCCATGTTGGTTAGTGGCATCAAGACGTCTCGTGCCAGACTAGAGGGGTTAGTGTCCTGGAGTAGCTTCCCAACAACGTGGAATTGTTGGCTTCCCTGGAGTAGATGATCTTTAGTTGTGTGTGGCCTTCAACTGTAAGGGCATTAAGGTTTGTCGGCGTAGGCTTCTTGTTGAGATCTTCTGCTTGAGTAAGTTGTCCAGGTGCGTTCTTCAGTCATCTGCGTTTGTTTCTTCGCCAATTGTCTTTGTAGTCCTGGGCGCACATTCTCAGCGTTTCTTCGAGTGTTTGGTCTACTTGCGTCTTCATACCCATTTGTGGGAAGGTTTGGGTTGAGCCTTCCCTAAGACTAGACTTAGAGACTCGTGCCAAAAATGAGTTCCTTCATCTGAGAAGGTCCCAGCGGAGTTTTTTAAGAAGCTGACTATCCAGATGTATAGATCAGCCATCTAGTCCCCAAGTTTGCGGTTTGGGCTAGTGGGGAGAACTAACTTTGGCAGGTGGTTCACCATGATCCGGTAAAAGTCATGCCCATGTTTGTACAAAAGAAGGTTAGTAACGAAGTCATGATAGTCGTTCCACTTCTTTCCAGGCATCTGGAGAGAGTAGGGACATCATGCTCATCGTACACCGTCAAGGTGGTGGAGTAAGGGGTGCTATCAACTTCTCGGTTCCTTCCTAGTCAGGAACTAACAGGTGACCATTTAAAACAAGGGTCTCATTAATATATCTTGATGTCCAAGGGCTTCACCTTGCTTGAACATCGGTGCTGGTTGACATAGTCTAGCGGAGGTAGGTGACAAGCGAGGGGTGGTTGTATTCCCTTGCTTGTTCTTCTTCTTCTTCTTCGTGGTTTCCCAACTGTAATGGTTCTTCATCTCGCTTGGGGTAAGAATGTCTTCTCTTGGAGGGAGGGCCCCTCGAGGAGTCTAACTTCTTCAAGATAAAACTCTTCACTTGAGAAACTTGGCAATCGGCGCTTCTGGGGATTATCCAATAGGGCTAAGGTGTTCCTTTTCTCATTGGGTAAATAAGTATGTTATCCATGGGGACGACAGTGTATTTCTCCAAGTATCACATAAACTCATTGCTCATGGGATAAGTGAGAGGAGCGGGCATAAGCCAACCTAAAAGGGCTTGATGGTATATCGATTAACCATGAGGTGTGGACGGTGTGGTCTTGGGGTAAGACTCGAGAATGGCTTTGAGACTGCCGGCATCTAGATTCAGCTTGCTCTCGAGAGAGAGCTCAGGAACCAATCTTTGGCTAGTTAGCCTTAATCTTCCGGGAGTTCCATTTGTTCCACGCGGTCACTTGTCCATGGCTTTGTGGTCCTTCGTGACCTAGTTCTTTGAGTCCACCTTCCTTATGGATAGGTTTGGGGTGGTCAAGGTAGAGTATTGGCCATAGTCCTTCGACTTAGAGCCAAGGCCTATGGTCATGATCCGACCATGTTATGGCTCGGTAAAGCTTAGGGGTTTCAGGGATCTTAGGATGTGAGTGAACGCTTATTACCTTATCCTTGAGCACAGTCCTCTGGATGCCAATAGCCCTACCAATATCTCCAAACCAAAATCCAAAAGTATTGCCTTATATAAGTCGTCCCCAAACATTACTAATGCTATTCTATCTTCATGGATCCTGGGGGAAGGGCGAAACCAAATTCTTGCAGGCCATCTACAACCATCTCTCATGTATCCCTATGTAAAAATCCTCGGGTGGAGCCTACAAGCTGCTAAGCTTTAATAAGACACTACAAATCCGAGTTCTCAGCTAATTTATCCAAGGTCTAAGGTACTGCATCTCTATGCTAAGGAACACGTATTATACCTATCCAAGATCTTGTTTCCTTCCTACGAATCGAATCAAGTGGTCCTTCAATCCCATCAATCATTACATGATTCACTACTCCTATAAATCCAATGTTGATGGTGTTCCACATAATCTTCTAGAGTTCCTATAAAATCCCAAATCCTAGAAAGGACTGTCTTATCACAATACACACACCAATTTTCGATATCATGATCAAGTAAACCCCAATGTCAGGTGCATATAGACCCTCGAATCAACTCTGACAATAATCCAGTATTCCTTGTTTATCTCCCACCGAGAGACATGGTATCATGATCGAGATCATCAGCCTAAATCCAAGCTACTCCGAACCATGTAGTCCCATTTATCATCAACACCCTATTAGGATCACCTATCTAAATCTAAATTTCATGTCGAATGCGAATTCATACTTGCCCCTCCATGTCATTACTGTAATGTCACTAGTGCACGACTATTACTTGACAAAGTCACATTATTATACCACCAATAATTTCAGCTTGTGATCATAATCGTTCTACTAAATCCAATTTACTCAAGGGAGAAGTAAGTTATGCTACTGTATCAGCTTGATCCACCAAGTTCTTCTATCAACATGAAGGTCTCGTAATCCACCAAAGGGTCTCAACTACTTCCTCAAGATATCTATTATAGCCACATCAAACAATTTTCCTACTAATCATATATCCTCAAAATGATCTTCCCTATGACATCATCAGATCAAGTGCTTGATATGTCCATTTTGCATCATGATTTCCTACTTTTATTTATTATGTTTTCATGAATAATAATGCTTTAGGGAGTAATTCTAATGCATTTTCTCTCATAATATGCAAGGTTTACACAAACAGGGAGAATACCGGCAGCTGGAATTCTGGACGTGAAAAAGCACATCAGAGATACCTATTCTGCATATCTCCAAATAAGCTGAAACTTTACGGAGAATTATTTTGGATTATATTAAAAATACTGGAGCAAATAACTACCGGAGGGGGCCACCCTGGTGAGCACAAGACACCAGGTCGAGCCAGGCCCCCCAAGCGCGCCCTGGTGGGTTGTGCCCAGCCAGGCCCACATCCAGTGCCCATCTTCTGGTATATAATGTCTTTTGACCAAGAAAAATAAGAGGAGGACTTTCGGGATGGAACGCCGCCATCTCGAGGCGGAACTTGGGCAGGAGCACTTTTGCCCTCCGGCGGAGCGATTCCGCCGGGGAACTTCCCTCTCGGAGGGGGAAATCGAAGCCATCGTCATCACCAACACCCCTCTCATCTTTGGGAGGCCAATCTTTGTCAACATCTTCAACAGCACCATCTCCTCTCAAACCCTAGTTCATCTCTTGTGTTCAATCTTTGTACCGGAACCTCAGATTGGTACATGTGGGTGACTAGTAGTGTTGATTACATCTTGTAGTTGATGGCTATATCGTTTATTTGGTGGAAGATTATATGTTCAGATCGATTATGCTATTCAATACCCCTCTGATCTTGAGCATGAATATTATTTGTGAGTAGTTACCCTTGTAATTGAGGTCACGGGAGAAGTCATGTTGCAAGTAATCATGTGAATTTGATATGTGTTCGATATTTTGATGATATGTATGTTGTGATTCCCTTAGTGGTGTCATGTGAACGTCGACTACCTGACACTTCACCATCCTTGGGCCTAAGGGAATGCATTGTGGAGTAGTTATTAGATGATGGGTTGCTAGAGTGACAGAAGCTTAAACCCTAGTTTATGCGCTACTTCGTAAGGGGCTGATTTGGATCCAAACGTTTAATGCTATGGTTAGATTTTATCTTAATACTTTTCTCGTAGTTGCGGATGCTTGCGAGGGGGTTAATCATAAGTGGGAGGTTGTTCAAGTAAGAACAGCACCCAAGCAGCGGTCCACCCACATATCAAATTATCAAAGTAGCGAACACGAATCAAACCAACATGATAAAATTGAGTAGACGAAATTCACGTGTACCCTCAAGAAAACTTTGCCTATTATAAGAGACTGTTCTGGCCCGTCCTTTGCCACAAAAGGATTGGGCTACCTTGCTGCACTTTATTCAACGTTACCGTTACTTGCTTGTTACCAATTATCTTGCTATCAAACTATCTGTTACCTACAATTTCAGTGCTTGCAGAAATTACCTTGCTGAAAATCGCTTGTCATTTCCTTTTGCTCCTCGTTGGGTTCGACACTCTTACTTATCGAAAGAACTACGATTGATCCCCTATACTTGTGGGTCATCAAGACTCTTTTTTGGCGCCGTTTCCAGGGAGTGAAGCGCTCTTGGTAAGTGGAAATCAGTAAGGAAAAACTTATACTACGTGCTGAAATTTATTGTCACTTGCTACTATGGAAAACAATCCTTTGAGGGATTTGTTCGGGGTATCTTCACCTCAACCGGAACCACAATTAGTTGCCCCTCAACCTACTCCACCTACTGAAAATGTTGGCTATGAAATTCCTTCTGGTATGGTAGAACAACTGCTTGCTAAACCTTATGCAGGAGATGGAACTGAACATCCTAATATGCACCTATTATATGTGAATGAAATTTGTGGATTATTTAAGCTTGCAGGTTTACCCGGAGATGAAGCTAAGAAGAAGGTTTTCCCTTTATCTTTGAAGGGAAAAACATTGACATAGTATAGGCTATGTGATGATATTTGATCATGGAACTGGAATCGACTGCAATTGAAATTCCATCAAAAGTTTTATCCCATGCATCTAGTTCATCGTGATCGGAATTATATATATATAATTTTTGGCCTCATGAAGGAGAAACCATCGCTCTAGATTGGGGGAGGCTTAAGTCAATGTTATATTCATGCCCCAATCATGATATCCCGAGAGAAGTTATTATTTAGAATTTTTATGCTCGGCTTTCTCATAATGATCAATCCATGCTCGATACTTCTTGTACTGGTTCTTTTATGAAGAAGACTATGGAATTCAAGTGGGATCTCTTAGAAAGAATTAAACGCAACTCTGAAGGTTGGGAACTTGGTGAAGTTAATGAGTCAGGTATAAAGTTTAAGTTTGATTGTGTTAAATCTTTTATGAATACCGATGCTTTTCACAAGTTTAGCACTAAATATGGCCTTGACTCTGAGATAGTAGCCTATTTCTGTGAATCATTTGCTACTCATGTTGATCTCCCTAAGGAGAAGTGGTTTAAATATCATCCCCCTGTTAAAGAAGAAATTAAAGAACTGGTCATATCTAAAGATGAAACCATTATTTACAATGTTGATCCAGTTGTGCCTACTGCTTATATTGAAAAACCGCCTTTCCCTGTTAGGATAAAGGAACATGCTAAGGTATCAATTGTGGTTCACAAGAGTAATATTAGAGCACATAAGCCCTATGAGCAAATTCAGGTAGAACCTAGTGTTGCTATGGTTAAAGATCTCTTGGTAGAAAATATTGATGGGCATGTTATTTACTTCTGCGATGAAGCAGCTAGAATTGCCAAACCTGATGAAAAAGTTAAACATAGACCCGTAGTGGGCATGCTTGTTGTCTCAGTCAAAATAGGAGATCATTGCTATCATGGTTTATGTGACTTAGGTGCTAGTGTTAATGCTATTCCTTTTACCTTATACCAAGAAATTATGAATGACATAGCACCTGCTGAAATAGAAGACATTGATGTTACTATTAAACTTGCTAATACAGACACCATCACACCACTTGGGATTGTTAGAGATGTTGAAGTCTTGTGTGGGAAAGTGAAATATCCTACTGATTTTCTAGTCCTTGGTTCCCCACAAGATGACTTTTGTCCCATTATCTTTGGTAGACCTTTCTTGAGCTCCGTCAATGCTAAGATAGATTGCGAAAAACAAACTGTCGGTGTTAGTTTCGGTGAATTGTCCCACGAATTTAATTTCTCCAAGTTTAGTAGACGACCTCGTGATAGAGAATTATCTTGTAAAGATGAAATAATTGGTCTTGCTTCTATTGTCATGCCTCCTACTGATCCACTAGAACAATATTTGCTTCACCATGAAAATGATATTCACTTGCGTGAAAGAAATGAAATAGATAAAAATTTCTTTGAACAACAACCTCTCCTAAAACACAATTTGCCTATTGAAACCTTTGGAGGTTGTCCTCCACCTAAAGGTGATCCTGTGTTCGAATTAAAGCAATTGCTTGATACTTTGAAGTATGCTTATCTTGATGAGAAAAAGATATATCATGTTATTATTAGTGCTAACCTTTCAGAACATGAAGAAGAAAGATTATTAAAAATTCCGAGGAAGCACCGGGCTGTTATTGGATATACTCTTGATGATCTTAAGGGCATTAGTCCCACTCTATGTCAGCACAAGATTAATATGGAACCTGATGCTAAACCCGTTGTTGATCATCAACGGCGATTCAAACCTAAGATGAAAGAAGTGGTAAGCACTGAAATATTAAAGCTTCTGGAAGCAGGTATAATCTATCCCATAGCTGATAGTAGATGGGTAAGTCTCGTTCATTGTGTCCCTAAGAAAGGAGGTATTACCGCTGTTCCTAATGATAAAAATGAACTCATTCCACAAAGAATTGTCACTGGCTATAGAATGGTAATTGATTTTAGGAAATTAAATAAAGCTACTAGAAAAGATCATTACCCTCTGCCTTTCATTGATCAAATGCTATAAAGACTATCTAAGCACACACACTTTTGTTTTCTGGACGGATATTCTGGCTTCTCTCAAATACATGTATCACAATTCGATCAAGAGAAAGCCACCTTTACTTGTCCTTTTGGAAGCTATGCTTATAGACGTATGCCTTTTAGTTTATGCAATGCACCTGCTACCTTTCAAAGATGTATGACCGCTATATTCTCTGACTTTTGTGAAAAGATTGTGGAGGTTTTCATGGATGATTTTTTCGTTTACGGAACTTCTTTTGATGATTGCTTAAGCAACCTTGATCGAGTTTTGCAAAGATCTGAACAAACTAATCTTGTCTTGAATTGGGAGAAGTGCCACTTTATGGTTAATGAAGGTATTGTCTTGGGGCATAAAGTATCAGAATGAGGTATTGAGGTGGATAAAGCTAAAATTGATGCAATTGAGAAAATGCCATGTCCTAAAGATATTAAAGGTATTTGGAGTTTCCTTGGTCATGCTGGTTTCTATAGGAGGTTTATTAAAGACTTCTCTAAAATTTCTAGGCCTCTTACTAATCTTTTGCAAAAGGATATTCCTTTTGTTTTCTATGATAATTGTGTAGAAGCCTTTGAAACACTCAAGAAAGCCTTAACTTCTGCAGCTATTGTTCAACCACCTGATTGGAACTTGCCTTTTGAAATTATGTGTGATGCTAGTGATTTTGCAGTTGGTGCTATTCTAGGACAGAGAGTTGATAAGAAATTAAATATTATCCATTATCCTAGCAAAACTCTAGACAGAGCCCAACGAAATTATGCTACTACTGAAAAAGAATTTTTAGCAGTTGTATTTTCTTGTGATAAATTTAGATCCTACATTGTTGATTCCAAAGGTATTGTTCACACCGATCATGTTGTTATAAAATATCTTATGGAAAAGAAAGATGCTAAACCTAGACTCATTAGGTGGGTTCTCTTGCTATAAGAATTTGACTTACATATCGTTGATAGGAACGGAGCTGAGAATCCTGTAGCTGATAACTTGTCTAGGTTGGAAAATGTTCTTGATGACCCACTACCTATTGATGATAGCTTCCCTGATGAACAGCTAGCTGCAATAAACGTTTCACAAAACACTCCTTGGTATGCTGATTATGCTAATTACATTGTCGCTAAATATATACCACCTAGTTTCACATACCAGTAAAAGAAAAAAGTCTTCTATGATTTAAGACATTACTTTTGGGATAAACCACATCTTTATAAAGAAGGAGTAGATGGTATTATTAGACGTTGTGTACCTAAGAATGAACAGGAACAAATCCTATGGATATGTCATTCTGAAGCTTATGGAGGGCATCATGCGGGAGACAGAACTGCTCGTAAGTTATTGCAATCTAGTTTTTATTGGCCTACTATTTTAAAGGATGCCCGTAAGTTTGTCTTGTCTTGTGATGAATGTCAAAGAACTGGTAATATCGATAAGCGTCAGGAAATGCCTATGAATTATTCACTTGTTGAACCATTTGATGTTTGCGGTTTTGATTATATGGGACCTTTTCCTTCCTCTAATGGGTACACTCATATTTTGGTTGCTGTTGATTATGTCACTAAGTGGGTAGAAGCTATTCCAACCAGTAGTGCTGATCACAACATCTCCATTAAAATGCTTAAAGAAGTTATTTTCCCGAGGTTTGGAGTACCTAGATATTTAATGACCAATGGTGGTTCACACTTTATTCATGGTGCTTTCCGTAAGATGCTTGCTAAATATGATGTTAACCATAGAATTGCATCACCCTATCATCCTCAATCTAGTGGTCAAGTTGAACTTAGCAATAGAGAAATAAAATTGATATTACAAAAAACCGTCAATAGGTCTCGAAAGAATTGGTCTAAGAAACTAGATGATGCACTTTGGGCCTATAGAACAGCTTATAAAAATCCTATGGGTATGTCTCCATACAAAATGGTATATGGAAAAGCTTGTCATTTGCCTCTATAGTTAGAACATAAAGCATTTTAGGCAATTAGAGAACTCAATTATGATTTCAAACTTGCCGGTGAGAAGAGGCTATTTGATATTAGCTCACTAGATGAATGGAGAACCCAAGCTTATGAAAATGCCAAACTATTCAAAGAAAAAGTAAAAAGATGGCATGACAAAAGAATCCAAAAGCGGGAATTCAAAATAGAAGACTATGTTCTTTTGTACAACTCTCGTTTATGATTTTTTGCAGGTCAGCTTCTCTCTAAATGGGAAGGAACGTATATTATCAAAGAGGTTTAGCATTTTGGAGCTATCAAGATTAATAATGCCGAAGGTACTAACCCGAAGGTGGTCAATGGGCAAAGAATTAAACACTATATCTCAGGTACGCCTATTAATGTTGAAAGCAATGTTATCCAAACCATGACACCGGAGGAACACATAAAATAAACCTTCCGAAACACTCCAGAATTTTGAAAAATAGGAGGTACGTGATACGTTAAGTAAACGGACTCCAAAAAATCCGCAAAAATATTTTTTGTCAGTTTTGGAAAATTTCATAAATTAGGAAAATAAGAAATAAACAGGAAAGTAACCGAGGTGAGCACGATACACCAGGGCGCGCTAGCCCTGCCAAGCCCGCCCTGGTGGGTTGTGCCCACCTCAGACACCTTCCCGACTCCGTTTTCCTTCCATATGCTTGTTTCCCAAGAATAAAAATTGTCTATATATACCCCCGATTGTTTTGACCACCGCATCGCAGAAAAATCCTCTGTTCCTGTTTCGTGCTGTTTCCCTGGCAGATCTGAAAATATGTCGTCTCAAGATTCAGAGGGGGAGAGCTATGTTGCTGACTATATTGCACATCCCAAGATCTATGGAGAAGTGAAGCATTATGGATGGACCTAAGACGAGGAGGAAGACGCTGCCATGAAGGAAACAAAGGATGATATCTCTAAGGAAGAGGATGACCCACTACCTCAGCCCGGAGACATGCATGTGGAATTCAAGAAGTCAAGCCTCCCTAAAGGATACAAACCTGAGGTTCAATTTATTCCATCTCTTTTTCTGCAGGAGAGCAAGGTGGCATTATGCAAAAAGATATTAAACCTCGAGTTGGAGAATGATGATCTAAGGGAGGAAAATTGTATGCTCAAATATAAGTTGAAGAAGAAGGCCACTTCATCACCACCACCTTCTTCATCACCTCCACCAAAGGATACTTGAGCACACGGGTATGGGCACTCCCCTTGGCTTGAGCCAAGCTTGGGGGAGGTGCCCCGGTATCGTATCACCATCACTTTTATTCACCTTTACCTATTTTAGTTCGATCTTTAGCTTTATCTTGATCTAGTTGAATAAAAGTTTAGTATGATCTAATTTCGAGTGTTAGTTTCGTGATCTATCTATCTATGTAATCGAGTGAGAGTTATATAATAGAGTTTATTTTGAGCTTTTGCTTCTTTATTTTCTTGCTGCAATCAAAATAAAGGGAAAGAGAAATAAATGAAAAGAATCATATGCTAGTCTTATGGTAAGTAATGACATCACATAAGGAAAAGTATAAGTGGTAAATTTTTTTGGAGATTGACAATCATAGCATTGGTCAATGATGCAATTCATGAAAGAATTCATAAGGGAAGAGAAGATTCACATGCAAATACATTATCTTGGACATTTTTTATGATTGTGAGCCCCCATTAAATATTATATGTCAAAATTGTTGACGTTGGACAAGGAAGACAACGTAATGATTTATGCTTGTTCATATTCACATAGAAGTTATATTGTCATAGATCCTTCAACATGTGGTGCTTGCTCAATATCTTTGCTAGCCAAAAATTCCGCACTAAGTAGAAATACTATTTGTGCATCTAAAAACCCAAAACCCAAATTCATGCTTTGAGAGTCCACCATACCTACCTACGGATAGAGTAAGATCCTTCAAGTAAGTTGTCATCGGTGCAATAAGGCAATAAAATTTGCTTCTAAATGTGTTTTGATGAATTAGTGTAAGAGAAAATTGAACGCTATACGAACTTATGATGGAAAAGTAATAAAAGCGACGAACTGCATAATAAAGGTTGCTATCATAGGGGGCAATATAGCGTGATGTTCTTTTACATTAAGGGATTGGTTATACAAATCAAAAAGCGCATGACAACCTCTGCTTCCCTCTGCGAAGGTCCGATCTTTTACTTTTATGCAAGAGTCAAAGTATTCTTCCCTATTCCTTTTTACTTTTTCTTTTTGCAAGCATCATGTGGTGAGGAAAGATCTAGGCACATATATCCAGTTGGATGTGAGTGAGCATGAGTTATTATTGTTGACATCACCCTTGAGGTGAATATGTTGGGAGGCGAAACTATAAGCCCCTATCTTTCTATGTGTCCGGTTGAAACTTTTTGCTCATGGGTATGCTATGAGTGTTAGCAATCATAGAAGACTAAATGATGGTTGAGTATGTGGACTTGCCAAAAGACTCCGACACGAGACCCTTCCTGAAAATATGATGAATTGTAGTTGCAAAGTTGACTGATAACATAGTTTGTTGGTTTTCAATAAGGTTTATGCTTTATACTTCTATGTTGTGATGAATTGTTACTTGTTCATGAGAAGTTATATGATGAAGTTACATGAATAAGTTTTATGTTAAAGTTTGTTGTTGTTATGATAATAAGCATGATGCTACTTGTTGGGAACGTTGCATGGGAAACAAAAAAATTCCTACGCACACCCAAGATCTATCCATGGAGATGTATAGCTACGAGAGGGGGGGTGTATCTATATACCCTTGCAGATCGCTAAGCAGAAGCATATATAACGCGGTTGATGTAGTCGTACCCTTCACGATCCAATCGTGGTCCAATCCGATCCAGCACCGAACGGACGGCGCCTCCGCGTTCAACACACGTGCGGCTCGATGTCGTCTCCTCATTCTTGATCCAGCAAGAGAGGAAGGAGAAGTAGATGGGATCTCAGCCAACATGACGGCATGGTGGAGATGCTGGTGTCGCAGTGCCGGCAGGGCTTCGCCAAGCGCCTCCGGAATGACGTACGAGGAAGAAACGGGAGAGACGGGCGGAGGGCCGCGGCCATGGGAGGAACTTCAGCCCCCTTGCACCTCCCCACCTTTATATAGGCATGGGAGGGGATGGTGGCTTGCCCTCCAAGCCCCTAGGGTCCTTGGGCAAGGGGGGCGGAAGGAAATCCCGCCTTTCCTTCCCCACCGATCACTATCCCCCTTTTTAGTGATCTCGATCTTATCCTTTCGGGATATGATCCTATTCCTTTTAAGGGGGGGTCTTGATGCGCCTAGACCAGGGGTGTGGGGACTTTCCCCATTACCCACGTTCATGTGGGTCCACATGCAGGTGGGCCCCACTCCGAAACTTTCTAGAACCTTCCCTATACAATACCGAAGAATCCCGAATATTTTCTGGATCCCTGAATATGACTTCCCATTTATAAATCTTTACCTTCGGACCATTCCGGAGCTCCTCGTGATGTCCGGGATCTCATCCAAGACTCCGAATAACATTTGGTCACCAACATACATATCCCAATACTACTCTAGCGTCACCGAACGTTAAGCGTGTGGACCCTACGGGTTCGAGAATCATGCGGACATGACCGAGACACCTCTCTGGTCAATAACCTATAGCGGGACCGGGATGCACATATTGGTTCCCACATATTCCATGAAGATCTTTATCGATCAAACCACGATGCCAAGGATTCAATCAATCCCGTATGCAGTTCCCTTTGTCTAGCAGTATGTTACTTGCCCGAGATTCGATCGTCAGTATCTCCATACCTAGTTCAATCTCGTTACCGGCAAGTCTCTTTACTCGTTCCGTAATGCAAGATCCCGTGACTAACTCCTTAGTCACATTGCTTGCAAACTTCTTGTGATGTTGTATTATCGAGTAGGGCCCAGAGATACCTCTCTGTCATATAGAGTGACAAATCCCAGTCTCGATCCACGCCAACCCAATAGACACCCTCGGAGATACCTGTAGATCACCTTTATAGTCACCCAGTTACGTTGTGACGTTTGATACACACAACGCATTCCTACGGTGTCAGGGAGTTGCATGATCTCGTGGTCGTAGGAACAGATACTTGACACGGATAAAGCAGTAGCAATAAACTAAGAGGATCAAATGCTATGCTTACGGTTGGGTCTTGTCCATCACATCATTCTCCTAATGATGTGATCCCGTTATCAAATGACAACTCATGTCTATGGTCAGAAAACATAGACCATCTTTGATCAACGAGCTAGTCTAGTAGAAGCTCACTAGGGACATAGTGTTGTCTATGTATCCACACATGTATCTGAGTTTCCGATCAATACAATTCTAGCATGGATAATAAACAATTATCATGATCAAGGAAATATGATAATAACCAATTTATTATTTCCTCTAGGGCATATTTCCAATAGTCTCCCACTTGCACTACTATCAATAATCTATCTCTCATCACCATGTGATTAACACCCAATGAGTTCTGGGGTTTTATCTTGTTTTGCTTGTGAGAGAGGTTTTAGTCAACGAGTCTGCAACATTCAGATCTGTGTGCTCTTTACAAATCTCTATGTAGATGCTGCTACCACCAAATAGCTGCTCCACTATACGTATCCGGATTGCTACTAAGAGTCATCCTGATTGGTGTCAAGCTTGAAGTGACGTAACTCTTTACGACGAACTCTTCATCACCTCCATAATCGAGAAACATTTCCTTAGTCCTCCAGTTACTAAGGATAATTTTGACCGTTGTCCAGTGATCCACTCCTGGATCACTCTTGTACCCCTTTGCTAGACACGTGGCAAGGCACACATCAGGTGCGGTACACAGCATGGCATACCGTATAGAGCCTATGGCTAATGCATAGGGGACGAACTTCGTCCTTTCTCTTTCTTCTGTCATGGTCGAGCTTTGAGTCTTACTCAACTTCATACCTTACAAATCAGGCAAGAACTCCTTCTTTGACTGATCCATTTTGAACTCTTTCAAAATCTTGTCAAGGTATGTACTCATTGAAAGTCTTATCAAGCGTCTTGATCTATCTCTATAGATCTTGATGCCCAATATTTAAGTAGCTTTATCTAGGTCTTCCTTTGAAAAACTCCTTTCAAACAACCCTTTATGCTTTCCAGAAATTCTATATTATTTCTGATCAACAATATGTCATCCACATATACTTATCAAAAATTTTATAGTGCTCCCACTCACTTTCTTGTAAATACAAGTTTCTTATAAACTTTGTATAAACCCAAAAGCTTTGATCACCTCATCAAAGCGTATATTCCAACTCCGAGACACTTACCCCAGTCCATAGAAGGATCGCTGGAGCTTGCCTACCTTTTAGCATCCTTAGGATCGACAAAACCTTCTGGTTGTATCACATACAACCTTTCCTTATGGAAACCGTTAAGGAAACTCTGTTTTGACATCCATCTGCCAGATTTCATAATTGAAAAATGGAGCAACTACTAACACAATTTCAACAGACTTTAGCATCGCTACGGGTGAGAGAGTCTCCTCGTAGTCAACTCCTTGAACTTGTCGTAAATCACTTTGCGACAAGTCGAGCTTTATAAATGGTGACAATTACCATCAGCGTCTGTCTTCTTCTTAAAGGTCCATTTGTACTTAATGGCTTGGCGTTCAATGGGCAAGTGTACCAAAGTCCATACTTGGTTTTCATACATGGATCCTATCTTGAATTTCATGGCTCCTAGCCATTTGTTGGAATCCGGGCCGACCATCACTTCTTCATAGCTCGTAGGTTCACTGTTGTCTAACAACATGACCTCCAAGACGGATTGTCGTATCGCTCGGGGCAGCCCGTGTCCTTGTCGACCTACGAGGTTTGGTAGTAACTTGATCTGAAGCTTCATGATCATCATCATTAGCTTCCTCTTCAATTGGTGTACGCGCCGCAGAAACATCTTTCTGCGTCGTGCTACCATCCAATGGAAGTGACGGTTCAGTAACCCCATCAAGTTCTACCTTCCTCCCACTCAATTCTTTCGATAGAAACTCTTTCTCGAGAAAGGACCCGTTTTTAGCAACAAACACTTTGTCCTCGGATCTGAAATAGAAGGTATACCCAACTTTTTCCTTAGGGTATTCGATGAAGACGCATTTGCCCGCTTTGGGTTCAAGCTTATCAGGTTGAAGTCTTTTCACATAAGCATTGCATTCCCAAACTCTAAGAAATGGCAGCTTAGGTTTCTGCCAAACCATAATTCATACGGTGTCATTTCAACGGACTTAGATGGTGCCCTATTTAAAGTGAATGTAGTTGTCTCTAATGCATAACCCAAAAATTATAGTGGCAAATCGGTAAGAGACATCATAGTACGCACCATATCGAATAGAGCATGACTACGACGTTCGGACACACCATTACACTATGGTGTTCCAGGTGGCGTGAGTTGTGAAACAATTTCCACATTGTCTTTAGTTGCATACCAAACTCGTAACTCAGATATTCACCTCCATGATTATATCGTAGACATTTTATCTTCTTGTTACGATGATCTTCAACTTCACTATGAAATTGCTTGAACTTTTCAAACGTTTCAGACTTGTGTTTCATTAAGTAAATATACCCATATCTACTCAAATCATGAGTGAAGGTAAGAAAATAATGATATCCACCGCACGCTTCAACACTCATTGGACCGCATACATCAACATCTATCATTTCCAATAAGTCACTTGCCCGCTCCATCATACCGGAAAACAGGGTCTCAGTCATCTTGCTCATGAGGCATGGTCCACATGTCTCAACCGATTCGAAATCGAGTGAGTCCAAAGATCCATCAGCATGGAGTTTCTTCATGCACTTTACACCAATATGACCTTAGCGGAAGTGCCACAAGTATGTGGTACTATGATTATTAACTTTGCATCTTTTGGCATCAATATTATGAACATGTGTATCGCTACGATCGAGATTCAATAAACCATTCACATTGGGTGCATGACCATTGAAGGTATTATTCATGTAAACAGAATAACTATTATTCTCTGACTTAAAATGAATAACCGTATTGCAATAAACACGATCTAATCATGTTCATGCTCAACGCAAACACCAAATAACATTTATTTAGGTTCAACACTAACCCCGAAGGTAGAGGGAGCGTTCGATGGTGATCACATCAACCTTGGAAACACTTCCAACACACATCGTCACCTCACCCTTAGCTAGTCTCCGTTTATTCCGTAGCTTTTACTTCGAGTTACCAATATTAGCAACTGAACCGGTATCTAATACACATGTGCTACTAGGAGTACTAGTAAGGTACACATCAATAACATGTATATCAAATATACTTTTGTTGACGTTGCCAGCCTTCTTATCTGCCAAGTATCTGGGGCAGCTCCGCTTCAGTGACCGTTCCCCTCATAATAGAAGCACTCAGTCTAGGGTTTGGGTCCAACCTTGGGTTTCTTCATAGGAACGACAACTATCTTGCCAATCTCGAAGTATACCTTCTTGCCCTTGCCCTTCTTGAAACTAGTGGTCTGTTGGAAATATGCCCTAGAGGCAATAATAAATTGGTTATTATTATATTTCCTTGTTCATGATAATCGTTTATTATCCATGCTATAATTGTATTGATTGGAAACTCAAATACATGTGTGGGTACATAGACAACACTGTGTCCCTAGTAAGCCTCTAGTTGACTAGCTTGTTGATCAAAGATGGTTAAGGTTTCCTAGCCATGGACATGAGATGTCATTTGATAACGGGATCACATCATTAGGAGAATGATGTGATGGACAAGACCCAAACTGTAAACATAGCATTTGATCGTGTCAGTTTATTGCTATTGTTTTCTGCATGTCAAGTATCTGTTCCTTTGACCATGAGATCATGCAACTCACTGACACCGGAGGAATACCTTGTGTGTATCAAACGTCGCAACGTAACTGGGTGACTATAAAGGTGCTCTACAGGTATCTCCGAGGGTGTCTGTTGGGTTGGCATGGATCAAGACTGGGATTTGTTACTCCGTGTGACGGAGAGGTATCTCAGGGCCCACTCGGTAATACAACATCACAATGAGCCTTGCAAGCAATGTGACTAAAGTGTTAGCCACGAGATCTTGTATTACGGAACGAGTAAAGAGACTTGCCGGTAACGAGATTGAACTAGGTATAGTGATACCGACGATCGAATCTCGGGCAAGTAACATACCGAAGAACAAAGGGAACAGCATACGGGATTAACTGAATCCTTGACATAGAGGTTCGACCGATAAAGATCTTCGTAGAATATGTAGGAGCCAATATGGGCATCCAGGTCCCGCTATTGGTTATTGGCCGTAGAGGTGTCTCGGTCATGTCTACATAGTTCTCGAACCCGCAGGGTCTACACACTTAACGTTTGGTGACGATTAGTATAATTGAGTTATTATGTTGGTGACCGAAAGTTGTTCGGAGTCCCGGATAAGATCCCGGACATGACGAGTATCTCCGGAATAGTCCGGAGGTAAAGATGGATATATGTGATAATAGTGTTTTGATCTCCGGAAGGGTTCCGGAGTTCACCGGAAGGGGTTCCGGATGTTTACCGAAGTATTCGGGTGCAGCAACACTTTATATGAGCCAAAGGGATAAAGCCCACAAGGTATTGGAAAGTGCAAAAGTAGTTTTGCTGCCGCGTAAGCGGTACTACCGCTTGGTGAAGCGGTACTACCGCCGGAGCGGTACTACCGCTTGTGTGAAGCGGTACTACCGCCCAAGCGGTACTACCGCTTGTGTGAAGCGGTACTACCGCTTGTGCGCGGCTGTGCACGGTTCGGCAGGGATCCGAGTTGGACTCTTTCCCTGCGGGCCAAACCGACCTTGTGCGGGCAAAACCGACCCGGAGGAGGCTTTTACTCCAAGTTTAGACCCCAAGGCTCAACATATAAATAGAGGGGCAGGGCTAGCACACGGGACACATCAAGATTTCCCCAAGCCGTGTGCGGCAACCCTAACCCTCTAGTTCCTCCGTCATAATCTCCGTAGTGCTTGGCGAAGCCCTGCAGAGATTGTTCCTCACCACCATCACCACGCCGTCGTGCTGCTGGAACTCAACCACTACTTCACCATCGCTCGCTGGATCGAGGAGGTGAAGGCGTCATCAAGCCGTACGTGTGTTGAACGCGGAGGTGCCGTCCGTTCGGCGCTAGTTCGTGATCGGATCGAGGGACGACTTGCGATTTGGATCGCGGAGACGTTCGACTACATCAACCGCGTTTCTTAAACGCTTCCGCTTAGCGATCTACAAGGGTATGTAGATTCACTCTCCCTCTCGTAGATGCTCATCACCATGGATAGATCTTGTGTGTGCGTAGGAAAATTTTTGTTTCCCATGCAACGTTCCCCAACAGTGGTATCAGAGCTAGGTCTATGCGTAGATGAGATCTCGAGTAGAACACAAACGAGTTGTGGGCGTGGGTGTATACATATTGCTTGCCGTTACTAGTTGATATTTGATTCGGCGGTACTGTGAGATGAAGCGGCCCGGACCGACATTACGCGTACACTTACGCGAGACAGGTTCCTTCAACTAACATGTAACTTCGTTGCATAAAGATGGCTAGCGGGTGTCTGTCTCTCTCACTTTAGTTGAATCGATTTCAATGAAGAGGGTTCTTTTAGAAGATCAAAAAGCAATCACTACACCACGTTGTGGTTTTGCGTAGGTAAGAACGGTTCTTGCAAACCCGTAGCAGCCACGTAAAATTTGCAACAACAATTAGAGGACGTCTAACTTGTTTTTGCAGGGTATGTTGTGATGTGATATGGCCAATTACATGATGAGATATATGTGATGTATGAGATGATCATGTGATGTATAGAATATCACGACTTGCATGTCGATGAGTACGGCAACTGGCAGGAGCCATAGAGTTGTCTTTAATTATTGTATGACCTGCGTGTCAATCATTAAGCGCTATGTAATGCTTTACTTTATCGCTAAACGTTAGCAATAGTCGTGGAAGCAACAGTCGGCGCGACAACCTTATGGCGACACGTTGATGGAGATCAAGATGATGGAGATCATGGTGTCATGCCGGTGACGATGGAGATCATGCCGGTGCTTTGGAGATGGAGATCAAAAGCACAAGTTCATGGCCATATCATGTCACTTATGATTTGCATGTGATGTTAATCCTTTTATGCATCTTATTTTGCTTAGGACGACGGTAGCATTATAAGGTGATCCCTCACTTAAATTTCAAGATAAAATTGTGTTCTCCCCAAGTGTGCACCGTTGCGAAAGTTCGTCGTTTCGAGACACGCCGTGATGATCGGGTGTGATAGACTCTACGTTCGCATACAACGGGTGTAAGCCATGTTGCACGTGCGGAACACTCGGGTTAAACTTGACGAGCCTAGCATGTACAGACATGGCCTCGGAACACAAGAGACCGAAAGGTCGAACATGAGTCATATAGTAGATATGATCAACATGAAGATGTTCACCATTGAAACCACCTCAACTCACGTGATGATCGGACTTGAGTTGGTGGATTTGGATCATGTTACACTCGAATGACCGGAGGGATGTCAATTTGAGTGGGAGTTTTTTAAGTAATATGATTAACTAAACTCATTATCTAGAACAATAGTCTAAGTTGTCTTTGCTATATTTATGTTGTAGATCATGGCTCGCGCAGTAGCACCCCTGAATTTTAATGCGTTCCTAGAGAAAGCTAAGTTGAAAGATGATGGAAGTAACTTTGTGGACTGGGCCCGTAATCTAAGGATTATCCTTACGGCTTCCCAGAAGGCTTATGTCCTTGATGCACCGCTTGGTGATCCACCCGCTCCAGTTGAGTCTCTAGACGTTGTGAACGCCTGGCAGGCTCGTTCTGATGATTACTCAATAGTTCAATGTGCAATGTTGTATGGCTTAGAACCGGGACTTCAAAGACGTTTTGAACGTCATGGAGCATATGAGATGTTCCAGGAGTTGAAGTTTATCTTTCAGAAGAATGCCCGGATCGAGAGATATGAGATCTCCGATAAGTTCTATGCTTGCAAGATGGAGGAGAACGGGTCTATCAGTGATCACGTGCTCAGAATGTCTGGGTACTCCACCCGTCTGGCTGAGTTAGGGATGCCCCTTCCGCCAGAGGCTATCACTGACAGAGTTCTTCAATCATTGCCACCTAGCTACAAGAGCTTCGTGTTGAACTATAACATGCACGGGATGAACAAGTCAGTCGCCGAGCTGTTTGCGATGCTGAAAGCCGCTGAGTCTGAAATTCAGAAGGAGCATCAAGTGTTGATGGTCAATAAAACCACTAGTTTCAAAAAAAAATGGCAAGGGTAAGAAGGGTAACTCCAAGAAGAGTGGCAAAGCAGTTGCTCCTCTCATGAAGAAACCCAAGGCTGGACCCAAACCAGAAACTGTGTGTTTTCATTGCAAGGGAACAGGACACTGGAAGCGGAACTGCCCCAAGTATTTGGCTGACAAGAAGGCGGCCAACAACAAACAAGGTATATATGATATACATGTTATTGATGTGTACCTTACCAACTCTCGTTGTAGTGCCTGGGTATTTGATACCGGTGCGGTTGCTCATATTTGCAACTCAAAACAGGAACTGCGGAATAGACGGAGGCTGGCAAAGGACGAAGTGACGATGCGCGTGGGAAATGGTTCCAAGGTTGATGTGAGCGCCGTCGGCACGCTCGCTCTTCGATTACCGTCGGGATTAGTGATGAACCTAAATAAGTGTTATTTGGTGCCTGCGTTAAGCATGAACATTATATCTGGATCTTGTTTATTGCGAGACGGTTACTCATTTAAATCAGAGAATAATGGTTGTTCTATTTATATGAGTAATATCTTTTATGGTCATGCACCCAATGTGAGGGGTTTATTCTTATTGAATCTCGATAGTAATGATACACATGTTCATAACATTGATGCCAAAAGATGTAGAATTGATAATGATAATACCACTTTCTTGTGGCACTGCCGTTTAGGTCATATTGGCGTAAAACGCATGAAGAAGCTCCGTGCTGATGGACTTTTGGAGTCACTTGATTTTGAATCACTTGACACATGTGAGCCATGCCTCATGGGCAAGATGACTAAAACTCCGTTCTCTGGTACAATGGAACGGGCAAGTGACTTATTGGAAATCATACATACTGATGTGTGCGGTCCGATGAGTATTGAGGCGCGCGGTGGTTATCGTTATTTTCTCACCTTCACTGATGACTTAAGTAGATATGGGTATATTCACTTAATGAAACACAAGTCTGAAACATTTGAAAAGTTCAAACAATTTCAGAGTGAAGTTGAGAATCATCGTAACAAGAAGATTAAATTCCTACGATCTGATCGAGGAGGAGAATATCTGAGTTATGAGTTTGGCAGTCACTTAAGACAATGTGGAATTGTTTCACAACTGACACCGCCTGGAACACCACAGCGTAATGGTGTGTCCGAACGTCGTAATCGAACTTTATTGGATATGGTGCGATCTATGATGTCTCTTGCCGATTTGCCACTATCGTTTTGGGGTTATGCATTAGAGACAGCAGCATTCACTTTAAATAGGGCACCATCGAAATCCGTTGAGACGACGCCTTATGAACTTTGGTTTAACAAGAAGCCAAAGCTGTCGTTTCTTAAAGTTTGGGGATGTGATGCTTATGTCAAAAAGCTTCAGCCTGAAAAGCTGGAACCCAAAGCGGAGAAATGCGTCTTCATAGGATACCCAAAAGAGACAGTTGGGTATACCTTCTACCTCAGATCTGAAGGCAAAGTGTTTGTCGCTAAAAACGGAACATTTCTTGAGAAAGAGTTTCTCTCGAAAGAATTGAGTGGGAGGAAGATAGAACTTGATGAGGTTGTTGAACCTTTACTTCAACCTGAGAGTAGCGCAGCGCAGAAAGTTGTTTCTGTGGAGCCTACATTAGCTGAAGAGGAAGTTAATGATGATGATCATGAAACTTTGGATCAAGTTGCTATCGAACCTCGTAGGTCGACAAGGACGCGTACTGCTCCCGAGTGGTACGGCAACCCTGTCTTAGACATCATGTTGTTAGACAACAATGAACCTACGAGCTATGGAGAAGCGATGATGAGCCCGGATTCCGAGAAGTGGTTAGAGGCCATGAAATCCGAGATGGGATCCATGTATGAAAACAAAGTATGGACTTTGGAAGTATTACCTGAAGGGCGTAAGGCCATTCAGAACAAATGGATCTTTAAGAGGAAGACGGACGCGGACGGTAATGTCACCGTCTATAAAGCTCGACTTGTGGCAAAGGGTTTTTCACAAGTTCAAGGAGTTGACTACGATGAGACCTTCTCACCCGTAGCGATGCTTAAGTCCGTCAGAATCATGTTAGCAATAGCTGCCTTTTTCGATTATGAAATTTGGCAGATGGATGTCAAAACAGCGTTCCTTAACGGTTACCTTAAGGAAGAGTTGTATATGATGCAACCAGAAGGTTTTGCCGATCCAGAGAATGCTGACAAAGTTTGCAAACTCCAGCGATCCATTTATGGACTGGTGCAAGCATCTCGGAGTTGGAATCTTCGTTTTGATGAGGTGATCAAAGCGTTCGAGTTTATACAAGTTTACGGAGAAGCTTGTATTTACAAGAAAGTGAGTGGGAGCTCTATAGCGTTTCTAATATTATATGTGGATGACATATTGCTGATTGGAAACAATATAGAAATGCTGGAAAGCGTAAAGGAATATTTGAACAAGAGTTTTTCAATGAAGGACCTAGGAGAAGCTGCTTTCATATTAGGCATCAAGATCTATAGAGATAGATCGAGACGCTTAATAGGACTTTCACAAAGCACATACCTTGATAAGATTTTGAAGAAGTTCAAAATGGATCAGTCCAAGAAAGGGTTCTTGCCTGTTTTGCAAGGTGTGAAGTTGAGTAAGACTCAATGCCCAGTGACTGCAGAAGATAGAGAAAAGATGAGTGTCATCCCCTATGCTTCAGCCATAGGCTCTATCATGTATGCAATGCTGTGCACAAGACCCGATGTCAGCCTTGCCATAAGTATGGTCGGAAGGTTTCAAGGTGATCCAGGAATGGAACACTGGACGGCGGTCAAGAATATCCTGAAGTACCTGAAAAGGACTAAGGACATGTTTCTCGTTTATGGAGGTGATCAAGAGCTCGTCGTAAAGGGTTACGTCGATGCAAGCTTTGACACTGATCCGGATGACTCTAAGTCGCAAACCGGATACGTATTTATTCTTAATGGGGGTGCGGTTAGCTGGTGCAGTTCCAAGCAAAGCGTGGTAGCAGATTCTACATGCGAAGCGGAGTACATCGCTGCCTCGGAGGCGGCGAAGGAAGGTGTCTGGATGAAGGAGTTCATGACAGATCTTGGAGTAGTGCCTAGTGCGCTTAACCCAATGACTCTGTTTTGTGATAACACTGGTGCCATTGCTCTAGCCAAGGAACCAAGATTTCACAAGAGGACCAGACACATAAAACGACGTTTCAATTCCATCCGCGATTACATCAAGGAGGACGACATAAATATTTGCAAAGTACACACGGATCTAAATGTTGCAGATCCGATGACTAAACCTCTTCCAAGGGCTAAACATGAACAACACCAGAACTGCATGGGTGTTCGATTCATTACAATGTAAATCACATAGTGATGTGAACTAGATTATTGACTCTAGTGCAAGTGGGAGACTGTTGGAAATATGCCCTAGAGGCAATAATAAATTGGTTATTATTATATTTCCTTGTTCATGATAATCGTTTATTATCCATGCTATAATTGTATTGATTGGAAACTCAAATACATGTGTGGGTACATAGACAACACTGTGTCCCTAGTAAGCCTCTAGTTGACTAGCTTGTTGATCAAAGATGGTTAAGGTTTCCTAGCCATGGACATGAGATGTCATTTGATAACGGGATCACATCATTAGGAGAATGATGTGATGGACAAGACCCAAACTGTAAACGTTGCATTTGATCGTGTCAGTTTATTGCTATTGTTTTCTGCATGTCAAGTATTTGTTCCTTTGACCATGAGATCATGCAACTCACTGACACCGGAGGAATACCTTGTGTGTATCAAACGTCGCAACGTAACTGGGTGACTATAAAGGTGCTCTACAGGTATCTCCGAGGGTGTCTGTTGGGTTGGCATGGATCAAGACTGGGATTTGTTACTCCGTGTGACGGAGAGGTATCTCAGGGCCCACTCGGTAATACAACATCACAATGAGCCTTGCAAGCAATGTGACTAAAGTGTTAGCCACGAGATCTTGTATTACGGAACGAGTAAAGAGACTTGCCGGTAACGAGATTGAACTAGGTATAGTGATACCGACGATCGAATCTCGGGCAAGTAACATACCGAAGAACAAAGGGAACAGCATACGGGATTAACTGAATCCTTGACATAGAGGTTCGACCGATAAAGATCTTCGTAGAATATGTAGGAGCCAATATGGGCATCCAGGTCCCGCTATTGGTTATTGGCCGTAGAGGTGTCTCGGTCATGTCTACATAGTTCTCGAACCCGCAGGGTCTACACACTTAACGTTTGGTGACGATTAGTATAATTGAGTTATTATGTTGGTGACCGAAAGTTGTTCGGAGTCCCGGATAAGATCCCGGACATGACGAGTATCTCCGGAATAGTCCGGAGGTAAAGATGGATATATGTGATAATAGTGTTTTGATCTCCGGAAGGGTTCCGGAGTTCACCGGAAGGGGTTCCGGATGTTTACCGAAGTATTCGGGTGCAGCAACACTTTATATGAGCCAAAGGGATAAAGCCCACAAGGTATTGGAAAGTGCAAAAGTAGTTTTGCTGCCGCGTAAGCGGTACTACCGCTTGGTGAAGCGGTACTACCGCCGGAGCGGTACTACCGCTTGTGTGAAGCGGTACTACCGCCCAAGCGGTACTACCGCTTGTGTGAAGCGGTACTACCGCTTGTGCGCGGCTGTGCACGGTTCGGCAGGGATCCGAGTTGGACTCTTTCCCTGCGGGCCAAACCGACCTTGTGCGGGCAAAACCGACCCGGAGGAGGCTTTTACTCCAAGTTTAGACCCCAAGGCTCAACATATAAATAGAGGGGCAGGGCTAGCACACGGGACACATCAAGATTTCCCCAAGCCGTGTGCGGCAACCCTAACCCTCTAGTTCCTCCGTCATAATCTCCGTAGTGCTTGGCGAAGCCCTGCAGAGATTGTTCCTCACCACCATCACCACGCCGTCGTGCTGCTGGAACTCAACCACTACTTCACCATCGCTCGCTGGATCGAGGAGGTGAAGGCGTCATCAAGCCGTACGTGTGTTGAACGCGGAGGTGCCGTCCGTTCGGCGCTAGTTCGTGATCGGATCGAGGGACGACTTGCGATTTGGATCGCGGAGACGTTCGACTACATCAACCGCGTTTCTTAAACGCTTCCGCTTAGCGATCTACAAGGGTATGTAGATTCACTCTCCCTCTCGTAGATGCTCATCACCATGGATAGATCTTGTGTGTGCGTAGGAAAATTTTTGTTTCCCATGCAACGTTCCCCAACATGGTCCTACCGTCAACACTTGATGCCCCTTTTGATTTCTACCTTTCGTGGTGTAAAACATCACGAATAGCTCAGGGATCATCATCTCCATCCCTGGCTTGTTATAGTTCATCATGAAGCTCTAGCAGCTTGTTGGCAGTGACTTTGGAGAACTATGTCTATCAGTATCTTATCTGGAAGATCAACTCCCACTTGATTCAAGCGATTGTAGCACCAAGACAATCTGAGCACATGCTCACCAATTGAGCTATTCTCGTTCATCTTGTAGGCAAAGAATATTGTTGGAGGTCTCATACCTCTCAACACAGGCACGAGCCTGAAATCCCAATTTCAGCTCTTGTAACATCTCATATGATCCGTGACGTTCAAAACGTCTTTGGAGCCTCAATTCTAAGCCGTAAAGCATGACGCACTGAACAATCAAGTAGTCATCAAAAATGTGCATGTCTGATGTTCTCAACACCCACATACAACGCTTGAGCGGGTGGCGCACTGAGCGGTGCATCAAGGACATAAGCCTTCTGTGCAGCAACTAAGGACAATCCTCAGATCACGGACCTAGTCCGCATAATTGCTACTACCATCTTTCAACTTAGTTTTTCTCTAGGAACATATCAAAATATAGGGGAGCTACATCGTGAGCTATCGATCTACAACATAATTTGCAAAGACATTTTGACTATGTTCATGATAATGAGTTCAATTAATCATATTACTAAAGAACTCCCACTCAAATCATCATCGCTCAGGTTGTCTAAGTGTGACATGATCCAAATCCACCAACCCAAGTCCTATCATCACGTGAGATGAGGTGGTTTCAATGGTGAACATCTCCATGTTGATCATATCTACTATATGACTCATGTTTGACCTTTCGGTCTCCTGTGTTCCAAGGCCATTACTATACATGCTAGGCTCGTCAAGGTTAACCCAAGTATTCCGCATGTGTAAATCTGGCTTACACCCGTTGTATCCGAACATAGAGTCTATCACACCCGATCATCACGTGGTGCTTCGAAACGACGAACCTTTGTAACGGTGCATACTTGGGGTGAACACAATTTTATCTTGAAATTTTAAGTGAGGGATCATCTTATAATGCTACTGTCGTCCTAAGCAAAATAAGATGCATAAAAGGGTTAACATCACATGCAAATCATATAAGTGACATGATATGGCCATCATCATCTTGTTCTTTTGATCTCCATCTCCAAAGCACTGGCATGATCTCCATCGTCCCCGACATGACAGCATGATCTCCATCATCATGTCGTCATGTGGTTGCCGCACCAACTATTGCTTCTAGAAATATTGCTAACTCATAGCGATAAAGTGAAACAAAAAGGTGAAAATAATTAAAGACAACCCTATGGCTCCTACCGGTTGCCGTACTCATCGACATGCAAGTCGTGATAATCTATACAAAACATGATCATCTCATACATCACATATATCACATATGTCTTTGGCCATATCACATCACAACATGCCCTGCAAAAACATGTTAGACGTCCTCTACTTTGTTGTTGCAAGTTTTACATGGCTGCTATGGGCAACTAGTAAGAACCGTTCTTACCTACGCAAAGCCACAATGGTGATATTCAAGTTGCTATTTAACCTTCTACATGTTCCGCCTCTGTCGAATCCGATTCAACTAAAGTGGGAGAGACAGAAACCCGCCAGCCATCTTTATGCAACAAGTTGCATGTCAGTCGATGGAACCGGTCTCTCGTACGTGGACGATTAAGGTTGGTCCGAGCCGCTTCATCCCACAATACCGCTGAATCAAGATAAAACTAAGGAAGTAAGCAATCTGAACATCAATGCCCACAAACTCTTTTGTGTTCTACTCGTGCATATCATCTACGCATAGACCTAGCTCATGATGCCACTATTGGGAACGCTGCATGGGAAACAAAAAATTTCCTACGCACACGTAAGATCTATCCATGGAGATGTATATCTACGAGAGGGGGAGTGTATCTATATACCCTTGTAGATCACTAAGAGGAAGCGTATATAACGCGGTTGATGTAGTCGTACTCTTCACGATCCAATCGTGATCCAATCCGATCCAGCGCCGAACGGACGGCGCCTTCGCGTTCAGCACACGTGCGGCTCAATAACATCTCCTCCTTCTAGATCCAGCAAGATAAGAAGAAGAAGTAGATGGGATCTCAACCAGCACGACGGCGTGGTGGAGATGGTGGCGTCGCAGTGCCGGCCGGGCTTTGCCAAGCACCTCCGGAACGACGTACGAGGAAGAAAAGGGAGAGACGGGAGGAACTTCAGCCCCCTTGCGCCTCCCCACCTTTATATGGCGTGGGAGGGGCTGGTGGCTTGCCCTCCAAGCCCCTAGGGTCGTTGGTCAAGGGGGGAGGAAGGAAATCCCTCCTTTCCTTCCCCACGATCACTATCCCCCCTTTTTAGGGATCTCGATCTTATCCTTTCGGGATATGATCCTATTCCATTTAAGGGGGGATCTTGATGCGCCTAGACCAGGGGTGTGGGGACTTTCCCCATTACCCACGTTCATGCGGGTTCACATGCAGGTGGGCCCCACTCCGGAACTTTCTAGAACCTTCCCGGTACAATACCGAAAAATCCCGAACATTTTCTAGAACCCTGAATATGACTTCTCATTTATAAATCTTTACCTACGGACCATTCCGGAGCTCCTCGTGACGTCTGGGATCTCATCCGGGACTCCGAACAACATTTGGTCACCAACGTACATATCCCAATACTACTCTAGCGTCACCGAACGTTAAGCGTGCGGACCCTACGGCTTCGAGAATCATGCGGACATGACCGAGACACCTCTCTACTCAATAACCAATAGCGGGACCTGGATGCCCATATTGGTTCCCACATATTCCACGAAGATCTTTATCGGTCGAAACATGATGCCAAGGATTCAATCAATCCCGTATGCAGTTCCCTTTGTCTAGCGGTATGTTACTTGCCCGAGATTCGACGTCGGTATCTCCATACCTAGTTCAATCTCGCTACCGACAAGTCTCTTTACTCGTTCAGTTCTATAAGATCCCGTGACTAACTCCTTAGTCACATTGCTTGCAAGCTTCTTGTGATGTTGTATTATCGAGTGGGCCCAGAGATACCTCACCGTCATACGGAGTGACAAATCCCAGTCTGGATCCACGCCAACCCAACAGACACCCTCAGAGATACATGTAGAGCACCTTTATAGTCTCCCAGTTACGTTGTGATGTTTGATACACACAAGTCATTCCTCCGGTGTCAGGGAGTTGCATGATCTCATGGTCGTAGGAATAGATACTTGACATGGATAAAGCAGTAGCAATAAACTAACACGATCAAATGCTATGCTTATGGTTGGGTCTTGTCCATCACATCATTCTCCTAATGATGTGATCCCGTTATGAAATGACAACTCATGTCTATGGTCAGGAAACCTTGACCATCTTTGATCAATGAGCTAGTCTAGTAGGGGCTCACTAGGGACATAGTGTTGTCTATGTATCCACACATGTATCTGAGTTTCCGATCAATACAATTCTAACATGGATAATAAAGATTATCATGAATAAGGAAATATAATAATAATCAATTTATTATTGCCTCTAGGGCATATTTCCAAAAATACTATGTCCGTATTTTGCTTTTATCGACACCTCTCTCTCAAACCATGTGGACATGCTTTTCAATATCAGCTTTCGCTCGAGGAAAATCGAGGTCTAAGCTTGGGGAGTTGATATATCCATTTTGCATCACTTTTTCCTATTGTTATTTATTATGTTTTGATGAATAATAATGCTTTAGGGAGTGATTCTAATGCCTTTTCTCTCATAATATGCAAGGTTTACACAAAGAGGGAGAATACCGGCATCTGGAATTCTGGACCTGAAAAAGCACATCAGAGATACCTATTTTGCACATCTCAAAATAAGCTGAAATGTTACGGAGAGTTATTTTGGATTATATTAAAAATACTGGAGCACATAACTACCGGAGGGGGCCACCCTGGTGAGCACAAGACACCAGGGCGCGCCAGGCCCCCCAGGCGCGCCCTGGTGGGTTCTGCCTAGCCAGGCCCACCTCTGGAGCCCATGTTCTGGTATTTAAGGCCTTTTGACATAGAAAAAAAAATAGGAGGACTTTCGGGACGGAACGCCGCCGTCTCGAGGCGGAACTTGGGCAGGAGCACTTTTGCCCTCTAGCGAAGCGATTCCGCCAGGGGAACTTCCCTCCCGGAGGGGGAAATCGAATCCATCGTCATCACCAACACCCCTCTCATCTTTGGGAGGCCAATATTCATCAACATCTTCAACAACACCATCTCCTCTCAAACCCTAGTCCATCTCTTGTGTTCAATCTTTGTACCGGAACCTCACATTGGTACCTGTGGGTGACTAGTAGTGTTGATTACATCTTGCAGTTGATTGCTGTATGGTTTATTTGGTGGAAGATTATATGTTCAGATCCATTATGCTATTCAATACCCCTCTGATCATGAGCATGAATATTATTTGTGAGTAGTTACCCTTGTTCTTGAGGTCACGGGAGAAGTCATGTTGCAAGTAATCAAGTGAATTTGATATGTGTTCGATTGTTTGATGATATGTATGTTGTGATTCCCTTAGTGGTGTCATGTGAACGTCGACTACATGACACTTCACCATCCTTGGGCCTAAGGGAATGCATTGTGGAGTAGTTATTAGATGTAGGGTTGCTAGAGTGACAGAAGCTTAAACCCTAGTTTATGCGCTACTTCGTAAGGGGCTGATTTGGATCCAAACGTTTAATGCTATGGTTAGATTTTATCTTAATACTTTTCTCGTAGTTACGGATGCTTGCGAGGGGGTTAATAATAAGTGGGAGGTTGTTCAAGTAAGAACAGCACCCAAGCAGCGGTCCACCCACATATCAAATTATCAAAGTAGGGAACACGAATCAAACCAACATGATAAAAGTGAGTAGACGAAATTCACGTGTACCCTCAAGAACACTTTGCCTATTATAAGAGACTGTTCTGGCCCGTCCTTTGCCACAAAAGGATTGGGCTACCTTGCTGCACTTTATTCAATGTTACCGTTACTTGCTTGTTACCAATTATCTTGCTATCAAACTATCTGTTACCTACAATTTCAGTGCTTGCAGAAATTACCTTGCTCAAAATCGCTTGTCATTTCCTTCTGCTCCTCGTTGGGTTCGACACTCTTACTTATCGAAAGGACTACGATTGATCCCCTATACTTGTGGGTCATCAGTGCTAGCTTAAGGATGTAATGTGTTTGTTCACTATGATCACTAGTTGCATAACGAACCTAGTGCCTTGCAAAGATTGTTGAAGCCAAATGGTTCTCTTGCAAATCCATGGATTAGGCACCTGGTTAAGGGTTTGGGCTGGGGTAACTTGTGAGGTCTAGGTTTATATAGGGAAGGGTTTCCAATCTTGAGGGGAGAGCATCACTCTACGGGTTGCATCTGGTTGAGTAGGTCGTAGTCAAAGTCTTCAGTACTAGGTGTTTGTCAAGGTAGATCCTTGGTGCATCTTGCCTTGCTGGTCTTTAGTTGACGAGAAAGATGAGAGAGAAAAGTAGCATAGAGGAGGTGCCTAAAGGGGGTTCTATAGTGCAAGTGTAATCAAACAAGGGTCGAAAGGGCTAAACACCACATTAAGACAAGGTAGGTGATATAGTCGCGTACTTATTGCCTAGAGCAACGTGCGGCTTATATCAAAACACAAAACAGATAAAAACAAGCAACAGACAACATGGTTCCACTTGGACCATCACACGAACTCGACTTCGCATAGGGGATACACGACTCATCCTACCCTAGGGCTTCTCGGACTCAATAGTCGTGCTCCACTTCATGTCTCGGAAAGGAGGATGTCTAGTCTTCGGGGTCTTCTTCCGGTGTCGCCATGTCTCTTATTGTTGTTCGATGAAATGATCTGGGTTGGGCCTGAAGAACCTTCAACAACTTCTCACCTGACGAGCTGACGGGGTGAAGGTGGTTCCTCGTAGCTACCATTGACTCGGTCTTCTGTTATCTTCTTAATCATGACGGTCCATTTTGCCTTCTAAGGCATCGAGGGTTCCAGGTAGGCAATCATTTATGCAATGCAACTAACACGGCATGCTAGAGGTCCAACCTGTCGGCTTCATTGATGACAACATCATCACCAAGAGCGGGGGATGAAGATAACCGTTTTCCTGCTCACTATAGTGAGGCGGTCCAAAAGGCGAGGTTCTCATCCACCGGTGGCTGCCGATACAACAACAGTAAGGACAGGGTTGCTCTATTAGCTTTGTATATCATGATCTTGCATATCTTATGCCTTGATCATCATAGGCCAAGGTTGCATCATCCTGGGGTAGTGTCTAGGGTGTCACCATCTTTCGAGCCTTGACGTCCTCATAACTTGAGAGGGTATCTCCTGCTGGTGTCGTGTTGTCGTAGTATCGCCAACCTTATCTTCCAAACATGTGGGTGAATGTTTAGAAAGGTGGGATCCCTCCAGGTTACCCACGAGAATTTCAAGGAATCCAATGGTCAGGGACATAAGGGTACTGGCGACCGTTTGCAAAGTTTTGAAAAAGCAGACAAGGAGAGCCAAGAGAAAAACGGTGGAGGTGGTAAGGCAAAAATCTTCGGTTTCCTTGAAGACTTAGAAGAGGTAAGAAATATAGGGGTTTTGCAAGTGGTCTGAAAGGTCTGGAAAAGTAGTTTTGTCCTAACTAACGTCCATAATAACTAATGGCTTCCTACAGTCAACATGGCTCTGATTCTAGCTCTGTGGGGACCCTGACTCATAAGTCGTCATCAATGAATGCACGTGTACAGTGATCCCAGAGGTCAATGCTCACTGAACACACAGAAACTGAATAACGGGAGTCTTACATCTAGTACATACCGTTTTTCTCAGATATGACGTTTATGGCCAAGTCTTCATAAACTTGCAGCGGAAATCTTCAATGATAGCATGGCCCCATGCCATCTGCCTTAACCCTACAGGCATTCTGACTGGGAAGCGTCCTAGCTCGCATGTTTGTCACCAAGGTACTCTTCATTATATCATGTTCTTTCATGCCTGGCCAATAAAATAACCACTGGCAAGCCAATGAGTACTTTGAATGTACTCGCAAGCATCCCATGTTTGGACAAGATAGAACAATGCATGGTATAGCACTAAGTAGGTAGTTTTACGGAAAGCTAGTTTTGAGTGCAACATCATGTCCTACCATTTAGAAAAACTATCATCAACATGTTGCATCCATATGAACAGGTTACAAATATCAATATAAGCAGAGCATCTCAACTCTAGCGTCATCATCTCACCAAGTCATCCGACTTAGTTCAGGTATCTCTGTTGTCACACACACACACACACACACACACACACACACACACACACACACACACACACACACAAAGTTTTGTGGAAACAACGGACGTAGCCCAAGAGCCGTCATCCAACTGTCCTTGACAGTGCAAACGGCTATTCAAATAGTTTTACACTCTACAGAGGTTGCACACTTTACCCACAAGACTCGGGGAACTTCCGTGTCAAGCCATGACTCGCGGTATATTACATACCCGAGGTAAGCACCCGAACAATGTCTTTCCCTTAACAACACTAACAAAGAGTCCACTCGTTGGTACCCAGCTCGCATGATGTACATCACAAGTACCATCCATGAGGGGACCAACGGTGTGCCCGGTGTCTGGGAAAACAACCCATGGTCGTCCTTTCAGGCATGACCCTATATCGAGAGTGACTACGTCACTCCCGCCATTAGTAATGCATGCTCTCTGCTAGCCTCAACCAAAGTAATCAACAAAGCCCCTTCCCATATAGGTGTAGAGTGGTTGTACATGTAACGTTGGAGTAACGGTCGCAACTTAAACCAATCCCTTTTTGAAAACACACACACTTGCCTCGGTACACCACTTCTTTATCAAGTGGTTACCTAGCTCAACATCATCTCCCTCGGGCAATAGTGGCAACCGATGGGGTTTTCGAAAGGTCTTTGAAAACACTTTTGTTACCATCACCATGCATATTCTCGTCCCACTTGCATAGCATCTACTAGCAACCTATCTACTTCCCACCCGCATAACCCTCATAGGAAGGTAGGGTCATGCACCATGCAAGTATCAACGAGTAATGCATCTGTGGCCAACCCAGCAAGGTTGTCACCACACCATCGACATACTCTTTCATGCAACAAGTAAGGTACTATAATGCCATGCATAAAAATAGTTTCACATCATGGTCAAAGGGCTGCTTTCCTGGCTTAGCAAAGTCTCCGAGCACTCCGTCTACTTCGTCAACAACCGTGAGAAACAACCACAATAAGCAAGACAACAAGAAGGAAAATAAAAGTGTTCTAAAATAGGAATTTTATTTTTATTGGACACCTTTGGCTATAAAAAAATAACCAAAGAGCTTCTACTGGATATGGATCAATGATGATTTTTGAACCATGGAAATGGAGGGATTAATGGTCCTATAAGAAGTATATCAAAAATATTTTTATAAAAATGAGTGGATGCACTTATTAAATAGGGAATGGATTTATAAACATTTAGAAAGTGGTTTCACTAGATTTAGAGTTGGAATGAATTTCCTATGATTTTCTAGGATGGAATAAATAGAAATGGGGCCATTTACTAGACCCAACAGAGACATATCATGGGAAAATGTTAACCATTGCTAGATAGATAGAGCAAGATTTGTGGGGTCTTAGGAATTTTTAATCATCTCATTTGGGTCAAAAATGAGTGATCTAGGGATTTTGCAAAGTGGCCCCTAATAATTCAAATTTGAACAGTACACAAACTTGTGGTGGAATTTTTTTAAAGTTGCACCAAATCATAGGTGGCATTTTTAGGAGAATATAGAAATTTGAATCATCAAATTTGAAGTTGATTTGAATTTGCTAGGATTTTCTTTATCTCACTAAAAAAACTAAAAAGGAAAAGTAATTACCCAAACGGGCCTAAGCTACACACCGAGCGCAGCTTAGCACGGCACCGCACTAGGCCTGGCCCAGTTCCTCACGCACGCGAGCCGACGGGCGACGTCGAAGGCGTACTCCGAGGAGTACGCCTCCTTCGCAGGGAGGTGGAGCGGACGAAGTCCGCATCCACTTAAGTGCTGGGCCCGGTTGGCCAACTAACACAGGCTGACCAGTGGGGTCGCCGGCCCCACTGGCAGGGCCGTCCCCTTCCTCGCACCTGCTGGCTGGAGAGGCCGTGGAGGTAGGTCCGAGCAGGCGCCGGCGCTTGCCCCGGTGACACCACCCACCTCAGACGATGCCCTGCATACCGGCAAACTCGGGGAGCTGTCCCACATCCCTCCCAGTGTTGTGCGCCCAGAGGGGAGGGCCACTGCAGCGTCGACTCATAGGGCCGCGGAGGAGGCCGTCGGTCATCACTAGCCTCGAGCGCTCGGTGCCCTGGGGAGGTATGGCGACGATG
Organism: Elymus sibiricus; assembly: GCA_039707655.1. NCBI lineage: Eukaryota > Viridiplantae > Streptophyta > Magnoliopsida > Poales > Poaceae > Elymus > Elymus sibiricus. The sequence goes on from CM077669.1 coordinate 285,787,418, forward strand.
GAAGGGTTTTACAGTGGCTAGGTGGGGACACTAGAGTGGGCAGGGATGAGGGGGAGCTCGGCGTGGTCCGAATTTTGAGAGCCGCCGGCGGGCTTTGGCCATGGACGATGACGGAGGCCATGGAGAGCGAGTGGACAGGTCTTGGAGGTTCACAAGACGGAGGGAGAGCCAAGGGCATCATGATGGCGCTCGGGGAGGCCTTAAGTAGCTGGACCAAGGCGCACCATAGACCGAGCCTACGGCCGCGCTCAGCGAGCTCTGCAGAGGAGAGAGGAGAACAAGAAAGGAGGGGCCCGACAATCTTCCGTAACGAGAATGTCGAGGAGACCTCGAGGGACGCGACCACGGCGCCCAAGGCTGTCGGGGGCCTAGGAATGGGCAAGCTACAGTGCGGAAGTGCACTATAGCATAATCCAGAGCGTGAACCTTGCATGCCAAGGCATGTCCCACGCGCTCTGGGCGCGTCTAACCTTGTCCACTAGCTCGTGGGGTCTTATGGAGATGATGTGGAGGTATCTTAGGGGCCAAGGGAAGGGTAGGAATGAGGGGAGGGGGGAGACGAGCTCTGCCATGGTGGATCAGAGAGGTAAATGGGACTTTACCCCCGCCAATAATTGAGCAGAAGACTTGAGGCTTTTACATGAGGTAGAAGGGGCCTAGGTGGTACTGTGGTAAAAATTTGAGAGCAAGGAGAAGTCATCTGGTGGTCCAATCATTGATCACAAAATTATTGCAGAAGGTGTTTGATGGGTGTTTGAGCTATGTAAAGTGATCTACTTGACATGAGATTTAACAGTAATGACAATTAGGATAAAATGGACACCAGCACAAAATTGTGGCACATTTGAAGAAAATTTCCAATGCAAAAGTTTCAAACCCTAGAAATGGGCAGAAACAGATTTCGATAGATCTACCTAAGATAAATTGTTCTCCTTGATGCACCACTTGGTGTGGATGCATTATTGGAGGATTGGAACATGTCTAAAAAGTTTGAGCACAAATGGGGATACTTGACAATGTAAAGTTGCTGAAATTTGAATCAGGACAGAGAGAATTTTGGGCACTTTTGTGAACCAAAATAATTTTGATTGATGTGAAAGTTGGCAAGATCATCACATGAGGCATATGTGATTTGCTGGAATTTTCTTGGATTTTTGAGAATATTTCTTATGGAAATATTTCAAATACTTGAAATATACAAAAATGGTTTTGGAGGGTTTTGCCCAATATTTTGAACAAAACCATGTATTGAAACTCATAGGTATGGTAATATATGTCCACTGAGTTTCCCAAAATTTTCTCAAATATTTTGGAAACATAAAAATATTTTTTATCTATAAAAGATCATTTCTGGCCTCAGAAAAATGGACTTAAATAAAATAGAAAAATGACTTTTAAAATAATACTTTTGTGGTTTTGGGGAAGTCTTATAGATAATAGTTTCCAAATAAAATCTTTGGGTCAAGATATTTACCCTAATTTGAGGACTTGTAGGACAAACCTCAATTTGGTGGTTTTTGAAAACCTAAATTAAATAAATGCTTTTTGGCCAAAATAATATTTTATAAAAATAGTCTTATGTACTATACACATGGCATGATCATTGGGCAAGGATTTGGATCAAGGAGGTGAGTTTCGAGAATAGGAGGATTTTTGGGGATTTAGAGCACAACTAACAATCGTGCAAATAGCAATCAAGTCAAGCATCACAAGCACACAAAAGTTTTTGTTGGCCCTAATTTTTTAGCTATGATAACTTAGTTAGGAGAGTCAAAACACAGGCTGTGATAGGGCGGCTCAACCAATTGCTTTTTAAGAGCTTCGAAAGCTTTGTCTGCAGCATCATTCCGGACAAAGTTGTTTATCTTTTTCAATAACTGGTATAGGGGAATTGCCTTCTCACCGAGGCAGCTTATGAACCGGCTTAAGGCGGTGATACGTCCTGCCATACTTTGGACTTCACTAATATTAGTTGGCTTAGCAAGCGAGGTCACCGCCTTGATTTTGTCTGGATTAGCTTCGATGCCACGCTCAGACACTAGAAATAGCAGAAGTTTGACCACAATATCATCAACGTAAGCATGAACATTGCGCCCGATCTGTTTGTGAAGACAATTCTGCATGTAACGCTGATAAGTAACCCCCGCGCTCTTAAGTCCAAAAGGTATAGACATATAGCAGAAAGCTCCAAAAGGCGTGACGAAGGTTTACTTTTCTAGATCCTCAAAAACCATCTTGATCTGGTGATAACCGGAGCAAGCATCTAGGAAACACAAGCTCTCACAACCAGAGGTGGAGTCAATAATCTGGTCAATATGAGGAAGAGTGAACGGGTCCTTAGGACAAGCCTTGTTGAGATCTGTGTAGTCAACACACATACGCCAAGTGTCATTTTTCTTCAAAACAAGCAATGGATTTGCCAAACACTAAGGATGGAAAACTTCGATAATGAACCCGGCGGCTAGGAGCCGGGCAACTTCTTCGCCAATAGCCATTCGTCTCTCCTCGTTAAAACAACGGAGGTATTGCCGGACAGGTTTCATCTTAGGATCCACATTAGGTGGTGCTCAGCGAGTTTTCTTGGTACACCAGGCATGTCAGAAGGTTTCCATGCAAAAATGTCCCGATTCTCACGGATGAAGTCGATGAGTGTGCTTTCCTATTTGGTATCCATGCTAGTCCCAAAAGTGAACTGTTGAGACGAATCTCCTGAAGTGAAATCAATTTGCTTGGTGTCATCAGCTGGCTTAAATTTGAGCAGGGGGTCAGACTCCATGGTGGAATTTTTCAGGGGAGTCATATCCGCTGGGTCAACATTAGTTGTGTAAAATTTCAATTCTTCCGCTACACATGCTCACTCGGCCTAGGCTGCATCTCCCTCCTCATACTCTTGAGCGATTTTCCGGTTGCCATCTACTATGATGGCTCCGTTGGGCCCTGGCATCTTCAGCTTGAGATAGACAAAACAAGGTCGTGTCATGAAGCGGGCATAAGCCGGTCGTCCAAAAAATGCGTGATAAGGGCTCTTGATTTTGACCACCTCAAAGGACAGAGACTCGCATCTGTAGTTAAACTATGTGCCAAAAGCAACATCTAGCTTGATTTGCTCAATTGGATATGCTGACTTCCCAAGATCGATCCAATGAAAGACTGTGGAGGAGGGCTGTTGTTGTTGCTCCGACATGTTCATCCGTCTGAACGTGCTGTAATATAAGATATTGATGTTGCTTCCCCCATCCATGAGTAACTTTGTTACCATATAACCTCCAATTTGAGGTGCCACCACCAGAGTTAGGACGCCCGGATTATCAACCCGGGGGGATGATCATCTCTGCTCCAAGTTATTGGTTGCTCTGACCAGTTTAAGTATGTGGGGACAGCTGGCTCAACCATGTTGATAGCTCTCCATTGAATCTTGCAATCGTGCTTGCAAGTACTAGTTGTGAACACGTGGTACTGCCCACAGTTCAACGGTTTAGGGTTTCTCTGAAAACCAGCTACATTGCTAGGTTGTTGGTTACCTTGCACAGAACGATGACTTCCACTTCTATTATTGCTAGAACATTGAAAACCAGCCCCCAAGCCGCCTGATCCGTGGAAACTAGAATTTGTGAATCCTCCAGATGAGCCAGCTCCTGGGAAGCCGGTCCCACACACACCGGTGCCGGGTCGGCCCTGGTGTTCGCCGCCACCGCCTCCGTGGTCATCCTAATAAGCTTGATTGCGAAACTCCTGCATGATGAAGAAGTTCTCGCACGAGTGGTTGGCCAGCATATTTGGGAAACTATGTTTGGGACAAGGGCTTTTAAGTGCTTCCTCATAATTACAAGGCTTGTTCCCATTATAAGACCTACAAAAATTGTTGTTTCGTCGCTGACGCTTGAAGTCGGTGTTGCTGTGCGCGACAAAATCCGATTCTCCCTCTGGATGCTTGTGCTTTGCATTGTTGCCGTGATTACCATGATTTCCATTATGCCCTAAGTTGTTTTGCTGGTGAACCTTTGCGCCATCGTTTCTCTTGCCTTTGCCAGACTTGTCATCGTCTGAACTAGGATCTTTAGTGTTGTCTGATTCAGCATACCTAGTAAGGACATCCATGAGGTCTCCCATGTCTTGAACCTTTCGCTTAAGGCGCCCAAGCTTCTGGATGAGAGGCTGGAAGTGACAGTTCTTCTCTAGAATTAAGACAGCCTGAGCAGCTCTTATACTGTCGGAGGATTGAATGATCTCTGCGACCTAGCGAGTCCAGTGATGGGCAGACTCATCTGTATGTTGGACACAATGTTGTAAATCAACGATCTTCATTGGGCGTTTGCAGGTTCCCTGAAAGTTTTGGATGACGCGTTCCTTTAACTCTGCCCAAGTATTGAATGAATTGGGAGGTAAGTTCTTCAACCATGTGCAAGCCGGACCCTCCAACATCATGGTCAAGTACTTGGCGCAAAATGCATCACTGACGTCCAACATGTCCATGTCTATCTCATAGCTCTCTATCCATGCAGTCGGGTCGAGACCAGCCGTGTAGTTGGGAACTTCGCGAGGGCACTTGAAGTCCTTTGGCATATACTCATTGCGTAAAGCCGGTGCAAGGGACGGCACTCCGATGGTTCTGGTGCTTAAGCCCGACCCAAAAGAAACTGGCTGGGGTGTGGAGGGAGGCACTTGACCCACCCCTGTAGTTGCTGCTTCTGCATCTCTCATGGCCCGTGCTGCATCGACGATTGCCTGCACGTCTGATGCTGCTGGCCTAACTAGGGAGTTCTGAGCACGCTGCATGTGCCCACTGCTAGAGACTGCACGGGACTCCATGGGTCTACTCCTGCTGTGACTTTGATAAGGGGTAGAATGAACCCGATCCCGATTATAAGAGTAGTGTGCCTGCTGGGTGACTGCAGTCTTCAGCATCTCGATGGCGTTCCTGGCTTCAATCTCAATTGGAGTGTTTCCCGTGATTGGAAGTGCTTCTAGGTAGTGAGTCGCCACCAGCATGTTATCCACGGGATTGGAAAAATGACCCGCCAGAGTATGGAAGCGGCGAGGCGGTGATCTAGTTGGAGACGGCTCGACCAGCTCATGCTGTTGAGTCGGCTGATGACGTTGGTCCATCCGTGGTTGTCCAGCCACTGGTGTAGTTTGTGGCGTGTTGAACATACGTGTAGGCTCAAAGTTAAGGGGCAGGCAGGTTGTATGCCTCATGTGATGCACCGCCTCTGAAGCGTCACAACGAAGACCCGTTCGGCCTCGTTATGGATGTGAGCTACAGCTCCGTCATGCATTTTTTTTCAGCCTCGATTTCCTCCTAAACCTTGCCCATCTGCTCACGAAGTTTGGTAATTTCCGTGTTACATTCTGCCTGATTCTCCGTGATTACTGGCGTTTCTACGAGTGTTTCCATGGCTTCCATCAAGTCGGCCATAGCTTGAGCCAGTGTTTTGCCTGAGCCGGCCGTGCCTGGAGCCGATGCTGAAGGGTCAGTCCCGGCTGTCGCACCAGCCATCGCGGAGTCGAGGGTCGCCTCTTTTCCCCCCATAAAGACGACGGCTTGCTGAGGCGGCTCGAGGGACTCTTGAGTAGCCTCATCATCTGAGTAGCCCCCAAGCCTGCGATCAAAAAGCGGGCAAATTGATTCAGTGTCTCCGATCGAAGACTCGCCATCAGAGAAGATGAGGGCATCTCCGCTAGTCGCAGAGTTGCCCGCGAGATCAACTCCATGAGTGAAGACGATGAAGACGTGGTTCCGGCCGGCTTGAGCCCGGCCGGCTCGACGATGTCGATGCAGATGTTCGGCTTGGATCCTGACTCGCCGATTTTGCCAATGAAGACGTGGATCTTGCCAAAGGGGATCCGGTATCCATACTCGATTGAGCCGGCCTCGAGACCCCATCCTGAATCATTGATGTAGATCTTGTCGGGACAACTCTTGGTCATCCTACCGGTCGCGTATCCCTCGATCCCTGGGAGAGATCCCTCCAAGAACTCAACACCACCGTGCGCTGGCACCACGGTGGGCGCCAAATGTCATGGTTTTGTCATGGCAGATGTCCTAGCGATAGGTCTAAGTCTGAGAGCCATCACAACTAGGTGGTTGCTTGGATGGGGTTGATCGGGAAAGAGAGACAAGGGTTTACCCAGGTTCGGCCCCTCCAATGGAGGTAAAAGCCTCAGTCCTGCTTTTTGTGTTATTGATGATGATGATCTCGATTACAAGGGTGCGGAATCGCTAACCTAGCCCCCGAGGGTTTCTTTCTTGATACTTCTCCATCAGGGGCTCCCCTTTATATATAGGTCGAGGCCCGGAGGTTACAATAGAGTCCGGGTCATAACACAACCCGTGAGCTAGTCTACTTCTATTTATCTTGCCTTTCAAGTAGAGGGAATTCCTTATAACTTCCTCCGTGAGATGGCCAGCCAAGGCCTCCTCCCGCGAATCACGTTTTGGGCCTTATCCTCCTAGTTGACCACGACCCTCATAATGGGTCCACTTATGAGCCGCCCCGGACCAGTACTCCCTCCGTCCCATAATATAAGAGCGTTTTGACACTACACTAGTGTCAAAAACGCTCTTATATTATGGGACAGATGGAGTAGGTCTTATCTGGGCCAGGTCATACCATGGGGTATATCCCCAATAGGGGGTGGGGCGCCCGTGAAGAGTGCGCGATGGGGTGGGGGTGCGGGGCGGACAGGCCGACAGAGGGAAAGAGTGGCCGGACAGCAAGACGGAAGGAGAGGCTCTTCGATGAGCGGGTGGGCTGGGGGAACGGCTGGGCAGCGCGGCGCTCGGCACGGCTGGTGCAGGGTGGGGGCGTGGCTAGGCGGGGAACAGCTGTCGGTGCACTAGGAATGTTGTACCCAGTGCCCCTGACTTATGCACAGGCAGTGGTAGCATGACCCCGCTAACACCAACACAAGACAAAGAAGCCACTCTACATGAGATCAAGAAGCGCATCAAGAAGATAACGTCAACATCCAAGCCCCCGGCAGAGGCAGACTACACTGGCTGATAATGCCAGCAAGCTCAATGCAACAGCCCTAGAGGGGCCCAAAGCGCGCCAGCCACGTCCCCGGTTCCTGCCGGGGACCGAGGCGCGTGCATCTTTAGGAAGACCCGGCAAGCCATCTCCCGGCAGGCGTGAGCCAATCGGCCACTGCTTCACCGCATCGCGACGCCAGTCACTTGTCGATCCGGTGTTGAGCCCTCAGGTGGCTAAGTGGCTCTCGCCAAGCACGTGGCGACGCACAGGAAGACAGATTATGCCCAGTTGACACCCGTCCAGAGGCGTGTCAAGACACTGTAAGAGCTTGCCGGGGATGCATCCCCGCGCGCCACCTAGACTAGTAATCATGGTATTTTGTCCTAAATACCAGACTTAGGTAGATGGCTTTGTTAGCTATCTAATCACTAGGTAATGACTGTTTTGCCACTGTGGTTGCCCCTTGCCCTATAAATGGAGGACCAAGGCAACCTAGCTCAGGATTCGGACCTTTGGACACTTGTACTAGCGTAGTAGCTCGCCCGAAGGCAACCCTTGCAGGGTTAGAGCGTTGCGTGTGCTTCGTGTTCCCTGAGATTAATCCACCAAAGTAGGAGTAGGGTTTTACGCTTCTCAACGGCCCGAACCTAGGTAAAAACACCAGCGTACCATCGTCGTGCTGTCCCATGGTCTCTGCTCTTTGTGCAACGTGACCTCCCCCTGTCGAACCACAAAGGGGCCTCTGGTCCCATAGGTGATCGTGTGCATACGTGCCCCGACATCTTTGGCGCGCCAGGTAGGGGTCGTCCTTCATTTGCGTGAACCTGAGGCCGTGAACAGCGCGTTGGTCTTCATCACCGTCTTCTTCATCCATGGCTCCCAAGAAGGCCGGCGTGACCGTGCATCCCTCTACTTCGAAGGCTCCCTCGCAGGCGACCACGGCCGCCATTGGCATCGCGGCGGCGACGAATGAGGCAGACATCGTAGGCGACACGACTGGTGCAGGCGGCGCCACCGTCGTGTCTCCCGCGGCCGAAGCTGGAGCGAGGAATGCCGAAGAAGAGCAACAACAACAACAACATCTTGGCGAGCCCGCCCCTAGTGCCATGGGAGGGGAAAACAATCCGTCCCTGCCTCCGCACCACATGGGTGGCCGCGGCCGCAGCAGCGGTGCCCATTCTGAGGACGGCCGTGGCCCTCCAGCAGCGCCCGTTGCAGGCACGGCTGCTGGACACGCGCCTCACCCGGAGCAAGACGGAGCGCCGAGCGGGACCGTAGACCCGCAAGCTCGACCCCCTCCACGTCAGACCGCCTCGGTGACCGGTGCACGGCGACAAGGGGGCGGCGATGCTCCTTAGCCATGCCGGCCACGGCAGCAGAAGCGATGGTGCAGGCCCAACTGTTGCTAAACTTCCCACCGGCGGCGGACAAGATGGACGAGTGGAGAGCTACCATCTAGAGTTTGATCGTCTTCGTCGAAGCCGGCAGATCACAACATGCATAGCCGTCAGGATACCCGCGGATGGCGACGGCGGCCAGGGCTAACGGTCGCGTCGAGGGGGCCGCACCAACGGTGCGATCCCCTCCGCAACAACAAGCCCAGAGGCATCCATGACAAGCTCCGCATGTAGACGAGCCTGACGAGGCATCTATGGTCTTGTCTGGCTCGCACGATCACCGGGACCAGTGGCGTGTCCTGAATGACCGAAGGAGGGAAGACGCATGCATCACCATCGAGCGGCGCCGGGAAGCACACCGCCAATCCGACAAGCGCAACGGCCCAGACGCTGGCGACCCCGCGCCCAGTGTTGGCGGGTACCTGCCTTATGAGGTTGGGTGCCCTGCCTTCACTCGCGAGCTGTGACAGGTTCACTGGCCGTCGGCCCGAGCCTTCAAGCCTGAGCTGACGGAGAAATACGACAGAAAGTTGAAGCCGGCAGAATTCTTGGGCATCTACACGATTGCCGTTCAAGCCGCCGGAGGAAGAGATGAAAAGGTGCTCGCCAATTATTTCCCTTTGGCACTCAAGCCAAATGTGAGATCGTGGTTGATGGACCTGCCGGAAAACTCTATCTTATCCTGGGCTGATCTGTGCAACGAGTTCATCAATGCCACAGGTGGCCACCAGGAGCCAGGACAGCCCAGCAACTTGCAAGTCCTTCCACGGAAGGAAGGAGAGACCCTGTGGAAATACATCCAGTGATTCAGCCGAGTGCACCGCAATATCCCGGAGATACACCCCGCAGCCAAGATTGTCGCGTTTCAATCGAACGTGTGCAATAGGAGGATGTGGGCCAAGATGAATGTAAAGCTCCCCAAGACCGTCAATGAGCTATACACATTGGCGAACAAGTGTGCTCGTGCTGAGGAAGAAAGGCAACTCCCCGGAGAGGAGGCTGGCGTCGAAGTCGACTCAGATGATGACGACGATGCCCCCGGCACAAAAGGAAGAAGCCGAAGACGTAACAAGAAGCGCAAAGGGAAAGCAATGTTGGCTATGGAGAGCTCTGGTAATCTCGCTGCCGGCAAGAAGGCCAAGGCCGAGACCCCCGGCAAGGGAGCTGCCGCGTGCGCTGATTGCCAGGAGGCCGCAACAGTAGAGAAAACCGGAAAGTCCGACGGGACGTACTGCAAAATCCACTGCACCAAGGGCCATGATCTCAAAGAATACCGCCAAGTTGAGCACCTTGCAGAGAAGCAGAATGCTGAATACGAGAAGCGTGACAAGGAGAAGGGCCAAGATGGAGCTGCCGGGAAGGGCCATGGTAGTAGAGGAGGCCGCCGTGGCAAGGCCCCGTAGCAGAAGGAGAAACCTGCTAGAGGCCGTGAGAGGAAAGAAGAAGATGACATGAGTGATGATGAGGATGATGATGGATCCAGTGATCAAGAGTTCCAGAAGGAAACTAAAGTCATGTGTGCTGACGGGGGTGCATCCTTGCATTCCTCTCACCGCTAGCTCAAGCAATGGACGCGTGAGATCAACGTTCTGGAGCCAGCTGCAGATTCCAGAAGGCCACTCAAATGGTCCTGCACGCCTATCATCTTTGATGAAGAGGACCATCCTGATCGCACCACTGCGGTCGGTTAATTGTCGTTGTTGGTCTCCCCAACAATCCGCAACCTCAAAGTAACCAAGATGTTAGTTGACGGTGGGGAAGGGTTGAACCTGATTTCCCCTAAAGTGGTTGAAAGGCTGTAGATCCCTGACGGAGAGCTTAAGGCCAAGGGTACGTTCCAAGGGGTCAACCCCGGCAGCAGCTAACCCAAGGGAAAGATCACTTTGCCTGTGACATTGGGCGGGGAGTTGAACTACCGGACCGAGAAGGTGGTGTTTGATGTGGTTGAGCTCTCCCTGCCTTACAACGGAATTCTTGGTCGCCCAGCCCTGGCGAAGTTCATGGCAGCATCCCACTATGCTTACAACACTTTGAAGATGCCAGGGCCCATAGGAATCATTTCCATCCCATCTGATAAAAAGGATGCAGTCATATGTGTGGACAAGATGTATAGAGATGCGGTAGCAGCTGAAGTTGCAGGAGCACCAGCTCCCGCCAAAGAATCAAAGAAAGAGAAGAAGCCTAGCAGAGACGCCGGCAAGGACTCCGGGAAGCGTGCCTCTTCGGAGTGCGCCGCCCCCGTCGATGACCTACCGGAGAGTTCCACTAGCAAGAGATCCAAGGTCACCTTTCCTGCGACAAAGAAGATCCCGGTAGGGCAGGATGGCGCTGATGGTACATTTACCATTAGCGCCACCCTTACTGACAAATAGGAAAGCGCGATCATAGTCTTCCTGCGGGCGAATGTCGATGTGTTTGCCTGGCAACCATCTGACATCCCCGGTGTTCCCAGGTAGGTAATTGAGCACCACCTTGCTGTCTGCCCCCATGCCAGTCCCGTCAAGCAGAAAGTTAGGAAGCAAGCCTTGGAGTGGCAGCAGTTCATTCCCAAGGAGATCAAGAAACTTGAAGCAGCTAGTTTGGTCAGAGGAGTGTTGCATCCGACATGGTTAGCCAACCCGGTAGTGGTGCGCAAGGCAAATGGGAAATAGAGGCTTTGCATTGATTTCACTAACTTAAACAAAGCATGCCCGAAGGACCCTTTTCCCTTGCCGCGCATCGACCAGATTGTTGATTCCACTTCTGGGTGTGACTTGCTTTCCTTCTTGGACGCATACTCCGGGTACCACCAGATATTCATGGCCAAGGAAGATGAGGAAAATATCGTGTTCATAACTCCGTGTGGCACGTATTGCTTTGTACATATGCCTTTCAGGTTAAAGAGCGCTGGTTCTACCTTTGCAAGGGTCGTGCTGATGACATAGTAGTCAAGACCAAGGATGAAGCAACTCTCATACAAGACTTGGAAGAAACCTTTGTCAACTTGCGCAAGATCAACTTGAAGCTCAACCCTGAGAAGTGTGTGTTTGGTGTCCCATCTGGCAAGCTGCTTGGGTTCTTTGTGTCCCAGCGAGGAATAGAAGTGTGACGCCCGGATAGTTAAGCTACAAAAACCCTCTGCTAATGATGCCACGTCACCACGATTACTGTTGTTAAACTTGCGTTGATTCAAACCTCGGTCAAATTCAAATTTAAAATAAAGTTTAACGATAATTTTTTTTAATTATAAAAACTAAAGTGTTCGGGTTGTGCCAAATATTGCATAGGTAATTATGGTGAAGAAACCACACTTTTATAAAATGTTTAAATACTCTAGAATAAATAAAACAGTAGGTAAAACAATTAAATAAATGCCTTTTGTATTTTATAAAATTATAAACTATTTAATTAGTTGCCAAAAGTTAATGAGGCAGTAGCCTAGTTATTATTACTAATTTAGGAGTTGAAATTATATTTTACGAAACTAAAACAAAAATAATAAAAGAAAACAGATCTAAAACTAAATAAAAAGAAAAATAAAACAAACCCCCCCTCCCTGGCCAACTGGGCCAAACGGCCCAGCCGGCCAGCCCACCCGGCCGGCCCAGCCGCGCCTATAGCCCCCCCCCCACCCCGAGCCAGCCCTAACCGGCAACCCATTCCCCCCGATCCCCCCTCGCTCCCCCACCTCTCGATCCCGATCTGGATCGGGAAGGAAAGGCCGCCCCCGACGCCTCTCTCCGCCGCCTCGCCGTTCGCCACCGTCGCCCGTCGCCGCCCCGTCCTCACCTCCCCCTCGCCGGCTTCCTCGCGCCTCGCCGCCCGTACCCCTGCATCGAGGGTGAGAAACCGCCCCATCTTCCCCCCTTCTCCCCGCAAGCCCGCTCGCGCTCACTACACCCCCGCGCGCTCGCGAGCCGCTGGCGCGTCTGGCCGCGCTCCAGGCCGCGCCCGCGTGCCCCCCCCCCGCCCGCCTGCTCGCGCGCACCGCATCGTACGCACGCCTACGCGCCGTGTTCGCCCCCTGTGCCGCACTCGCCCGCCCCTGACTTCGCCCGCGCTGTCGCCGCCTCCCGACAATCCCCGCCGGCGCTCGCCGCGTCCCACCACTACGCCCAGCCGCCTCCGCTGGCCGCCGCCGCTTGTGGCCAGGGCCGTCGGCGCACCCTCTGGTGCGTGCGTGCGTGCCCTGAGTGGCCGGCCTGGGTCACTGCCCAGTGGGACCGGCCCAAATAAAACGAAAAAAGAAATGAAAATAGAATATATATATATATAATAATTAAAATAAATATTAATTAATTAATTAGTTATTTAAATAATTAATTAACTTAATTAATTTTGTTAACTTAAACTAATCAACATTAGTTAGCCTAACTAATTAGTTAACTAGTAAATCTGTTAATTAGGGCTATCAGTCAATGACAGGGGGACCCACATGTCAGTTTGACCCAGTCAACAGTATAGTTGACTGCTGACATCATGCTGACGTCATGATGACGCAATAAGTTAATTTTCGAAATAAATTTAATCTGTTTTATTCCAGAATATTAATAAAACTTTAAAAATTAATATAAAATAAACCGTAGGTCAGATGAAAATACTTTATACATGAAAGTTGCTCAGAACGACGAGACGAATCCGAATACGCAATCCGTTAGTCTGTCACATGCCTCTAGCATAGCAAACATGGAACTTTTCCATTCGTTTCATCTGTCCGATAGTAGCCCGAGACCCGGAGAATATCGTCAGATATTCTTCCGACCCGTCTGCGACGTGTAATACTGCGTTAGTGCATGCCAAGCCCTGCATATTGCCTTGTCATGCATTGTGATTGCATCTGTGCTTTATATTTATTGTTTCTTCCCCCCTCTTCTCTCCGGTAGACCCCGAGACTGATGGTGCTACCGGGTATGACTACGCCGTTGACGATCAGGCCTTTGCAGCAGAGCAGCAAGGCAAGCAAACCCCCCTTGAGCATTTCGATATCGCCTATTCCTTTCCCTCTTATTCTTGCATTAGATTTTTGCTACTGTATTATTTAGCTCCTATTCTGATGCATAGCCTGTTTTGATAAACTGTTACTATACGTGCAATCATACCAACTACTTAGTATAGGTTGATCAGTGAATCCCCTGTGACCCCCTTAGTCCCAGTTGCCCCTGCTTCTTCATCGACGACTCGAAGACTCGGTCAACCGACCGACAAGCCAGGCCCCTCACATCACCGCACACCCCTTAAGTATGGCACTTCAGAGCTACTATCGAGTGCCGAGGGTGATACCTCACTTAGCACTCCCGGTATTAATTTTGTAGCGTAGCTAATCGGTCGTGGGTATCGAGGGTGATTCCTCCTTCCCATTTATCGATAGAGACTCTTGCCATACACATACCTCGAGTGGGATCCATCGAGGGTGATTCCTCGGATATCCACTTGGTGTATAAACACACAGTTACTTTAACTTGACATTGTTTACATGTGAAAGACGGGACTGGAGGGACAGGCGGTACCACCCTGGTTGAGGTGGACCCGAGTTCCCGACAGTCTTGAGACGGGTCGGCCCCAAGGGTACCCGTGTGTGAGATGTGGTGGGATGCGCCAGTAAGGCATCCAAAGGGGTTATTATGAGGCGTGGACGGGCAGGAGAGGCCCTTGCCACACATCCTCAAGTCGGGGCGACGGGACCGCAATTTATGGGTCGCGCTTGCCCCGCATTAATAAAAATGCTAATGGGTTGGGTATTTGATCTGAGTTGGGTCGTTGGCCTTTTTACGCACCAAACCATCGCGTGGGAGAAGTTATGGGTACTCAGCGTCGTTGTATCAGCCGAAGCTCTTCGGACATCAGCAATGGAGCGGCGTGCGCCCGAGTTGCCTGGACGGTACAGCTCTTGGACTAGAGTGTGCTAGGGCTAACCTCGGCCGCCCTCGCGTCGTGTAGGTGTGCAAAGGGCGATTGGCCCATGACCCCTACGCGCTTAGGATTTAGAACGGTGGGCTAGCCTCTTCGTTGAGCCTAGGTGGGGCGACGACGTGCTGCTATCCTGAGGCCGGGCATGACCTAGGAAAGTGTGTCTGGCCGGAGGTGATAAGGCGTGATGGAAATGCGGTGCACCCCTGCAGGGATGAATTATCTATTCGAATAGCCGTGTCCACGGTAACAGGACGACTTGGAGTTGTACCTTGACCTTCTACAACTATAATTGAGACTTTAAATTGAAATGAATTGTGGCTCCGAGATTGCTTCCTCGCATGGAATCGAGGAAGAATCTCTGGGCGTGGTTACTTAATAAAATTGCTACAATAATATGACTATATATATATGAGATACCAGTCTACTCTCTTCTAATGCTGCAAGATGCTGAAGATGCTAGTCTTCGATAGGACTAGGTCTTCCCCCTCATTCTTGCTTTCTGCAGTCAGCCCAGATATAACCCCATTCCTTGAAACTGATGCATACTTAGCATAGTTCTGATGTCAGTCTTGCGAGTACTTTGGATGAGTACTCACCGCTGCTTTGCATTCTCTTTCCCCCTAGTTACGATTTTGTGTTCAGTCGATGGAGCCCAGGAGATGGAGTATGCCGGAGACGACTACTACACCACTGCTGGAGCCTACTACTACGTGGAGAGTGCCGACGCTCAGGAGTAGTTAGGAGGTTCCCAGGCAGGAGGCCTCGCCTCTTCCGATCCGCTGCTTATGTTTGTGCTAACCTTCTTAAGGCAAAACTTGTTTAACTTATGTCTGTACTCAGATATTATTTGCTTCTGCTGACTCGTGCTTTGTCGAGCTTTGTATTCGAGCCCTCGAGGCCCCTGGCTTGTAATATGAAGTTGTATGACTTTAATTGGCGTCTTTTGTTGTGTTGTGATATCAATCAGTGAGTCCCTAATCTTGGTCGTACGCATTGCATGTATGTTTAGCGTACGGTCGAAATTGGGGGCGTCACAAGTTGGTATTAGAGCCGACTACCTGTAGGTAGCCCCCTTTCCAACTCCTTGGCCGAAGTTGAGTCTAGTCATTGAAAAACTTTTACTAACATAGTTGTGTGGCTTACGGGCCCACATCTCAATCGGGTGGTATTAGGATCTTTTATTCCTCATCTATACTCTGGGTTCTGATCTCTCTTCTCTTTCGGGTTAAAGATTTTATTAACTCTAACTCTAGGTTCTCGTAACTACTCCTCCCGGAGAGCCCCTCATTTCAGACGATGGCTCGATTCATCAGAAGACTTTGAAGATACTCTCCGATGTTCTCCCGAGAACTTGTGCTCATTGCTTTTGCGATTCCCTTCCACTTTCAACCCCTATGGATGACTACAAGCAATTGTCGCTCATACTTTCATATCCAGTTGCTCTTGTTATTACAGGGTACATCGAATTATCTTACCGGAGATTCGTTCTTCCTCGGTTGATCATGTGTTTCTCAGAATTCTTTGAAACGCTATTCGATCTTCCGTAATCCTCAGTAGCCTTTTGCTCTTGACCTTTCTCACCTGCTTGCATTATGGTTAATTCCATATGTCTAGCAATATTAAGTAAATCCTTTGTGGTTTTCATTTGATTTTATTGATTCAACTTGTGTGTGAATAAATGCAGCCATCAATTGTTCCTCATAGATTATCTTTCCAGCTCAGACATCTTTCCAAGCCTGAGTTGGTTCTCGACAAATCAACTTTGATTGAATATCCATCTAAGTCCATTCAACTTACTTGTATTTGATCAGAGCATCTGATTTTGATACACCAACCTGGAAATCATAATTCCTTTGGTATTTAAGTATCTATATCATTCAGATAAACTCTAATCTAATGCCTTGCTTTCTTTCTTCCACTGATTGAGTTTCGATACTCATATCAGATCCCTTTGTGGGATGCCAAACCATTGTTGGGTTATTATCCGACAGCATCCTTCACATTCAAAATCCTTGTGAGTTCTTCCCCTGATACATGATGCCATTGGTAAATTGTGACCTCTCCCTCTGGTAAGTTGTATCCTATGCTTTTGTCAGCCATGCTCTTTTGTCAAGCATGTGTTAATTACTCTTGAAGCTTGTGGTATATGTTCCTAAGATGCCCCGATGGGTTGAACCTATGCCTTCCTTAATTCGTGTGAACTCAAGAGTTTTCACGAGTCCTACTCTTCTGGTGTTTTGCCGGATAATCTTTCAAAGCTACAACCTGAATGATACCTTACAACAGTGGTTCCGACCATGAATGTTCTTCTTTGATCCCATTTTTAGACCAGTTTGAGCACTTGTCTTCTGCAGATCAATACATCGGTCCAAGCTTTAATTCTGATCTACATTCGAGTATTATCCCTGGTATCTTGATAAATATCATGGAGCTTTATAACTTCTTATGAGCTCCTCATCAGCTATGTTTTCCTTCACTGATTCCAGTTTCCTCGTGTTCTGAGTTGTTGGACACTCAAGGACACCGATAATTGAATCGAGTCCGCATTGCAATTCAACAACTCTTAGTAATTTTCTTTGCTTACGAGTTTGTGCTCGATCATGTCTTTCCAAGCTGTTTGGCTACATCATCATCGTCATGCTAAGGCTTGACCATGCTATTTATATCCTTCATCCCCGGAACACAATTCCAACAGTGCTCTAAGCTTACATCGAGTTTGCAACGTCATGTTGGTTGTCTTGAAGGCAATTTTGACTTTGAGCTAGCACTCTAAACTGTGGTTCTGACCACCCTTCGCTTCATCATTTCTTTGGTTGATGTCGTCGCTGATCGATTACATCTTCAAGAGACTTCTCGGCAAATGTGTCGTGATCCTCATCAGCATTCTGGGCTCTTCCAGGATATCAATTAAATTCATGATGAGGGTAGCATCCTTGTCCGTGGTAATTGGTGTTGTCGTTGGCGACATCCTTGCCATCACCTTTCATTTCTTTGTTCCCGTGTTGTTTCTAACCGGAATACTGACAATTGGAATGTGATGTGTAAATTCAATACTTATGGCATACCAACTCTATCACCTTGGAGTTAATGAACAATAAGTCCATTCTTAGTGTATTGGCTGTTGAGTCAGCACTCTAACATTGGTCGTGCTACTTAGCCTGTATTTCGGGTGCACCTATCGATTAATGTTTAATTGTGGATGTTTCCTTCGGACATACCTCAATATATCATCTGGTTTTGTTCACTCAATCATGGAGATCCTTCTTTGTGGGAATCTCGACGAATTGTTGCTGAGCCCGTCAGCCACATCCCCTTCTCCCTCGTGGTTCATGATGAACATTTAAGCTAGTGTTGGAAACCTTGAAAGCATTATCTTTGTGCCTAGTTCATGAAGAATATGTTTGATAAAAGAAGTGTTTTTCTATAAGTTCACGTGCATTTTGCCACCGTGCTTATGGGAAAATTTTGTCTCTCTTCCTCTGGAATCGTTCCAATTCATTCTTAGGTTTGATAGATTTTCTACCTTCACTCCATATGTATTTCCTAGCACGCCAGGCCACTGATTGATTTGATTTGTCGTAGTCCAGACTTACACATGGAACTTTGATATCCTCTATGATGGTCCCCAATCAGAACTTGATTGTCCTCCATTCTAGAAACTTCCATGTGGGCACGAATGTATTGACCTTGTGTTCATATGTCTTGCAGTCTGGCTAATGATTCAAGTCTTGCTTCTGTCGTTCATTCCGAGATTCTTGCAACATCATCTCGTAGGTCTGTGTTGCATCCTTTTCTCCTGAGGCCTTCTTTGTCTGAAGTATCCTGCCACCAACCAGATCTGAATCTCCGACAGATATGATGGTTGGAACATTATCAAGAATTATAACTTTGGTCTTTATTTCTCGGTAAGGTGATGTTGTAGCTAGCACACCTGGCCGGATGAACTATTGTTATAATGCTTTGTTCAGCTAGGGTTGCCATTCTTCCATGGGGGAATTGTAAGACTTATTTTATAAGTTGCTCCTATTGGATCCTTTGTGTATCCAACTCCATCCTTTACTCGAAACACCATATCATTGCTATCCCGAAGCATGGATGTGGTATATCGATCATCAAAAGGAATAATGTAAGCTCAATGCTAATTGTTTCTTGATCGATTATTCAAACCCCATTGTATGGGCATGTCATGGATTTTCCTCGCCCCTTTTACATAAATGGTTATCTACTTGCTATTCTGTCATGTATATCATGCTCTGTTTTTCCTTGGGAAAGATATACTCCTAAAACTTGAGTATAACCACATTTTCCTTTCCATTGGTCTGGTTGATCTAATAATCACATTTTCCTTTCCATTGGTTTGTTTAACCTTTCTTGAGATTATATGATCTAAGCAGTAATAATTCTCTGCTTAGGTAAACACCTCGGTAAACAAGTCTGTCAGTAAGATCCTGTTACTATTGTTGATAACATTCCGGTAACCGCCGGTGGACGAGAACTTTGCCTATTAGTCCACCTCGTTTCTACGAGCAGGAAAATGGTTCTATTCCTCCCCCGCCCTTGGTACTGATGTTGTTGCCAACATATCTGACCAGCTATCCTCTGACACGTCTTCTTTCATGACCGTGCAAGTTGTCACCGCTCTTCCTGCTCTTAACCACATAGTCGGCCCATAACCCCCAGTCCACAGGATCGAAACCTGACTCTCCTGTACATCTTTGATTCCAAAGTATCCTTTACACTTCGCTTCATTTGTAATTCCTGAGCCACCGTCCAGGGGATGATCTATTCTAATATCAGACGCAATATTTATTCTCGTTGCCCTGAACCCCCCCCCCCTTCGCTTTCAGATTAGGCATCAAATGATTGCCTACCCGTTTGAAACTTTGGACCATCGCTTTTTGCTCTCAATGATTTCCCTGAGTTACAACTTGAGGAATAATTCTTGTAATCTTCCTGGGTTCACCGTCAGACGCCCAGCGTTGGTTAGATTCGTTCTTCCAGAGTTTTCCCTCTTATCTCATTCGTAGGACAATGAAGATCCCGAAGAAAAGATGAAGACTTATTCAAGTTGACCTAAAACGGAGAATTGAAGACATCAATGGAAGGCATCAACTTCTTAAAGAAGAGCAACCAAGAACGAGAAGATCCGTTAGAGTTTCGTAACCTAAACTTTGCCCCCTTACCTCTACCTCTTAATTCTCGGGACGAGAATTCTTGTTAGTAGGGGAGAATTGTGACGCCCGGATAGTTAAGCTACAATAACCCTCTGCTAATGATGCCACGTCACCACGATTACTATTGTTAAACTCGCGTTGATTCAAACCTCGGTCAAATTCAAATTTAAAATAAAGTCAAACGATAATTTTTTTATTATTATTAAAACTAAAGTGTTCGGGTTGTGCCAAATATTGCATAGGTAATTATGGTGAAGAAACCACACTTTTATAAAATGTTTAAATACTCTAGAATAAATAAAACAGTAGGTAAAACAATTAAATAAATGCCTTTTGTATTTTATAAAATTATAAACTATTTAATTAGTTGCCAAAAGTTAATGGGGCAGTAGCCTAGTTATTATTACTAATTTAGGAGTCGAAATTATATATTACGAAACTAAAACAAAAATAATAAAAGAAAACAGAAAACAGATCTAAAACTAAATAAAAAGAAAAATAGAACAAACCCCCCCTCCCTGGCAAACTGGGCTAAACGGCCCTGCCGGCCAGCCCACCCGGCCGGCCCAGCCGCGCCTATAGCCCCCCCCTGCCCCCACCCCGAGCCAGCCCTTACCGGCAGCCCATTCCCCCCCGATCCCCCCTCGCTCCGCCACCTCTCGTTCCCGATCTGGATCGGGAAGGAGAGGCCGCCCCCGACGCCTCTCGCTGCCGCCTCGCCGTTCGCCACCGTCGCCCATCGCCGCCCCGTCCTCACCTCCCCCTCGCCGGCTTCCTCGCGCCTCGCCGCCCGTACCCCTGCATCGGGGGTGAGAAACCTCCCCATCTTCCCCCCTTCTCCCCGCATGCCCACTCGCGCTCACCGCACCCCCGCGCGCTCGCGAGCCGCTGGCGCGTCTGGCCGCTCTCCGGGCCGCGCCCGCGTGCCCCCCCCGCCTGCCTGCTCGTGCGCACCGCGTCGTACGCACGCCTGCGCGCCGTGTCCGCCCCCTATGCCATGCTCGCCCGCCCCTGACTTCGCCCGCGCTGTCGCCGCCTCCCGCCAGTCCCCGCCCGCGCCCGCCGGCGCTGGCCGCGTCCCACCACTACGCCCAGCCGCCTCCGCTGGCCGCCGCTGCTTGTGGCCAGGGCCGCCGGCGCACCCTCTGGTGCGTGCGTGCGTGCCCTGCGTGGCCGGCCTGGGTCACTGCCCAGTGGGACCGGCCCAAATAAAACGAAAAAAGAAATGAAAATAGAATATATATATATATATAATAATTAAAATTAATATTAATTAATTAATTAACTTAATTAATTTTGTTAATTTAAACTAATCAAGATAGTTAGCCTAACTAATTAGTTAACTAGTTAATTTGTTAATTAGGACTATCAGTCAATGACAGTGGGACCCACACGTCAGTTTGACCCAGTCAACAGTACAGTTGACTGCTGACGTCATGATGACGCAATAAATTAATTTTCGAATTAAATTTAATCTGTTTTATTCCAGAATATTAATAAAACTTTAAAAATTAATATAAAATAAACCGTAGGTCAGATGAAAATACTTTATACATGAAAGTTGCTCAGAACGACGAGACGAATCCGAATACGCAGTCCGTTAGTCTGTCACATGCCTCTAGCATAGCAAACATGGAACTTTTCCATCCGTTTCATCTGTCCGATAGTAGCCCGAGACCCGGAGAATATCGTCAGATATTCTTCCGACCCGTCTGCGACGTGTAATATTGCGTTAGTGCATGCCTAGCCCTGCATATTGCCTTGTCATGCATTGTGATTGCATCTGTGCTTTATATTTATTGTTTCTCCCCCACCCTCTTCTCTCCGGTAGACCCCAAGACTGACGGTGCTGCCGGGTACGACTACGCCGTTAATGATCAGGCCTTTGCAGCAGAGCAGCAAGGCAAGCAAACCCCCCTTGAGCATTCCAATATCGCCTATTCCTTTCCCTCTTATTCTTGCATTTGATTTTTGCTACTGTATTAGTTAGCTCCTATTCTGATGCATAGCCTGTTTTGATAAACTGTTACTATACCTGCAATCATACCAACTGCTTAGTATAGGTTGATCAGTGAATCCTATGTGACCCCCTTAGTCCCAGTTGCCCCTGCTTCTTCATCGACGACTCGACGACTCGAAGACTCGGTCAACCGACCGACAAGCCAGGCCCCTCACATCACCGCACACCCCTTAAGTATGGCACTGCAGAGCTACTATCGAGTGTCGAGGGTGATACCTCACTTAGCAGTCCCGGTGTTAATTCTGTAGCGTAGCTAATCGGTCGTGGGTATTGAGGGTGATTCCTCCTTCCCATTTATCGATAGCGACTCTTGCCATACACATACCTCGAGTGGGATCCATCGAGGATGATTCCTCGGATATCAACTTGGTGTATAAACACACAGTTACTTTAACTTGACATTGTTTACATGTGAAAGACGGAACTGGAGGGACAGGCGGTACCACCCTGGTTGAGGTGGACCTGAGTTCCCGACAGTCTTGAGACGGGTCGGCCCCAAGGGTACCCGTGTGTGAGATGTGGTGGGATGCTCCGGTAAGGCATCCAAAGAGGTTATTATGAGGCGTGGACGGGCAGGAGAGGCCCTTGCCACACATCCTCGAGTCGGGGCGACGGGACCGCAATTTATGGGTCGTGCTTGCCCCGCATTAATAAAAATGCTAATGGGTTGGGTATTTGATCTGAGTTGGGTCGTTGGCCTTTTTACGCACCAAACCATCGCGTGGGAGAAGTTATGGGTACTCAGCGTCGTTGTATCAGCCGAAGCTCTTCGGACGTCAGCAATGGAGCAGCGCGCGCCCAAGTGGCCTGCACGGTACAGCTCTTGGACTAGAGTGTGCTAGGGCTGACCTCGGCAGCCCTCGCATCGTGCAGGTGTGCAAAGGGCGATTGGCCCATGACCTCTGCGCGCTTAGGATTTAGATCGGCGGGCTGGCCTCTTCGTTGAGCCTAGGTGGGGCGACGACGTGCTGCTATCCCGAGGCCGGGCATGACCCAGGAAAGTGTGTCCGGCCGGAGGTGATCAGGCGTGTTGGAAATGCGGTGCACCCCTGTAGGGATGAATTATCTATTCGAATAGCCGTGTCCACGATAACAGGACGACTTGGAGTTGTACCTTGACCTTCTACAACTATAATTGAGACTTTAAATTGAAATGAATTGTGGCTCTGAGATTGCTTCCTCACAGGGAGTCGAGGAAGAATCTCTGGGCGTGGTTACTTAATAAAATTGCTACAATAATATGACTATATATATATGAGATACCAGTCTACTCTCTTCTAATGCTGCAAGATGCTGAAGATGCTAGTCTTCGATAGGACTAGGTCTTCCCCCTCATTCTTGCTTTCTGCAGTAAACCCAGATATAAACCCATTCCTTGATACTGATGCATACTTAGCATAGTTCCGATGTCAGTCTTGCGAGTACTTTGGATGAGTACTCACCGCTGCTTTGCATTCTCTTTCTCCCTTAATACGATTCTGCGTTCAGTCGACGGAGCCCAAGAGATGGAGTACGCCGAAGACGACTACTACACCACCGCTGGAGCCTACTACTACGTGGATAGTGCCGACGCTCAGGAGTAGTTAGGAGGTTCCCAGGCAGGAGGCCTCGCCTCTTCCGGTCTGCTGCTTATGTTTGTGCTAACCTTTTTAAGGCAAAACTTGTTTAACTTATGTATGTACTCAGATATTATTTGCTTCCGCTGACTCGTGCTTTGTCGAGCTTTGTATTCGAGCCCTCGAGGCCCCTGGCTTGTAATATGAAGCTGTATGACTTTAATTGGCGTCTTTTGTTGTGTTGTGATATCAGTCAGTGAGTCCCTAATCTTGGTCGTACGCATTGCGTGTATGTTTAGCGTACGGTCGAAATTGGGGGCGTCACAAGAAGCCAATCCCGACAGGATCAAACCAATCGAGCAGATATATGCACCTAAGTCTATCAAGGATGTAAGGTGCCTGGCCGGATGCATTGCTGCGTTGAGCAGGTTCGTCTCCAAATCCGCTGAGCGCGCCCTGCCGTCTTTCAAGATTCTGAAAAAGGCCGGCCTGATGAAGTGGACCCCGGAAGCAGAAGTAGCGCTGCAGGACCTAAAAGCTTACTTTTCCTTTCCTCCCACCTTGGTCGCGCCTAAACCGCAAGAACCGTTGCTGCTATACTTGGCAGCAACGAATCAAGTGGTTAGTGCAGCACTGGTGGCGCAGCGAGAAGTGGATGAAGGAGCAGCTGCTGCGACTGATATCACTGGAGGTGGAACCGAAACATCCACGGCAGGACCAGATACGAGCCAAGGGGAACTTGGGCCGGCAAGCAAAGGCAGTTTCAAGGAAGTGGCGAAGAAGAAGGTGGTGCAGCGGCCAGTGTACTTTGCCAGCTCCTTGCTACAAGGGGCTAGGTCAAGGTACTCTACAGTGCAAAAGCTGATCTTCGGCCTTCTCATGGCCTCGAGGAAGCTGCGCCACTTCTTCCAAGCCCACGAGATCACCGTTGTCACTCACTTCCCGTTGCAGCGCATATTAAGGAACCCCGAAGCCACTGGCAGGATCGTTGAATGGGCGCTAGAGCTATCGAGTTTCGGTTTGAAGTATGAGAGCACTTCCACAATCCAGAGCAGGGCGTTGGCAGAATTCAATGCAGAATGGACACCCATGCCAGATGAAGAAGTTCCAGAGACGGTCCTCCCCGACAAGAAAGCACCTAAAGAATGGTTCATGTACTTTGACGGTGCTTTCTCGCTCCAGGGCGCTGGAGCAGGCGTGCTCCTCATCGCCCCCACCGGAGAGCACCTCAAGTATGTAGTCCAAATGCACTTTCCCCGGGAGGCGGCCACCAACAACACTGCTGAATATGAGGGGCTCCTTGCCGGGCTCAGGATCGCGGTGGAGTTGGGAATTAAAAAGCTGATCATCCGAGGAGATTCTCAACTCATGGTGAGATAAGTCAATAAAGACTATCACAGTCCATACTTTGATAGTGGAGGAAGTGAGGAAACTGGAGGAGCACTTTGATGGATTACAAACAGAACACGTGCCGCGTGCGGAAAACAACATCGTTGATCACCTGTCAAAGTGCGCTGCGCAAAAGCTCCCTGTGGAACCAGGAACCTTTGTCCTCCACCTCACGCAGCCATCCGTATCCCCGTCAGCGATGACCAAGAAAATAAGAAAGGTGAACTCCGGCAAGCATTTCTCGGCAGAGCTTCTCGAAGTCGTTGGTACAGAAGCTGCCGGGGACAGTCTCGTTTTGCCTGGTGAGCAGCTCCTTCCTGCGGAACCCCAGGTTCTTGCAGTCGAGACAAGCGCTCCCACGGACGAGGAGATGCCTTTAGTCCTAGTTGTCGAACCCCAGGCTCCAGCTTGGGCACAGCACATAGTCCATTTCCTTTAAACAGGGAACTTCCTGAAGAACAAGAAGAGGCCATAAAAGTAGCCCGTCAGTCAAGTATGTACCAGTTTGTCGATGACACTCTGTACAGAAAAAGACCCAACGGTGTGAAATTGAGGTGCATTTGCCAGGAAGATGGACTAAAGCTGTTGGCAAAGATTCACGGAGGCGTGTGTGGGTCTCACATCGGATCAAGAGCCCTCGCTGGGAAAGCCTTCCAACAGGGTTTCTATTGGCCCACTGCCCTCCAAGATGCAACTGAGCTAGTCACCAAACGTGAAGCCTGCCAGTTCCATTCCAAAAACATCCATCAACCAGCGCAAGCTCTCCAGACGATCCCTTTATCCTGGCCATTCTCGGTCTGGGGGCTCAATATTTTGGGCCCTTTCCCCGCGCTGTCGGTGGCTTTGAATTCTTGTTCGTAGCAATTGACAAGTTTACAAAGTGGCCTGAGGTGGAAGCAGTGAGGAAGGTGACCGCGCAGTCAACTGTCAAGTTCATGAAAGGACTGGTGTGCCGTTTTGGAGTGCCCAACAGGGTTATCACCGACAATGGCACCCAGTTCACGAGCCGCACATGTATGCAGTACATCCAAAGCCTTTGAAGCAAGGTCTCCTTCGCCTCTGTTGCCCACCCAAGGAGCAACGGGCAAGTTGAGAGGATGAACGTTGAAGTGTTGCGTGGACTCAAGACAAGAACTTTCAATAGACTGCGGAGATTCGGCAAGCGTTGGATACATGAGCTGCCGGTGGTTCTTTGGTCCCTCAGAACGACACCAAATCGAGCTACCGTCCAGACACCCTTCTCCCTGGTATACGGGGCGGAGGCAGTTCTCCCCACGGAACTCATATACGGGTCACCTCGAGTACTTGCCTACGATGAAGTAGAGCAAAAGCAGCTACGGCATGACGATGCCTTGCTCCTCAAGGAAAATCGTCTCCAGGCCGCTGTGCATGTTGTACGCTACCAGCAAGCCCTGCGTTGCTACCATAGCCGCAGGGTCCACGCCGGGAGCTTTGACTAAGGTGACCTTGTCCTTAGGCGCGTTCAGTCCGCCAAGGGTACCAACAAGTTGACGCCGCAGTGGGAAGGCCCTTACCGGGTAGCACGAGTCACCAGACCTGGCGCAGTCCGTTTGGAGAGCGAAGATGGCATCAAAATGCTTAACTCGTGGAACATTGAGCATCTTCGTAAGTTCTACCCGTAAGGCGCGGTTGCCAGGTTCAGTCCAAGGCAACCACCTTTTGTACAAGCCTTGCCGCAGTTGCATGTAACCCTTTGTATAAAGCCAGGCGCAGACCCTGTGCACGCAGAAAATGAAGCTAGGCATTGCATCATATCATAAAATTGCATGTTTACTATACATTTTTCTTGTGTTGCAATGTTATCGCTTTTAAGTTTTTAGAGATCTGCTAGAGTACTTGATGAGCCTGTAATCCTTGTCACTGTGTTCTCTCCCCAGAGGATAGAGACCTATTGCCTTACATGTTTTACCGCCAGGAAACAAAGAAGAAGGGCAAGGGAACAAGGACAACGGCTCGACGTACTCCAAAGAGGGATACTGCTTGAAAAGATAAGACTAATTGCGTATCCCAAGTCCGGTGCTATTTTACTTCCTTTAAGGAAACACATCCTTGTTCCTTTTTGACTGCATGCCACAAAGTTCATCCCGTAACGGAAACCCTTTTTGGGACGAGCCGCCTCTCAGCTCCTGTTGATCACCAGCTCTGGGGGGCCATGATGATACCGACAAGGAGCCTTGCTGGGGAAAGATAACAACCCGCCGCCGGGGCCTCGCTACCCCTTTGGCGCTCGCGGTTAGTACTGACCCGACAAGTAGCTCCATGTGTCAAGGACAAACATACTGGCGCAGTGCAAACAAGAAGGAAGAAAAGGATAGTACTTGAGGAAGAAAAATAGCATTCATTCATTCATTCATTTTTTGACACAAAATGGATCAAGATACGTTGGATAGATCTTTCCTAATATATCTTTATTTGACTTTCTCCCCTAGGAGCAAGCTACAAAAAGAAAAAGGGCGAAAGGGGGACCTAAGCAGAAGCCCAGCCTGACCCAGTCAGGGCTGACGGGGAACAGCTCGGCGAGACCACCGGCAAGGAAGATGAAGCCGAAGTCCACGAGCTTGCCAAGGTCCAGCTGAGGAGAAGAGGCGGCGCCCAAGTCAAGAACCCCCGGAAATCGCTCTGCTAGGGGGGGGGGGGCTCGCTGACAGTGATGGTGCGGCCGGCGGTCAGCTGGAGTCCAGGTCGTCGTACTCCGACTTGACGGCCTGGAGCTCGTTGTCACTGTCTTCACCGACACTGTTCTCCTCATCGCTATCGCTCGACGAGGAGCTTTCGTCGTCACTCGAGCTCTCTTCACAGCAGCAGAGACGAGCGCCCGAACGCCCATAGATCTTGATGGAGAGTGTGTCGGTCGCCACCAGCTTGAAGCAGAGGATGTACCCACCCGTAAAATTGTGAGTGCGTGCAAAGGTTTTCCACCCGCGCCTAAGGAACATGACGCGGCGTGCCAGGAACTTGACGTTGGCCCGCACAGTGCCATTGCAACAGCCGTGCATGCGCAACCACATCGTGTGCGGCTTGTCAACCTCCATCACCCTGGCAAAAGGACGAGGGAGTCGCAAGTGGCTACGAGGAGGGCCACGCAGCCCGATGACAAACTCCAGCACCGTGCTTTCAGTATGTTCCATTGCTGGGGAAGAAACCGCCACTGGAGGAGGGTCGGAGGCGGCGCTCCACCTCCCCCGGCCACGAGCCCCACGCTGGCCCCGACCTCTTCCAGCTCTCCCACCGCGCGCGCTGGAACCACCTCCCGTCGCCGCGGCTGAAGCAGCGGCATGATCCCGAAGGGAAGCTCTCGTCGCCCCGGCAGAAGCTGAGAGTCGTCCTCGCCCCCTCGTCATGGCGAGAACTAACGCATGCAAAGACGAACCAGAAGAGAAGGACAAGCAATGTGGGCTTGGGATAAAGGGGGAGAAGGAGATGGATGAGCATCGCCGCCGTGACCCCCTAATTTCTAGGGGAGGGCACGGGGGCTGGCTCTCCTCCGCTCCAGAGCGGCCGCCCATCTCCACCAATCCCACTACCCACGATCACGGGCGAACAGGTAACCGCCTCGATGATCCAATCCCTAGTGCTGCGGTTTCTGCCACTCCCACGCCCGTGGGCCATGCGCATCTACCGAAAATTCCCTGCAATGCATGCGGCGCGCGTGGCGGAAATGGCCTGAGGTAGCAAGTAAGTCCTGACTTAAAGGTCGGCAGTTACTCCCTCACATTGCACGCCTGTGCATATATTTTGGGCCTGACCCAATGGCGCTGTGCGAGCGTGTTTGGCACAGACCCGGGGGCTCCTGTCGGTGTACTAGGAATGGGGTACTCAGTGCCCCTGACTTATGCACAGGCAGTAGTATCACGACCGGCGAACACCAACACAAGACAAAGAAGCCACTCAATGTGAGATCAAGAAGCGCATCAATAAGATAGCGTCAGCATCGAAGCCCCTGGCAGAGGCAATCTACACTGGCTGCCAACGTCGGCTAGCTCAATACAACAGCCCAGGAGGGGCCCAAAGCGCGCCAGCCACGTCCCCGGTGCCTGCCGGGGACCGAGGCGCACGCATCTTCAGGAAGACCCGGCAAGCCATCTCCCGGTAGGCGCGAGCCGATCGGCCACCGCTCCACCGCCTCGCGACGCCAGTCACTTGTCGATGCGGTGTCGAGCCCTCAGGTGGCTAAGTGGCTCTCGCCAAGCATGTGGCGAAGCACCGGAAGACATATTATGCCCAGTTGACACCCGCCCAGAGGCGTGTCAAGACACTAAGCAACAACCAGCTAAGCGGTGGTAAGAGCTTGCCGGAGATGCATCCCCGCGCGCCACCTAGACTAGCAATCATGGTATTTTGTCCTAACTGCCAGAGTTAGGTCTGATGGCTCTGTTAGCTATCTAATCACTACGTAATGACTGTTTTGGAACTGTGGTTGCCCCTTGCCCTATAAAAGGATGCACAAGGCAACCTAGCTCAGGATTCGTACCTTTGGACACTTGTACTAGCGTAGTAGCTTGCCCGAAGGCAACCCTTGCCAGTTTAGTGTGTTGCGTGTGCTTCCTGTTCCCTGAGATTAATCCACCAAAGTAGGAGTAGGGTTTTACGCTTCTCAGCGGCCCGAACCTGGGTAAAAACATCAGCGTACCATCGTCGTGTTGTCCCATGGTCTCTGCTCTTTGTGCAACGTGACCTCCCCCTGTCGAACCACAAACGGGCCTCTGGTCCCATAGGTGATCGTGTGCATCCGTGCCCCGACAACGGCGAAGAATAGTGTCTGGCGGCGAAGGGAGAAGGGGTAAAATGAGTGGTTCTCACAACACTGTATCTCAAGTGTCGGTTGGTTGTTAGTGCTGGCGCCGATGACGTGGACAACGCCAGTAGTAATTGGTGTTGTGTTAGGGCTGCTCTAATTGACAGATGGCATGTGAAAATTCATATTACATAACAAGTGTGGATCAAAGTATATAATAATGCAATTCAGGAGGTACACACAAATGAAGTACACAAATTAATGTGTGAATATTACACAATGAAAAGTACACAAAAGTAGTCCATGAATAATGAAGTACACAAATCAAGTAGTACAACGTCGTTTGGAAATCCTATCAATGATGGTTTGGGTCTTTTTAATCTTGCTTGAATACTTCCGGCCCGCGTTATGACTCTATCGTAAGAAGGGACGTTCTGTCTCAGGCAAGGTAGTTTTGCTCCTTCTGGTGGAGTAATTTTCATCGTCATCATAGTTCTCCTCTTCTTTTGGGTCCACGCCAAACTGATCATAGTCATCCTCGTTGGCCACTCCGTCCATCCCGACGATGCATCTCTTGGATCTCCTGACGACAACACAACTAGGCTTTGTTGGGTCAGTTATGTAGAAGCATTGACACGTCCTTAGCGAATACCCAAGGCTCATATTTGGCGGTAATTCCTTTGACATCCTTTGAACCAGAAGGTTGTGCTTCGGGTGGAGACATGGTAACGGCACCACGTTCTTCCTTCTTGACATTCTTTGCCCATCTATCCCGAAAGAGTGGCACCGTGTGATGTTGGGCGTACTCAAGTTCCCATATCTCTTCGATCCTTCCGTAGTATCTGTTATTTTTATTCTCGGTGAAGGCAATTATCATGACGCCTGAGTTCTAGTAATCAGAGTTTTTGTCTTTTGCCTTAGTATAGAATGTGCATCCATTGATATCATATGATTGGTAGGTGGCGACACTGCATGCGGGGCCTACTGCTAATGCGTAGATGAGATTTGCATTGGCAATACCCGTTGGCAGTGGTTTCTCCTGAATTCGTTATTTTAACCAAGCTACAAATTTGGAGTTGTGCTCTATAATGATCTGGGCTTCGGTCCTCTGCCTCCCTGCCATTGCATGCTCTCTCTTTAAGGTATCCTTGTGAGTCTACTTCCAAGGAGTAATTATATGTGCTTGTTGTAACACCACAATGTGCGCTCTGTCAAAGTCGCCTCGGCGGTTTTATATATCCACATTTAAATCACTCTTAAACAGTGAGTGACCTACTCCTTCGAGCCTATCGGCATGCATCCTCGCGGGCAAACCAAGAGGTTGATCATCATCTATATTATTATTGCAGAATGATATGCACTCTTGGTCAGATAGGCCTAGACGATGCTTCCATCCGGACGGGCCCTAGTACAAACGTAACCCTTCACAGTTCCATTCATCCGTTCAAACGGGAACATGGTATGCAAGAATGCCGGTCCAAGATCTGTAAACCTCAGAAACAATATGAACTAGGAGATGCACCATCACGTCAAAGAATGACGGTGGGAAATATATCTCAAACTCACATAGTATTGTGATGATCTCCTCTTGTAGTCGCGTGAGATGTCACACACTGATCGACTTTCTAGAGAGAACGTCGAAAATGTTGCAGAAGTCAAGAAGTGTGTTGCGGTCGTGATCATCCATTATCACTCTGAGAGCTATCGGAAGTAATTGTGTCATCATCACATGAAAATCATGGGACTTCATGTTGTTAACCTTTGCTTTTTTGTGTCAAAATATCTGCGTATGAGCCGCGAGTAACCAGAAGGAACTTTGATGCCATCAAGGCACTGGAAAAGTTGATGAAGCTCATCCTTATCGAGCGTGAAGCAAGCTGGGGGCAATAATCTTCTTTGGTTTTTGACACGGTATTGCCCTTCTTTGTCTCGTCGGCTATGGTGATGTTTTTTCCCTTGGCCATCTCCTTGGTTCTTCTAAGGGATGCGGGTTGGATCTCTTCCCTAATACCTATAACTTTCAAGTCTTGTCTTGCCCTCGTACCATCTTTACTTCTTTCTGGCATGTAAAACAGTGTGCCAAGAAAACTCTCGCAGATATTTTTTGTGATATGCATCATATCAAGAGAATGCGGTGAACTGGGTAGTTCCCAATACTTCAAGCCCCAGAAAACAGACTTCTTTTCCATACTTTTAGCAGCATTTTCTCAGAGGCCTTCTTTTTCTTCCTTCCTGGCTTCGGGCAATCTCTTCAATTCTTTAACATATCATGGACTTCTTCTCCACTCCTCTTACGCGGTGGCCCTTGGGTCTCATCCATGTTGTCGAACAGATCTCCAAGACTTGTCCACCCATCATCTTTGTCAAGCCACCTTCGATGGCCCATGAACATTGTTTTGCAACTGCCCTTTTTTATAGCTGGTGAAAAGATGTGTCATCCATACATTTAACACATCTGTGATGTCCATGACACGCTTGTCCGGAAATATATCCGTAACCTAGATAGTCATGAACGGTTGTGAGCAATGCTGCTCTCATTGAAAAATAGTGTCCAGTGCTAGCGTCCCATGTTTTCACCCTTTCATCCTTCCATAATATGTCTAACTACTCCTTCAATAGCTCAAGATATGTGTTGATATCGTTGCCCGGTTGGAGCGGCCCTTGAATGAGCATTACCATGTGTATGTACTTTTGTTTCATGCAGAGCCAAGGCGGGAGGTTGTATATCCACACAAACACGGGCCATGTACTATGTGTGCTACTTTGGTTGCCAAATGGATTTAGTCCATCACTACTGACACCCAACCTGGGGTTTCTTGGTTCTGCTGTGAATTTTGGTTCTATGCAGTCTAGTGCCTTCCACTAACAACCATCTGCAATATGTCTCAGAATGCCGTCATTTTGCATTTCCGAGTCTTGTGCCAAGTCATGTTCTTTGCTTCCTTCGCGTCAGCGAAATAACGCTGCAGGCATGGAATCAACGAAAGGTACCATACAACCTTTCGGGGATACTTCTTTCCAGGATTGTATTTGGGTTCCTTGCAAGTTGGACACTCTTTTTGTGCTCATGCTCGTTACGATATAAGATGCAATCAGTTATGCATGTGTGATATCTTACATGCGGCAAATCAAGAGGGCACACGATCTTTTTTGCCTCATCGACA
This sequence comes from Elymus sibiricus, assembly GCA_039707655.1. NCBI lineage: Eukaryota > Viridiplantae > Streptophyta > Magnoliopsida > Poales > Poaceae > Elymus > Elymus sibiricus. Next base: position 285,819,737 of record CM077669.1, read on the forward strand.
CTCTTAGGCAACAAATTCCCCTTGTGCAAAACTTTATGTAAATATTCCAATGTAGCGTCCAGACTTGCGTCTGTGCTCCTGAATCTTGCCTTGATGTCTAGAAGTTTGAGCATGACGTGCAAGCGGGTGTGCTCAGGATCGCAACCTTCATATAGTGGAGCTTTCGCGTCTAACTCCAATTGCACCAACTTGAGAACCTCTTTAATAGCAGCTCTCTCACTTGCAATCTTCTTCTGAATCAGTTCTTAACATGGGGATCATGCAGCATTTCTGCCAACGACATATCCTGGGTAAAATGGTCCTCTTCATGTTCGGGTGGCATTTCATCATTTCCTCCTCCAGCCGCATGTTCATTATTGTTTCCTCCTATGACGGCCCTGCTAATTCATCGAAGGGGTTTTCCGCTTCCATATCCGCCGCTTTGTCGTCGTCGTCACGAACATCATCATTCTCGTCACCATGCTTTTTCCATCGTGTACAAACTTCAACGAAACCATGATGAAGAAAGTGCGTGAGGATGCTACCATCGAACGGGTTATGGAAAATTCCATTTTTGCAGACCTTACATGGACATAATATTTGCGTTTCACATTTTTGTCTCATATTCGTCACCGCGAAATTGAGAAAGGCCTTCACACTTCGATCCATATTGAATCTTTTAATAGATCAAAGTAGCATGTAAAGGGAAATACAAAAAGAATTACATATATATTAATAACGACGGCATACAAAATTTTGGCATGACCTTTGCTAAAACATAGAGTACCAGAAATTTGAAGAAACGGAAATGAATCAACGTTTCGCCAAATCATTGGCAACTCTCTCTAAAAATTTCCCATCCATGCACATTTCACCATATAGCAATCACACACGTACACATGCATAATTAAATGACGAGGAAGTGTAATTTGTGTTAATTACCTCAAACAGAAGAGACACGAATCAAGCTAGTCCTCAATCAATCGCGCAAGAAGCCGGTCGACCGTACGTAGGTTGGAGGGCGCCATTAATGGAGGGCGAAGGAAAATTTAATGCAAGTGGGTGGAGAAGAGAGCTAGCTAGCTTAAAGAGTTGGTGTGTGGAGGCTAGCATACTTAACTAATGCATCACCTAGCTAGATCTAACAACCTAATTAAGAATCATGATAAAATAATTGGGTTTCTCAAGATGAGGAGGGAAGAGAGAGGAGGAAGAGGAAGAGCAAGAGGAAAAGAAGGGAATATACTAGGTGTATACACAAGGGTTATCACGTGGGAATAGTGCTGCGACTTTATTACTAGCGTTGCTAGACAACACAATGCCAACACTAATACGTATATTCCTGGTGTGCCATTCTACGCTACGCCGGTGTTATGTGGGCCCCAAATTTGACCGACAAAAATGGACCCACAAAATATATTGTTGGCGTCCGGACGAAAGCGACGCCATAGATATATGAAATACTGATGGCGTAGTATCAACCTAGTACGCCAACAGTAAGTTACGCCTGCACACAACATTGGAGGCCACATACAAGTGGCGTTCCATGTACGTTCAACGCCAGAACTAATAACTCGCTATGTCATACTAAAATTGATGTGGCCACCAATGCCAGATCAGTTGTTCTGCATCCAAATATTATTCAAGCCACACATGTCTGTATACATACGGAGTAGCCGATTGAGATTTTGACCGGCTCGATGCTGCTCCAAGTTCCTCCACCAGGCCAAGAAGTCATACCAAATTTTAGGACTCCACCAGAAAATGTTTTGGTACAATCGTCCGCAAAGAAACAAACAGGTTTGTAATTTGAAAGTGCTACGTGACGTTCCATCGTTAAATGGGCACAATGCATGGCGGACTTAAACAAACTAGTAGTTACGTAAGGAAGTTGAGTCTACGAGTCCAAGGTAATCAAGGCGCCGTATAATTAAATTAGTTATTTTTTTAATTAGGGATAAGAGAGAGAGAGAGAGTTTGTATCAAGTAAAATTAGTTGTGAGCCGGTTCGCTGAATATTTGTATCGCCTATATAAAAGGTTGGCCACGGCTCCTGCAAAGGATTAGTTTTAGGTTATTTTTCTACGGTTTAGACAACATGTGTATCGACTATTAAGCGGTCCTCTTCGGGTGTCGTCACTATTTATTTTATGTGAATTTTCTGCATGAAAGTTGCACTTGGCTCGAGGTCTGTCTTCGTCGACGGGTTGCGCGCTGGTTACGTCTACTATGGTGGAAGGTTCCTCGTGTGTCGAGGGATTGTCCATTGGTCGTCGTCACCCAATCTTCAGGTTACGTGTACTGATTCGCGTAATTGGGATATTTTGTCGTGGATCTTGGAGAAGGTTGTTGCATCGTAAAAGATCGGGACAAATCATCATCATGTCTGAGGTCGTGCTCTCATCAAGTGGTATCAGATTACTGGGTTTATTACGGTGCAATTTTACCCCTACAATTTGTTGGTTCGTATTCTAAAATGGTAAAGAGGACAGAGTATAACTTTGAAGGTGAGATGTCACGAAGTGAGAAGGATCCGTCGTATGCGCTTTCTTGGTTCCAGATCTACACAAGGGTGCAAGTTGGAAGAATTACTTGTGCTACAATGATGGATCGTTCTTCAAAAATAATTTGGCGAGTAAAACCATGGTGGATGCGTTGAAGTTATCAGTGATAGAACATCCTGACCCATATAAGCTCTCCTGGCAGGGCAAATTGGGAACTATCAAATATCAAGTGGAGGTCCACTTCACATAATGTGGATGTACCGACTTGATTGTTTGTGATGTTCTTCCTTACCATATGTATGTATGCTATATGATTTTGTGTCAATCATGGATAAAAATGAGGGAACTGCGGACCGACAAATCTTGTGAATTTTCTTGGAGGAGGTTTCAATTTCTTCATAAAGGACGGTGGTTTCCTTTTGAATCCTACACTTCGGAGAAATATTTGGAAGATCGCAAGAGGCGAGACCAAGCACACGCTGCAATTGATGCAAAGAAGCACGAGGTGAAGATGATACAGGAAAGGAAAATGGCCGAGAGTGATGTCATTGTAGATTTTTCTCCACTTGAGGCGCTCAACCAATCAGCGTCAATGGTTATCACTAATAGAGATGATAAGACAAAATTAGTACCTGCTATGGACAAGGGTCCGCAAGCACATGCAGCCATTAAAATAAAGGAGGGACAGGAAACACGGGAGAGTGAGCTTAACATACAATTCCAGAGGATACAATATGGCAATAATAAGGTGGATAGAGGACAACGCCGGAGTTTGTTTCCGACTCAGTGTGACATCAAGGGAATTTCATGCAAATTGATTATTGATGGTGGTAGCTGCACAAATGGCATTACTAAGGCGTTGGTGGCAAAGCTTGATTTGTCCACATGGAGATATGATGAACCACATTGTTTGGAGTGGTTGAAAAATTGTGGACAACTTAAAATTACACATAAAGTGCGTGTGCCATTTTCACTTGAACAATATGTTGATTTTTTTTTAGAAAAGGAGGATATACCCCCGGCCTCTGCATCTGGGCGATGCATGCAGCCATTTTATTAATTATTCACAAAGACCTTACAAAGTAATACATCAGTAAGTCTGAAGCCACCATCTTGACAACACCTGTCGCTACTCCTATCCCCTTGATGAAGGTGTGCCGAATGTCCGAGCCGAATACCAAACAGACATCGCACCAAAGCCTAACATCTAAAGCCGGATGCCCCAGCCCAGCCACATACCGGGACTGGGTCGCACACCGGTCTGGCGCACTCTCAGAGGCCGCCGCCGCCGACTTCCACCGATCCATCTCCAGAGTAGGTACTGACGCATCGACCTTGCTAGGCCTGCCGTCGACGCCACCGCGACGCCAGACAGAGCCATCCTCCTGCGCGAGTCCGTCTACATGCATCGGACGCCGAGCTTCCACTGCGCCACGCCGCCGAGATCCGCCGTCGTTGTGGAAGATGAAACACCGCTCCACCTCCTGCCTCTTTCTTCCAGCGCTACTCCACAAACGATGCTCCCAAGAGACGAAGGACACCGCAATGCCGCCATCGTCCGATCTGGAAGGCCAGATCCTAGGGTTTCCCCCAGAGCAGCACGAGTGGGTCAACAGTAGTTACACGACGATGCCTTCATCAAGGTAACGGCGTAGAACGCCGCCATCGTCCGCCGTAGGCTCGGTTTTCACCGGCAACCATGTCTCCCCGACTCGCAGCCGGGGCTAGATGAAGCCTCTGGCCGACCACCTCCGGCGAAGAAGATGGCCACCACCACCACGCCCAGGGCCGGAGCCCCCGACGTCCACGTGTTCCGGGTCGAGCCTGGGAGCAGCATGCCATTGACGGAGCAGAGAAAATACAGGACAGCAGCATGCGCAGCCCGCCGAAGCCCATCTGGGCCCAGATTGGGCGCCTAATTCGCTGCCGCTGTACATCACCGTACGCCGCCGCCTGCATGCCGAACCTGGCCGCCGCCGCCCCACGCCACAGCCGCAGATCCGGCCGTCGCCGGCCGCCGCCGCCCCAGAGCCGCTGCTCCGGGAAACTTGCGCCACATATCGGACGGCACGACCTGACGAGACCGCCGTCCCCACGAAGCTGCCGGAGCGACTCCGCGCCATCGGGAGAAGCGACCACTGGAGGTCGCGCCGCTGATCCAAAACGCCACCGAGCGCAGCCCCTCCCAGCCACGTCACGGCCGCGATGCGCGAGGGCCCCGCCGTCCCCTTCATCGGTGGCGCGCGGGGTTCCCCGGCGGCTTCCTCTGGGGACGACGAGAGGAGAGAGGAGGGGGAGGGGGTGGCGGCGGCTGGGTTCTAGGGTTTTCTCCCCCGGTCGCCTGGGAGGGAGGACGACGCGAGGGAGTCTGGGCGCTTGGCTGTCTTGTACAATTGAGATCAGAACAATATGTTGATGAGGTGGAGTGCGATGTTTTGCCATTGGAAGTCTGTGATTTGTTACTACAACGACCATGGCAGTATGACCGCAATGTGATGCATGTTGGAAGGATGAAGACATATAGTTTTGTTCATGAAGGGACATTCAGGACACTGAAGCCCTTGGAGGAGGAAACGATTCGTTCAAATGTGATGTTGACAATTCACAAAAAACATGCTTCGAAAGACATGTCAAAACCGAGGACGGTTTCTCCTCAAGTGGAGGATGATGATATTTTTCCAGTAAAGAAGAAGGTCCCTAAATCTATCACGAACCCGAGGACGGCTTCGTTTCAAGAGGGAGGAAATGATGTGGCCACCAATGCCAAATCAGGTCTTCTGCATCCAAAAATTATTCAAGCCACACATGTCCATATACATACGGAGTTGCCGACTAAGATTTTGACTGGCTCGATGCTGCTCCAAGTTCCTCCACCAAACGAACAAGTCATACCAAATTTTAGGACTCCACCAGAAAATGTTTTGGTACAATCATCCGCAAAGAAACAAACATGTTTGTAGTTTGAAACTGCTACGTGACGTTCCAGCGTTAAAAGGGCACAATGCATGGCGAGGAATAATGCATGGCAGACTTAAACATACTAGTAGTTACGTAAGGAAGTTGAGTCTAGGAGTCCAAGGTAATCAAGGCGCTGATACGTCTCCAACGTATCTACTTTTCCAAACACTTTTGCTCTGGTTTTGACCTCTAATTTGCATGATTTGAATGGAACTAACCCAGACTGACGTTATTTTCAGCAAAACTACCTTGGTGTTTTTTTTGTGCAGAAATAAAAGTTCTCGGGATTGGACGAAATTTTTTGTGGATTTTTTCTGGAATATATAACAAATTATGGAGCGAAGAGGGAGGCCACCTGTGGGCCACGAGCCAAAAGGGCGCCCCTAGGCCATGCCCTGATGGCTTGTGGGGCCCTCGAGGCTCCTCCGACCCTAATTCCAGTACTATAAAATCACATCTTCGGAGAAAAAAAATAGAGAGAAGTTTTCATCGCGTTTCACAAGACAGAGCCGCTGCCACCTCCTGTTCTTCCTCGAGAGGGCTTATCTGGAGTCCGTTTGGGGCTCCGGGGAGGGGAAATCGTCGCCGTCGTCATCACCAACCCTTCTCCATCAACACTGCCATGATGCTCACCACTGGGAGTGAGTAATTCCTCTGTAGGCTTGCTGGATGGTGGTGGGATTGGATGAGATTGATCATGTAATCGAGTTAAGTTTGATAGGGCTTGATCCCTAGTATCCACTATGTTCTGAGATTGATGTTGCTATGACTTTGCTATGCTTAATGCTTGTCACTAGGGCCCGAGTGTCATGCTTTCAGATCTGAACATATTATATTATCTCTGAATATAAGACTGATTTGGATCCTATCTTGCAAGTTGTATGCACCTATTACGTGTCTTGATCCGCATACCCCAAGGTGACAATAATTGGGATTCTTTCCGGTGATTGCCATAGTTCATGTATTCACCATATGTTAATGCTTTGTTTCGGTTCTCTATTAAAAGGAGGCCTTAATATCCCTTAGTTTCCAATAGGACCCAGCTGCAACGCGAGGGTAGGACAAAATATGTCATGCAAGTTCTTATCGCAAGCACGTATGACTTTATACGAAATACATGCCTACATTATATTGATGAATTGGAGCTAGTTCTGTGTCGCCCTAGTGTGTAACTGTTACATGACTTACGTCATCTAAATCGTTATCCATCACCGATCCACGTGCCTACGCTTTATATATACTGAATCTTGCTAAGTTACTATTGCTACTGCTACTGTCACAACTGCTACAAAATTGCTGCTGTCACTATTACTGTTACTTTTGCTACTACTATTTGTCGTGCTACTAAACCTTTGCCGCAGAGAGATATCCTAGGTGCAGTTGAATTGACAACTCAACTGTCAAGGCCAAAAAATATTCTTTAGCTCCCCTTGTGTCAAATCGATAAATTAGGGTGAAATACTACCCGTGAAGACTCTCGCGGGCGCCTATACTTGTGGGTTATCAAGACTTTTTTCTGGCACTGTTGCCGGGGGGCATAGCTCTATTTATTGTGTTAACTTGAGGATATCCAATTGCCACTATGAAGAATTTGAAAGATAATCTAACTAAGATCGTCCCCTTTCGCACGAGAGGAGGTAAGGAACTGCCATCTTGCTCTGCTTTTGATTCACCTAATGTTCTGAATCAGCTTATTACACCACCACATGTTGATCGTTCTGATATATCACATGAACTTGATGATGCTACCTCTGAAATTAATGATGATACTATTGCTACACATGTTGAAACTGAAACTATACCACTGAGTGCACTACTTGATGCTCATATTGCTAAAGCAAGAGAGCTTGAAAATGTTGAAACTGATGAAGACTTTTAATCACCTATTACACCTCGCTCACCTACTAGATATGAATTGCCTCACGTACCTGAAGGTTATGTCATGGATAAGGAAACAACTAGGGATTTCTTTGCTTGTGAAAATAGAGATGACTTGAGGAAACTGCTATGCAAACTGAAAGAAAAATCTATTATGGAGAAAATGAAATATGATCCTAAATTTGCTACTTCTCCTATATTTGTTACTGATAAGGATTATGAGTTCTCTATGGACCCTGAGTTAATTCCTATAGTATAGTCTGATCCTTTCCACGGTTATGAAAATGAAACTGTTGTCGAACACCTTATGAAACTAAATGATATTGCTGCTCTGTTTACCAATGATGAAAAGATACACTACTATTATATCCTTAAGCTTTTTCCTTTCTCCCTAAAAGGCGAGGCCAAGGAATGGTTCCTTTCTCTTGATCCTGGTTGTATGCGTAGTCCCCAGCATATGCTTCATTACTTTTCTGAAAAATATTTTCCTGTTCATAAGAAACAAACTGCCTTACATGAAATATTTAACTTTGCACAAATTGAAGAAGAGAATATCCCTCAAGCTTGGGGGAGGCCTCTCTAGTTACTTAGAGCTTTGCCTGATTGTCCTCTTAAGAAAAATGACATTCTTGATATCTTTTATAATGGACTAACCGATGCTTCTAGGGACTTCCTAGATAGTTGTGCTGGTTGTGTTTTCAGGGAAAGAACTGTCAGACAAGCTGAAGAACTATTGAATAACATATTGCAAAATGCCGATGATTGGACACTTCCTGAACCACCTCTGGAACCTATTCAAAAGAAAAGAGGTATTCTATTCCTCAACCCTAAAGATATGCAAGAAGCAAAAAGATCTATGAAGGAGAAAAATATTAAAATTGAGGATATCAAGAAACTACTACCTATTGAAGAAATACATGGACTTGATACCCCGACACGGGTAGTAGAGGTAAACTCTCTCCATTCCTTTAGTGAAAATGATATACCTTACACTAAGACTCATGAACAATGCATGGATGAATTTGACAATTACGTTGTTAAGCAAGAACACTTCAGAACTATGTTAAGGATCAGTTGAGACGTAATGCCATGATGATAGAACGCTTAAGTGACTTGATGTTTAGAATTGCTAATGATGTAAAAGGTCTAGGTAAACATGCTTCTATGGTTCACACTCAACTAGAACAAGTTGCTATGCCACAAAATGATTTGCTTGCTGAAGTAAATAATAATATGAATGATCATGCTGCTAGAGTGATGACTAGGGAGGTCGTATGACCCAAGAACCTCTCTATCCTGAAGGTCATCCTAAAAGAATAGAACCGGATTCTCAGAAAATTAATGTTGATGCACCTAGTTCATCTAATAAGAAAAAGAAGAAGAAAATTGATAGGAACTTGCATGCTTCTAGTGAACCTGTTACAGAAACACCTACTGAGAAACACAATGATGTTTCTATTTCTGATGTTGAGACACAATCTGGTAGTGAACATGCACCTAGTGATAATGAAAATGATAATAATGATGATGTTCACGTAGACTCTCAACCTAATAAAGAACATGATAACGATGTAGAGATAGAACCTGCCGAGAATCTTGATAACCCACCTTCTAAAAATAAACGTTATGATAAGAGAGACTTTGTTGCTAGAGAACGTGGAAAGAAAAGACAGCCATGGGTTCAAAAGCCCATGCCATTCCCTCGTAAGGCTTCTAAAAGGAAGGACAATCAGGATGTTGAACGCTTTGCTGAAATGATTGTCCTTTTGCGCACTCGTTTGACCGATATATTGAAAATGCCTCCGTATGCTAAGTACATGAAAGATATTATTACCAAAAAAGAAAATACCTGAAACTGAAATTGTTACTATGATTGCTAATTATTCTTTTGATGGGGGAATACCTAAGAGGTTAGGAGATCCTGGTATACCCACAATACCTTGCTCTATTAAAAGAAATTATGTTAAAACTGCTCTATGTGATTTGGGGGCCGGTGTTAGTGTGATGCCTTTCTCCTTTTATAAAATACTTGATTTGAGTACGCTTACACCTACTGAGATATCTTAGCAAATGGCTGATAAATCCACTACTTTACCTATCGGAATTTGCGAGGACTTTCCTGTTGTGGTTGCAAATGTTACTATCTTGACAGACTTTGTTATTCTTGATATACCCGAGGACGACAATATGTCGATCATCCTTGGTAGACCCTTTTTAAATACTGCAGGGGCTGTTATTGATTGCAATAAATGCAAGGTTACTTTTCATGTCAATGGCAAGCAACATACCATGCATTTCCCAAAGAAGCAAACTTTGGCTAATAATATTAATGTCATTGAGCCTATTTCCCCGGTTATCATTGGAAGTTTCACAATTCCTCTACCTACTATCAAGAAGAAATAGTATAATCTTATTGTTGGGGAGATGCAAATCCCTATTGAGGGAACCTAGTGATATACAAAAATTCTTTGGTTGCATGTTAATCAGAAACGGTTGTTAATAAGACATGATCAACCTTATTAATGGATCCTTTTCGGAAGACATGTGATTGATGAATTCAGTATTCACAACTCTCTGTATCGAAAGTTTATCCTCTGTTATTTTTAGTTTGTATAAAATAAATTAGCGTGGTTTTCCGTTTTTCTGTTTTTCCAGTGCATAGAAGAATGACCAAAAATAAAAAGTCTCAGATTGCTGCAAAATTTTAACATGGATTTTTTGGATTATATAAGAATTTTTTGCATAAAAATTGCAGCAAGGAAGTACACCTGTGGGCCACAAGCCAATAGGGCGCCCCCCTAGGCCGCACCATGATGGCTTGTGGGGCCCACAGGCCCCCCTGCCTTATCCCTTCAGGTCACTCCTTCTCCTACCTCCAGAAAAAAATTCCCTAGCTCTCTCTCTCTTGTGTTCTTCCTCTAGAAACTGAAATTTTCGATCTCTTTGCTCAGAACTCCGTTTCCGAAACTGTTTGGAGGAATTGTTCCTTGGTATGTGACTCCTCCACTCCTCCAATTAGTTTTTGTTTTAATGGTTTATATTTTGCATAATGTGCTCACTTGGTGCTACAGAATATGAGCTTGCATGTTGAATTCTTTGACTTCGAAGTAGTATGAATGCTTGATATGGCCTCTAGGCATCAGTACGAGTAGTAGCTATCAATCTTGCAAAGTTTTATTGACATAAATTTGTGGCCCAAAAATTTCAGAAATTTGTGCTTGGGAAGATGAGTTTCTTTAGGAGGAGCTCCTTAAGAAGACTCACCGCGAGTGAGTCATCTAGTGAGAGCTTAGTATGACAAGTTTACATAGAAACCCGGGACAACCAGATAGTTATGGCTGACGCCAAATCATGTTGATGGCCAAGTGAAGAATTCATGAGAGGTGCAGGTATCAAGGATGAATTTGACCGATTCATTGATAATACCGGCCTCACCAATTTCCTCGCAGATAAGTGTGTCCAACACTATGACCTTACCCGTACATTCACGCAAGGATTTCTCTATCAATCACATGCTTCTAGAGTTTTATTTAAACTTTATGATAAATCATTTAGCATGACTCTAGAAGAATTTTTGGTTTCTTGCAAACTTCCACTTTGGGGTTCGCCCGAGAAACCTTCAAAAACTGATTATAATATGTTCCTCGAGAGTCTTTGCGTTGGAGAAGATAGGGGAGTAATGCAGGCAAGAATTAAAAGCATACTGTTTCCCTCTATTCGCTACTTTGCACTGTTTAATTGGAAATGCGTAGTAGGAAAACAAGATTGCAGTGCCTTATGTGCCCCTGACTTAAGCCTTATCCACATTGATGTAACTGGCGAACAACGCCATAACCTTGGTGCAATTGTTGCCCAAAGGTTGAATTCTAACTCTAGCAATGGTGATTTGTATGGAGGAATTTATGCCTCCCGCGTAGCTGCACAACTGGGAGTGTCGCCTCAACCTAATGATCCGATCTTGCCTGATAGATATTTAGATTTTCAAGCTATGCATTATCACGAGTATATTGTAAACCGCGCAAGGGGTTATGAGTATAACCTAATATTTGGGAAATACACGCCTGTGTCTATCACTATGACTGCACCTGCCCTCTTTGATTTTCAGGCTCGACAGCGTTACTCTGTTCTTGAGGAAGAGGTGCGGGGTTACAAAGATGCAGTGGAGGCTACTCGTTTAGCAGAGGAGGCGGCCAGGAACGCCCCCACAAGCTACCATTTCAACCATTTCCAGATAATCAATGGTGACCACCAAGCTAGGCAAACGCCTAAACTTGGGGGAGTACGTATTTTTCACCGACATTGCATTCAAGTTCACATACTTCATATAAATATTCGGTGTTCATCATGTTTCATTGTATATCCATATTAGTTTTATTTTCCGCTTTCTTCTTGTGTGTTTGAAAAACTTTGGAAAACCAAAAAATATTTCTCACTTCTTTTTAGTTTTCTTTCCCCGTTTAATTATCTTTAGTACTAAAAAGAAAACCCAAAAGATTTCCTTTGCATGTTGGGAACTTTCCCATGTAAATAGTTTTTCTCGTTCTTGTTTTCCCTTAATTTATTTGCTTGCTTGAGAAAAATAAAAACTCCAAAAATATTTTAGTGTGTTTCTTTGAATTTCTTTTCTTTTTGTTGAGTCTTTGAAAGGAGAAGACCATGATGAAAATGTTGAGTGGATCTTATATGCTTTATTGTTAATCTAACAAAGAGCCAATATTACCTTGTCTACTCCTTTGTCTAAGACTGCCCTCTAGATTCCAGCTTAGTTCACGGTATTCTTGTACTATTATTATTATCACATTATTCTATTGTGCAAGTGAAAGGCAATAATGACGATATTTGACAAACTGATCGTTGCAAAGCAAGCTGGTATGAACTCTTCTTGTTTTCCGTTTTCGTAAATAGGTTTAGCCCGTTTGATCTTGATTCAGTATATTATGAGTGAACATTTCCATGATGACAATTAGAGATTATAGCTTCTCATGCCATGCTTAAATAGCTAGTAGTGAATAATGATTTATCTTATAGGTCAACATGCATTAAAATGGTTATGATGTGGTATGGTAGTATGGTATTTCCCTCTGAGAAATTCGAGCGGCTTGACTTGGCCCATGTGCAAACACGTAGTTGATTCAAAACAAATGCAGCCTTCATGATGTTTAAATTCAGAGTGTTCATATCCTACTCATGCTATGTCCAACGTTAATTATTCACAATGCGTACCTATGACCGTTTTCGCTCTCTAGCTGGTCGCTTCCCAACCTATTGCTAGCCTTCACCTGTACTAAGAAGGAATGCTGCTTATGCATCTAAAACCCTGAAACCAAGTTAGTCCACATGAGTCCACCATACCTACCTATATGCAGTATTACCCTGCCGTTCCAAGTAAATTTGAATGTGCCATCTCTAAATATTCAAATAAACATCCATTTTGTGCACTCGTCTCTCTCATGGAGCGACGAGGCGGTCAGTATGTTCCGTGCTAAGTGAGTTATTCTCAAGATGGTCGTTTATTCTCCGTCATTGCACGAGAGAGGCTGGTAAAAAGGATGCCCAGTCCTGCAAAACCAAAATTAATTAAACAAAACTCCTTGGGACAATTGATATGTTGGCAGGCATCCGTGGATTCAGTCAGCCATGGTTTGTGTATGGATGGTGGATAGGAGAAAATTTTACTATTCTGTTTGGGAACCGCCAATAATGAGTTTAGCATGGAAGATATTGAAAACCTTTCTCGTAACATTGACAAGGAAAGTGCACCACCCAAAAACTATATTTCAATCCTGTTTTAAAACTTGAGCTCGGGCACCTCTGCAAATCAATGCTTCCCTCTGCGATGGGCCTATCTGTTTATTTTTATGTTGAGTCATCACCCTCTTACTAAAAGCACCCTACCGGAGAGCACTATTGTCATTCTTATGCATTGAGTTTAGTTAATGTTGGATGTGAGCATGATTGGATATTTTCTTCCCTGAATTATAATGTTTATTCGCAGCTTGAACCTCAGAGGTGCTCTGCCTTTATGTTTTGCGGACTCAGAAAGGGCTAGCGAAATACCATGTCACCATATTATATCATGATTGTTTTGACAATTTGTTGGCATGTGAGATATCTTATTATTACTTGCTAGTTGGTTATGTATTTCCATGAGTTAATATGATGTTTAATTGTTATCATGGATGTGGTTATTTATAATTTATGCTGAAAACTTGAGCACTAGCTAAGCATGTGTATAACGACGAGAATAAAAGAGTTTGTAAAAGTTTTCTTTATCAGTTTTAGTTTGTCAACTTAATTGTTTGAGGACAAGCAATGAGTTAAGCTTAGGGGAGTTGATACGTCTCCAACGTATCTACTTTTCCAAACACTTTTGCTCTGGTTTTGACCTCTAATTTGCATGATTTGAATGGAACTAACCCGGACTGACGATGTTTTCAGCCGAACTACCTTGGTGTTATTTTTTGTGCAGAAATAAAAGTTCCCAAAATTGGACGAAACTTTTTGTGGTTTTTTCTGGAATATCTAATGAATTATGGAGCGAAGAGCTGCCAGAGGGAGGCCAGCCGTGGGCCACAAGCAACCAGGGCGCCCCCCTAGGCCGCGCCCTGATGGCTTGTGGGGCCCTCGAGGCTTCTCCGACCCTAATTCCAGTCCTATAAAAGCACATCTTTCGAGAAAAAAATAGAGAGAAGTTGTCATCGCGTTTCACGAGATGGAGCCGCCGCCACCTCCTGTTCTTCCTTGGGAGGGCTGATCTGGAGTCCGTTTGGGGCTCCGCAGAGGGGAAATCGTCGCTGTCATCATCACCAACCCTTCTCCATCAACACCGCCATGATGCTCACCACCAGGAGTGAGTAATTCCTTTGTAGGCTTTCTGGACGGTGGTGGGATTGGATGAGATTGATCATGTAATCGAGTTAAGTTTGATAGGGCTTGATCCCTAGTATCCACTATGTTCTGAGATTGATGTTGCTATGACTTTGCTATGCTTAATGCTTGTCACTAGGGCCCGAGTGCCATGATTTCAGATCTGAACATATTATATTATCTCTGAATATAAGACTGATTTGGATCCTATCTTGCAAGTTGTATGCACCTATTACGTGTCTTGATCCGCATACCCCAAGGTGACAATAATTGGGATTCTTTCCGGTGATTGCCATAGTTCATGTATTCACCATGTGTTAATGCTTTGTTTCGGTTCTCTATTAAAAGGAGGCCTTAATATCCCTTAGTGTCCAATAGGACCCCGCTGCCACGGGAGGGTAGGACAAAAGATGGCATGCAAGTTCTTATCGCAAGCACGTGTGACTATATACGAAATACATGCCTATAGTATATTCAAGAATTGGAGCTAGTTCTGTGTCGCCCTAGTGTGTAACTGTTACATGATTGATGTCATCTAAATCATTATCCACCACCGATCCTCGTGCCTACGCTTTACATATACTGAATCTTGCTAAGTTACTATTGCTACTGCTACTGTCACAACTGCTGCAAAATTGTTGTTGTCACTATTACTGTTACTTTTGCTACTACTATTTGCCGTACTACTAAACCTTTGCTGCAGAGAGATATCCCAGGTGCGGTTGAATTGACAACTCAACTGTCAAGGCCAATAAATATTGTTTGGCTCCCCTTGTGTCAAATCAATAAATTAGGAAATACTACCCGTGAAGACTGTCACGATCCCCTATACTTGTGGGTTATCAGGCGCCGTATAATTAAATTAGTTAATTTATTAATTAGGGATAAGAGAGAGAGTCTATATCAAGTTAAATTAGTTGTGTGCCGGTTCGCTATAAATTTGTATCGCCTATACAAAAGGCTGGCCATGGCTGCTGTAAAGGATTAATTTTAGGTTATTTTTCTACGGTTTAGACAACATGTGTATCGACTATTAAGCGGCCCTCTTCGGGTGTCGTCGCTGTTTATTATGTGTGAATTTTATGTGTGAAAGTTGCAATTTGCTTGAGGTCTGTCGTCATCTATGGGTTGCGCGTTGGTTACGTCTACTACGGTAGAAGGTTCCTCGTGTGTAGAGGGATTGTCCGTTGGTCGTCGTCACCCCATCTTCAGGTTACGTGTACTGATTCGCATAATTGAGAGATTTTATCATGGATCTCGGAGAAGTTTGTTGCATCGTAAAAGATCGCGACAAATCATCGGCACGTCCGAGGTCGTGCTCTCATAAAAAATGGCCAATGCTAGAGGTATTTGAAAAATGTAGTACTGGCGTCGGTTGGAAACGAAGCGCCACCAACAAGAGTTGTGGCTGGCCATTTCTCTACTATGGACCCCTCCTCTCTCTGTCGAGCTCCCCCACCTCTTCGGCCTCCCAATCGAGCGCCCTCACACCCGCACAACCCCCGGAGCCCCATGTGCTTGGGAATTGAGCTGGTCACCGCGGCATCGGGTCGCCAGTGTATGCACGGTAGGGAGCTTCTTCACCCCTCTTCTCACTCGATCCGCCACCATGGCATCCCCCTGACGCATTCCCCTCTCTCTCTCCCGCCTCTTTTGCAGCCTATGGCGTAGCAATTCGCCTCAGCCCCACCTCCTCACCATCGGTGAGCCAAGTGCCCCCGGCGACCAGCTCCACTTCTCCTCGAATGGCAACAAGCCCCTGAGCATGGCGGAGCCCTCAGATCAACCCCCGGTGCCCCGTAGCGCTGCTAGTAAGCCCTTTGCCTCCTCTGTCGCGAAGAAGAAGATGACAAGCGGGCCCCGCTTGTCATCCTCTCTCCCTCCTATCTTTCACTTGCATGTGGGTCCGCATGGCCTACCTGTCAGGTTTAAACGAACCATGCGTGTACCGGCTCGCTCCATAAGTGGAGGCGTTTACCTCGAATACGCCTTCGACATGGCTGCCTCGCGCGGGCTGTTTTCCCTCTACGCCGGCTTAGCTGAGACCCTTCTAGCCCAGTTGTAAAGTAGTATTTTTCTTTTTCCTTTTTCCAATAATTTTGCGAAATTCCACATAATAGAATAATTATCCAAGTGCAAAAATTCCAACTTCTATATTCTTCTAAAATTCCAAACTATTTAATGGTGCAACTTTCATATTTTCCCATCACTCTTTCATGTACTGTTCAAATTTAAATTCAAATTTGAGTTTCTAAAAGCCCACTTTGCAAATCCCTAGAGCATTCATATTAACTCCAAATGGGATGATTCAAATTCCTAGATGACTCACAAATCATGCCCTATTTATCTAAAAATGGTGAACATTTTTCCTTGGCATGGATTTTGTTGGGTCTATTAAATAGCCCATTTCTTTATATGATTCAACTTTGAAAATTCCTAAAGTGATCATATGATGTCCAAATCCAGTAAAATCAACTCCATCCTATTTCTTAAATCATGGTAGAATTAATGAGTGCCTTCACTCATTTCCATAAAAAGCAATTTCGGGATTCTCTACAGATCCCCATTCCCTTTTGATTCCATCCTAAAAAAATCCCTAGCGCTTCAAATCCAGTAGGACTGCCTTGGTTATTTTTCATATAACCATAGGTCTCCTATAAAAATGAAATTCCTATTTTAGAACACTTTTATTTTCTTCCTTGTTGTGTTGCTAATTATGGTTGTTTCCGACGTTAGTTGACGAAGTACACGGAGTATTTGGAGAAGACCAGAAGCTTTCGAAGACCCCGAAGACTTTGCCGAGCGAGGCAAGCAACCCATGGACCATGTTGATGAAACCCTTTTATGCATGTCATAATAGCACTTTATTTCTTTGCATTGAAAAGCATGATGATGTGGTGACAACCTTGCTAGGTTGGTCTCCGATGCACTTCTCGTTGATACTTGCATTGTGGGTGGGAAGTTGTTAGGATGCTATGTAGTTGGCTACCACTACTAGGAGAAAGCTTATATATAGAACCTTAGCAATAGCACGAACAAGCACTACTGGTATGGATATAGTAGTAGCACGGGACAGTGGATAAGCGCTACTTCTAAGTGGTCCCATCGTCACCGACCGGGGCTGCCCATAGTAGTAGAGTTCAGCAAAAACCAGTGCCACTACTATTCACATAGTAGTAGCGCGTGTCTGTAGGCCACCGCTACTGCTATGTTTGCATGGTGCCAGTAGGTGGACCCCACTTAGCAACAGCGCTGGGCCATCCCGCGCTACTGCTATGCGTAGCATCCACCTTTTCTCGCACCCTCTCCCCCTTTCCCCTCTCCCTCCACTACCTCCCTCACTTAGTTCTTCCTTCTCCTACCTCTCTTCTCTCCCCATTAATGCACCCATCCACAATATCCTCCATTAATGACCTCTCTTCTCTCTAGCTTCTTCCTCACTTTATTTATCTCTCCCTCCTTCCTTTTCCCCACTCCTACCTTTGCCTCACTAGCTAGCTCTCCCTCCCTCTCCACTAGTTACGTAGAGCATCTCCTTCCAACTAGATCTACCCATTTTAGGAGTAAGCCATGCATCTTTGTCCACTACTTTCGATCTGTAGATAGCGTCACTGGCCATCTAGCTATCGTGTGATCCATCCCTCTCTCGGGATGATAGGTGAGTAAAACTTTGTGCTTTGCAAGAATGGAAATGTGTGTGTTTGCGCTATGATGGTGGGAATGTGCGTGTGGCATGAGTTGCTGCCTATGTATGTGTATTTGTCAGATCGTGTGTAACATGAGTTGCTTATGTTTTGCCGAAATGTCAATTTATTTCCGTTTCGGCGAATTTCGGGCAAACTCTATATGCCCTATTTCTACGGAAGGTCATGCCGAATTTTTGTATGACTTTGATGTATGCATATATGTGCATGCATGGTAATAATTCTTTTGCTTATTATACCATGCAGGCAATCATGAAGGTCAGTCGAAGGGTGGTGGAAAGATGACTGCGATCCGCGGTGCACGACATATTTTCAAATAACCGGACTGGGATTTTATGTCCATGTAAAAGATGCAAACTAATCGTCATCTTGGACCCCTTTAACGGTGGCTGTTTGAAGGCACACCTGCTCATGTATGGTTTCATGGATGGCTATACTCGATGGATAATTGAAGATGATGATGAGGATGTCCACATAGCAGGCAATAACGACATGCGGCTAGATGAAGAGATGATCGAGGATGGACCCGAGGACGAGGCCACATGAGATGGCGGTGGAGAAGAGGACGTATACGGTGGGGAAGAGGCCGTACATGACGGAGAAGAGGCCGGACATGGCGGGGAAGAGGCGGATACGCCGCAGTCTTCGACGTGGCTAAGTTCAGTTGTGCAGGGCCCTCATGTTTGAGACCTGCTTCACAAGAATATGACTAGTGACAGAGCTGCTTCTAGAGAGGAGGCCAAGCTGGCGCAACTGTAGGTAGACTCGAAGACTCCATTGTATGACGGTTGCGATCCCAAGGTGACCCGCTTGAGTTTCATGCTCAAACTTCTAAAGATGAAGGCCAAAAACAAATGGACAGACGCAAGCCTCGATGTGCATTTGAAGTATCTACATAATAAAGTTCTTCCCGCGGGGAACCTGTGTCCTACTAGTGTTGATGAGGCCATGAAGATTGTGTGCCCTCTTGCTCTGCCCCACATTAGATACCAGGCATGCATCAACGATTGCATCATTTATCGGAAGGAGCACGTGGAAAAAAATAGTTGTCTGGTGTGCAATGCTTCTTGATACAAGAAGGCCGGGAAGAAATCTCCTCAGAAAGTTGTATGGTACTTACTGATCACTCCCCGTCTGCAGCATTATTTCGTAGATCCTAAGGAAGGAAAGCTCATGCGCTGGCACGCGGAGAGGGGGAAGCCCGACGACGGAGATGATCCGAAGCTGAGACACCTCGTGGTTGCTAGCCAGTGGCGAGCATTCAACGCCGAATATGGATATTTCGCAGATGTTGCAAGGAACATCGTGCTTGGCGTGAGTACTGGTGGCATGAATCCGTTTGGCAACCAGAATAACAACCATAGCACATGGCCCGTGTTTGTATGGATGTACAACCTCCCCCCTGGCTGTGCATGAAGTCAAAGTACATACACATGAGCATGCTGATTCAAGGGCCAAAACAACCGGGAAATAATATTCATTTGTATCTGGGGCTACTTAAAGAGGAGTTAGACACGTTATGGAAAACACTGGCCAAGACATGGGACGCCAGCAAAGGCGACTATTTCTATATGAGAGCCACGCTGACAATGACGGTGCACGACTATCTCGGTTTCGGATATGTCGCAGGCCAGGTGAGCCACGGATATTGTAGATGCACCTGGTGCATGGATGATACAACGTCTCAGCAGCTAACAAAAGATGGAGGGTTTGGGAAAATCGTGTACATGGTGATGAGGTCACCTACCACGGGTAGGGCCATAGACCTGACATCTAGGGCCCACTTGGGGGCCCACATTAGCATTAAATTCCCTGCACTACCGATGCATTCGGATACATCTTTAGGATCCACTCGGATCTGGATGGTCTCTCGGACGTCACTTTGTCAGTTGGCCACGATCAAACACTCAGACGAGAAGAAGAGGAGCCGACGTAGGAGTCATAACGTTCGAGAGACTTGATAACTCACATGAAGTGTGGTGAAGACTAACGTTAATAGCAACACCTTAGTTAAGACGGCAATTTCCAGTAACACCTGCAGTTACTCGCATTGAATGCCTTGTAATGGCGCTCGGCTGAAAGCACATTTGCTCCCTTGGTGGTTTTGGTAATTTATAACAACATATAAGTCATTGAACTAATGTTTCCACTAAGTATATTTCAGGAAAAGTTCAATGATAGGGATGGCAAAAGGATTGTGAAGATTGTGAAATACCCCAAGATGCAAGGAAATAGGTTGGCAAAGCTTCAAGGAAGAGGACTCTACATTTTACATTTGTGAGAAATCACTTTGAGTCCATAGGAAAGCCAATACTATTAAAAGGGGGTAAGGTTTTGTTGGTGAACAAAATGCTCATACGTGCACAAGTGATAGTCACCAAAAACACCCACAAGCTCTTCCACAAAAGTCTGTCAAAGCCATATACTCAACTTCGGTGCAACCAACATTTCCATCCCGGTGCCACCGATTCTCAACCATAGACAGACTCAGCCAAACCCTAGCCACTTCGGTGCAACCGATTCCATACCGGTGCCACCGAGTTTAGGTTGCCAACTTTCTGTTACGCAAATTCACAATATCGATACCACCGAGATTGTTGGATCGGCATCACCGAGATTGGGAATCTGACCATTGGTCACCTTATCGGTGCAACCGAGTTTCCTATATCGGTCTCACCGAAATTCAAAAGTTGCCACCGAGTTGGTCATTTTGTGTGTAACGGTTGGATTTTTGGGGATGCCTATATATACCCCTCCACCACCACCTACTCGAAAGAGAAGCACTCAGAACTATTCCATACTTGCCCCATCCAGTTTTCTGAGAGAGAACAACCTATCCTTGTGTTGAGGTCAAGATCTTCCACTCCAACCATATGGATCTTGATTTCTAGCCTCCCCAAGTTGCTTTCCACCAATCCCATCTCTTCCACCAAGCCAAATCTGTGAGAGAGTGATTGTGTGTTGAGGAGTCTATCATCTTGAAGCACAAGAGCAAGGAGTTCATCGTCATTACCGAGCCTATTACCTTTTGGAGGGTGGTGCCTCCTAGATTGGTTAGGTGTCGCTTGGGAGCCTCCTACTTCGTGTTGTGGAGTGAACCAAGAAGTTTGTACGGGCAAGGAGATCGCCTACTTCGTGAAGATCTACCCATAGTGACGCTAGTACTTCGTGGATGGAAGCCGTTATGGAATAGTCAAGGTTGCTACTTCGTGGACCCTTATGGGTGGAGCCCTCCGTGGACTCTCGCGACCGTTACCCTCCGTGGGTTGAAGACTCCATAAACGTGGATGTACGATAGCACCACCTATCGGAACCACGGGAAAAATCATCGTGTCTACAATTGCGTTTGATCTTCCTACCCTATCCTTTCTACTCATGCTTATTGTTACTTTCCGCTGCTATACTCTTAGACTTGCATGTGTAGGGTGTACTTGACTTGTCATGAAATGCTAAAATTGCCAACTCTAAAATTTGGGAAAAGGCAAAACTTTTATTTGGTCAAGTAGTCTAATCACTCCCCTCTAGACATACTTTCGGTCCTACAAGTGGTATCAGAGCTTTGGTCTCCATTGTATTGGTCTCACAACCTAGGAGAGTATGGCGTCTAGTGAGGGAAGTTATCACCTTAGAGGCCCGTACTTTGATGGCACTAATTTTGCTAGTTGGAAGCACAAAATGAAAATGCATATTCTTGGTCATAATCCCGCCGTTTGGGCTGTTGTTCGTGTTGGCTTGCAAGGTGAATTATTTGGTGATGGAAAGGAACCGAATCATGAAGCGACCACGGATGAATTGAAGATGTTGCAATACAACACTCAAGCATGCGACATTCTATTCAACTGCCTATGCCCAGAAGAATTCAACAAAATCAGCCGTCTTGAGAATGCAAAAGAGATTTGGGATACTTTGGTTGATATGCACGTAGGAACCGAGTCCGTGAGAGAATCCAAGTTGGATGTTCTTCAAGGTCAGCTTGACAAGTTCAAGATCAAGGATGGTGAAGGAGTCGCTGAGATGTACTCTAGGCTAGCTCTCATCACCAATGAGATTGCCGGCTTAGGAAGCGAAGAGATGACCGACAAATTCATCATCAAGAAGATACTTAGAGCTTTGGATGAGAGATATGACACCGTGTGCACATTGATCCAAATGATGCCCAACTACAAAGATCTCAAGCCTACGGAAGTCATTGGAAGGATTGTTGCTCATGAGATGACACTCAAAGACAAAGAAGAGCTTCACCACAAGTCTAGCGGTGCTTACAAAGCCACAAGTGATGCTCCCGCAACTTCAAGCAACAACCTTGTCACCAATGAAGAGATAAGCCTCATGGTCAAGAAATTCAACAAGTTCTACAAGAATAGAGGCAAAGAAAGAAGCTCCAACTCAAGATATGATGAGAAGCGTTCGTCAAGTTGTGACCGCAATTGCTACAATTGTGGGAAGCCCGGACACTACTCCAATGGTGCACGGCTCCCTACAAACGAAGAGAAGAATCACCTCGTAGACGAAGCTCAAGGAATGAATCACCTCAAAGAGAGAGAAGGAGTAGAGATGGTCGTTATGAATAAAGACCCTCAAGGAGAAGTAGAGATTCGGAGAAGAAGGACAAGTACGCCAAGAGCTATACAAGAAGAAAACATCAAGCTCATGTTGGTGAATGGGTTTCCGGCTCTGACTCCGACAACAACTCTGAGAGAAGCTATCACTCCGACTCCGACTATAGTCAAGATGATGGTGTTGCCGGGATTGCTCTAGTGACTACCAACTCCCATGATTTATTTGATTCACCCAACGAAGGGAGTGGAAGTTGCTTCTTGGCTAAAGGCCCCAAGGTATCACACCCCGAGTATCTTGATTTTAATAGTGATGAAGATGACTTGCTTTGTGATGATGACTTGCTATTTGATAAAACTAGTGATGTTTGTCAAAATGAACTTGATAATTCTCATGCTAGTCAAGATAAGTCAATTGATGATGATAAGATGAAAATAGAAGAACTAACTAAAGAACTAAAAACTCTTAAGTTTGCTCATGAATCTACTCTTGAAGATCATAGAGAGCTTGTGAGAACTCATGAGAAGCTACGCTTCGAGAAGCTCAACTTGGAGCAAGAGCATGAGTTTCTTAAAGCTATCAATGACGATCTCCGAAAGAAGACTTCATCTTATCTAGCCAAACGACTACTCTTGTCTACATTCATGCCTCAAGTTAAAACTAAGCAATCTAGTAACAAAGGCAAGAAAGGTTCTTCATCTAGTAGCAACAATAAAAATGCAAAACCCAATGATGTTGCTTCTAGTACTTCTATTGATTCCACTAATGATGTTTCTCTTAGCCAAGTTACACTTGAGCAAGAAAATGCTTTATTGAAAGGAATTATAGAGAAAGGTATCTACAAGAGTCTTGCCGGGTGTAAGCAATTTGAGGAAATTGTACGCAAGCACGGAGGATACCGGAAGAATCGTGGTGTTGGCTATTTCAACGCAAATGGAGTTGAATGGGAAGAAGGTCAATATCCCGAGCCCAAGTTTGTTCCTCAAAAGGAGAAGTATGAAAATACTCTTCCCAAGGGGACAAGCACTCAAGATGATCTTCCACCACAAGACCACAATCTCAAGGGTAAGAACAAGCTTCAAGAGGACATTGACTCATATGAAGATGAATCCCTAGCTATGGTGGAGTGGGTTCCCAAGGCTACGTCAAGCTCAACTTCTACAAAGGCTACTACAACACTAAGGATCCCCATCAACTTGATGTGGGTCCCCAAGAAGAAGAACTAGAGAGTTCTTGAGGGGTGACTCCGCCAATGAAATTCACTCACACTCATTATTGTCAAGAACTATTTGCAATCAACATCAACTCTATGCAATAGTTCAAGGAGTCACACATTCCCTCAAAGGTAAGCAAGGGACAAGGTAAGCAACAAATCAATGGACATCATCACACATGCTTTGCACTCCATGTCCATAGATATCCTTGTATTTGTCTCTTGTGTGTTGGGACTAACCCATGTAGGTGAGAAGAGTAAGGAAACAACAAGGATGCTCCCAACTCTTGGCGATCTTCATCAACCTTGAGCATCCACCACTACCTCACCAACATGAAGTCTTCTTCGACAAAACCCAAGGTTAGTCTATCCCTCTTATGGGGGGATGTCACATCAAGGGGAGCTTTACTCTAAGACTTGAGTTAAAGCATCTCTTAGTATGTGACAATATTAAATGCTTTATGTAAAAGTGGTAACCCCACTTGTGCTTAAACGATGAGTATGACCTATGATCAAGTATTCTTTCTTGGCTCCTAAGTCAATATACTCATATATAGATGACTTCGTCATCGCCCAAGTGCTTGTTAGATGCTAGTGTGTATGTGCATGTTTGTCATGATTTCATTTGACATCTCTTTGTGTGAGCATGTTGGTCTGCATTTATCTTCTCATTCGAGGACATCCAATTGTTGCTATTTGGCTCTTGTTTTTCTCTTTCGCCAATTGGATGGACAAGAATGCCTAGGACCACTCTTTAGCTATCTATGCTTTCTCATCTCATATTCCATTCATGCTGCATCACAAAATTTGAACAAGTACTTTTCGATCCCTTTGTGTGTGGAGCACTCGGAGTTCCGTATCGACAAGGACTGACCATTAAAACCTCCCAAGTGCATCTCGGTGGAACCAACCCACAATTCTCGGTCACACCGAATGCCTAGGGTTGATCTGGTTTTCTATCTCGGTACTACCGATTCCATATTCTCGGTTACACCGAGTTTCCCTGTCAGCTGACAGTTGAGGAACTCGGTGACACCGAAAATTTAGAACCGGTATCACCGACAGTGAAGGGTATATTAATTGTGGTCCCGACGGTTCGAAATTTCAATCTTCAATCGTCGCGCCCCAAACCCTAAGCTACCGCAAAAGGACCCCCTGGTCATCGCCTTGCCTCCCCGTGTGTCTTCGCCGCTGGGAATCCTCGCCGTCGACGGGCATCTTCTCCGCCGTCGCCGCCGTAGCGGATCCGTCACCAAGCTAGGGTACGGATTTGATCTTTCTTGCGCTCCCCGTCTGATTCTTGCGCAATAAAGTTGTTTTTCTCTATAAGCCACAGTTTGCACATCTTTCTACCCACGAGAAAACTCCGTAGATTAGAGAACCATCGATTTTCTAGGGTTTGCCTTCCGCCTGATGAAACTCGGTAGAACCGAAGTGAACTAATCGGTTTCACCGATTTGCCTGTCTGTGTTGCTGAGAACTGTCTCGGTGAAACCGAGTACTTCCTTTCGGTCTCACCGAAAGGAGTGCCAAGTTTCTGTTAATGAGATAGTCAGTCTCGGTAGCACCGAAAACTTTGCTTCGGCTGTACCGATTTTCATTTGACAGAATGTAAAACTTTGAAAATCTTTTGTTCAAACTTTCAAAAACCAGCTGATAATTTTGTGATGACTTATCCTTTTCTGCTCCTCTACACTCTATTCACAGGGTCAGTATGTCAAGTGCTGAGGACAGTGAGAACAACTTCAGAGAGCAGAGTGTTGAATTGGATTCTGGCACTAGTCCTGAGTCTAGTTCATCTTCAGATCCAGGCACTCCCAGTTCGCATGGGTTGCCCAAGGCTGCTACAAGGTCTAGGAAGAAGCTGAATTCAGATGAGGAGGATTCAAACTTCGTTCCAGAAGAGGTTCTTGCTAAGAAGCAAGAGAAGGCTGCCAAGAAAGCTGCAAATGAAGCTACCTCTTCAAGGAGAGCTGTCAGGAAAGAGTATGCTAGCTCTGAGGCTATGAGAGCACCTGAGGGTGCTAGGGCAAAAATGGCTCTTCACCTTGAGTCCCCCCCCCCCAAAGAAATCTATGCCTAAGAAGGCAGGGGAGAGGAAGAGAGCTAGAAAGAGGATAGTCTATGTCACTGGCAGGCAGACCTCCATGTTTGAGAATCCTGAGGAGGCTGCTGCTGCTGCTGAGGAGGAGGAAGAACATGTTGAGAAGGCCCCTCCCAAGAAGAAAAAGAAGCTTATGTCTGATGCTATGCCAAAGACTGGCACTTCCAAAAGCACCAAGTCTGCCCCCAAGAAGCCTGCTGCTGAGAAGCCCAAGAGGACTTCCAGGCAAATTCCAGCATCTGAGAAGAACAAAGGGACTGCCTCCAGAGTTGAGGATGAGGATGCTATGTCTGCTTTAATGAAGCTTAGGCCACACCTTCCAGTACATAATGCCAGCTACCCACTTGTTGAGGATATGAAGAAGAGGAAGGATTCTGGTTTGAGGGCTTGGAGAGCTGCTGATCCATATGCCCAAAGGAGAAAGACAGCCGTGGACTACAAATTTTACACCAAAGAGCAACAGGATTTTTATGAGACTGTGCTTTTTGACAAAAGTCCAGCTGTGAGTGATATGAGGTATGTGGACTGGAAATTCATCAAGGAAAATGAAGACTATTTTCCAAGTGTCCAAGACAATTTCCACTGCATTGGCTTAGATGACTTTGTTGGCAGAGAGTTCACTGCTTGGAATGATGAGATGATCATGCAATTCTACTCCACTGCACATATCTATGGAGATGGTAGAATTGTATGGATGACAGAAGGAGCTAGATATGAGTCCACTGTTGAGGAGTGGGCTGCCATCTTAGGAGTTCCAGAAGTTCAGGATGGTGATTTGGATGTCTACTCAGAATCCAAGGAGAGCCACAATGCTATGGCTAACATGTATAAAGAGATCCCTGCTGCTAACGTGAAGTCTCACAGGCTAGGATCTATTTACTTTCTTCAGGCTGGCCTCCGCACCATGAACACTATTCTGAGGCATACCTTGATGCCCAAGTCAGGAGATGACAATATGATCCGAGGCTACTCCATCAACATGCTAATTCATCTTGACAGACACACCAGGATTAGAGTCATGGACTTAATTGTTGAGACAGTTAAGAGGGTTGCTGCTGATCAGAAGCGCTCTTGCTGCTATGCACCCTATATCCAGATGCTTATCAACTCTAAGTTGGAGAAGCACATATTTGCTCTAGACCGTCCCCACTTGCCCCTACAGCCAGATCTCGAGGACAACATTGTGGTGATGAACCCGGAACATCCCACATCTGCTGCAGCTCAGGCAGAAGCAGAGGCAGCTTGAGCCACTAGTGCTCAACTCCCTAGATCCAGGAACGAGCAAATGGATCTTTTGATCTCATCAGTACAGGGCATGCAGAAGGACATTAAGGGGATTCTGGACAACCAGAACAGTCTTGTGAGGATCTTCGAGAACAAGATCAAGACCCTTAATGATAAGGTGGATGGGCTGACTAAGACAGTCAATGAGCTCAAGAAGGAAGTTGACTCAGTGCCTCTTCCTCAGACTTCTTCAAATGATGATGATGAGGAGGAGGATGGATCACCTCTCAGGCCAGGCACACAGTTTACTACTCAGGCCAGATCAGCCACTGTGCCAGCTCC
Organism: Elymus sibiricus; assembly: GCA_039707655.1. Classification (NCBI taxonomy): domain Eukaryota; kingdom Viridiplantae; phylum Streptophyta; class Magnoliopsida; order Poales; family Poaceae; genus Elymus; species Elymus sibiricus. The sequence goes on from CM077669.1 coordinate 285,847,067, forward strand.
AGACTTGAGGCCCTCTTCATCAGCTCCAGCCGCTGTCACCTCAGCTCCTGCTCCATCAGCTCCAGTTCCTCCTGTTGCCACACCAAGTCCATCCACGACATCTAGAGAGATCTTCGCCGACATTGTTCTCTCGACTCCTTCATCAACAACCGGAGGAGATCAGCCCAAGAACGCTTAGACATATGCCTTTGAACTTTTTGGTAACTTGTTGCCAAAGGGGGAGAAGTGTATATAGATCCTCAGGCTTCGAGTGAGAGAGAGTTTGGTTTTTATTGCCAATCGTTTTTCAAAAACAATTGGTCTTTTGGTTGCTTGTGTCAAACCTTTGTCTGTTTTGATCATACACTTCATGTGTGTTGTGCTACTATTTCCTATCATCTTAATGCTTATGAGACGATCATTATCTTTGTTTGGTTGTGTTGTGCTATGTTGTTCACTCTTATTATTATCGCACACCACCAAGATGTATGTGACATGGAAGAAGTGCCCCATGTACCTAATCGATTGTGCATTTGCATTCAAACGCAAATTCAAAATAATGCACAAATTTAGGGGGAGCTCTTGCTTATCACATACTTCTCAAAGCGACGATTATATTCATTGATTATATCATATGTCGAAGCTTTGATCTATATGTTGTCATCAATTACCAAAAAGGGGGAGATTGAAAGCACATTTGCTCCCTTGGTGGTTTTGGTAATTTATACCAACATATAAGTCATTGAACTAATGTTTCCACTAAGTATATTTCAGGAAAAGTTCAATGATAGGGATGGCAAAAGGATTGTGAAGATTGTGAAATACCCCAAGATGCAAGGAAATAGGTTGGCAAAGCTTCAAGGAAGAGGACTCTACATTTTACATTTGTGAGAAATCACTTTGAGTCCATACGAAAGCCAATACTATTAAAAGGGGGTAAGGTTTTGTTGGTGAACAAAATGCTCATACGTGCACAAGTGATAGTCACCAAAAACACCCACAAGCTCTTCCACAAAAGTCTGTCAAAGCCATATACTCAACTTCGGTGCAACCAACATTTCCATCCCGGTGCCACCGATTCTCAACCATAGACAGACTCAGCCAAACCCTAGACACTTCGGTACAACCGATTCCATACCGGTGCCACCGAGTTTAGGTTGCCAACTTTCTGTTACGCAAATTCACAATATCGGTACCACCGAGATTGTTGGATCAGCGTCACCGAGATTGGGAATCTGACCGTTGGTCACCTTATCGGTGCAACCGAGTTTCCTATATCGGTCTCACTGAGATTCAAAAGTTGCCACCTTTTGGTCACTTCGGTACCACCGAGATTAACACATCGGTGTCACCGAGTTGGTCATTTTGTGTGTAACGGTTGGATTTTTGGGGATGCCTATATATACCCCTCCACCACCACCTACTCGAAAGAGAAGCACTCAGAACTATTCCATAGTTGCCCCATCCAGTTTTCTGAGAGAGAACCACCTATCCTTGTGTTGAGGTCTAGATCTTCCACTCCAACCATATGGATCTTGATTTCTAGCCTCCCCAAGTTGCTTTCCACCAATCCCATCTCTTCCACCAAGCCAAATCTGTGAGAGAGTGATTGTGTGTTGAGGAGTCTATCATCTTGAAGCACAGGAGCAAGGAGTTCATCGTCATTACCGAGCCTATTACCTTTTGGAGGGTGGTGCCTCCTAGATTGGTTAGGTGTCGCTTGGGAGCCTCCTACTTCGTGTTGTGGAGTGAACCAAGAAGTTTGTACGGGCAAGGAGATCGCCTACTTCGTGAAGATCTACCCATAGTGAGGCTAGTCCTTCGTGGATGGAAGCCATTATGGAATAGTCAAGGTTGCTACTTCGTGGACCCTTATGGGTGGAGCCCTCCGTGGACTCTCGCGACCGTTACCCTCCGTGGGTTGAAGACTCCATAAACGTGGATGTACGATAGCACCACCTATCGGAACCACGGGCAAAATCATCGTGTCTACAATTGCGTTTGATCTTCCTACCCTATCCTTTCTACTCATGCTTGTTGTTACTTTCCGCTGCTATACTCTTAGACTTGCATGTGTAGGGTGTACTTGACTTGTCATGAAATGCTAAAATTGCCCACTCTAAAATTTGGGAAAAGGCAAAACTTTTATTTGGTCAAGTAGTCTAATCACCCCCCTCTAGACATACTTTCGGTCCTACATCGGCGGGTCCTAGCGCACTCTATATAAGCCACCCTTGAGCTCCTGGACAAGGGTTCCGAACTCTCTGTAATCAGACACCCCCCATAAGCAAACACTAAGCCTCATGACTCGAGACGTTGGGTCTTTACCACTCCTGAGTGGGGCCCGAACTCGTATATCCGAGTGTTACACCTGTGTTGTAGCTAGGCTTCGACCCTCTACATTCTTACCCCCAGTACTATTGTCAAACTTACTCCCACGACAGTTGGCGCTCACCGTGGGGTAGCACATCGAGCAAACTCCGGCACAGGTGGAGATCCAATTTTTCCGGTCATCATGATGGCACTCGGCGGCGAGATCCTCTTCGGTACCCTACGCTGTATCGCTGATGGCTCGGCATGGTTGCATGAGGCACCGCTGGACCCGGACGCGTTCCCCGCCCGTGGTGCGATGCATTTCAGTGTGGTGGTACACGGAGTTCTACTTCGACAACCGTCGGAGCCCTATGGCTCCACGCTCGTCCGTCCCGTTGCAGGCCGCCGCAATCGCTTTGGGCGCTCACGACTACAGCGATGGATCAGGCACACCGTGGCGCGTCAGTCCACGATCGGATAGGTGGCCATGATCGATTTTGATGAGCCCACCGTCAGCTTGTTCCCTTCTTCGGGCGAAGAGTTGTCTGATGGGTCTGAATGCGAGAGTAGCGGAAAAGCTGTAGAGATATTGATGGCCAACACCACCAACCATGGACCTCCTGGGTACTCCCCGTGCCGTTCCCGTGGCCGATATGTTTGCCGCGAAGAGGGCAACACCGACACTTACGTCCCCGAGCCTCTAAGTCGGGAGCAGCGGGAGGAGATGAGGAGGACGAACGACCAAGTTCTGCTCACTCCCATCACGGGGACTACCCCGGAGGAGATGGCCTTTGAGGCCACGCGCTAAGCCACTTTGGCTGAACACGAGCGGCTCGAGCGACTCTGGCGGTCACTCGACGACAGTCCGGCGGCCGGCGGCAATTGTTCCCTGATGATAGAATTCCAGTGATGCGCACACCGATACAAAACCTGGCCGCAGCCACATGGATCGCTGCATCTATTCAGCCGTCTGATTCTGCTGCTGGAGAGGGCATTCGGAAGATCCAGACTCTGCTAAAAAGCGCCCTTAGACAAAATTCAGAGGTGTCACAGTCGCATCAATGCATACACGGTAAGTCCATTCGGGCCGATACACTGTAGTCTGCTCACAGCCCACATGCATACGGGAAGCGCTAACAGTCTCCTCCTCCTCTTAGAGCCCGCACGGAGGACGTTGGCGCGTTGACCGTGATGCCAGTCGGACGCCCCCTCTGTGGGGCGGTTCATATGGCAGACGGCCCTATGAAGGTGGCCGACCTCATAGAGAGGACCGTGATGGGAGTCCCGTCCTGCCCAGGGGCTATGAGGAAGGTGGCCGACGACCTCCACAGCTCAATGCCAGATTCATCATAACACAGAATGTGGTTGACAAGGATAGACAGATGAGAGATTGAGCGAGGGGATGGGGAACTTCGGGTCTCGAGTGCTTTAGTAGGTACATCCGAGAGGCCGAGGTCCCCTCCAACCACAGGTTTGCGACGGGAATCGAGAAGTTTAACGGCGAGTCCAAGCCAGAAACCTGGCTTGAAGATTACCGAGTGGCCGTCCAGATTGGTGGCGGTCATGATTTTTTCACGATGAAGCATCTTCCTCTCATGCTAGAGGGATCTACGCGGGCCTGGTTAAACCAGTTGCCCTCGAGCAGCATCTACTACTGGGAAGACCTGGCTCAGACGTTCGTCAAGACATTTGAGGGCACTTACAAGCATCCGGGTGGATTGATGGAGCTGCAGCACTGTGTCCAAAAAAGCAATGAAACTCTCCGCGAGTACATTCAGCGCTGGCTCACACTGCACAATACCGTTGAGAATGTTACCAAGCATCAAGCCGTTAGCGCCTTCAAGGCGGGCACTCGGTATCGAGAGCTCATCTTGAAATTCAGCCGAGCTGGGGACCTATCCCTCAGTCGGGACATGGAAATCGCCAATCGGTATGCCAATGGCAACGAAGAAGACCGCCACCGAAGCAGCAAAGGGCGAACCGGCGACGCCTCTCAATCGGGAGGAAATGCTAGGAAAAAGCAAAAGCGGAAAGCTGATTCTTCGGGTAAAGCAGAGGTTGCGGCGGTCCTAGGCCAGGGGAAGCCCAAATGGAAGAAGAAGAAGAAGGAATGGGCTAACAAGGAGAACCCTGAGCACAGATCCGACGTGTTGGACGAACCATGTGTTGTCCGTACCAAGAAGGACGAAGAGGGCAACTTGGTGTACCCGAAGCACACCACTCGGTCATGGTTATCAGTGATGCCCCCCTGTCGGAAATCCTGGATAACAGAGACGCCACGGGCCAAGTGGAAAAATGGGCAATTGAGCTCCTCCCGTTGGAGATCAAGTTCGGAACCAAAAAGGCAATCAAGTCTCAAGCACTGGTGGACTTTTTGGCCGAGTGGATAGAACAAGAATAGCCAGCCCCAAGTATCCCCGAACACTGGACGATGTTTTTCGATGGATCCAAGATGCTCCAAGGATCCGGTGCCGGGGTGGTTCTCGTCTCCCCCAGGGGAGACCGATTGAGCTAAGTCCTCCAAATCAACTTCGATTCGTCTAACAACGAGGCTGAATACGAGGCCCTCTTGTACAGGCTCCGTATGGCCATGTCACATCCCTAGTTTCCCTTTGCTTTGTGCTAGCTAAGATGTGCATCATGTTTAAATTTCATCAAGATGAAATGGGGATTAACAGAAACCCTAGCACCTCACTTGATTTAAACCAATTCAAATATTTGTGATTTTCAATGAATCCAAAATGCCCTTCTAAAATGTTCACCAATTCTGATAAATGTTGGAAACAACATATCACGGGTGCATTTTAATTATTCAACAACTTTGGCATTTTATTTAATCCAACAAAGCCTTTAAAAACAATGAATAAAAGCATTATAAATATTTTAGTGGATTCAAAAATGCTGAAACTTTTGTGGAAGCTTGAAATAATCAAGTTATACTCCATAAATTATTCCAGTAATTTTGAGCTAGGGAATTGTGCCCAAACAAAATAAACAAATGTCAAAAATAGAAAAATGAAATAGAAAAACGAATAAAAGCAGAAAGCCTACCTTACCTGGCCCAGGAAGAAGCCAGCCCAGCCCACCAGGGGCAGGGAGGTCTTCTTCCTCCTCTTGCCAGGAGGACGAAGCTGTGGCCGACGTGCGCGCGGCCGTAGCGCGCCCTGCAGCTCCTCGCCTGGCTGCCTCCCCAGGCCAGCGAGGCTCGGGGATAAGCTCCCCGCTGCTGCCTGGTCGCCCCCTCCTCCATTCTCCCCCTCTGCTCCTCCCCTCGCCTCTGCTCGCCATGGCCGCCGCACCCGCAAGCTCGCCGATGTAGCTTCGTGTCCCTAGCGCCTCCCTCTCGCCTCTGAGCAGCTCAGGAGCTCCGCCTCGACGACCTCGTCCTCTCCAGCAAGCCACGCGACGGCAGGGGCTTCCCTTCGCCACCCCGAGGTCTTCTTCCTACTTCGGTCATCGACGATCACCGCCGCCATTCGTCGCCTACAGGACGTCCCCGAGCATGCTGACCTGCTGACGCCATGCTGATGGCATACCAACGCAATAAAGCTTTTCTGGTTTATAATAATTCTAGAAATTGTTTAAAACTTAGAAAAATCATAGAAATTAATCTGTAACTCAGATTGAAATAATTTATATATGAAAATTATCAGACAAATCCAAAGAATCCATTGGTGCTATTATAATGCATGATAGAGCAACCTAAACAGGAGAACATTGACATTTTGCATAAAATGCAATATGTGATATAATGCATGGAGTTGAATTTGAACCTAGTTTCAAACAAGCTTCATTTAAACTTGATGCTAGATGCATTAGCTCATTCGTTTCCTGCTGCCATGTCATGATCATGCATCATATTGCTTCACTTGCCGTGTATTGATTGTTACTCCGTCTGTATCGCGGTAGGTCCTGCTTCCGAGGATACACATGAGTATCCCACTGAAGGAGAGTACCTCTCCGCCAACCTGCAAGGCAAGCAACCCCATTGATCATTCCGATAACAACCCACTCTCTCGCTCCTGCTCTTGTTTATTGCATTAGGACTATACGATTCAATTGTTACCTGTTTCGGTAGTTGAACCCATTCCTCTGCATGACATGTCATTGTCACAGTAAATAGCTAAACCAAGCAACCTAGCATACCTGGTAGATGCTTGAGCCTTGATGTGCTTTACTTGCTATGTTTAGAGTTGTGTCAGGTCTGATTCATCTGGGTGATGAACCGGAGTGAAACAGTGTTTTTCTGATGTGATTAACTAAATGATGAACCTGATTTGGTAAAGGTAGCGATGAGACCGTTCTTAGGAACTAAGTTTCATGTTTGTGATCCAAGATTAGTTACTACCACATGCTGGGCCCTGAAATATGACCCCGCTCGACTTATCAACCTCCTAGTCCTCTGTCCAGGAGTTGCAAGTAGTTTCTGGTGTTTGTAGCTATGCTGGATGCCGTGCATAGCGCTGAACTTTGGGGTGGGCTATGACGCGGTAGGCAGTGGCATGTTGTACCAAGGGTCACCCGAATGGTGGACTTGGGAACCCTGCGCACATCGTTTGGGGCCATAGAGGAAACTTCGGCCGGACTTCCGTGCGGGTTCAGTCTCAAATAGGCGATAGCCTGGACTAGGGTCTTGTGTGATTGACGGTCGTGGACGACTCCCTCGTTGGGCCTCTGCTTGAAGGTTGCCGAGGTGCCTGTTTTTATATGCACTCAGCGATAAGTGGTGAGAGCATGTGTGAAGAAGAACACCCCTGCAGGGTATGAATCTGTTCGAATAGTCGCGTCCTCGGATATGGACAACTTGGAAACTTATGCTGTTCATAGATAATCTAATGGTTACTCATAAAGGTATCAAGACAAGTGTGAGTACCGTGGATGGCACTCTCATGGGTGACGGGAGCGGATCCATGGTAGAGTATTGATGTGGTGTTAGTGGACTCGTGTGCGCTATCTCAAAACTTGTTCAAAGAATTAATAGTCGTAGTACATGTTAGCCAAGAGTCAAAGCTGGCATTGCTGCATGAACCCCACTACTCCCCTTGTTGAAACATGAGCATGAATAGCTTAGGTATGCTTTAAAGACTTGCTGAGTACGATTGTACTCATGTTTGCTTAATAACTATTGCAGATGATAGCTAGGACCCATCTGGTGGGTTCTACCTACACGTTGACGACGCCGAGTAGCTAGTATCCCAGCTACGACCTGATGCCCTGGGATGGGCTGTAGATAGTCAGGCTTTATGCCTTTTTACCTTTATCTGTCTGTACTCAGACAGCTTTAAGCTTCCGCTTGGTTTGTATGAACTTGTTTGTATGACTTGAGTGTCGGGTCATGTGACCCCTACCTGTATGAACATATTATGTAAGGCTCTTCTGAGCCTTCTAAATAAATGTTGTTTTGTTGTATGGTTATGTTGTGATGCCATAGTTGTATCTATGCATATCGGACATGTCGTGCGTACGTGTGACGTGTAACGGTATGTATGGGATTCGACACCTAGTTGTGTGCCTTAGTATTACTCTTTACGGGGAAATGCCTCTTTGTGCTTCCAATGAGCCTTGGTAGCTTGCTACTGCTCCGGACACATTGATTGACCGGCGTGTATCCTTCTTTGCTGCTGTGTCTGTCCCTTCGGGGAAATTTCTCACAGTGTAATGGAGTCCATGTAGCCTGCTATGACTCGTCTACGCGCAGTTGATGACATAAATGTCTCACGACGTAATGGAGTCCCTGTAGCTTGCTATGACTCGTCTAAACACGCTGATGACCAACACCTGCATTGTTGGGTTACGTATGCCTATCCCTGTATGGATGTGCCACTTGGCTTCTATGACTAGTCATGTCGACCCGGGTTCTTTGACATTTGAATGCTAGCAACATATTCACATACGTGAGCCAAAAGACGCAAACGGTCCCGGCCAAGGTAAGGTGGCAGCCGTGGGGATAACCGTGCGTGAGGCCGCAATGTGATGTGATGTGTTACATGCTAGATTCTTATGGCTTAGGATCGGGGTCCTGATAGCGTTGGTATTAGAGCCTGCCGACTGTAGGATTACCAAGCCAAACTGGTCGAAGTTGAGTCTAGAAATGCTTTAGTTATGTAAGGGAATTGATTGTGGAAGGGAACGTAAGGCTCTTTTTACTCCTCTTCCCGAGTCATTCTATTCTGAGTCATCCTCTTCTTTTCTACGGGGTTACGAACTAGGCTTCTTATCTACCTCTCAGGATGACGAGTTACTAACCATGGACTTGTAGACTAAGTTGCTTGAGTGTCAATTTCAGTTTTCAAGTATTGTTTTGTGTGACAATCAGTTGGTTAGAATATTGAAGCTAGAAAGTTGAGTGGTTGTGCTATCCAATCTTTTGCAGGATGTCTCAAAATTTTTTTTGAGCATTTTCAGCCGTTATGCTGTCCAATTTCTGCTAGGATCTCTAATGCACTTTGCATTATCCTCTGCTTCAGATGCCTTCTCGTCCTTCTCATCAGGTGATCCGTTTGACCAGGTGCATTGATGTACCGGGTCACACGGCTATGTTGGTCAGGGTCATGATGGAGACCGGTTACCACTGGTACCCTGAGTACATAGTGGAGGAGCAGTACCATGACTTCAATCAGAGCCAGTACCTCTGTACTGTTAGGATTTATCCATCTTACACTGGAGCTGTGGAGCCGCTCCATTGGGCTTATGGATTGGGAATTACCATTGATATGGCAGTTCAGGAGGCCGCTTACACGATGCTAACCATCAAGAGAGCTCACCATGGTCTACTTCTGGGCACAGAGTTCTGCTATATTCCAGCGACACTAGGAGGAGAGGATGGATATCTTAGTGCAGCCTACTATGATCACTCTCATGAGGATCCTAGGCTTCAGGTGACTGCTCAGTTGTTGGAGAACAGGGATCGTGATGCACGTGCTCTTCGCATGGAGCTTTTTGCTACACGTGCACGTCTTTGGACCGCCTTGACGCAGCTAGCTCCAGTCGTTCAGACTGGTTATGGTGATATGGATATGTTGAGCCCGCTTCGGACTCATCTACCAGCTCGCGTAGACTGGCCTGACGTTGGAGGCATTGTTCCTCTTCAAGGACCTCAGTTGCCGCCAGCCAGGGGGCCTAGGCCACATCCGTGTCTCTATGGACCCCAGGGATCTCAGGCTAGGGTGTTTCCAGACCCTTAGGTTCAGCTTCCAGGTCACGGAGGTAACCTATATGAGATGTTCTACGCAGACGCTTGAGTTCGTGAGTGGAGGTAGTAGTATTGTAGCAGTTGTATATCCACAGTCCTGCGCGTCTTGTGGAATATGACTGAGGTGTGAGTTGAGTTCCGGAGGTTTAGAAAAATAATGTATAGGAAGCTTGTAATGCCTTCGATGAGTTGTATTATATTCTCACTAGCTTGTACTTCAGCTTGGGTTTGTACTGAACTATATCATGGTGTGTATGAATCATGGTGTATATATGGCAGTTTGCTTGTTACCATGTTGTTCGGGTGTTTACCCCTCCATTCCATGTTGTCTAGTACATTCCGCATCTCCTATGTTAGAGTTGATGTCTTCCTTGTCTAAGATGTGGGTTTTGTTTTCCCAGGATGCTTTCCACTAGGAACAACCCCGCTCCTGCTTATGAGCAGGGCGAAGGCAGTGGAGCAAGGCAAGAGAACCTGCCTCACCCGCCATCTTCGGGGGAAGTGATGCTTGAGGCAGAGAGCAACAAGAGAGAGACCAACCGACTGCTAGAGTGTATTGAACCGAATACTGCACGACAAGCACGCAATGACTCAGTGTCTCTCAATGACTTTGTGAAGCTGTACCCGCCAAAGTTCCATCATTCCGTCGACCCCCTCGATGCGGATGATTGGCTTTCTAGCATGACTCGCAAGATCCGTTCTGCAAATGTGGCAGAAGCTGGCAAGGTGACCTTTGCCGCGTACTTCCTTGAGGGCCCCGCCAATCAGTGGTTGGAAAATTATGAAGCTATGTGCCTAGAGGGTCTAGCAACAACTTGGGCTGACTTCAGCAGTGCCTTCCGCACCCACCATATTCCAGAAGGTCTGATGGACCGAAAGAGGGAGGAGTTCTGTGCCTTCACTCAGGGTAAGCTGACAGTGGACGCTTACAGCCGTGAGTTCGGCAATCTTGCCCACTATGCACGGGAGGAGGTGTCAACTAACGCCAAGAAGCAAGCTAGGTTCCGCAAGGGACTTAGCCCCGAGCTCCGTCATGATCTGCGCCTACATGAGTGTGCTACCTTCCAGGGTCTTGTCAACAAGGCTATCAATGCCGAGACTGGACAGACCGACTATGAGGCAACCAAGAAGCACTCTCGTGACTTCAGCTCCTCATCCGGCTCAGGATCCCATAAGCGCCGGGTATGGGTGCCGAACACTGCCCTACCATCAAGGTACACCGCGAGGCCATCCTATGAGGCGCCTCGCCCAAATCAGGCCAACCCTCCAGCTAAACCCTATGGTGGTCATGCTGCTAATGCTGCTCCGAGGTCTTCAACTGTGATCTGCTACAAATGCGGAGAGCCCGGGCACTACTCTCGTGAGTGTCCCCAGAACAACGCCAAGCCTATTGGATGTGGTAAGCCGGGCAAGGCTTATTTCATGAAGCCAACTCCTTCTCGTGGTCGAGTGAACAACGTCATCCTTGAAGAAGCCCATGATGACCCCGACGTTGTGCTTGGTACGCTCCTTGTCAATAGTCATCCAGCATCTGTTCTTTTTGACACTGGTGCATCTCATCCACTCATCTCAGAAAGTTATGCAAAGTTGCATAACATGACTTTTTGTGATATGCCCACTCCATTAGTAGTTTAGATTCCTGGATCAAAATGGCAAACTTCTAGAGTGAGCCATGACAATGAGATTCTCGTGGATAGGCTAGTCATCTTAGCTTCCCTGATAGCTCTGAAGTCTTCAGACATCAACATCATCTTGGGTATGGACTGGATGTCAGCTCATTATGCCAAGATTGATACTCATACTAGGAATGGTAAACTAACACATCCATCGGGTGAGGTGGTCAATTTCTCAACTCGAGTGGCTAAGCGCCAACTCTATTCCCTCAATGCTAGCCCTCTTCGAGAGCTTGAGGATATTCCGGTGGTCCGTGACTTCCCAGATGTCTTTCCAGAGGAACTGCAAGGTATTCCACCTGACAGGGATGTAGAGTTTGTGATAGACCTCATTCCAGGGACCGTCCCAATAGCCAGAAGACCCTATAAGATGGCACCCTTAGAACTAGCCGAGCTAAATAAAGAACTCGATGAGGCCTTGAAAAAGGGATTCATTCGCCCTAGTTCTTCTCCTAGGGCTTGCCCCGTCCTCTTCGTCAGGAAGAAGGATGGAACGGACTGGATGGTTGTACATTATCGACCAGTGAACCTGGTCACAATAAAGAACAAGTATCCGCTCCCCAGGATCAACGATTTTTATGATCAACTCGCTGAATCTCAGTCTTTTCTAAGATGGATTTGAGGTTAGGTTACCATCAAATCAAGATCAAGAACGGGGACATTCCAAAAATGGCTTTTGTTACTCGTTATGGCCAATACGAGTACACCGTCATGTCCTTCAGGTTAACCAATGCCCCAGCCACCTTCTCCCGCTTGATGAACTCTATCTTCATGGAGTATCTTGACAAATTCGTCGTGGTCTATCTCGACGATATCCTCATATACTCGGAGAATAAAGAAGATCATGCCGAGCATCTCAGGCTGGTATTGACGAAACTTCGAGAGCATCGCCTGTATGCCAAATTCTCCAAGTGTGAATTCTGGCTACCAGAAGTGACCTATCTAGGCCACGTAATCTCTGGCAAGGGCATTGCTGTCAATCCTGAGCGAGTTCAGGCTGTCCTTGATTGGACTCAACCTGAATCGGTTAAGAAAGTTCGGAGTTTCCGCGGCTTAGCGAGCTATTGTCACTGCTTTGTCAAGAACTTCTCCAAGGTTGCAAAGCCTCTTAGTAAACTCCTCAAGAAAGATAAAAAGTTTGAGTGGACCCCACAATGCGAGCACAGTTTTCAGGAACTGAAAAGACGCCTGACTTTTGCTCCCGCATTGGTGCCAGTAGATTTCTCCAAGGACATTGTTATCTATTACGACGCCTCGCGACAAGGATTAGGTTGCATTCTCATGCAAGATCGTCATGTGATTGCATACGCATCTCGACAGTTGCGTCCACATGAGGATAATTATCCAACACATGATCTTGAGCTTGCAGCTGTAGTCCATGCACTTAAAACATGGCGACATTACCTTCTGGGTAATCGTTGCGAGATATACACTGATCACCAAAGTTTGAAATATATTTTCACCCAACCGGATTTGAATCTCATGCAAAGACGGTGGGTTGAGTTGATTACAGATGATGACTTAGGGTTAACTTACACCCGAGGGAAAGCCAATGTCATGGCTGATGCACTAAGTCGTAAGTCTTATTGTAACAATCTGATGTTACAACAAGGTCAACCACTTCTCTATGAGGAATTTCGGAAGCTAAACCTTCACATTGTTCCTCAAGGATTCCTTTCCACCTTGGTGGTGAAACCTACTCTTAGGGATAAAATCATAGCTGGCCAAAAGCGTGATAAGGGTATATCCCGGATCAAGGAGAACATCGTTAGCGAAAATGCTAAGGCTTTCTCCATAGATGATCAGGATGTTGTGTTCTTCTAGAACCGCTTGGTGGTTCCCAAGAACCAACATCTTTAGCAACTGATCCTTAAGGAGGCTCATGACTCTCCTCTCACGATTCATCCTGGTAGTACCAAAATGTATCAGGACCTACGCCAGAGGTTCTGGTAGACCAGAATGAAGAGAGACATTGCTCAGTTCGCTGCTAACTACGACGTCTGTCATCGCGTTAAAGCAGAACATCAAAGGCCTGCTGGCACCCTTCAACCCTTAGCTATTCCTGAATGGAAATGGGACAAAGTCTGTATGGATTTCATCACCGGTTTCCCCAGGACCAAGAGAGGGAATATCTATCTTTGTGGTCATTGACCGTCTTTCCAAGGTGGCTCATTTTCTTCCTGTTCGCGAAAGTATAACTGCTAGTCAGCTAGCGGATCTATATATTTCTCAAATAGTGTCTCTTCATGGTGTTCCTTTGGAGATTAACTCATACCGTGGAGGTATCTTTACTTCCCGATTGTGGGAAAGCTTCCAAAATGCTATGGGGACTCATCTATCCTTTAGCACTGCTTTCCATCCGCAATCAAGTGGTCAAGTAGAGCGAGTCAATCAAATCCTGGAAGACATGCTCAGAGCTTGTGTTATCTCTTTCAGTATGAATTGGGAGAAATGTCTTCCATTCGCCAAATTTGCTTATAACAATAGTTATCAGTCAAGCTTGGGCAAAGCCCCTTTTGAAGTTCTCTATGGACGAAGGTGTCGAACATGTCTTAACTGGTCAGAAACCGGAGAGAGGCAACTCTTTGGCCCAAATATGATCCAGGATGCAGAAGAGCAAGTTTGCATTATTCGTGAAAAGTTGAAAACAGCCCAATCTCGTCAAAAGAGCCAATATGATCGCCATCATAAGGTTGTGACCGTTGAAGTTGACGAAAAGGCTTACCTTCGGGTTACACCTCTAATGGTACCCAACGATTCGGTATCAAGGGAAATTTGGCTCCTCGTTACATTGGACCTTTTCGCATTCTTGCTAAACGAGGAAAGGTTACCTACCAATGGGAACTTCCACCAAATCTTTCCAAGGTTCATGATGTCTTCCACGTCTCGGAACTCACGCGTTGCTTCTCGGACCCTGTCCGCGAAGTGGACCATGAAACGCTTGATCTCCAAGATAACCTTACATATTGAGAATACCCTGTTCGTATCCTCGATCAAGATGAGCGTACCACTCGACATCAAAACATCAAGTTTCTCAAGGTTCAGTGGTTACACCATTCCGAGAAGGAAGCCGCATGGGAAAGAGAGGACCACCTTCGACTAGAGTACCCCGTGCTCTTCCTGACGACTTCCAAATCTTGGGACGAGATTCTTTTGTGTGGGGGTGAGTTGTCACATCGCTAGTTTCCCTTTGCTTTGTGCTAGCTAAGATGTGCATCATGTTTAAATTTCATCAAGATGAAATGGGGATTATCAAAAACCCTAGCACCTCAGTTGATTTAAACTAATTCAAATATTTGTGATTTTCAATGAATCCAAAATGCCCTTCTAAAATGTTCACCAATTCTGATAAATGTTCGCAACAACATATCAGGGGTGCATTTTAATTATTCAACAACTTTGGTATTTTATTTAATCCAACAAAGCCTCTGAAAACAATGAATAAAAGCATTATAAATATTTTAGTGGATTCAAAAATGCTGAAACTTTTGTGGAAGCTTGAAATAATCAAGTTATACTCCATAAATTATTCCAGTAATTTTGAGATAGGGAATTGTGCCCAAACAAAATAAACAAATGTCAGAAATAGAAAAATGAAACAGAAAACGAATAAAAGCAGAAAGCCTGCCTTACCTAGCCCAGGAAGAAGCCAGCCCAGCCACCAGGGGCAGGGAGGTCTTCTTCCTCCTCTTGCCAGGAGGACGAAGGCATGGGCGACGCGCGCGCGGCCGCAGCGCGCCACGCAGCTCCTCGCCTGGCTGCCTTCCCAGGCCAGCGAGTCTTGGGGATAAGCTCCCCGCTGCCGCCTGGTCGCCCCCTCCTCCATTCTCCCCCTGTGCTCCTCCCCTCGCCTCTGCTCGCCATGGCCACCGCACCCTCAAGCTCGCCGCCGTAGCTTCGCCTCCACATCGCCTCCCTCTCGCCTCTGAGCAGCTCAGGAGCTCCGCCTCGACGCCCTCGTCCTCTCCAGCAAGCCACGTGACAGCAGGGGCTTCCCTTCGCCGCCCCGAGGTCTTCTTCCTCCTTCGGTCACCGACGATCACCGCCACCGTTCGTCGCCTACAGGACGTCCCCGAGCACGCTCTCAATGGATTCGAGTTTCCCGTGAGCTTCTCCGTCGAACCCCCCTCTTCCCCTGGCCAATTGCACGTCGGAGCCCCCGATTCCATCGAGACCTGAAAGCGCCGCCGTGCAAGCTCGACGCCGGTGACGCTCCGGTGTCCATGTGGTCCTCCCGAAGCCACCAACGAGTTCGTGGAGTCGTGCAGACATGGTAGGAGCCAAGCCCCGGCCTTTTGCGCGCTAGATCGTCGACCTCGAGCTTGACCGATCTTCGGCAGCCGCCAAGCTCATCGCCGGCGACGCTCTGGGCCATCTCAGCCCCTGGGATGCGTCCCGTTGGGTGCACATGAGTGCGGGCGTTCGAAAGAGCCTTTCCGCCGTCCTTTTGGTCGCCGAGGGCGAAACCCGACCCCCTTCGCCATCTCTGTGGTCGCCGGCGGCTCAACACCGGCGAGTCCGACCAGTTTAATCACGGGGTTGACCCCCCCTGGGTCACTGGCAGGTGGGGCCCAGCCCCTGGTAAACTCTGGTTTAACCAAAATTAATTAAGTTAATTAATTAACTCTAATCTCCCGCTGAGAGTGGGACCAGACCCACTAATTAGGTCTTAAGATTAATTTTAATCTCTGTTAGTGCCTGTGTCACTGACCAGTGGACCCCACTGGTCAGGTTTGACCTGGCAATGGCCAGCTGACCTGTTGATGCCATGCTGATGTCATGCCGACGAAATAAAGCTTTTCTGGTTTATAATAATTCCAGAATTTGTTTAAAACTTAGAAAAATCATAGAAATTAATCTGTAACTCAGATTGAAATAATTTATATATGAAAAATTATAAGAAAAATCCAAAGAATCCATTCGTGCTATTATCATGCATGATAGAGCAACCTAAATAGGAGAACATTGACATTTTGCATAAAATGCAATATGTGACATAATGCATGGAGTTGAATTTGAACCTAGTTTCAAACCAGCTTCATTTAAACTTGATGACAGATGCATTAGCTCATTCATATCATGCTGCCATGTCAAGATCGTGCATCAGATTGCTGCACTTGCCGTGTATAGATTGTTACTCCGTCTGTATCGCGGGAGGTCCAGCTTCCGAGGATACACGTGAGTATCCCACTGAAGGAGAGTACCTCTCCGCCAACCTGCATGGCAAGCAACCCCGTTGATCATTCCGATAACAACCCACTCTCTCGCTCTTGCTCTCGTTTATTGTATTAGGACTATACGATTCAATTGTTACCTGTTTCGGTAGTTGAACCCATTCCTCTGCATGACTTGTCATTCTCACAGTAAATAGCTAAACCAAGCAACCTAGCATACCCGGTAGATGCTTGAGCCTTGATGTGCTTTACTTGCTATGCTTGCTATGCTTAGAGTTGTGTTAGGTCTGATTCATCTGGGTGATGAACCAGAGTGAAACAGTGTTGTTCTGATCTGATGAACTAAATGATGAACCTGATTTGGTAAAGGTAGCGATGAGAGGCTATGTAGGAGTACATAGCAGATTGTCTCATTGGGACCGTTCTTAGGAACTGAGTTTCGTGTTTGTGATCCAAGATTAGTTACTACCACATGCTGGGCCCTGAAATATGACCCCGCTTGACTTATCAACCGCCTAGTCCTCTGTCCAGGTGTTGCAAGTAGTTTCTAGTGTTTGTAGCTATGCTGGAGGCCGTGCGTAGTGCTGACCTTAGGGGTGGGCTACGACGCGGTAGGCAGTGGCACAACGTACCAAGGGTCACCCGAATGGTGGGCTTGCGAACCCTGACCACATCGTTTGGTGCCGTAGCGGAAACATCGGCCGGACTTCCGTGCGGGTTCAGTCTCAAATAGGCGATAGCCTGGACTAGGGTCTTGTGTGATTGACGGTCGTGGCCGACTCCCTCGCTGGGCCTCCGCTTGAAGGTTGCCGAGGTGCCTATTTTTATGTGCACTCAGCGATAAGTGTCGAGAGCGTGTGTGAAGAAGTACACCCCTACAGGGTATGAATCTATTCGAATAGCCGCGTCCTCAGATATGGACAACTTGGAAACTTATGTTGTTCATAGATAATCTAATGGTTACTCATAAAAGTATCAAGACAAGTGTGAGTATCGTGGATGGCACTCTCGTGGGTGACAGGAGTGGATCAATGGTAGAGTATTGATGTGGTGTTAGTGGACTCGTGTGCGCCATCTCAAAACTTGTTCAAAGAATTAGTAGTCGTAGTACAGGTTAGCCAAGAGTCAAAGCTGGCATTTCTGCATGAACCCCACTACTCCCCTTGTTGAAACATGAGCATGAATAGCTTAGGTCTGCTTTAAATACTTGTTGAGTACGATTGTACTCATGTTTTCTTAATAACTGTTGCAGATGATAGCCAGGACCCATCTGGTGGGTTCTACCTAGACGTCGACGACGCCGAGTAGCTGGTATCCCAGCTATGACCTGATGCCCTGGGATGAGCTGAAGATAGTCAGGCTTTATGCCTTTTTACCTTTCATCTGTCTGTACTCAAACAAATTTAAGCTTCTGCCCGGTTTGTATGAACTTGTTTGTGTGACTTGAGTGTCGGGTCATGTGACCCCTATATGTATGAACATATTATGTAAGGCTCTTCCGAGCCTTCTAAATAAATGTTGTGTTGTTGTATGGTTATGTTGTGATGCCATAGTTGTATCTATGCATATCAGACATGTTGTGCGTACGTGTGACGTGTAACCGTATGTATGGGATTCGACACCTAGTTGTGTGCCTTAGTAGTACTCTTTACAGGGAAATGCCTCTTTGTGCTTCCAATGAGCCTTGGTAGCTTGCTACTGCTCCGGACACATTGATTGACCGGCGTGTATCCTTCTTTGTTGATGTGTCTGTCCCTTCGGGGAAATTTCTCGCAGTGTAATGGAGTCCATGTAGCCTGCTATGACTCGTCTATGCGTAGTTGATGACCGAAATGTCTCACGGCGTAATGGAGTCCCTGTAGCTTGTTGTGACTCGTCTACACACGCTGATGACCGACACCTGCATTGTTGGGTTACATATGCCTATCCCTGTACGGATGTGCCACTTGGCTTCTACGACTAGTCATGTCGACCCGGGTTCTTTGACATTTGAATGCTAGCGACATATTCACATACGTGAGCCAAAAGACGCAAACGGTCCCGGCCAAGGTAAGGTGGAAACCGTGGGGATAACCGTGCATGAGGCCGCAATGTGATGCGATGTGTTACATGCTAGATTCTTATGGCTTAGGATCGGGGTCCCGACCGGCCACCTCACTTGCTATCCGACGTTTGATGATCTTCGGTGATTCGAACCTCGTTGTCAATCTAGTGATGAAAGAATGGGATATCCGGAGCCCAGCCATGACTAGATAATGTAATGCAGTCAGGAAACTAGAGAAGAATTTTGAAGGCTTGGAGCTGCATCACATCCCTCGAGCGAAGAACCAAGCGGCAGACGACCTGGCTAAGATCGGTTCCACTCGACGGGTCTTGTCAAAAGGCATATTCCTTGAACACCTGCACACTCCCACAATTAAAGAAGATCCTTTCACTGAGGAGCCCTCGTGAGTAGTCGGTCCATAAAATCCGACTAAGGTTGACATTCCAGCCGTTGTGGACCTTGTCCATGAAATGTTGGTGATGACTCCCGAGTGGACTCAACCCTATTTAGCATACTTGCTCTTGCAAGAGCTCCCTGAAGATCAAGAAGAAGCTCGCCAAATCGTCCGGCGATCCAAGTCTTTTGAAGTGATGGGAGATCAGTTGTATAAGAAAAGCACTACATGAATCACTCAGAAATGCATTTCCCTATAGGAAGGACTGCAGATCTTGCATGAAATTCACTCGAGAACTTGTGGCCATCATGCGTCCTCTCGGATGTTGGTCGCCAAATCGTTCCAAGCAGGTTTTTATTGGCCCTGAGCCAATGAGGCGGCAAGAGACTTTGTTGACATATGTAAAGGGTGTCAGTTCTATAGGAATCAGATTCCTAAACCTGCATCCGCACTGAAGACCATCCCTCTCACCTGGTCGTTCACCGTGTGGGGTCTCGACATGGTCGGCCCTCTACGGACCGGGTCGAGTGGGTTTACCCACCTGCTAGTGGTGGTGGATAAGTTCACCAAGTGGGTCCAAGCCAAGCCCATTATAAAAACTTAGATGCAAAGACCGCCGTCAGCTTCATTCGGCCGATTATCTTCAAATTCGGAGTTCTACATGATATTATCACCGACAACGGATCTAATTTCGACTCGGATGGATTCCGTTAGTTTTTCTTTTCCCAAGGTACTCGGGTTAATTATGCCTCTGTGGCTCACCCGCAGTCGAATGGGCAAGCAGAGCGAGCGAATGGGATGATATTACAAGGGTTGAAGCCTCGGCTGATGAGGGATCTAGAGTACGCTGCAGGAGCCTGGGTCTAAGAGCTACCGTCTGTCCTATGGGATATCCGGACGACCCCGAACCGCTCCACCAAGCGCACTCTGTTCTTCATGGTATACGGATGTGAAGCCGTCTTGCCGAGTGACTTGCATCACAATGCCCCCCGAGTGGAACTTTACGATGAAGCTGAGGCAGAAGCAACACGTCAAGACGGTCTGGATCTCCTGGAAGAGGAGAGGGAGCTAGCCCTAGTCAGATAGGTGCTTTATCAGAAAGACCTGAGGCGTTATCACGACAGACAAGTCAGGGGGCGTGCTTTCCAGGAATGCGACCTTGTCCTCCGTCTGGACCAACAAAAGCCTCACAAGCTGGTGCCTCCATGGCAAGGGCCTTTTGTGGTCTCCAAAGTCCTGAACAACGGGGCCTATCGGCTCTATAACTTCAAAATAGGGGCGGAATAGCTCCGGACGAGGAACGCGGATCTGCTCTGCAAGTTCTATACTTAGAGAAATGAATACTCTTTCATTCATGTAATGAACACCCGAGTGATTTTGATAAATAAAAGACTTTACTTTTTCTATACTTTGTCAAAAAAAATCCTCTAAACCTTTTTCCATTCACTCCGATGAATTATCTCATAAACTTCTCCCCCAGTGGGTGTAAAATCTACTCCGAGTGAGGACATCATCCACACTCGGGGGCTTAGCTGCGATCCAGAAATCGCCTAAGTTAAAAATACTCCTATTAAGCACATCATCCACACTCGGGGGCTTAGCTGCGACCCCATATCGCCTAAGTTAGAACTACTCTGGGTGTCGACATCATCCACACTCGAGGGCTTAGTTGCGACCCCGTATCGCTAAGTTAAAAATACTCCGAGTGAGGAGATCATCCACACTCGGGGGCTTAGCTACAATCCAGAAATCGCCTAGGTTAGAAATACTCCAAGTGAGGACATCATCCACACTCGGGGGCTCAGTTGCGATCCAGAAATCACCTAAGATAAAAAAAATACTCCGAGTGAGGACATCATCGAAACTCGGGGGCTTAGTTGCGATCCAGAAATCGCCTAAGATAAAAAATACTCCGAGTGAGGACATCATCCACACTCGGGGACTTAGCTGCGGTCCAAAAACCGCCTAAGTGTTAAATCTACTCCGAGTAAGGACATCGTCCACACTCGGGGGCTTAGCTGCGACCCAGAAATCGTCTAAGTGTTAAATCTACTCTGAGTGAGGACACCGTCCACACTCGGGTTCTTAGCTGCGATCCAGAAATCACCGAAGTATTAAATCTACTCTGAGTGAGGACATCATCCACACTCAAGGGCTTAGCTGCGATTGAGAAATTGCCTAAGTATTAAATCTACTCCAAGTGGGAACGTCATCCACACTCGGGGACTAGGCCAAGATCTCAAAGAGTCAAATGAAGGCAATCAAACTGCATATTGTTCAAAGCAAAAGAGCAGATAATAGTGGCCATTAGGTCACGTCAAATGGACGATTACATAAACCACTCGGCATCCCGAGGCATATTTCATTCGAAGTTTTTTACCTGAGGATCACTCGGCGGTAGTCGGAAATGCTGCGTCGGTGAAGGTGTCGAGGTCGATGCCGTCTGCAATCCTAGTGGCAGCCTCGACGAACATCTCCATGAAGTCTTCTATCTTGGCACTCTTCCTGTTGATGACCTTGAGCGACTTCAGCTTCTCCTCGTCTACACCCTTGGAATGGACGCGGACAAGTGAGAGAGCGATGTCAGCTCCAGCGCGGGCTGCAGATTTCTTCCAAGATTGCACTCGACGACGGACGTCTTGCAGACGGTTGATGAGAGCATCCAAGTCATTCAAGAACTCCTCCTCGGGGGTGACTTCTCGGTCGATATCCTTGACGGCCGTTCGCAGGCGGTTGAGGAAGACAGTCACCTCCCCGATGCGTTCCTCTAGTCGGAGGAGAGCAAGAGCCGAGCTATCGCGAAGAATGCCCGCGACCAGATGCAGTTCCTTCTCGATCTTGGATGTCTCTTCTTCGGCATCCACGCAGAACTCTGTTGAACGGATGGGGAAAAAGAGTTATTGGAGGACGAGTGAGGAATCAAAGCAACTTGAAACACAGTCGGGTCATTGGAATACCTTTGAGCTTCTCATTCATTTCATTACCGAAGTCTTCAATGAACTTCTCCAGCTCGAGTCTTTTGGATGACACCTGCTTCGGCTTTCATTCGGCCTCGGCGGCCTCCTCCGCGGATTTCTTTGCGATGGCCTCCAAGGTCTTCTTCTCCTCCTCCCACTTCTTGAGCGACTTCAACTTGTCATCGGCCGCTTTCATCTTCCGATTGGCATCCTTCTAAGCGGATGCCAGCTCGGTGTCTTTCGTCTCCAGGGCTTCCTTCATGGTGTCTATAGAAATGGAAGCCCAGAGCCTCTTAGTAAGTTGAAGATTTTCACTTCGAACAGCTGATAAAGTGACTTCAGTCGGACAGGGAAGAGGAACAAGTTCTACGGTAATCGGACAAAAAGCGCTAACCTACGTGTGTTCTTGGCCTTCTCAGCCTCAAGACTGTGGCGCAGGTCCTGCACCTCCATCTCTAAGGCTTTGTAACGAGTCCCGAGCTCGCACACACTCTGCCGACAGAAAACAAGGAAACATCAATGATGAAAGTCGGATACTACGAAAAGGTTCATTCGGTTAAGCTACAAGACTCTAAGACTCCCCCCGACTGCTTCAGTCGATGGTAGTCTCAGGGACTACACCCAGTGGGTGCGCTCAGCGTGCCCCCACTGCAAATTTACTCGGTGAATAACAGTTTCTACACCTCGAAGGTCAACGTCGAGAGGCTCTGGTCCATGGACCATCACCGCATCCTCTTCGACAAGTATCGCTAGACTTGAGATGAAGTACTTTCACAAGCCGAGTAACAAGTTCTACACCCCGACGGTCAACATCGAGAGACTCTATTCCATGGACCATCACCACATCCTCTTCGACAAGTATCATTACACTCGGGATGAGGTATTTCCACAAGCATCATTCGGACTCTCAAACTCCCACCGACTACTTCAGTCGATGGCAGTCTCGGGGACTACACCCAGTGGGTGCGCTCATCACGCCCCCACTAGAGAGTAAGAGGTTCTACACCCCGACGGTCAACGTCGAGAGGCTCTGGTCCATGGACCATCACTGCATCCTCTTCGACAAGTACTAGTACACCTATTTCTACAAGCGTCATTTGGACTCTAAGACTCCTGCCGACAGCTTCAGTCGACGGCGGTCTCGGGGACAACACCCAGTGGGTGCGCTTGATACTTGTGATCTGCGTTAGGTTTTCTGTGAAGAGGAACGGGTAATTGCAGCACAATACGGGTAAGTATTTCCCTTAGTTATGAAACCAAGGTTTATCGAACCAATAGGAATATCAATCCACAATCGTCTTCAGCGACTGCACAGAAAAGAGCAAACAACTTGCACCCAACGCGGGCAAGAGGGTTGTCAATCCCCTTGATCTCGTTATTTGCAAACAAATGAGTTGTGTAGATAATTGTAGATAATTGTAAATTGCAAAATAAAATAAAATACATATAATGACAGCAAGATAATAATAGCGTTTGTGAATATATAAGTGTATAGACACGGGAGCCATAGTTTTCCCTAGCAGCATCTCTCATGTAGGCAACATACAGTGGGTAACAAATTACTATTGGGCAATTGATAGAAAAGCGGATCGTTATGTGATTTTCACGGCAATGATCATGTGTATATAGGCATCACGTCCATAAACAAATAGGCTGACTCCTGCCTGCACCTATTACTATTACTCCACTCATCGACCGCAATCCAGCATGCATCTAGAGTATGAAAAAAACAGAGGAATGCATGGAGAACGATGACATGATGTAGGCAAAGTAAACTCAAGCAATATGAATAAACCCCATCGTGTTATCCTTAGTAGCAACAACACAAATACGCAACTTGTCCCTTTCTGTCACTGGGATATAGAAACTCGTCAGGTTGAACCTACTACAACGCTCCTCTCTCACTGAAGAAAGATTAATCTACTTGGCCAAAGCAAATCAATAGATCAGAGAGAATTACGAAGCTATAATGATCATGCAAAAAAGAATCATAATAATTCCAGAGAAGACTTAAATACTTTTCATGAATAATATAAACATAAACCCACAATTCATCGGATCCCAACAAACGCACCGAACAAAAGGATTACATCGAATAGATCAATGCGAAGATGCGATGATCATTGTATTGAAGATCAAGAGAGAGATTGCCATCTAGGTACTAAGTACGAACCCGTAGGTCTGTGGTGAACTACTCACACATCATCATGAGGGCAGCAAGGTTGATGAAGAGGCCCTCCATGATCGATCCCCCCTCCGGCAGGGTGCCGGAACGGTGCTCCAGATGGCCTCCCGACGGAACAGAGTCTTGCGGCGGTGTTAAAAGTGTTTCGGGACTGCCTCTAGGGTTTTCAGAATATATGTGAATTTATAAGCCAGAGAACGGGGTCGGAAGAGCCATGAGGGGCCCACAAGCAGTCAGCCCCCCAGGCAGCGCCCTGTTGGCTTGTGGGGCCGTCATGTGGCTCCTGGCTTCCTGCCGAATCTTCCAGTTCATCTTTTGGTTGAGAAAGAATCACCAAAAAGTTTTCATGGTAATTGGACTTCATTTGGTACTGTAAACCTGAAAATTGATAAACATGCAGAAAATAGCAACTTGCAGTGGGCACCGGGTAAAGATGTTAGTGCTAAAAAATAATATAAATTGGTAAATAAATACATAGAAAGTATCCTAGAATGATAATATATCAGCATGGAACAATCAAAAATTATATATACGTTGGAGACGTATCAAGCATCCCCAAGCTTAATTCCTGCTCGTCCTCGAGTAGGTAAATGATAAAAACAGAATTTTTGATGTGACATGCTACCCATTATGTAATCTTTTGCATGTATGCTCATTGAGAAATGATGAACTAACAAATATTAACATAGCAATACTTATAAGCATAAGAAACAAAATCATTAATCTTTCAAAGTATACGATCCTCAAAGAATGTTTACCCCCATTCAACTTATTATATTAGGATGGCATGGCTCCATCTTCACCACATTAATTCAAATGGCAATCACCATGGTGTCCAAGTCAGACAATTGGATCGTACTTTTTCAATATGCATCAACATTTTATGCTTCACGCAATACATGAGCGTGAGCCATTGGACATAGCATATAGGTGGAATAGAATATGGTGGTAGATATCAAAGGGGTATAAAGTGAAGAAGATAGTCTCACATCAACTAGGCATACCAATGTGCTATGGAGATGCCCGTCGATAGACGTCAATGCAAGGAGTAGGGATTGCCATGCAAATGATGCACTAGAGCTATAAGTGTATGAAAGCTCAACTGAAGCTAAGTGGGGGTGTGCATCCAACTTTCTTGCTCATGAAGACCTCGGGCATTTGAGGAAGCCCGTCATAGGAATATACAAGCCAAGTTTATAATAATGAAAAAGTAATTCCCACTAGCATATGAAAGTGACATAACATCAGACTCTCTATATGAGGAACAAGGTGCCACTTTGAGGCACAAGTGTGGTAAAGGATAGTAGCAAAGTCCCTTCTCTCATTTTCTCTCATTCATTTCTATTATTATGGTGGGCTCATTTGGCCTCCCCCATTTTTATTTCCTCACTGGGACAATGCTCTAATAATGATGATCATCACACTTTTATTTACTTACAACTCGATATGAAGAACTGATAGGAAGATAAGACTCTATTTGAATACCTCTGGTAGTGTACCAGGATATGCAAAGATCTAGCGTGACATGCATAAAAAATATGATGAACGGTGGTTTTGCCACAAATACTATGACAGCTCTATATGATCATGCAAACCAATATGGGGATGAACGAACTAGTCATGTGAAGTGACGAGCGAATTTGCATGGCAATATATCTCGGAATGGCTATGGAAATGCCATGATTGGTAGGTATGTGGCTGTTTTGAGGAATATATAATGAGGCTTATGTGCAACAAAACGTATCATGTCACGGGGTTTGGATGCACCGGCGAAAGTTGCACCGATCCTCACGGTGAGAATAGGCAATGCACGGTACCAAAGAGGCGAGCAAATATGAGGAGGTGAGATTGTGTGTGTCCATGGTTTCACATTAGTCATAAAGAACTCATATACTTATTGCAAAGTTTTATTAGTTTTATCGCAAATCAAAGTACTACTCGCATGCCCCGAGGGAGGAGGTTGGTAGGAGTTAACCATCGCGTGCCTCCGACCCGAAACAACACTAGGATTTCAATGAGGAATAGAAATGCTCACACATCATCACCATGCCTTTTTAATTTTTAGACAAACAAGAAGTTAACCTCTCTTAACATAGACACCTGTACTAATCAACAATTATGAACTCATAGCTTTTTCATATTACCACATTAATATCATTAACCCACAATTTCTCTATATGTGCTACATGATGGTTTTAATTATCACTCATTGAATACCTATTATTTTTGTACTAGTATTATGACCCATGCAAATTACCGTCACTATTTATTAACTCTCAAACAAATATGAGTGAGTAGCGTGACTGAAATTATTTCTCTAAAATCTACACGCCACCGTGCTCAAAAAGATATAAGTGAAGTGCTAGAGCAATTGCTAAGCTCAAAAGATATAAGTGAAGCACATAGAGTATTCTAACAAATTATGATGAAGGTGTGTCTCTCTCAAATAAGTGTGTCCAGCAAATGATGATTGTGGCAAACTAAAATTAAAGCAAACAAAAACAAACGATGCTCCAAGCAAAAGTCATATCATGTGATGAATAAAAATGTAGCTTCAAGACATACCGATGGTTTGAGACGAAAGAGGGGATGCCTTTTGGGGCATCCCCAAGCTTAGACGCTTGAGTCTTCTTTAGAATATTACCTTGGGGAACCTTGCCGCTCCTTATTCCTTTGTCCATCGTAATAACACCCAAAACATGAAAACTTCAATCACATAAAACTCAACAAAACCTCGTGAGATCCGTTAGTATAAGAAACATATTGAATACTTTAGGTACTGTTAAATATTGATTCTTATTTGATAATTGCATAATAGTTACTGTATTAAAACTTCTCCATGGCTTATACCCCCCGATACAATCCATAGCATAATCAAAACAAGCAAACTATGCAAGCAAAAACAGAATCTGTCTAAAACAGAACAATCTGTAGCAATAGATTGAGAACCTATACTTATGTAACTCTAAAAATTCTGAAACATTAGGAAAACTTTAAGAATTTCTATAGAAATACTGTGTAAAAAAATTAGATCATTATCACCCTCCAGTAAAAAATGAAAATTCCTGTACTGGAGTCAAAAGTTTCTGTTTTGTTTTAGCATCGATTCTACTCATCTTGTGAGTCATCGCAAAGGCTTTAATTCGCACAAACACTAATTAAAACATAAAAACATAATTACAGAGGCAATAATCATGTTATCAAAAACAAACAGAAAGTAAAAAATCAAAAATAAAGACAACTATTGGGTTGCCTCCCAACAAGCGCTATTGTTTTATGCCCCTAGCTAGGCATAATGCATAGTTTCAAGTGTTGTCATCTTTGACATCAAGATCCTCGATAACACAACCATGGATAATTGGATATGGTGCCCAAACCAGCTCGGCACCGGAAGACTAGTGGTCACGGCGGTGGACCTTGGCAATTTCGAGCCAAAAGAGCCCGAGGAAGTGGGAAAGTGCTACGGCAATCAAATAGGATGCATCCTACGGGAAACCGTCACCATCAACGACAAAAACTTAAGGAAGATACCAAATATGGAGCACTTCCTCCCAACGAAGTTGTACCAAAGATTCCTATTCCCCGGTCGGGATAAAACCAAATATCCATCACCGTGGCTAGACAAGGGAATGAAGAAGATAAACAACAAAGCCATGGCCAATTTTAGCAACACGTTGTCCGCCTGGAAAGTAAGGGTGAAAATTTGGATCGCCAAAAAGGAACCCTACTCTGAGATTGTAAAGGATAATCTGAATATCACAGAAGAGCAGTTCGAAATATTCAAGGCGGCTTGCGCTGCCAAAGAAAAGTCGGAGTACATGAAGGGGCTTCAGGAAAGGAACATGGGGTACCACCGCCTCGGAAGCCGTGGTTACTCGGGTAGGAGGCACATATGGGCCAACGAGGACGCAAAACATGAAAGTCTCGGGCTCCCAGACCTCTTGGAGGAGTTCACCGTCCCACAGGAGCATGAGTTCATCAGGTCCCAGTACACTTGGGACCCAGTAAATAAGGTTTTCGAAACGGACACGCCCACGAGGGAGTTCATGAGACTGCTGGTAATTATTATTTTACCACCTTATTTTAGCTTCTAATCAATTCGACTACACGTTTAGTAACATTTGTAAATGATCCGCGTGCCTTTTGCAAAAAGAGTAGCACAGGATTGCGGTTGAAAGCGACTCATTGTCTGAGTCGTCGGCGAGGCCCAAGTGGGACACCCCTTTCAACCGGGCCTTGAACACACTGAAAGGACTCCCGTTGGACAAGCGGCCATAGTATGGACGTGTGCACGCCGTCGGAGACGGCGCCACGTGGAAGTACTACTACATGAGGACGCCCAGGAGAGAAAGCAGAGATGGAAGTTCAACGAAATGAACATCAACAAGAAGGTTGAGATTTCGGTCGATAAGAGGACAACTGAGACCAAAGAAGCGATACGACCTAAGTTGGTGAGCGAGGCAGTCAATGCAGCGATAACTGACTACAGAGAGGAAGTTGTAGCTTCGCTTGGTACATTTGTTCCGACATTTTTCGAATGGATGAAGCAAAATCCAGATAAAGAGGCAGCGGACTTTCCCCTTATCAGCTTCGTCGGGAGCAACTCGGTGAACGTCGCAAAAGCACCTACTCACGGAACCGCACATACTCACGCAACTGCTCCCACAACCTGCTCATAGCAGCCCGTGCTCCATCTCTGGCGTGCTCGGCGGGCTTCGTCTTTGGCTAAGCTCGTTGCCCTCATGGTAACTACCTATCACACCGGCCCTCTTCAACATATATATAATCTTCCCTTTCCGTTGCCTTTCAGATGTCTGACGTCGCAGACATGTCTTCGTAGGACAACGACACCCCGTTCATCATACTGTACACCATCAAGGACCAAAAGGTGGACGGGAAAGGCGACGATAGTGAAGCCGAAGGAACTTGTTACACAGCTGACTGAAGCCCCTTGGAGTCTTCAAGGTTTCCGTGGTCAGTGTCAAAGCGGGCCACAAGAATTTGGCTCCTCCGGTACCACTAGGGGGAGATGATGACGAGACCCCACGACGGCTTGGCAATTGCAAGAGTTGGGTCCTGTTGTGGCCGAAGAGTCTCCTTCGTCTGGAGGCAGCCGGGAGCACACCAACGACCAAGCCTCAGCAAGGTATGAACACCACCACCCGACCTACCCAATTAGGGGCGCCTGTCGTGCCTAGTGATAGCGGACAATGTGAGGAAGAGGCTCCATTAGTGGCTGATGACATCCCCGTCGTTAAAGAAGCAATGAATGATGTCATGGACAAGGATGATGATCCTCTACGGTTTCTCAATAGCAGCAGCTATGACGACGGAGGATTGATGGCTTAGCAGTATGACTCAGGCTTTGAGCATGATGAGTTGATGCGTGAATTGCCGGAGCAGGAACGTCTTAAGGCTGATTGCAAGAAGTCTCTCTTCATGCAATCCTCACAGGAGACGCCTCTAGATGCCGCCTCAACCCAGCAACAATAACATGAGGGTCGTGCAATACTGAGCCTGACAACACTAGCTGAAGTGGTCAGGGACGGGTTGATAGACTCACTTCTAGTACCAAAGAAGCATAGGAAGAGACCGAGGAAAGGCCCTACTGGCGAAAAAGCTGCTTCTATATCAGCCAGCCGCCTCCGCAGCCTCGGGTTAAAGACCGCATACCTATCAAAGGTGGGGCGAACTTCCATGTCCCCGGTGATCCGATCCTACCTAAGGCAGCGCTAGAGGCCATAGACGGCGATCTAAGGAGACTTCATGACGATGTGTTGTCGATAGAGAAAAGTCTTATCACCTCGAAAAATCCAGGATACCCGCTCTACGTGGTTAACGTGCCGCAGCAAAGGTTGTATGTCCAGACATTCCCTATGGATAATTATTCCTTCGATTTGATTACCTCTTTGACATGATTCACATGACAAAGCTAGATTTTACGTTCATCCGCCTTTATGCCTTGTACAAGAACTACATCATTAGACGCGAGCAAATATCTCATATCTCAGTCGCGAACCCATACTTTATGCACGAGGGCTTCTTGGCAGACTGCATAGAGCACCGTGAATATGCGAGGAACTACATCACCGATTTCATGGTCGCCAATAAGGACAAGGAGATGATTATCCTACCTTATCATCCCATGTAACTCATCCGCGGATATGCTCAGTGACACATACATAATTTTGTAAATTTTAATCATTCATCTGCACACGTGGAGGCTAATTTGAGGTGTACTTATTTTGCGCAGCGAGGGGCGCGCCGTCCTCATCATTCTTTACCCCCAATTCTCCCACGCTCTTTACTTGGACTCGTCGAAAAACATAAAGAAAAAGGATTACACACACATCAAGGGTGTTCTCAACAATGCTATCTTAAGCTACGGCCAATGGGGTGGAGAGATAACGGTCAAGAGGACAAAGAACCACGCGCCCTGCTTCGGCCATAAGACCGACTTCTGCTGCATCCAGCAACCAAATGGTAGTCTCAGTGATAGATTCTATGTCATCCACCACATGCTGGAGTACAGAAGGGATTGCCAGAAACTTTGCATGTTAGCTAAATTCAGCGATGCCGATATTCTGCAATGGGACAAGAATCTAGGAAATGTAACAGATCATTGTAACGCCCAAGATGCAATCCTATCCTTATTTTGGCTCAAGGGCCTCGACAGAGATAGAAGCGCATCTCGTCGTTTTGCAAGAAAGGATATCGTTACAAGTACATGTAAAGAGGAGATGAGTATATGGAATTGGCTTACACTCGCCACAAGCTAAATCATGATCACATCAAATACAACAATACATTCAATCACCATACAGAAGAGCAGGGTCCGACTACAGACGAAATAAAATGATATAAGCGACATCCATCCTTGCTATCCCAGGCCGCCGGCCTGGACCCCATCCTATGATCGATGATGAAGAAGAAGAACTCCAAATCAAACAAGCATCATTCTCGCATCAAAGCATCGCATTACCTATATCTGCAACTGTTGTTGTAGTACTCTGTGAGCCACAGGGACTCAGCAATCTCATTTCCATGGGTATCAAGACTAGCAAAGCTTAATGGGTAAGGTATGGTTAAGTGGTGAGGCTGCAGCAAGCACTAAGCATTTATTTGAGTGGCTAACTTACGAGTACAAGAATAAGAAGGGTGATCTATGCATAAACAGACATGAACTAGTAATGATCACCAAGTGATCCTAAACACCTACATACGAGTCAAACATAACCCCACCATGTTCTTTGTCGGATCAGAACTCAGGAGAAGACACGATCACAGTTACGCACACTATTGGTGTTTTTTATTTGAGTTTACTTTAATTTTTCTATGACCGGATGTTAAACAAATTTCCAAGTTGCCACATAACTGCGGGCACGGCTTCTCAAAAAGATTTAACCCTGCAGGGGTGCTCCAACTCATCCATCACAAACTAGCCACACGCTGCGTGGAAAACCTCAACCCTGGGATTGCCCGTAGTATCCTCAGAATTCTGGTGGAACACCTCAACCTCGAGATAGCCCAAAGTATCCTCGGAATCCCATGCACAAGACATTGGAGAAAGGTTAAAAAAATCCAGCAAGACCTCCCGACGTGTCGATGAACCCGATAGAAGCCGTGTATCTCGTTCTCAGGACACGATGGATGGGTCACACTATGAGTCAAACCAAACCGCGAGTTTCCCCGCGGTGGCCCTGCAGTCTGCCCATTTGGACCAACACTCATGAGGAGCACTGGCTCGGGTTATTGATTAATTATCCACGGGGTCGGGAAAGTCCCTATGCATGTTTTATTAGGATGGCAAATGGTAAAACCAATGTTGGGCCTTGCTAGAAGAATTTTATCCCAAAAGGAAAATCAAGGGGTTAACAACCCCAAGCATTTTAGGAGCGCTCAATATGGAACATAACACCGGTACACAAGTAACTAGGGTGGCAAAAGTGGAACAAAACACCGAGCAAAAGGCCAGGCCTTCCACCTTTTACCAAGTATATATGTGCATTAAATTAAATTGCAATAATATTGTGATATCTCAAAAATATTCTTGTTGTCACATGGAAACAACTTGCACCTGCAACTAGCAACGCTATAAGAAGGGTTGAGCAAGCAATAACATTGCCAAACAATGGTTTGCTGGGATGTGGAGGTTTAGAGGCTTTTCATGGCATTCTGGGAGGCTTGGCAAACAAGTGGTGGGTAGCGGTACATAGTGATTGAAACGAGACAACTAGCATGCCAATGATAGTGGTGGTATCCAGGGAAATGTTCATCTTCCCAGAGATCCCGCTTGGAAGACGAACGAATACGTGAAGCAGACGAACGGGCGTATTCGAACGAATCCTCACACACTGAATGCTTTCAGAACTCTATCGAGAAGAAGCAATCCGGAAACAAACAAATGACATAGTAAACATCAAAACATATTCATGGTATGATGCGCAATCAAGTATGATGCATGTCCTGTTTAATTATGCATGGCATGGCAAGCACAACAATCAAACACTACAAATTAAGTGAAGTTCAATATGCAATGAGTTGCATATTGATGGAAGTCCACATTCAAATTACTTACTTCACTCTCATTTAGGTACTCATTAATATTAAATGTTGTTTAACATGGGTGGTCATGGCATAAGGTGAAGATGGAACTAAAGCAATTTTAAATGGAGAAGGAGAACATACATACAACAAAATAATAACTCACCATATTAAGAGAAATGCGGTTAACGTTGTTTAACTAAACAATCATTTTAAATGTTGTTAATCATGGCAAGAGGTGAAGCATACACAACTACATCATCAAGGCATTTTAAATGAGTCCGAAAGCAACATATAGCCTTTCCAGAACGACCCCATATGCAAATTATGAATTTGGTCCAGATCTGTCCTAAGCATATTAATTTTTTTTAATCAGTGAAATAAAGTGCACCATGTGCCTCTACATGTTTTTCTAGTCAAGTTTCATATAAAGATAACTTAATTTGGAGCTATGGTTATTTAGTTATGAAATAAATCATTTTCACATGGCATTTATGAAAATTAATGCAAACAGAAAATTTAAACATTTTATCATGCATGAAAGTTGGATATTATTAAACTACACAAAATTCTGAGCATTTTACATATATAGATTATTTTAATCCGACGCACGGTTTGTGAGATATTAAATGCATGATCAATAGGAGTTTTTCCGTAAAGCTGCGATTCACGGGTTAATTAGCAAAATTCGCAGAGCCAGAAAAAATACTATATGGGCCAAATCTGGTAGAAGACCGAACCGGACAGTGAGCGACATATAGTGAATAACGCCCGCGGGCGAGGAATAGATGGGGGCGCTCACCAAAGGCCACATGGGCCGGATTTGGCCGCGGCTGGTGGACGGGCCGATGGAGCTAGGCTGGCTTCGGGCGGCTACTGGGCCGGTCAGCACGTGGCCCACGCGGGAGCGCTGGCGAGTAAGATGCTGGTCCTCCTGTCTCTCGATCCCGAGCCGGGACAAGGCACGGTGGTGCTGGAGGCTCGCGATGGCAACGGCTTGAGGCTCCGGCGACATGGGAAGATGGTGGGGATGGGCGAGGGACGGCGGGATCCAAGGGCGGCTCGCCGAACCTGGCCGGACGCAGAGCTCGCGGTGGCCAGTGAGGTCAACGATGATGGCGGTTGGCGACTCGGGCTCGTCCATGCGCGACCATGGTGGAGCTGGTGCGGGGCGCTGCAGGCGGCAACGGGCAGAGGGGCCGGCGAGGCGGCGGCGCACTCCGGTGGTGCTCTGGTGGGTGAACTGACGGGGAGGCGGGCGCGCAGGAGAGCGCTCGAGCACGGCGAGCCATGGCTGCGGGCGGAGGCGTGCTTCGGCCCCGGGCTCGGGCGGGCTGGCGGGGCGCCAAATGGGCTTTGCGGGCAGCACATGGGCTCGGGTGGGCCTAACGGTTGAGGGAGGAGGTGGAGGGCATGGGTGGCGGCTGCGGAGTGGCTTGGCACGGACAACGAGGTGGGGCTAGGGTTTCCATTAGGGGCAGGGTAGGGGTGCTTAAATAGGAAAGGGGGGCTAGGGTTATGGGATTTGCTCTGTTTTCGGACCCTCCGATCGCGATCAGATGGCTCCGGTCACGGGGTTAGACTAGGATGGGCTAGTGGGCTGTGTAGGGGTTTTGGGCCAATAGGAGAGGCAGGTTTTCGGCCCGGCAACGGAGTTTGTAAAACCGAAAACGTTCGTCGAATAACCCGGCTATAGTGCCTCTATATGTTTAACGGTTGGGGCATCAAACGACCTCCGAATGCGACGAAATTTGGCAGGCGATCTACCTACATTGTATTTAGACCGCATGCCAACTTTCGACCCATTCCGAGAAAGTTTTATACGCACTTTTTAAAACAATACTTGAACGATGATGCGTGCGCGTGCTTGTGTGGTTGGTCTCGAAAAGACCAACGGGGAGAACTGGCAACTACTAACGGATGCAAGTTTGAAACAATGACGGCAACGGAGTGCCAATGCAATGCAGATGATGTGAATGATGCGATGATGAATACGACAACCAAATAAATCACACGAAGAAACCCGAGATAACTGGAAGGCATATGGAGCGTCGGTTCCGGGCTGCTACAACTCTCCTCCACTAACAAGAGATCCCGAGATCCTAGAATGAGAAGAGGAAGAGGAAGAGTAAAGGAAGAGGTAAAACTAAGTTGCTTCTTTGACAAACGAGTGAAACCAATGAAACTTGAAGGTTGCAAAGAGATGAAGAATGGCACAAAGAACAAGAATGATTTGAAAGCACTCCAGTTGAAAAGAGAGTCAAAACATGATAAGATGAAAAGAACTTGAAACGAGGACACAACACTCCGGTTAAATGGATACGCAAGGAAAAGAACATGATCTTGATAAAACAAGATGATTGGTCGAACAGAGCAACATAACAATGCCTCCGGAACAAAAGAATAGAAGTTAGATCGTTGAAAAGAAAAGAACGAGGAAGAAAATGACAACTTCTACCACAATTGAACTTGAAAAGCATCCTTACTAAGGAGGATTGGACAGAGTTGTTGGAAATCAAAAACAAAAGAATAAGCTTGTTGTGGGCTTCTGGAAAACATTTCAAAATTATGAGGTGACAACCGGCCACTAACAAAACAAGGATTGCTTGGAAGCAACACGAGATGCAAAACTTCTTACACCAAGAGGATACATTGAGAACTTGGATCACCGATAATCACCATAATAGCAACAAATCTTAGAAAAAGCTTTAGGTGAAATCCAATCCAAGATAGCTCCAAGGAAGAAAATGATGGGTTTAAATATCTTATCCTTGACAAAATCTCTTCGAGACTCCTCGTGAATCAAAAATGTTATAACACAATCTCAAACGATATGGGAGAAAGAACTGCACTTGAAACGCGAGACAAGGAATACTTGAGCTACTCCAACAAGAATATTTAAGAATACTTCGAGAATGAATTAAATCCTAACAAACCACCATGAAGAACCTCTTGGAAGAACCTCTGGAATGAAAGGATGATACAAAAGAATTGAAGGTAGCAAACAAAACAAGATTGATGCCTTGCCATGATTTAGATTGAACTTCACGAAGAGATACTTGAGAAAACTTGGAACTGTGGAAAAAAAGAAAAGATGAACAACTTAGAATCAAGATTTTTGATATCATGAACAACTCCAGAAGAAGGATTGAAATCACCTTGACCAACAAGAATAAGAATTATGTTATGCTTATCCTTCATCAAGTTAAATTGATGACAAGCAATGGATTTGGCATACTAATTATTCTTCTTGAAAGATTGAAGAGAGATTCATAAGCTTGAAGAAGTCTTACATGAACCACCGATAAGAATTGCAACGAATGGACATAATACAAATGAATGCAAATACATGAGAATGGCGAGATCATGATCCGCCTAGCAGGAAACTTCACTGAAGCACCGGGTTGAGATACGAACGAACAGACATCAATTGAGAAGGATTTGGGAACAAAAGATGAAAGTTGAGAACGAAGAAATCTTCTGAAATGATGGCCTTCGGAGGATGGAGAAACGAAAACAACTCTGAAATGCTCCGGATAGATATGGAAGGAATTTCTCATGATCTAAAACAATTTAAGGGGATCACAACAAGCTGACGTGACGAATCTTCCGAAGAACGGACAAAGATTTAAGAGAAACTCTCCTTCGGTCTTCCAGGCTGAGAATGAGGACGAGAAACACCACCATGAATCATCAAGATACTCTGGAATGATGAATAAAGAAATGTTGGGCCAACGATGAAAATAATTCAAAGCGGTCTTGGAGAAAGAATATGACTAATAGAATTCATTCTTACGTCATATTGAAAAGAACTTGAGGACATCTCAGCAAAAGATTATAAGAGCCAGGTAAGATTCTGGGAAAAACCTATGGGTTATGGGCCCACTCAAAAGAAAACACCATTGAAACGATTGCTTAGAATAGAGATTGCCCCGGAACAAATGAAAACTTGATGAGGAGAGAACCCCGAATTATTTTGAAAGGATTTGAACAGAAACAAGAATCTTCTGTGATATGCTGAAAATTCTGGATAGACTAGAGGGATGAATAAACAAGAGTGGCTTGGAAAAGAATTTCCAGCATGAAAAACATTTAACGAATGAAAAGGATATGATGAACACCGAGAGATTGAATCAAGTCCACCAGAAAGAAAATGGAGACGAAGAAATGATGAACTTGAAGCTCGTGAGCATCTTCACAAAGAATCACCAGATACAATAGAGAAGAAAATATAGAGAAAGCATCACATGAATAGAAAGACACTTGATTGAGAATTTAATCATTGAAGAAAATGGAGGGAGGGTGGGGAAAACAAAGAAAAGTTGGGACGGATGAAATGAACTCCGGAAAAGGAAAATGAGGATAGATCTTGCAATTATTGTAGAGGGTTAAATTATGTTGAAGAGAAGCACTCCGGGTGGACAAGAATTAACAAGACAATTTGATTGAGGAAAAGGATTAGCACTCCTATAGAAATATGAGAACATCGCTTAGGAAAGATATGAAATCACCACTTGACATTGAAGCAACTCGAATTACCATACTCCAACAAAACAAAGGATGAGGCTTGAAAATTAAGCTGGAAATAAATATATGACATAGATTTCACTCGATATTTTTGTGGTAAGCCTCACACGGGCTCGATCTTAAAGTACCCATCATGTACAAGGCAATGCACACGACATATGAAGCGTCCTCGAATCGTAGCAAGCTACAAGGATTCTTTAATACACAACAAGAACCGTTGTAAGAAAGACCGTCAACAAGCGAACCACTAGATGTCGAACCCCAACCTCACATCATCATCTGTTGGAAGATAAACCTAGATAACTACTTGAATTCCCACCTAAGAACTTCCGAAATCTATGGTTATGCAATCGGGTCCACGGATACAAGGAGTAA
The DNA here is from genome assembly GCA_039707655.1 of Elymus sibiricus. Taxonomy (NCBI): domain Eukaryota; kingdom Viridiplantae; phylum Streptophyta; class Magnoliopsida; order Poales; family Poaceae; genus Elymus; species Elymus sibiricus. The sequence continues at coordinate 285,884,424 of CM077669.1, forward strand.
AATCCATCACTCAACTCCTAGCAGTAATACTACTCTACAATGTATCACATCCGTCATTACATAACCACAGGCCTCGGGAACACATCTACCACAGACCCTCATAATCACACGATACTAAACATGACAGTACACCTGGACGCTCTCCCCAGTACTGGGTGACCCCAAACTCCTCTCGCCACAATTAGTATTGAACCAATTTCGAACATCCGCGTCCTGAGATACTAAGGAAACTAAACGATAACGATGTGTCAAGAATACCCTAGAGCTATATTCCCCGGGTCCAATCCAAATGGTTGGGAGGCACCAAGAACAGAATTCTGGTCACATCGACATCATAGAGGTTCCAAAATACCTGTGTGATCCTAAAAAAATTGAGTCAGAAGAGGGGTAGAATTAAAATTTCTACGTCATGATTCCTCACTAGAGCATAGAAGAGGAGTAAAAAGAATCCTACTCTCCGATATATAACTAGACTGAAAATAGTTTTTTCACTAGACTTGACTCGGCCAAGTTCGATCAATCAAGGGGGCTCCTAGGTTGGTACTGCTCTGATACCAACTTGTAACGCCAAGATGCGATCCTATCCTTATTTTGGCTTGAGGGCCTCGACAGGGATAGAAGCGCATCTCATCGTTTTGCAAGAATGGATATAGTTACAAGTACATGTAAAAAGGAGATGAGTATATGGAATTGGCTTACACTCGCCACAAGCTAAATCATGATCACATCAAATACAACAATACATTCAATCACCATAAAGAAGAGCAGGGTCCGACTACGGACAAAATCAAACGATAAAAGCGACATCCATCCTTGCTATCCCAGGCTGCGGGCCTGGAACCCATCCTATGATCGATGAAGAAGAAGAAGAAGAACTTCAAATCAAACAAGCATCGCTCTCGCGTGAAAGCATCACATTACATGTACCTGCAACTGTTGTTGTAGTAATCTGTTAGCCACAGGGACTCAGCAATCTCATTTCCAAGGGTATCAAGACTAGCAAAGCTTAATGGGTAAGGTATGGTTAAGTGGTGAGGCTGCAGCAAGCACTAAGCATTTATTTGAGTGGCTAACTTATGAGTACAAGAATAAGAAGGGTGATCTACGCATAAATGGACGTGAACTAGTAATGATCACTAAGTGATCCTGGACACCTACTTACGAGTCAAACATAACCCCACCGTGTTCTCTATCGAATCAGAACTCACAAGAAGAGACGGTCACGGTTACGCACACGGTTGGAGTATTTTATTTGAGTTTACATTAAGTTTTCTATGACCGGATGTTAAACAAATTTCCCAGTTGCCACATAACTACGGGCATGGCTTCTCGAAAAGATTTAACCCTACAGTGGTGCTCCAACTCATCCATCACAAACTAGCCACACGCTGCTAGGAAAACCTCAACCGTGGGATTGCCCCTTGTATCCTCAGAATTCTGGTGGAAAACCTCAACCTCGAGATAGCCCAAAGTATCTTCGGAATCCCGTGCACAAGATGTTCGAGAAAGATAAAACAAATCCAGCAAGACCACCCGACGTGTCGACGAATCCGATAGGAGTCGCGTATCTCGTTCTCAGGACACGACATTACGAGTCAAACCAAACCCCGAGTTTCCCCGCGGTGGCCCTGCAGTCTGCCCGTTTGGACCAACACTCATGAGGAGCCCTGGCCCGGGTTGTTGATTAATTATCCACTGTGTTCGGAAAGTCCCTATGCAAGTTTTATTAGGTTGGTGAATGGTAAAACCAATGTTGGGCCTTGCTAGAAGAGTTTTATCCCAAAACGAAAATCAAGAGGGTCCCCACAACAACCCCAAGCATGTTAGGAGCGCTCAATATGGAACATAATACCGGTACACAAGTAACTGGGGCGGCAAAAGTGGAACAAAACACCGAGCAAAAGGCCAAGCCTTCCACCTGTTACCAAGTATATATGTTCATTAAATTAAATAGCAATAATATTGTGATATCTCAAAAATATCCATGTTGTCACATGGAAACAACTTGCACCTGCAACTAGCAACGCTATAAGAAGGGCTGAGCAAGCGGTAACATAGCCAAACAATGGTTTGCTGGGATGTGGAGGGTTAGAGGCTTTTCATGGAATTTTGGTAGGCTTGACAAACAAGTGGTGGGTAGCGGGACATAGCAATAGAAACGAGACAACTAGCATGGCAATGATAGTAATGGTATCCAGGGAAATGTTCATCTTGCATGAGATCCCGCTTGGAAGAAGAACGAATCCTTGAAGTAGACGAACAAGCATATTCGAACGAATCCTCACACACCGAACGCTTTCAGAACTCTATCGAGAAGAAGCAATCCGGAAACAAACAAATGACACACTAAACACCATAACATATTCATGGTGTGATGCGTAATCAAGTTTGATGCATGTCCGGTTTAATTATGGATGGCATGGCAAGCACAACAATCAAACACTTCAAATTAAGGGAAGTTCAATATGCAACGAGTTTCATATTGACAGAAGTCCACATTTAAATTACTTAGTTCACTCTCGTTTAGGTACTCATCAATACTAAATGTTGTTTAACATGGGTGGTCATGGCATAAGGTGAAGATGGAACTAAAGCAATTTCAAATGGAGAAGGAGAACATACATACAACAAAATAATAACTTTCCATATTACGAGAAATGCGGTTAACATTGTTTAACTAAACAATCATTTTAAATGTTGTTAAACATGCCAAGAGGTGAAGCATACACAACTACATCATCTAGGCATTTTAAATGAGCCCGGAAGCAACATATAGCCTTTCCGAAACGACCCCATACGTAAATTATGAATTTGGTCCAGATTTTTCCTAAGCTTATTTTATATTTGTTAAGCAGCAAAATAAAGTGCACCATGTGACTCTACATGTTTTTCTAGTCAAGTTTCATATAAAGATCATTTAATTTGGAGCTACTGTTATTTAGTTATGAAATAAATCATTTTCACATGGCATTTATGCAAATTAATGCAAACATCAAGTTTAAACATTTTTATCATGCCTAAAAGTTGGATATTATTCAACTACACAAAATTCTGAGCATTTTACATATATAGATTATTTTAATCCGACGCACGGTTTGTGAGATATTAAATGCATGATCAATAGGGGTTTTCTATAAAACTGCGATTCACAGGTTAATTAGCAAAAGTCACAGAGCAAGAAAAAAACTATATGGGCCAAATCTGGTAGAAGACCGAACTAGACAGTGAGCGACATATAGCGAATAACTCTCATGGGCGAGGAATAGATGGGGGCACTCACCAGAGGCCACATGGGCCGGATCTAGCCGCGGCTGGCGGACGGGCCGACGGAGCTGGGCTGGCTTAGGGCGGCTACTGGGCCGGTCGGCATGTGGCCCATGCAGGAGCGCTGGCGAGCGAGACGCTGGTCGTCCTGTCGCTCGATCCCGAGCGAGGACAAGGCACGGCGGCGCTGGAGGCTCTTGATGGCGGTGGCTTGAGGCTCCGGCGACGTGGGAAGACAGCAGGGACGGGAGAGGGACTGCTGGATCCGAGCGTGGCTCAACGGATCTGGCCGGACGCGGAGCTCGCGGCGGCCAGCGAGGTCAATGACAATGACAGTTGGCGACTCGGGCTTGTCCGTGCGCGACCATGGTGGGATTGGTGCGTGGCGCAGCAGGCGCCGACGGGCAGTGGGGCCGGCGAGGCAGCGACGCACTCCGGCGGTGCTCCGGTGGTGCGGGCCGACGGGGAGGCGGGCGCACGTAGGAGGGCGCTCGAGCATGGCGATCCATGTCTGCGGGCGGAGCTGTGCTTCGGCGTCGGGCTCGCACGGGCTGGCGGCGGCGCCACATGGGCTTGGCGGGCCACGCGCGGGCTCGGGCGGGCCTGACGATTGAGGGAGGAGATGGAGGGCACTGGTGGCAGCTGCGGAGTAGCTCGGCACGGACAACGAGGCGGGGCTAGGTTTTCCATTAGGGGCAGGGTAGGGGTGCTTAAATAGGAAAGGGGGGCTAGGGTTATGGGATTTGCTCCGTTTTCGGATCCTACGAACGTAATCTTATGGCTCCGGTCGTGGGGTTAGACTAGGATGCGCTAGTGGGCTGTGTAGGGGGTTTGCGGCCCGGCAACGGAGTTTCTAAAACAAAAAACATTCGTCAAATAACCTGGCTATAGTGCCGCTATATGTTTAACAGTTGGGGTATCAAACGTACTCCGAATGCGACGAAATTGGGTAGGCGGTCTACCTACATTATATTAAGACGGCATGCCAACTTTCGACCTATTCCCACAAAGTTTTATACGCACTTTTTAAAACAATACTTGAACGATGCTACGGGCGCGTGCGTGTGTGGTTGATCTCGAAACGGTCAACGGGGAGAACCGGCACTACTAACGGATGCAAGTTTGCAAAAATGACGGCAACGGAGTGCCAATGCAATGCAGATGATGCGAATGATGCGATGATGAATGCGACAACCAAATAAATCAGACAAAGAAACGCGAGATAACTGGAAGGCGTCTGGAGCGTCGGTTTCGGGCTGCTACAATCATCGACTGCGAGTTGAGTTCTATCACATCCAGCGTGAACTTGCCCAAGTCATCATGAAGGAGGTCGTCGAAAAAACACGGATTTTCTATGAAGAAGGGCAAATGTCATGGGAAGACGTCCGAACACGTGTAGCCGTTCAGTGACTCGACCCGAAGCCTTTCACGGAGCTGGGGTCCTTCCTCCCTGATTTGGAAGGATGGCATGACATGTTGGAGCGATTGACGATGACAATGAGTCTGTTTAGTCACTACTTTCTCTATGACGAAACTTTGAATTTATGCATGACGAAACTTTGTGATATAATTAAACTGTTGTCCTCAACTAGCGTAGATCACTCTAGTTAATTAGTTTGGGTATGATGAACTTTGTTATTTATGTTTACGATATGTTGCTTCTATTTTTGCTAACTCCGCCTCTTTGTGTTTCTAAACTATAGATTATGTTGCATATATCATGTGACGATGCAGGTATATAGATCATCGATGGCGAAGAAGGGCTACGCCGTGTTCATAGGGAAGGTTCTAGGAGTGTACGACAACTGGCCAGAGTGTCAGTCCCAAGTGTCGGGGTTCTCAAACGGCAGCCAGAGAGGGTTTGATAGCAGTTTTGAAGCGGAAGATAGTTACTTGAGGTTCACGCTAGCACGAGAGAAGGAAAGGAACTGGCGCCTCAAGAACTACTACATTATCGCGCTCTTGCTCATAGTGATCTCTCTTCTCTTATATATCTTAGTTTAGATATAGATGATGAAACATGTGTATGTCATGAACATGCAGTTGCTTGTATTCGAGACATATCACTTAACTTGTATCGCTATATCGAGATTATTATGAGAGACTACATTATTTGTGTTGGATGATGTGATGATATGATGAGACTATTATGTGTATGATATGAAGAGCATATTGTATGTTTATGATATGATTAGACTACTGCATAAAACATTCGATGGGGTTGTAACTCGAGTAGCCCTCCTTAACCGGCAACCGAACAAAGTCTTCTTTATCTCCTTTGTACAAGTCGGCAAGTGCGGCTGCCAGCGCCGCTTGATTGGCTGGGCTCAGCCATCGGGAGCGAGTGGTGTCACTTGTCCCGTTGTAACGCCACAAGGGATGTATCCTTTGTTGAAGAGGTTGAACACATCGGGTGATAGCGGCAGCCATCACATCAATCATGGTCAGCTTGTGATGCCCCAGTATCCTTACGTGGGCGGCCAAGCATTGTACTTCAGCATCGTGCTCTTGGGATGAGCTCTTCGGTCGCCAGTTGTATCTTTTCTTCAAAGGGGCGTCGGAATATTCGGGCAAACCCCTTCGAGCTGGATCGAATAGGGGAACGTCCTCAATGTAAAACCATTCCGAAGTCCACTCTTCAGATTCCTTCTTCGATGTCCCCATAGGATACCCCGTCCCGGCTATGCGACATACTTCGGCTCCTCCAACTTCCCGAATTGTCTCACCACGAGTGCGAGGAACGAGGCAGAAGTACTTCCTCCATAGTCCAAAGTGAGCCTCGCAGCCCAGAAACATCTCGCAAAGGGCGACAAAGCCCGAGATGTGCAGAATGGATCCCGGGGTGAGATGGTGAAGCTGGATCCCGTAGAACTCAAATAACCCCCTTAGGAAAGGATGAATGGGGAACCCTAGGCCCCGCAAGAGGAAGGGCACGAAGCATACCCATTCTCCCTTGTGGGGATTTGGGAAGTTCTCCGCGAAGGCTTCGTGGTTATAAGAAGTCAAACCGGCGTGGGTAGCCGCCAGATCTGAGGAAGGAAGATAACCTTGGGTCTCGAGGTCGCGCAGCTGAAGGAGGGATACGGAGCAACTTGCCCAGTCCTCGGGAAGGGTGCCTTAAGGGCGCGAGGAAGAGCTAGGGATGCTCGCCATGTTCCTTTTGGTGGTTTCTCGCTTGAAGTTTTCTCTGATGGGGAAGAAGAGGAAGGTGTGGCCTAGACCAAGGTTCCGCTTGTTTAAATGGATGGTGCCTCCTTTGTGGGAAGGGTAGTCTTGTAAAAAGCCGCCGGACCACTCGTCTCCCCATGGTGCACGAGGATCGAGAAGTGCTGAGAGTTATTGCGATGGGTCCCGCAAGTTCTCAACGTTTGAGAATTTGCCGATGATGGGGTGGTTGCCGAGCAAGAAGGGATAGAGGGACTCGCCTCGCAAGCCGAAGACTTCGACGCGCAAGATTGTCCAGACAATATACCTCGGCATTGGAGGCTAGTCCGGGGGCTACTGAGGGAGTCCGGGATTAAGGGGTCCTCGGACCGTCGGCCTATTTCTCATAGGCCGGATTCATGGGCTACTCGTTGAGGATGGGATTGATCAAAGGCCCCGTCGCCAGGGAGGAGACCTCAGGAGCCGTGGCGTGTCTGTCAAGTTGGAGATAGTAGATTAGGCATGTTTTTTCCCTCCGGTGGGCAACTGACCATGTGTAACCCTAATGACCCCTGGCATCTATATAAGCCAGAGGGTTTTAGATTGTAGGACAGAGAAACTCATCTAGGGTTTTAGCTAGTCGATCTCGAGGTAGATCAACTCTGTAACCTTCATACCATCAATATAATCGAGCAGGACGTAGGGTTTTACCTCCATAGGAGGGCCTAAACCTGGGTAAACATCGTCTCCTTCCTCCCCTTGTTACCATCGATCCTAGGATCAGAAGATGAGGAACTAGCATCTAGGCTAGTGCCAGCTTCCACATCCACACTCTGTTCCCTGAAATCATTCTGACTGTCATCTGATCCTGACATCCTGACCCTGTGAATAGATATAGATGGGTGGAAGGGATGAGCATCACAAAACACAAAAGGTTTTTGCAAATTTGAACTCAAGTTCTTAAGATTAATTTTTAGCTAAGTGGGTTTTGGTTCCACCGAGTCAAGAAATTCGGAGCTACAGAGACAGACACCCTCCTTAATAGAAACTTGGCCACTCATCTCGGTTGCACCGAAACGAGCAACTCGGTTTCACCGAGAGTGTTTTCAGTAACCCTAAACCACAAATCGGCGAGACTGATTTTTCTGACTCGGTGACACCGAGACACACATGGCAGAAGGTTAAACCTAAAAATTTCGTCCCCCTACTCTCTACGGGATTTCTAGTGGATGGAGGTTGTGCAATCCGTGGCAAGAAGATAAGCAAAGACCTAATGCAAAAGATTTGGACAGAGAGTGCACAAGGGGCGAGATATTTACCCTAGTTCGGTGAAGATCCCCTACGGTGGCGACGGCGGCGATGATTCCCATCGACGGCGAAGAACTCCTGCAGCGAGAGCGCACAAGAGGCAAGGTGGAAGTCCGGAGATGACGGCTGCGGCAGCAAAGGGGTGCGGGAGGCCGAAGAGTCGAAGTAATTTTCAACTTCGGGCCCGTAGAGTATATATACACTGTTGCTGTCGGTGGCACCGATTCGGAAATTTCGGTGCCACCGAGTTTCATAACTGTCAGGTGATAGTGAAACTCGGTGAGACCGAGATTTAGGGATCGGTTGCACCGAGGTGATAAAACCAGATCAACCCAGTGATTTGGTGGAACCGAGATTGCGGAGTTGGTTTCACCGAGATTCACATGAGAGGTTTTGGAAGTCAGCTCTTTGTCGAAACAGAACTCCAAGTGTTCCTCACACAGAGGGTTTGAAAAGTGCTTGCTCAAGATTTGTGATGAAGCATGAATAGAATTTTAGACTAGAAAGCATAGATAGCTAGAGGAGGGTACTTAGGCATTCTTGTATATCCAATTGGCCAAAGAAAAATGAAAGCCAAATAACAACAATTGGATATCCTCGAATGAGAAAAGATATGCATACCAACATGCTCACACAATAAGATGTCAAATGAAATCATGGCAAACATGCATAACTACTCTAGTATCTACCAAGCACTTTGGCGATGACGGAGTCATCTCTATATGAGTATATTGACTTAGAAACCAAGTAAGAATACTTGATCATAGGTCATACTCATCGTTTAAGCACAAGTGGGGTTACCACTTTTACATAAAGCATTTAATGTGTTCACATCTTTTAGAGATGCTTTAACTCAAGTCTTAGAGTAAAGCTCCCCCTTGATGTGACATCCCCCCTAAGAGGGTTAAACTAACCTTGGGTTTTCCCGTAGAAGACTTCATGTGGGTGAGGTAGTAGTGGATGCTCATTGTTGATGAAGATCATCTTGAGTTGGGAGCAATCCTTGTTGTTTCGTACTCTTCTCACCTACACGGGTTAGTCCCACACAAGGAACAAATACAAGGATATCTATGGACATGGAGTGAAATGCATACATGATAATGTCCATTGATTCTTTTATTACCTTGTCCCTTGCTTACCTTTGAGGGAATGTGTGACTCCTTGAACTAATGCATAAGGTTGGAGTTGATTGCAAATAGTCATTGGCAACTGTCGGCGTTCTGGGATCGGGGGTACCGAGACCTGCCTGCCTGCGGCCCAACGCGTAGCCCACTATGGCTACCCTGTACGGCCTGGTGACAAAACCCCTCAAAACAAGACCCTCGTGAGGAGCGGAGACCTCTAGAGCAGCGGCCTCCCCAGGCCGCGTCCCGAGGAGCGGAGATTCCTATGCAGTGCCCGGCCTCAGGAGGCTGCGCTGACGTAGGCCATGACGACCAAGGCAGGCGGGCGCCAGTGGCGCAGCGGAGACAGTTTCCTCTTTCGTGCTAAGGAGGCAAGGACAGACATGGGTTCCCAAGGAACCCCCCAAAGGTTTCCGTTCCAGTGCAACAAGACCAAGACCACGGGCTCGGTAGGACGGATGTCATCGCCGAGCCCACCTCGGCGTCATGCCAGGAGCTTTGCAGGCGAAGACCACCTTTAGTCAGGATAAGTTGTACCTCCTATCCCCCTTTAAATTTGGCCGTTGTGGGATCCCTTCCCACCAGAGCGATACGGGAAGTGGACCGAGGCCTGCTATAAATAGGGACTAGCCACCACCGTAGAAGGGGATCGGATACTCCCACACCGAAGAGCCCTCGCGAGGTCCCTCAGCCACTGTACTAGTTCATCAACGAACCTCCACATGAGGCCAATCCACCAAAGCAGGAGTAGGTTTTTACACCGCAAGGTGGCCCGAAGCTGGGTAAATCTCTCGTGTCCATCTTCTTGCGCTCTCACACATCTTCGGCACGGTCTGGTTGTAGAGCGGCAGGCTTGAGACTTGAGATGGTTGGGATCTTCGCACACGCCCCAGAGTTCGAACCTTCTTGGGTCTGCGGAGCCCCGAATCTGACATTTGGCACGCCAGGTAGGGGCATGTCGGAGCTTCACCATCACCAGTCATGTCTCACCCTCGCCACGTCGTCCCCATGGCGGGCACTGTCCACAAGGCTTGGCAGCCCGCGACCTGTGGGGATGCCGCGGTCTGTCAGGCTGTGCCCGCGGTCGCTTGTATCCTTGGCAGGTCGCAAGCGCCCACGTCTGGACGCCATGTCAAGCAGTTCCTTCGCCAGGCGGGTGCAGTTCAGCCACGGCTTGAGGCCCCGTAGAGCAGGGCGAAGCCGGAGACCGACATCACCTTTGACTCTAGGGACCATCCCAGGACGGCGATCACTGCTGGTGCACTCCCCATGTTGTGCACGCCCACCATCAGTAACATTGCGGTCACCAAGACCCTCATCGATGGCGGTGCCGGCCTCAACGTCCTTTCCGTGGAGGCCTTTGACATGCTCCAGATGCCCTACGACCAGCTCGCGCCCTCCAGGCCCTTCTCACGGGTGGTCGGGGGCTCCGCCACCTCCCTGGAGCAGGTGCGCCTCCCCGTCACCTTCGGCACCCGCGACAACTACCGCGCCGAGATGATCGACTTCGACATGGCCCACATTGGCCTCCCGTACAACACCAGCCTGGGATATCTGTCCCTCGCCAAGTTCATGTCTGCAACGCACCCAGGCTACAACATCATCAAGATGCCTGGCAGCCGCGGTATCATCACCTTGGCTGGAGACACCAAGGACGCGGTTCGTCTAGAAGGCTGCGGCGGCCTCGCGCCCTGACGCCGAGAGCGTCGCGCGCGAGGAAGGAGGTATCTCCCCCCGGAGAGCATCGCGCAAGCTTTGGAGGCCGCACCCGCGAAGAAGAAGCAGTTGTTCTCTCAGGCCCGGGCTGAGACGAAGCAGGTGCCCGCTGACGACGGAGCCCGGGCCACACCTTCACCATTGGTGCCGGCCTTCCCGGAGCAGGTGAAGGCACTGGTGGACTTCCTCCACGCGAACAAGGACGTGTTTGCGTGGGAGGCACGCGACCTAACCGGCGTCCCGAGAGAGGTGATCCAGCACCACCTGAGGGTGCGCCCCGATGCGCGTTCGGTGAAGCAAAAGGCGAGGCGACAGGCACAAGAGAAGCAAGCGTTCATCGTCCAGGAGGTACGGCATCCAAGTTGGCAGGCCAACCCGGTGATCGTCCCCAAGAAAGGAGGGAAGGAACGCATGTGCGTCGACTTCATGGGCCTCAACAAGGCTTGTCCTCACGACCCCTTCCCGCTCCCGCGCATCGATCAGATCGTAGACTCCACCGCCGAATGCGATCTATTGTGCTTCCTGGACGCCTTCTCGGGCTACCACCAAATCAAGATGGCGGTGGAGGACGTCGAGAATACGGCCTTCCTCTCCCCGTGCGGTGTGTACTGCTACGTTTGCATGCCTTTCGGGCTGCGGAATGCCAGTGTGACCTTCCAGCGGTTGATGCGCATCACCCTGGGGCAGCAGCTCGGAAGGAATGTGGAGGCATACGTCAATGACATCGTGGTCAAGTCGCGACAGGTGAAGACCCTGATCGAGGACCTGGAGGAGACATTCGCCAGCTTGCGCCTAGTGAGCCTGAAGCTCAACCCGGAAAAGTGTGCCTTTGGGGTCCCATCCGGCAAGCTACTCGGTTTCTTGGTATCGCACCGAGGAATCGAGGCCAACCCGGAGAAGGTCAAAGACATTGGGAAAATGAGCTCGCCTCGGACCCTCGAGGAAATACAGAAGCTGGCGGGTTGCGTGACCTCTTTGGGACATTTCATCTCGAAGCTGGGCGAGCGCACTCTCCCCTTCTTCAAGCTCATGAAAAGGAAGGGCCCTTTCGAATGGACTCCGGAGGCGGATGCGGCCTTCGAGGACCTCAAGCGGTATGTCACGAGCCTGCCCCCAAGAGAAGCAAGCATTCATCGTCCAAGAGGTCTGCAAGTTGCAAGAAGCCGGTGTTATTCAGGAAGTGTGATACCCGGATTGGCTGGCCAACCTTGTGATTGTCCCCAAGAAGGGTGGGAAGGAGCGCATGTGTGTCGACTTCACGAGCCTCATCATCCAATCTTTTATTCTGGTCATATTTTCAGTTTGTGAACCAACTATATTTTATATTGCTTAAATATTTCTGAAACTTTATCAGGGCATGTTTCTACCTATATAACTTGCCTCCACCAAATTTGAGCTCATTTCATTTAGCCAAATTCTCTCAATATTTTTCCCAAGTTTCTCTCTAGAGAAGAGCATTGTGAAGGAAGTACCACTTTGGAATGTCCAAATGGTATCAAATTTTTACAGCGCCTTCCTATGCCCAAATGACTATCCTCCACCAAATTGCAGCTCAATCCATTCAATCATTTGAGCTCACCAGGACATGACCCTTACCATAGAACCTCCCTACACCAAATTTTATCTGATTTTAATGTAGCCAATTTTCATCAATATTTTTCCTAAATGTCTGTTATGTGGAGAGCATTGTGAAGGAAGTACAATTTATATTTATCCAAATGGTATGAAATTTGTACAGTTCCTTCATATGCCCAGATTACCATCCTCCTCCAAATTGCAGCTCAATACAAGCATCTATGTGGGCCCAGCATCAATTTCTATTTTCTGTCCAAATAAGAGCATTGCCAAGGAAGTACCACTTTGGCATGTACAAATGGTATAAATTTTTTACAGTGCCTTCCTATGCCCAAATTACTATCCTCCACCAAATTACAACTCAATCCATTTATTCATTTGAGCCCAGCTTCAACATTCATATTTCTGTCTAGTGTGGTATTTTGTAAAGCAAGTGCCACTTAGGCTCCTCCATTTGAGCTGAAAATTTGCCAAGACAGTCTCCTTAGTAGATGATCATCCTCAGCCAAAACCCAGACCCATTGGTCATGTTCATTTCCCCCACCGCTAATCAAACACTTGGCTGCTAATTCATGTTTGAGCTTAGTTTAGTCTCCTCGTGAGATTCTTCTGTTGCATTCTTCTTCCTAGCACCTACCGAGGGAGTGCCCAACCCGTCAGACATGCCTAGGCTGCCCAGAACGCGTGGCAACGCTAAGGTCACGCGGTGACCATGCGGCTGGCGTGCCAGTTTGCGCGCTCTGGAGTTGGGGCCATCGTCCATCGTCCAAACCTCGACGTCGCACCACCAAACCATGTATCTCTGATTAAATAGATACTTATGTACCTATAAATTATTTTTGGAAAAAATAAAGAGAAAACTATAAGGCGGCTGCAGTTCAAATTTGACCCGCTTCCTACTGAATCGGTGGAAATTTGTCTTTTTCACCAGAGGTGGATAAAAGCTTTTGACACCAAAACATTTGGTCAATTATACATTAAATATGGACTAATAATTTAGAAAAATGATTTGGTCCAATTTTGCAATAAATATATGGTAGGTCCTTCACAAAAAAACTCATTTTGGGCACTCGAAAAATGGAAAATGAATTTTTCGTCCAAAGAAAATGAAAAATTCCTTAGGCAACATTGTTTTCCATTCCAAAATGCGCCCTTTTGCACAATATTATATCATTTGAACAAACTATGCCATGAATATGCCCATAAGATTGATCATTTGGATTGAAAGTCATGAATCTTCACACATGATAGCTCATTTATGAGAAGACTTTTTAAAAATAATTGATGTATTACAAGTTTATTATTTTACCTGGTAACTTTTTCACATATAACGACACAATGCGAAGGCTTTCCATTTTTTTATTTTTTTATTTTTCATGCCCATTTCAAAATGTAGTCAAAATGGCAGGCATGACCGTTCCTAGCTAGTGCTTGAATCTTAGAAAACTTTTGGTCTTTTTATGATTAAATAGATACTTATGTACCTATAAATGATTTTCGGAAAAAATAAAGAGCAAACTATAAGGCACCAACAGTTCAAATTTGACCCGCTTCCACCTGAATCGACGGAAATTTGTCTTTTTCACGAGAGGTGGATAAAAGCTTTTGACACCCAACCATTTGGTCAGTTGTACATTAAATATGGTATAATGATTTATAAAAATGGTGTGGTACCTTTTTGCAACAAATATTTGGTAGGTCCTGCACAAAAAAACTCATTTTGGGCACTCGAAAAATGGAAAATGAATTTTTCGTCAGAAGAAAATGAAAACTTCCTTAGGCAACATTGTTTTCCATACCTAGATGCACCTTTTATGCAGAATATGAGATCATTTGAACAAACTATGCCATGAATGTGGCCATAAGATTGATCATTTGAACAAGCTAAGAGAGCATCGGTTCTATGCAAAGTTCTCCAAGTGTGAGTTTTGGCTCAATTAAGTGGTGTACCTTGGACATGTCATCTCTGTCGAGGGAATTAAAGTGCACCCTGAGAAAGTTGAGGCAATTGTGAAGTGGAAGCCTCCTCAGAATGTCAAGCAGCTTCGAAGCTTCTCGGGCTTGCAAGTTACTGCAGAAGATTCGTGGAGAACTTCTCACAAATTGCTAAGCCTTTGTCCAACCTCCTTCAGAAGAGTGTCAAGTATGTGTGGAATCCTGAGTGTGATGTGGCATTCAATACACTCAAGGAAAAGCAGACTTCAGCTCCAGTTCTCACTCCTCCAGATGAATCCAAGCCTTTCCAAGTGTTCTGTGATGCTTCCCTTCAAGGTCTTGGTGGTGTTCTTATGCAAGATAAGAAGGTTGTGGCTTATACCTCGCGTCAGCTGAAGCCTAGCAAGAAGAACTACCCCACTCATGATCTTGAGTTGGCGGTAGTTGTTCATGCTCTGATGACCTGGAGACATCTATTGTTGGGAAGACCAGTTGAAGTGTTCACCGACCACAAGAGCTTGAAGTACATTTTCACTCAACCCAATCTTAATCTTCGGCAAACACGTTGGGTGGAAATGATCCAGGAGTACAATCCAAGCATTGAGTATACTCCTGGAAAAGCAAATGTCATTGCAGACGTGTTGAGAAGAAAGGCGTACTGCAACAGTCTTATCCTCAAGCCTCTCCAACCCGAGCTTTGTGAAGCATTCTAGAAGCTCAATCTCCAAGTTGTTCCTCAAGGATTTCTTGCCAATCTCCAAGTCTCTCCGACTCTAGAAGATCAAATTCACCAAGCTCAGCTTCTTGATGCTATGGTGAAGAAAGTGAAGAAGGGTGTGGCCAAGAGCATTCCAAAGTATAAGTGCTTCCGTCTTGATGACAAAGATACCTTGTTCTTCAAGGACCGTCTGGTGGTTCCAAAAGGTGATCTCAGGAAGGTTATCATGGATGAAGCACATAATTCCCTCCTCTCAATTCATCCAGGAAGTTCCAAAATGTATCAGGACCTCAAGCAAACCTTCTGGTGGACTCGTATGAAACGTGAGATTGCTCAGTTTGTGAACGAGTGTGATGTTTGTCGCAGAGTGAAGGCGGAACATCAACGTCCAGCAGGCCTCCTTCAGCCTTTGCCCATCCCAGAGTAGAAATTCGATCATGTTGAAATGGATTTCGTCACTGGGTTTCCTAAGTCCAAGAGAGGGAACGATGCCATCTTCGTGGTCATCGACAAGCTCACCAAAGTTGCCCACTTCCTTCCGGTCAAAGAATCTATCTTGGCAGCTCAGCTAGCAGAGATGTACACGTCAAGGATAGTTTCTTTGCACGGTATCCATCAGCTCATATCCTCAGATCGTGGAAGCATCTTCACTTCCAAGTTTTGGGATTCCTTCCAGACTGCAATGGGGACCAATCTCTGTTTCAGCACGGCTTTCCATCCTCAGACTAGTGGTCAAGTTGAGAGAGTCAATCAAATCCTTGAAGATATGCTCAGAGCTTGTGTGATTTCTTTTGGCATGAAGTGGGAAGATTATCTCCCGTTTGTTGAGTTCTCATACAACAATAGCTCCCAAGCAAGTTCCGGCAAAGCTCCTTTCGAGATTCTCTATGGCAGGAAGTGTCGTACCCCGCTCAATTGGTCTGAAACCGGTGAGCGTCAAATCCTTGGTAATGACATGATCACTGAAGTAGAAGAAATGTGCCATGTCATTCGTGAAAATCTCAAGGCAGCTCAATCTCGTCAGAAGAGCTATTATGATAGCAAGCATCAAGACATGACCTTCCAGATCGATGATTTTGTCTATCTCGGAGTGTCTCCCATGAAGGGCACTCAACGCTTTGGCATCAAAGGAAAGCTTGCTCCTCGCTTTGTGGGTCCTTTCAAGATTGTGGGCAAGAGGGGTGACCTTGCCTACCAACTCGAGCTTCCTCCCAATTTCTCAAATGTGCGTGATGTGTTTCACGTCTCTCAGCTTCGGAAGTGTTTCAAGACTCCCGAGCGCACCGTTGATCTCCAAGACAATGATCTCCAAGCAGACCTATCCTATCATGAGCATCTAGTTGCTATCCTTGAAGAAACTAAGCGTAAGAATCGCAACAAGTCAATCAAGTTTCTAAAGGTGAAGTGGTCACATCACTCCGTCAAAGAAGCCACTTGGGAACGAGAGGACCATCTCCGTTCCGAATTTCCCGAATTCTTCCGTTCCTAGATCTCGGGACGAGATCCTCATGTAGTGGGGGAGAGTAGTAACAGCCCAAGTGTATTCATTCCAACCTTTGTTATATTCTATGTATGAACCTTCATGTTGTGCTTGTGACTTGAGTAATATATTTTTGCTTCATGTCAATTCTTGCATCATGGCATCATAGCATCATTCATGTTGTGCATCATGCTTTCCTCTTGTGGTGATGTTATGTGAGTGTGTGTTTTTGTGGTGTGGTGTGTGAGAGGTTCATGTGTTGTCTTGGTTAGAAAACCCCCTCCTCAACTTCTATATAAAAAAACTATGCCAAACTCTCTCTTTTCAAATATTTGCAGCATGTGGAAATTTTACTTGCTCAATTATTTCTATAAAAATGTTGCACCTTTTCTATATTTTCTGTTGAGAATTATGAATTAACTCCCCTTCATGAATTATTAACTTTTCATTTGTTTCTCCACAAAACAGATGCCTAAGTTAATTTTATGTGGATTATTTGTTTGCTCTATAAATGCCCAGACCATTTTTATAAACTAATGCACATTTTTGTGATTCCAAATATGTTTTTATTTTATCCAAGAACATCTCTCCCTTTCTTTGAGTTTTCTTTGCTTCGTGTTTTAAAAATAAAAGGGAAAACGTTTTCTGGGAGAGAGAGAGAGAAGTAGAGCCGCTTGGGCCTTGCCTTCTCCTCCCTGGCCCACCTTGCTCCCTCCCGCAAGCCCAGCACGCTCTAGGGGCAGCCCAGCCTGCTTCCTCCCTGCTCAAGTCATCGTTCCTCTATACGGCGCGCATCCGAGCAGTCCACGTCGGTGTCCATTCGATTTGATGGTCGTCCGGCGCTGTAGAGCCCTATAAATCATGTCCTAACCCTAGCCCCGACATCTCTCGTTCCATTCCTCCCTCCTCCTTGCCTCGCCGCCGCCAGGTAAGCATCTCTAAGCTTCCGCTGTCGCCATGCTCCCGGTGCTCCGGCCGAGCTCGCGCTCGTGCTCGGGGTGACTTCCCCGCCTCGCCTCCGTCGATCTGGTGCCACTGGAAAGGTTGCCCCGCACGCCTTCTTCTTCCCCGAAGTCCGAGGGAGCGCCAAGGCCGAGCTAGCCGCCGTCCAAGCCCCCTGTCTGTCGGTGTCAAAACCAGCGGATCTCGGGTAGGGGGTCCCGAACTGTGAGACTTGGATCGATGGTAACAGGAGACGAAGGGGACAAGGTTTTACCCAGGTTCGGGCCCTCCTATGGAGGTAATACCCTACGTCCTGCTTGATTATATTGATTGTATGGGGATTACAGAGTTGATCTACCTCGAGATCAAGTAACTAAACCCAAGATGTGTTCTCTTGTCCTACAACCTAAAACCCTCCGGCTTATATAGACGCCAGGGGTCCCTAGGGTTTACACATGGTCGGTTACACGTCGAAGGGATAAACATGCCTATTCACTACTCCAAACGTGGAGAACAAGCCACAATTCTCGAAGCTTCCTCCTTGGAGACGAGGTCTTCAATCCTTCCAGTATTCGGCAAGTGGCCCATATAGTCCGGCCTATAAGCAATAGGTCAACCTCCCGAGGACCCCTTAAACCAGGACTCCCTCAGTAGCCCCCGAACTAGCCTCCAACGCCAAGGGTCCAAGCTCCAGATGCTTCAAATGATTAGCGTCTTCGGCTTGCGAGGCGAGTTCCTTTCTCCGAACAATGATCGGCCGAGTAAGTTCGGCCTCCGTCGACGTGTAATTTCCCCGATCATAGACCGTCCGAACACCATGAGTAATCGGCCCTGAAGGCCAAACGTCAGGGAGTAAGTTGTGATTTCTGACAACCTTTCAGAAGAAAAGTCACGGCCCACTACGACCACTGAACCAGTCGTAAAGACTCGATTCGCGGTTCGAGGCCGTTTCCACCAGCACGATCCATCAATGCACAGATCGTGCCCCGTTTTACACGGGATATGTTTAATCATGCGCATATAACGGCACGCACGCCTTGGGAAGCGGAGAGATTCACGGCGCCGTGAAGGGAGGCTAACCAGCAGCAAGCTTCAATAAAAGGAGAAGAAAACCCCAAGGCTTATCCGCACTCCCCATTCGCACCCCCTGCTTCCCCAATCTTCCAGAGCCCAGATCTAGGTTTTCCATCCCTCCCCCTCCAAGCTCAGCCATGGCCGGCTCAGGCTCCAGCGGCAAATGGGAGGCTTCCTCGGTCACAGACCAGGACATCCGGGACCTCAAGGAGGCCGGCTACCTCCCTGCTAATGTCTTCCACTGCGCCGCAGAGGAGGGCCAGGTGATCACCACCCCCAAACCAGGCAAGAGGGTGGTCTTTGTCCCTCACTTCATCCGAGGATTGAGCTTCCCGCTCCACCCCTTCGTGAGGGGCCTCATGTTCTTCTACGGCCTCGACTTCCACGACCTCCCGCCGAACTCTTTCATGCATATATCGGCTTTCATCATAGTCTGTGAGGCTTTCTTGCGAGTCGAGCCACGCTTCGGACTGTGGCTCAAGATCTTCAACATCAAGCCGAAGTGTGTCGCCGGCGCACATGCAGACTGCGGCGGGGCGGTCATCGGCAAGCTTCCGCGTGCAGTGTGGCCATCCGGCACCTTCATCGACACCATCAAGACTTGGCAAAAAGAGTGGTTTTACATCACCGAGCCAAGGGAGGAGGACGGAACTGTTCCTGTCGAATTCAGATCTGGCCCCCCGACCAGATTGACCTCATGGGTCCGAAAGGGCCTCGACTAGGGGTCGGATACAGAGGTGGAGGACCTGTAGATGGGCATCGCCTCCTTGATCAGGGAGGGAGTCGGCCTGACCAACGTGGTCCAGGTTATGCTTCGGCGGCGCATCCTCCCCTGCCAGCGTCGGAGTTCTCCTTTGTGGAATTATCGGACTGACGACGATCCTACAGTTCGTCAACTCTTCTGTACCACGCGGGAGAAGCTATGGAAGGCGCTGTTCAAGGCGCAGGAGAACTGGCCGGGCAAGAAGGAGGACAAGGGCTTGAGCGCCATCAAGCCCCCACCCGAGGCTTCGTCGACGGCAGCGGCTACTAACGCTGCCGAGCTAGAGGAGCTAAATAGGAAGCTCAAGAGCTCCGAAGATGAGCTTGATGCTCTAAACAAAAGATTCGACGAGGCGCAAGGTAAGTCAAATTGGAGTATTCTTCATTACCGTACTGTCAATGCAGTGTTTTTTTATATGCTTAATGCTCGCGCAGCCTCGGTGAAGGAGATTGAGAAGCTCAAGGCCGAGCTTGAGAAGGCCAAGCAGGAGGTTGTGGTGGAGAAGGCGGCGGCCAAAGAAACAGCTGCCGCGCTATCCGCCCTAAGAGCCACCAGCGACAAGCACGAGGCTTGGGTGGAGGAAATCCAACAGGAGCTCAAGGACGTCGGGCTAAAGTGCGAGGACCTGGAGCGGAAGGGCAAGGAGCAGGCCACCGAACTATCCACCCTAAAAACCAATCTCCAAAAGGAGCGGCTGGATAGGCGGTCATTTGAAGAGGAGGTCAACCAGGCCAAAGCTATCATGGATGGTAAGCCGTATTCATTGCAGTGTATCTTCGGGGATAGCAAGTTCGAGTTGCTTACCCAAGTATGGCGTTCCTCAGGCGCCTGCTCGGACCTCCAGAAGATCACGACGGACGCGAAGCAGTTCTATGCTTCGTGGGGAGAAGGAGATGAAGCTCGGCTATTCTGGGCACAGTTCGAAGCCCCCGAGCGCTCTCCTCTCCTTATCGAGCAGCTGAAACAGCTGATGGAGCTGCACCGGATGGCGGAGCCGGCCATGAAGGATCTCTTCATCCGGCTATGGCCCAATGAGCCACTACCGGGCAACTACTTCGGCCTGGTGCAGAAGCTGAGCGACGCCTTGCCCCGGATCGACGCGCTAAGGCAATCCTCCTGTATCGCGGGGGCTCGGATGACCTTTGCGAAGGCCAAGGTGCACTGGCCGGGGCTGGATCCAATGAAGGTAGCCACCGCCCCTCCGCCTCCTGGGAAAGGACATAGGCGCCCCGAGCTGTACTTCTCCGGAGTAATGGAGGGTGCTCGGGCAATAGAGGCGCAATGTTCGAGAGAAAATGAGTATGAGTAAACGCTTATGTAATATGTCCGAAGACCTTTTAACGCGTTAATATCAAAGTTGCATGGTTTTATCATGCCTTTCATGTTTTGCATCCTTTATAACTCCTGTGTGGCCGTTGAAACTGAAAGCTGCGAGTCGTCGGCTGCAGCCCCCACGTAGATACTACATGGGGTGTCTCTGCCAATCGCACTATAACCCTTAGCCGAGCTATCGGTACTCAAAGGCGGAAGTGTGAGGCGGACAAGGCAATCAGACCATAATGCTTTATTGCTTTCACTTAGCCGTAGGGGCGCGAGAAAGGAGTGCGGGGCTGATGACTAGCCCCCAGGCGTTTGTGATGTTCGGATGAACCGCAGCCAAAGCCTATATCACCTGGTTTGTACTAACACCAAACCCATCGTATGACACGGAATAACCTCTGACGAGATTTAGTTAAGCTCGGATTCGCAGACCGGTTCTCGCATACCATGACAGTCAGTTTTCGGCTTTCTCCGCTGAGGCGCTTAACCAGACTAGCCGGAAGCACAATCGCAGCGGTGCTCCCTTTGCCCTTTTAGCCGAACGAGCGGAACATAAAGGGGCAAGCATAGGAGCCGGGCAACCCAACTATTGACCCAAGACATAGTTCGGAACCAATGCATATACAGCAGAATTCCAAGACGCCGAACATTGAAGCAGTTGTGATTAGGGCGATTTTTAAGGTCGAGCACCCGGTCTATTAGCCGGTTGCATCGTAAAGTATACCAAACAGGTTCATGAGAAGAGGGAGAAAACAGAGAGTGTTGCGAAAAGGGACAACAAAGAGATAATGTATGATATATCTGCATTTAACTCAACAACTCTTATTAATCAAAATTGCCGATGCAACTGTTTACAGGTATTTGATAAATGTAATAGAAGCTTTACAGGAGAGGTTGTACCAAGGGCCTTCGATGGATGACCTGACGTCCTTGATGTGCCCTGTCGCTTATCCGCTCCTGCGTCTCCTAAGGAGGTGTATGCCTTTATGGGCTTTGCTTGTTCGGCGAACGGACCTTGAAGAAAGAGTCTTGAGAAGTCGCCAAAGTATGGATGAGCTTGACGCCCTTACCAGGTACTTTATGGTACCTGTAGTATGTCCGAGGACGTGTTTGACGGTGATTGTTCGGTCAAGCCGAACACCTACCCTCTAATAGTTTTTTCCCCATCGCTGCCCATGGAATTTTGAGCACGAAGTTGTGCCTCCTTGGCACGTACTTTGCCGGTTCTAGGGCCGTGCGATGGGGGGCGAGTCCCTATTTATGGAGAGAGGAAGGCTCTGGTACTTCGGATTGAGATCGAGCTCGCTTCCCAGCTTTGGGTGCCTTTACGGCATATGTCGGCATTTGCCAATCATCGGTGTAATGGAATTCGGCCGCCAGGGCCAACGCATGGTCCTCAGTTCGGAGGGAGCGCTCTGTGTTGCCATTGACTGTGATGACCCCCCTAGGGCCGGGCATCTTGAGCTTGAGGTATGAGTAGTGCGGGACGGCGTTAAAGCGAGCAAACTCTGTACGGCCGAGCAGGGCGTGGTAGCCGCTGCGGAAAGGTACGATGTCGAAGATCAAGTCCTCGCTTCGAAAGTTATCGGGCGAGCCGAACACAACTTCCAGGCTTACGGAGCCCGTGCACCGGGCTTCAATGCCTGGGATCACTCCTTTGAAAGTAGTGTTGCTGGGCTTGATCCTTGATGGATCTATGCCCATCTTTTTCACCATATCTGAGTAAATCAGATTGAGGCTACTTCCACCGTCCATGAGGACTTTAGTGAGGTGGTACCCATCTATGATCGGGTCTAGGACGAGTGCGGCCGAACCCCCGTGATGGATACTGGTCGGATGGTCGCGTCGATCGAAAGTGATCGGATATGCCGACCATGGGTTATACTTTGGGGCTACAGGCTCTATGGCATAGACATCTCGAAGGGCGCGCTTTCTCTCCTTTTTGGGTATATGAGTGGCGTAGATCATGTTTACTGTCTTTACCTCGGGAGGGAATTTCTTTTGTTCGCCACCGATCGGACCACGAGGCTCGTCCTCGTCCTCGCTGCGTGGGCTCTTGCCTTGGTCCTCGGTTGTGAGCTTGCCGGCCTGTTTGAACACCCAACAGTTGCGGTTGGTGTGGTTAGCGGGATTCTCTTGAGTGCCGTGGATCTGGCAAGGCCTCTCTAGGATCTTGTCCAGCAGGGTGGGTCCATCATGTTTGCCTTTAGGAGGCTTCTTCCGCTGCCCAGGTCAGGAATTGCGGAAGCCGGCGTTAACAGCCGTGTCATCGGCATCACTATTATTGTGCCGGCGCTTGTTCTTATTGCGCTTCGGTTTCCCGTTTCCGTCCCGAACTTCAGAGGTTCCGGGGTCTTCGGGGTTATGGCTACGTCTAGCTAGCCAGTTATCCTTGCCCACGCAAAAGCGGCTCATGAGTGATGTGAGGGCGGACATTGTCCTTGGTTTGTCCTGGCCGAGCTATCGAGCCAGCCATTCATCCCGAATATTATGCCTGAAGGAGGCTATAGCTTCGGCGTCCGGGCAGTCTACGATCTGGTTCTTCTTGGTCAGGAAAGGATTCCAAAATAGTCGTGCGGACTCTCCTGGCTTCTGAACAATGTTGCTTAGATCAGAGGAGTCCGGCGGCCGAACATAAGTGCCCTGGAAGTTAGATCGGAATGCCTCTTCTAGGTCCTCCCAGCACCCAATAGAGTTTTTGGGGAGGCTATTTAGCCAGTGCCGAGCTGGCCCCTTGAGCTTCAGGGGTAAGTATTTGATGGTGTGGAGATCATCTCCTCGTGCCATGTGGATGTGGAGGAGGAAATCCTCAATCCATACGGTTGGGTCAGTTGTCCCATCGTATTGCTCTATGTTTACGGGCTTAAACCCTTCCGGGAACTGATGCCGCATCACCTCGTCCGTGAAGCACAGTGGGTGGGCGGCGCCTCTGACCCGAGCTATGACGCGTCGGTGATCGGTGTCTGTCCTAGCTCGGGTTCGTTCCCGATCTTCATTGCGGTCGAACCAAGGCCGGTACCCTTCCCGTCTATCGGGTGAGTATCCTCTAGATCCGTAGATGGATCGCGTACGCCCTGCTCTATAGTCCAAGTCGTGTCGCAGGTCGAACCTGTCATCGGGCTCTAGTGGCTCCGTTCCCCGTCTATGGGGTATCGTCGGCCTATAGCCAGTATCGTTGGCCGTCCTGTCTCGTCCTCGAGGAGGGCGGTCTGGCTTGTCGTATGGGGTATGCTTGGGAGACGGCGTATCAGTGAGCTCGTCATCGAATTGTGGCAGCAGCCTTCTGCGTGGGTAGCTCTTAGGTTGGTCCGATAGACCGGTGCCATATCCTTCCTCAGCCGAGAGGACTCTCGTCCATCGGTCGTTGAGGTCGTCTTGTTCGGCTTTGAGCTGCCGCTCTTTTGCTTTCAGGCTGTGATCCGTGGATATGAGCTGTTGCCTGAACAGCTCTTGATCTGCAGGATTGTCGGGGATGGAAAAGTCATCGGCTTCCGCATTGTCCTCCCCCTCGATAGAGCGGAGGTAGTCGTCATCCTCGGGATCATCTGGATCATCAGGGTTGCGATGGTCTTCGGGCCTCTCCTGACCCTCTAACGGGTGTTCGGGGATCTCGGGACCGCCGATGTCTTCCGGGGTATCTCCGTCCCCGGTGCCATTGATAGATTTTCGCCCCTTTTTTCCTTTGGACCGTTTATGCGGCTTTTGGCGTCTTGACGACGCTTCATCCGATTTATCGCCGTTGTTTTTCAGAGTGTCCACCATGTAGACGTCGTATGTAGAGGTGGCAGTCCACTGCCCGGTCTTAGTGGGGTTGACGGCGTGATCTTCCTCATCCATGTACTCTGCTTCCTCGGAAGCATAGTCTAGCATGTCGGTTAAATCCTCGATAGTGGCTATCAAGTGGGTGGTGGGTGGGACGAAAAATCCGTGCTGACCCGTCTGACGTCCGATCTGAGAATAGATCGGGGTTGGGTCGTCGTTGATATTCATCGACGAGATCCGATCTAGAGCCTCGTCGAGTATCGAGAGCCCGATCGGACCGGTCTGCGCAGAGCCTCCGGAGTGAACCTCCAATGCGTCCGTGCAGGGAGAGTGTTCGGCAAGAACTGATGTCCGGAAGTCGGGCACTATGACCTGATCCAGACTGAAAGTCTAGCCCTCGCCGGAGTAGATCCCATGGGCGGAGCCGAAAGATGGGTCTGGGGTTAAAGCCTCAGAGTCTTCGGGCATGGCAGGTGAGACTGCGAGCCCGGTTAGTGATAGATCGCCTCGAGAGTCTACGGAGAACTCTAAGTTCCCGAATCTGACCTCTTGATCAGGGGCAAAACTTCCGACGCGGCCTAGATGGCCGGTCGGGTCGGCGTGCAGCACTATGCTGCCGGAATCAAAGATCTGTCAAGGGACAAAAGTGCCCGTATTGCGGACCTCTTCGTTGATGACTAGGCGAGCCATCGATTCCTTCTGACGATCACAGCGGAACTCTCAATGAAAGCACCAATGTCGGTGTCAAAACCGGCGGATCTCGGGTAGGGGGTCCCGAACTATGAGACTTGGATCGATGGTAACAGGAGACGAAGGGGACAAGGTTTTACCCAGGTTCGGGCCCTCCTATGGCGGTAATACCCTACGTCCTGCTTGATTATATTGATTGTATGGGGATTACAGAGTTGATCTACCTCGAGATCAAGTAACTAAACCCTAGATGAGTTCTCTTGTCCTACAACCTAAAACCCTCCGGCTTATATAGACGCCAGGGGTCCCTAGGGTTTACACATGGTCGGTTACTCGTCGAAGGGATAAACATGCCTATTCACTACTCCAAACGTGGAGAACAAGCCACGATTCTCGAAGCTTCCTCATTGGAGACGAGGTCTTCAATCCTTCCAGTATTCGGCAAGTGGCCCATATAGTCCGGCCTATAAGCAATAGGTCAACCTCCCGAGGACCCCTTAAACTAGGACTCCCTCACCGTCTGCTTCCTCTTCTCGGACCGGAGACACGCCGGAATTCGTCTGCTCGTCACCGTCGCCTCGTCGTGCCCTGCTCCGCCCCTTCATGTCCTATGTAGGGTGGTATGACCCTTCCTTCCATTCCCCTCGCCCGTTGCATCGTTAGCATCTCGTGCGCATAGATCCAGTGGTGTCATCTACGTGCTCTCCATGCTCTGGTTGTAGTTGCAGTGTATGCATATTTTTTCGCGCTTATGTTCTTGCTCGCCTGTACGTAGGGATGGCAATGGGTACCCATTACCCACGTACCCTGTGGGTAAAAACCCTATTAGGGTAAGGGTATGGGACAAAAATTTACCCATGGGTATATAAATAGGAAAATATGAAACCCATCGGGTAGAGCGGGTACGGGTATGGGATCATATAACCCATACCCACATACCCATGTACGCATATAAAATCTATGTAAACTCAAAATTATCTCTACAATCTACGCTATGTCAAGAATTTGTGAACTGAAAGTGTGTGCCGATGTGTTGTTGTTTATGCTATATGATATTGTTTATATGTGTTGTTGTTATAATCTATTTTTGTAAACTATGTGATATGATGTAGTTTATAACTATACGTTGTTCAAATTGATGTTTTGGAAATATGGGTAATTTTACCCGCGGGTACCCGTCTACCCTGTTGGGTAACGAGTATGGGGAAAAACTATACCCGTTGACGGGTATGGGTAAGGGTGATGGGTAAGCTCAGACGGGACGGGTAAGGGTATGGGGAGGCTCCACCCGTACCCATACCCTGCGGGTGCCATCCCTACCTGTACGTCCTTCCCGTCGTGTTTGCATGAGGGCCTCGCACGCACACGTACACCGCCCCCGGGCTTGCTCTATTTCCGCGCTCCCGGTGCTAGCCGACGTCTCGCATGCGCCCAAGCTCATGGCCACCATGGCCATGGCTATGAGCTTCGGTTGCACCCATCCTCGCCGCGAAGCGAGGGCGGGAATGGATTTCCCCTCCGAATCCGCACCCCCGCCGGAGGTCATGATCGCCGGTGGTCGCCGGTGTTGTCACAGGCGACGTCGTGGACTTCTTCTCCGGTCTGTAGATGGGAACCCGACCTGCCCGCCGAGTGGGTTCTTTTAGCCTAGTGCCCCCACTCTGTTACATCCCCCAAGCCTAGCGTAGTGGTAGCTTGTGTGTGCTTAGCCCGTGAGGACCCGGGTTCGAATCCCCCCGGCGCCTCTTTTTATTCCGACTTATTTTGAGCTGACCAGTGGGCCCATGGCCCACATGTCAACCCCACAGGGCCCCTGGCTCACTACCAGGTGGGTCCTGGTTTTTCTTTTATTTTTGTTTGTGTTTTTTTTCTGTATTTCAGTGATATTTCCTTTAAAGGAAATATTCCTGTTTTTTTTTCAATTCTGGCTATATCCTAGTACATGCCTTATTTGGCATATAAGTGACTATAAATGGCTATGGCATTTCTTGTGTTTGCAATTGTGGAGTTTTACCAACAGGAAGATAGGCATGTGATATATGATTTTGGGGTAGAAAAATTCAGTGAATCCAATGGTGTGGTTGGTTTTGTCATTTGGACATGTTTGCAAAAATGTTGTTTTGTGCTAATATGTCATTTTGTTTTTTTCACATGAATTAATTCTTGCACTATTTGAAAAACTTGTTAACATGAAATATGCTCATTTGTGTATGTGCTAGCCCCTGGTATTTTTGCATGCAATGATAGATCATCATATGGGTGGAATTCTTGATGTCAACATGCCTCTAAAATTGTTTTGTGACTTGTGGGAGCTATACTCCATTCTTTTGCTTGATATTTAGCTCTATTCTTGCTAGATTTTAATTTCCTATCCAGTGTTATCCTTGGAATTCCAAGGAATAGCCCATGGCCTCCCTCATCTTGTGTTTCGTCTCCGTTAACGTTCGTACCTTGCCGTGAATGTACCGTGAGCTACATTACTCTTTTTTCAACGTTCTACATATGCATTTGCATCGATTTTGCATGAAGCCTTCATATTTGCCATGATCATGCATGTTCAAATAACTAAACTTGAGGTTCTGTCCAGAATACTAAAGAACTTAATAAATGTATGAGAAACATGACTAGCTTAGGGTTGCCATGTTAAATACTTCAAATGGATCATGCATCATCTTGTTTGTGCATTGCACCTTTTTTGTATGTTTATTTTGTGCTGTTTCTCTTTGGGTAGATGCGAGTGTAGAGCCTGAGTACGAGGATCCAGGAGAGTACAACTACGAGGACCCAGCTCTTTGTCCCTCTGAAGAACCAACAAGCAAGATGATCATACCCGGATCCCGGCACTATTTTTGCCTTGCTAGATGTCTTGCTTTTACCGTTATGTTTCGTTACCTACCACTTTAACTGTCAGCCTCCTAAATTGCCATGAAAGCCTCTAACCCCTCCACTAACTAGCAAACATTGATTGGCTACGTTACCGCTGCTCAGCCCTTATCTTATAGCATTGCTAGTTGCAGGTGCAAGCTTTCCATGTGTCAACATGGATTTTGGTTATATCACTGTATTTATTGTTATTAAATTTAATGCACATATATATCTGGCAACGGTGGAAGGCTTGGCCTTTTTCCCGGTGTTTTGTTCTGCTTTTGCTGCACTAGTTTCGAGTACCGGTGTTATATTCCATATTTTGCGCTCCTAACATGCCCGGGGTTGTTATGGGGACCCCCTTGACCATTCGTTTTAGATTAAAACTTGTCTGGCAAGACCCAACTTTGGTACTACATTTGCTAAACAACTTAATAAAATTGCATAGGTCATAGCTACCCCGTGGATAATTAATCAACAACTCGGGCCAGTGCTCCTCATGAGTGTTGGTCCAAACTAGAGTCGTGTGCGGGGCCAACCCGGGGAAACTCGGGAGATGTCTATCAGGCCACCGTACGCTGCGCTCATCTGGTCGTGTCCTGAGAATGAGATACGCGGCTCCTATCGGGTTCGTCGACACGTCGGGCGGTCTTGCTGGACTTGTTTTACCTTTCTCGAATGTCTTGCGCGAGGAATTCTGATTTTTCCTCGGGCTATCTCGAGGTTGCGGTTTTCCAGTGGAATTGCCTAGGAAATCACGGGATTCGTGGTCGAGGTTATTCCCGCGGCGTGTGGTTAGTTTGGGATGGATGAGTTGGAGCACCCCTGTAGGGTTAAATCTTTCGGAAAGCCGTGCCCGCGGTTACGTGGCAACATGGAAATTTGTTCAACACCCGGTAATAGTTAACTTGAAGTAAACTCAAATAAAATACACCAACTGTGTGCGTAACTGTGACTGTCTCTGCTCGTGAACATGAATTGAGAGAGAACACGTTGGGTTATAATTGACGTAAGTAGGTGTTCAGGATCGCCTAGTGATCATGTAGTTCATGTCCATCTTACGTAGGCCACCATATTTACATTCATGTTCTCGTAAGTTAGCCACCAAATACATTCTTAGTGCTTGCTGCAGCCTCACCACTTAACCATACCTCACCTAATGGCTTACATAGTTTCGGTACCCGGGTTATGAGATTGCTGAGTCCCCGTGGCTCACAGATTACAACAATACAGGTACAGGTGTTGACGAGTACGTGCCAGATGACTTGTCGCAGCTCCAGTGGGAGTATGATGAAGAACGTAGGCGTATGTATGTTACGTATCCAGACGAGTAGGGAGCTTCGTGGTGGTGATCCTGGGATAGCAAGACAGTTTATCATTGCTTCTTTTATCGTTTGATTTCATCCGTAGCCGGACCCTGTCTTCTGAATGATGTATGAATAATTTGTGTGGACTTGTAAGATAGCTTGTGGAGAGTGTAAGCCAACTCTTATAATCATCTCTTCCTACATGTATGCAATGTTTACTGTACTTGCGAAACGACGAGATGCGCTTCTATCCTCGTCGAGGCCTCGTGCCTTAATAGGGATAGGACCGCATCTTGGGCGTGACAACGGGGTCGTGCCTGGATGGACGACTATGGCTGTTTTCACAAACACCGGGCACACCGTTGTGTCCCCTCATGGATGGTACTTGTGATGGACATCATGAGGGCTGTGTACGAACATGTGGTCGCTTTGTTTAGTGTTGTCCAGGGAAAGATAGTGTTCGGGTGCTTACCTCAGGTATGTAATATACTGCAAGTCGTGGATGACATGAAAGTTCCCTGAGTCTTGTGGGTAAAGTGTGCAACCTCTGCAGAGTGTCAAACTATTCGAATAGCAGTGTTCACGGTCAAGGAGAGTTGGGTGGTGTTGCTTAAAATATGTCTGATGTTTTCACAAAACCTGGTGTGCGTGTGAAATAAAAAGATACTTGAGCTAAGTTAGATGACTTGATGAGATGATTAAACTTGAGTTGTTCCAACTCTGCTTCTATTGATATATGTAACCTCATGATACATGATTTTACAAATGCTAGGACACGATATTGCACTCAAAACTAGCTTTCCGCAAACTACCTACTTAGTGTTATACCATGCATGATTACCTTGTTCCGAACATGGGTTGCTTGCGAGTACATTCAAAAGTACTCATTGGCTTGTCCCTGGTTATTTGCCAGGCATGGAAGAACAGGAATATGGTGAAGAGTACCTTGGTGATGAACATGCGAATTTGGCTGCTTCCCAGGCAGAATGCATGTAGGGTTAAGGCATATGACATGGGTCCAAGTTATCGTTGAAGATTTCCGCTGCGAGTGTTTACTTGATGTCTGGCCTTCATGGCCCTATCTATGTAAGACTTGACCATGACGGTAATATTTGTGTTTGACGATATGTAATGGATGTAAGACTCTTGTATTCAGTTTATGTGTGTTCAGTGAGCATTGATCTTGGGATCATTGTACACGTGCATTCGGTGACTTCGACTTATTAGTCAGGGTCCCCACAGAGCTGGTATCAGAGCCATCTTGACTGTAGGAAGCCCCTAGTTAGCATGAACGTTGGTTAGGAAATGAACTAGTCTCTAGACCCTCCAAATCACCTACAAAACCTATTATGCTCCTATCCCCTTCTGATTTAGCAGACTATAAATCTTTCATACTCATCTTATCCTCTCTTGTCATATTAACCCTCCTCTGACAATCTTGTAGATGGTCATCGCCCCCTTGATACTCCTCATGAGCGGTTTTGCACCACTCCTTAGAGACTGCCTCCAACAATGCCACTATCCTTCTGTGCCGATGTACACCCTGCATGAACGAGATAATGGCGAGTTCGGGACTGAGTTCTATGGCAAGGTGGTTGTACCTGCCAAGACCTCACCCCAGAGTTGGTTCTTTGTTCGACCGCCCATGCCAACAAGAGACATGGCCACTCAGCAGGCGACCTATGAAGCCCTCCTTCGTCTTCGAGACCTCTTCCCGGAAATGAAGGAAGAACAAGCTACCCGCTACCTACCCAACAAGAGTGGATTAGGAGCCCCTGCTCAAGCAATGAATCCCCCTGGAGACGAGGACCCAACACTCAAGTTTCAGATCCCCTTCGCCAACATGGTGGATTACCTTCTGCGTTACCGTATCGAAGAATTCCTCAAGTCCCGCCAGGATTTCCCTTCAATTCTACACCTTCACTGCCTTGAGAAGAAGAAGGTGGTCGAGCAAGAACAACAGATTGCTGCCCTACAAGTCCACATCACCAATCAAAGGCAGCAAATTGAGGGACTTCAGGAAGCCTGAAATCGAGACCCGCGCAGAAGGCATAGGAACAGATATCCATATCCACCACATGGAGGACCATCGTCAGACCACTGATGTATCAACCCGAGGCTGACTAGCAACTCATTTTCTCCCGTCACATGTTTCGAATGTGGCAAATTTGGGCATCGTGTCAGGAGGTGTCCCAACAAGCAGTCGACTATCGCATACCCACTGATACAACCAAAAGGACTTAGGAGCTGAAGACTGAACGTCCCTCTCTCTGAGACATAAAGCAAAGCATGACTACTGAGTTCGAGCACCCCTAGGGTAGGATGAGTCATGTATCCCCTATGTGAAGTCAATTCCGTGTGATGGTTCAAATGAAACCATGTTGTGTGTTGCTTGTTTTTATCTGTTTGTGTTTTGGCGTAAGTCGCACTTTTCCCTAGGCAACATGTACATGACTATATCACCTATCTTATCGTAATGAATGTGTTTGGATTTTTTGGCACTTGTTTGAGTACACTTGCACTATACCGCATCCTTTAGGCA
Source organism: Elymus sibiricus (assembly GCA_039707655.1). Taxonomy (NCBI): domain Eukaryota; kingdom Viridiplantae; phylum Streptophyta; class Magnoliopsida; order Poales; family Poaceae; genus Elymus; species Elymus sibiricus. The sequence continues at coordinate 285,915,953 of CM077669.1, forward strand.
CCCCACTCCACTATGCTACTTTTCCCTCTCACCTATCTCATCAACTAAAGACCAGAGAGACAAGATGCACCAAGAATTCCACCTCAGCAAACAACTGGCACTCAAAACTTTTTGCAACAACCTACTCAACCAAGTGCAACTCAGTGAAGTCACGTATCTCTCTCAAGATTGGAAACCCTCCCTAGACTAGCCTAGACATCACAAGTTCCCCAGCTCAAACCCTTAACCATGTGCTTAACACACGGGTTTGCAACAGAACCAGTTAAGCTTCAATAACCTCTGCTTAGCACTGGGTTCTTAATGGAACTAGTGATCATAGTGAACAAACACATTACATCCTTAATCTAGCACCAGAACTAATGATGCCATAGGAAAGATTGTTTTGAGCATATATGATTAGTAGACTAATGAATTGATGAGGTTATAATAGACATGTTGATGAAATAGATGAGACGCTCTGGAGGATCATGAAACTTTTATGTTGGTAGATTAACTTGGAGGATCGAGTGGTAGTGTAGCATAACTACTTCTCCCTTGAGTAAATTGGATTTGGTGGGACAACTATGATCACAAGCTAAAAATTCTTGGAGAAGTAAGAATTTGACTTGACCAGAAAATATTGGTAGAAATTGGTGATGTTACGAAAATGACTTGGACGAACAACTAGGAATTCTCACTGGGCATGAGATTCATATTTAAAATAGGTGATCCCAACAAGGTGATGATGATAAGTAAGTCTACATGGTTCGGAGTGATTTGGATTTAGTCCGACGATTTCGATCAAGAGACCATACTTCTCAGTGGAAGATAAACTAGGGACTTGGATTGTTTGTCAAAATTTGATTTAAGGATCTATATATAAGCTTGAATTTGGAGTTTACTTGTTTATGATAACGGAAATTTGTGGATATACTGTGATAAGGTAGGCCTTTCAAGTATTTGGGGATAGGAACTCTAGAAGATTATGTGGAACACCGGGAAGATTGGATTTGTAGATTTAATAAATCTTGTGATGGTTCACAGGATTAGTAGGCCGATGAATTGGATTCGTAGGAAGGAAATAAGATCTTGGATTGGTAGAATATGTGTTTCCTTGGGATAAGGATTTAATACCTTGCACCTTGGATATAATAGCAGAGCACTCGGATTTGTAGTATTTTATTCAAGCATAGTAGCTTGTATGCTCCACCCGAGGATTTTTACATAGGGATACATGTGAGATGGTTATAGATGACATACATAATTTTTATTTAGTCCTCTCGAGAGCCATGGGGGTATGAATAGCATGAGTGATGTTTGGAGATGACTTATATGAGCCAATGCTTTCGGTGGTATAAGGTGATTTTTGTTTGGACATATAGGTAGGACTATTGGCATCCAAGAACTGTGCTCAAGGATAAGGTAAAAGACATTCACTTCCATCCTAAGATCCTTGAAACCTCCAAGCTTTACCGAGCCATAACATGGTCGGATTATGATCATAGACTTCGGCTCTAAGTCAAAAGACTATGTCCAATACTCCACCTCGACCACCACCAATCCTGTCCATAAGAAAGGTGGGCACGAAGAACTAGACTACAAAGGACCACAAACCCCTGGACAAGTAACCACCTAGAAACAAATGCCGCTCCCAAAAGTTTAAGACTAACTGGCCAAAGATTGGTTCCCAAGCTTTCTCTCAAGAACAAGCTGAATCAAAATGTCGTCAGTCTAAAAGTCATTCCCGAGACTCACCCAAGGCCACACCGTCTAGACCTTACGGTTAATGGATATACCGTCACGCCCTTTTTAGTTGGCATGTGCCCGCTCCTCTCACATATCCCATGAGCAAATTGTTTGTGTGATACTTGGAGAAATATGTTGTTGTCCTCACGGATGACATACTTATTCATCGAAGGAGAGTAAGGAACGCCCTAGTCCTACTTTGTACAAGCCCCAAAGGCACGGATTGCCAAGTTCCTCAAGTATAAGGTTTTACCTTGAAGAAGTTGGACTCCTCAAAGCGCCCTCCCTGCAGCAGAAGACATTCTTACCCATGCAAGATGAAGAATCATTACGACTGGGGACCCACGGGGAAGATAAAGAAGCATGAGAAGTCAACCATCACCCCCTTTCCAGTTACCTCGTCTAAACTACGTCAAGCAGCACCAATGTTTGAGCTAGGAAGTAACACAAATAGGATCCTGTCAAAGGTAGTTCTCCCCGCTTGTCCAAGCCTCAAACCTTGCAGACTAAATGGTTGCTCTATACTTTTAGATAGTCAACATATTTAGAACCCCTCAAGAACCATATCATATGGAAGAATCTGTTTTGCTACTGGATCTCTAAGGTAAGCCTTAGGGACCAGGCTCAACCCAAACCTTCACCACGGGTGGGTATGAAGAGACAAGCAACCAGATGCTTGAAGACATGCTGGGAGTGTGCGTCAGTCATTACGAAGACAAATGGCCAAGAAGCAAGCGCAGTTGACTAAAGAAAGCACCTGGACAGCTTAGTCAAGCAGAAGATCTTGACGAGAAGCCTACATTGACAAGCTTGAACGCTCACATACATGAAGACCACATGCGACTGAAGATCATCTGCTTCAGGGAAGCCAACAATTCCACTCACCGGAAATCTGCACCAAGGCTTGACCCTTCTAGTCTAGCACAAGACATCGTGATGTCACTAACCAACATAGGAAACCCCGAGGCCAGAACACACACACACACTACTTTTCCATGTATTGCAACTTTGGACGTACACGGACAAACTAGGCCTTGCCAAACCTCTATCATCAAACCCTTGACCATTTAGTCAGACATAACTTATCTCAAGAACCGTTCACATCTCAGACAAAGCCAAATGATGGACTCGAAGCCGTATCATAAAGTACCTCAAGGACCAATGGAACATCCACACAGGATGTAACGCCTAATATGCGGTCCTATCCTCACGGAAACTTGAAAGTCTCAACAGGGATAGAAGCGCATATCGGAGACACTTTTGCAAGGTGGATATCCTCACCAGTACATGTATTGAAGAGAAGAGTATACGAGATTTGGCTTACACTCGCCACAAGCTACAACATGAATACATCAATACATTCAATCATCATATAGAAGAGCAGGATCCGACTACGGATGAAAACATACGAAAAAGAAATGATGTCCACCCAACTATCTCAGGTTGACGGCCTGGAACCCATTCTATGATCGACAATGAAGAAGAAGAAGAACTCCAAATAGAACAATCATCGCTCTCATGTCAAAGCTCCGCATTACCTATAGCTGCAACTATTGTTGTAGTAATCTATGAGCCACGGGGACTCAGCAATCTCATTTCCAACAGTATGAAGACTAGCAAAGCTTAATGGGCGAGGTTTGGTTAAGTGATGAGGTTTGCAGCAAGCACTAAGCATTTATTTGAGTGGCTAACTTACAAGTACAAGATTAAGATTAGAATCTACGCATGTCGGACGAGTATTAGTTATGATCAAGAAGTGATCCTGAACACCTACTTATGAGTCAAACATAACCCCACTATGTTCTCTTCCCGAACTCCCTCGAAAAGAGACGATCATGGTTACGCACACAGTTGGTCTATTTTAATTGAGTTATTTCAAGTTTGCTACAAGCGGATGTTAAACAATTTCCATGTTGCCACATAACCGCGGGCACGGCTTTCCGAATGATTTAACCCAGCAGGGGTGCTCTAACACATCCATCACAAACTAACCACAAGCTACAGTGGAAAACCTCAACCTCGAGATAGCCCAAAGTATCCTCAGAATCCCGGTGCACAAGACATTTGAGAAGGGTAAAACAAATCTATCAAGACCACCCGATGTGTTGACGAACCCGATAGGCACCACGTATCTCGTTCTCAGGACACGGCCGGATTGGCTAAGTTTTCGGCAGGCACACCCGTTGGTGGCACCAGCTACTGCCATTTTGGACCAACACTCATGAGGAGCACTGGCCCGAGTTGTTCATTAATTATCCATGGATGCCGGCGTATCCCTATGTAAATTTATTAGGTTGGAGAATGGTAAAACAAAATTGGGCCCATTCTTGAGGAAATCGTTAACTGGTAGCTGCTCGGTTGGCTGGCGAGTAGGGGATTAATAGGCTAATCAGCAAGTTAATCAGCCATTTAATCAATTAATCAGCCGATCAATCAGTTTATTGGCTATTCAGTGACCCTACGAGTAGGGACTAATCGGTAAGTTAACTGGTTAACTGGAGGAATTCTTGAACGGGGGTTGGGCCTTGCCAGAAGAGTTTTATCCCAAAACGAATAATCAAGGGGGTCCCCATAGCAACCCCGAGCATGTTAGGAGTGCTCAATATGGAACATGACACCGGTAATCGGAAACTAAGGCGACAAAGGTGGAACAAAACACCAAGCAAAAGGCCAAGCCTTCCACCATGTACCAAGTGTATAGGTGCATTAAATTAAATAGCTAGAATATTGTGATATCCCAAAGATATCAATGTTATCACATGGAACAACCTGCACCTGCAACTAGCAACGCTATAAGAGGGGGCTGAGCAAGCGGTAACATAGCCAAACAAGGGTTTGCTAGGAAGGTGGAGGTTAGAGGCTTATCATGGCAATGTTGGGAGGCTCAACAAATAAGTGGTAGGTAGTGAGACATAGCGATAGAAACAAGACAACTAGCATAGCAATGATAGTAGTGGTATCTAGAAATAATCATCTTGCATGAGATCCGACTTCGAAGAAGAACGAATCCATGAAGTAGACGAACGGGCGTAGTCGAACGAATCCTCACAATCCGAAACGCTTTTAAAACTCTAGTGAGGAGAAGCAAATCCGAAAGAAAACAAATGACACAGTAATCACCACAACATAAACATGGCATGATGCACAATCAAGTATGATGCACGTCTGGTTTAATGAGGCATGGCATGGCAAGCACAACTAGCAACTACTATAGATTCAGTGAAGTTCAATATGCAACGAGTTGCATATTGACGAAACTCCACGTTCGAATCATTTAGTTCTCTCTCTTTTATTTAACCGACAAGTTTGAATGTTATTTATCATGGCAAGAGGTGAAGCATAAACAAACTACATAATCTAGGCATTTTAAATGAGGCTGGAAACAACATATAGTATTTCCGAAATGACTCCATATGCAAATTATGAATTTGGACCAGCTCTGTACTAAACATATTTTATATTTGTTAAACAGGAAAAAAAATTGCACCATGTGATTCTACAAATTTTTCTAGTCAAGTTACATATGTGGACCATTTAATCTGGAGCTACGGTTATTTAGATATGAATTAAACTGTTTTAATAGATCATTAATGTAAATTAAATGAAAACAGCAAGTTAACCATTTTTAACATGAATGAAAGATGGATATTGTGAAACTACATAAAATTCTATGCATTTTCCATATATAAAGTTTTTACATATGATGCACGGTTATTTATTTATGAGCAATGTCCTAATTAATTAGGAAAATCGTAGATATTAAAAAATGTTCCTGGGCAAAAAGCAGTGGGCACTGGAGAACTATGTGGTGCCATGGGCGAGGGCTAGCGAGGCGGCTGCTCACCTTGTTGGGCCTTGGGCCCAGGTCGGTGGAGGCGAGGCTGGTCGACGGATCAGGCATGGTTGTGCCCTAGCGACTGGGCTGGCCTGGCGCGGGTGCGAGACGCAGATGTGTGGTGCGAGTGGGCCATGATGTGCAACGGCGGCCCACGAGCGGGTGAGCTCTTGGTGGCCCAGTGTGGTCAGCTGCGAGCACACTCGTCATTCTCGATGCCCTGCTCGCATAGGAGGAGCAGCGCCATGGCAACGGTGAAGTGGGAAGTGGAGGCCGGATGACGGATCTGCCTCAGATCGCGCCAGATCTAGGGATGAACGTGCCGGGGCGGCCGGATCCAAAGCCCTAGGGCAGCGGCACGGCTCGGAGCTGGACCCCATGGCGGCGGCGACTACCTGGCATGGAGAGAAGGAGGGATTTAGGGAGAAGAAGAGAGAGATGGGGAATGGGAGAGAGAGGGCAGGGCCGCGAGGTCCGGCTTGGCGACGGTCACCGGTGGGCTTGGTCGCTGGAGCGGCGAGGTCGGCGTGGGGGAAGCTGCAACCTCGGGCGACCGGCCGCAAGTTGATCAAGCGGCGGTGCTCAGGCCGCTGCACAGGTTCGGGCGACGACGGATGGGCTTGGTGGGCCGCGCGCGGGCCTGGGCGGGTCGGCGGATGAGGAGAGAGGAGGTGGGAGAAGGTGGTGACGGGTGAGTGGAGGGGTGCATAAATCAAGGGGGAGGCTAGGGTTTTCGTAATTAGGCAGGGGTAGGCTAACTATTTATAGGCAGGGGTAGGTTTAGGAAGGTTTTGCTTCGTTTTTCGACCGTTCGAACGAAATCGGACAGTCTCAGGCAGAGGGGGGTAGGGTTACGACATGGTGGGATAGTGGGTTGTTTTTAGATGGGATAAGGCTTAGAGAAGAGAGGGAAATGAGTAGCCCGGCACCGGTTTAAAACACCAAAAATGTTCGACGATTATCCGGCTATAGTGCCGCTGTAGGTTTAACGGTCCAGGTATCAAACAGACTCCCAATGCGACAAAATTTGGCAGGCGGTCTACCTACAATATAAGAAGACCACATGCCAACTTTCAACCCATTCCAAGAATGTTTTATATGAACTTTTAAAAACAATATCTTACGCTGTTGCGGGCGCGTGCGAGTGTGGTGTTGGTCTCGAAACGGTCAACGACGAGAAAGAGAAGAACCGGCAACTACAAACGGATGCAAGTTTTGGAAAATGATGACATCGACGGAGTGCCGTTACAATGTGAATGATGTAGATGATGCGATGATGAATGCGACAAACCAATAAATCACACGGTGAAACTCGAAATACATGGAAGGAATCTGGAGCGTCGGTCTCGGGCTGTTACAACTCTCCCCCACTACCAAGAGATCTTGACCCGAGATCTTAGAATGAGAAGAGGAAGAGGAATGGAAAAGGTAAACTTAGTTGCTTATTTGACAAAGGAGTCATAGAATCTTGGAGGTTGCAACAAGATGAAAGAACACAAGGGCAAGAAAGAGTTGAAACCACTCTGGTTAAACGAAATAGAAAAGAGAAACAAAAGTTGATAAGATGGAAAGAACTTGAAAAGAGAGCACGACACTTCGGTTAAATGGATTAGCAAGGAAAGAACATGATATTGATAAAAAGAGATGATGGTTCGAAGATAGCAACATCACAAAGCCTCCTCAACAAAAGAATAGAAAGTAGATCATTTGAAAGAAGAGAATGGAGAAGAAAATGACATATTCTATCACAATTGGATTTGAAAAGGATCCTTTACAAAGAAGGATTTAATGGAGTTGTTGTAAAATCAACGACGGAAAGAACAAGCTTGTTGTGGGCTCATGGAAAACATCTCACAATTATGAGGAGACGAAAAACTTTTCTTGCCGAGAGGAGAAGGAGAAAACTTGGATCATTTATGAGCACCGCAAATAGCAGCAATCCTTAGGAGAGTCTTTAGGTGAAATCCAATCCAAGATAACCCGAGGAAGACATGATGGGTTTAAATATCTCTTTCTTGACAAATTTCCTTCGAGACTCCTCATAAATCAAGAATGCTATAAAATCATCTCAAAATATAATGGAGAAAGAATTACACTTAGTAATGCAAGACAAAGATAACTTGAGCTCCTCAAAAAGAATCTTGAAGAACACTTCGAGAAAGAATTAATCCTTAACAAACCACCTTGGAGGATCTTTTGGAAGGACTCCGGAAATGAAAGGATGATCGAAAAGAAAGGAAGGTTGAAAAGAACAAGATTGAAGCCTTGCAATTATTTAGATGAAGCTTCACAACGAGATACTTGAGAAAAGCTTGGAACTCCGAAAAAATATGAGAACACTTGAAATCGAGAATTTACTATCATGAACAACTCCGGAAGAAGGATTGAAATCACCTTGATGAAACAAGAATAAGAATTAAGTTATGCTTATACTTCATCAATTTAGATTGATGACAAGTAACGGTTTTGCTTACCACTTATTCCTCTTGCAAATATTGAGGAGAGATACGAGCACAAACTTGAAGATGTCTTCAATGAAACACCGGTAAGAGTTTGGAACGAATGAGGATACTAGGAATGAATGGAGATACATGAGAACGAAGAGATCACAATCCGCCTAACAGAAAAATTCAACAAGGCACCAGTAAGAATTTTGATACGAATGAAAAAAACTATCAAACGAATGAAGAGACGTCAATTGAGAAGAATTAGAGAATTATACCTGGAAGCTGAGAACAAAGAAATCTTCTGAAATGATGGCCTTCGTAGGATCGAGAAATGAAAACAATTCTGAAATGCTGCGGATAGAAATGGAAGGAATTTTTCATGATCGAAAACAATTAAAGCTGATAACATCAACCTTGAATCGCGAATTCCATGAGAACGGGCAAAGATTTAAGAGAAACCCTCCTTTGGTCTTCACCGCTGAGAATGATGACAAGACCAACATCATGAATTACAGAGACACTCCAAAATAATGAAGAAAGAAAGGTTCAAGCATTGGTCAAATTAATTTGAAGCGATCTTGGAGAAGGAATATGACTGATGGAAAACCATCCTTGCGTCGTACTTGAAAAGAACTTGAGGAGATCTCCATAAAAGAATAGAAAGGCCAGGCGGGATCCTCGGGAAGAACCTATGGGTTATGGGCCCACTAGAAAAACATCGTTGAAACGACTGCTTAGAAAGAGATTCCACCGGTACAAATTAAAAACTTGATGAGGTCAGAACCTCCAAATATTTTGAAAGGATTTTTTCACACCATGTGTTTGTACCACTTTGCTATGATTATAAGTTTAAAATTTTGGACCAATTAAAACTTTTTGTGTGCATGTGGATGCTTGAGTTGATTGCTATTTGCTTTTTTGCTTGTTTGTGCTTTAATTCATAACATTCTTCCTACTCTCAAAACTCATCTCCTTGATCCAGATCATTGCCCAATGATCATGCCATGTGTATAGGACATAAAACTATTTTTATAAAATATTGTTTTCGCCAAAAAGCATTTACTTAATTTCAATTTTCATAAACCCCTGAATTGAGGTTTGTATTACAAGTCCTCAAATTAGGGAGAATACTTTGCCTCAAATATTTTATTTGGATCCTATTATCTATAAGACTTCCCAAAACCACAAAAATATTTTTTTAAAGGTTATTTTTGTATTTTATTTAAATGCCTTTTTCTGAGGCCATAAATGGTCTTTTATAGGGGAAAATTATTTTAATGTTTCCAAAATATTTGAGGAAATTTAGGGAAACTCAGTGGACATATATTTTCCTTATATAAGAGTTTCAACACATGGTCATGTTCAAAATATTGGACAAAACCCTTTCTGCATATTTCAAGTATTTGAAATCTTTCTGTAAGAAATACTGTCAAATAAATCTAGTAAAATTCCAGAATGTCACATATGCCATATGTGCTGATCTTGCCAAGTTTCATCTCAATCCCAAAAGTTTTGGTTCACCAAAATGCCCCAAAACCCTCTCTGTCCAGAACCAAATTTGAGCAACTTTACATTGTCAAGTTTCTCCATTTGATCCCAAACTTTGTGGTCATGATCTAAACCTCGAATGATGACACTACACCAAGTGGTGCATCAAGGAGAGTAGATTAACATGACTAGACCTAAGGAAACCTGATTCTGTTGATTTCTAGGGTTTATAAAGTTTGCATTGGCAACTTTCTTCAAATGAGCCCAAACTTTATGATCAACCTTATTTCTATCTACCATTTACTCAAGTTAAATCTCATAGCAAGTAGAATCACTTATCTTGCCGAAACCAGCATCAAACACCTTCTGGTGCATTCCAAAAGCTATTGTTTTGACCCCTTCCACTATTATCCTTCACCCCCAAATTTTACCACAGCCTCTTCTAGTTACCTTGCACGTCCAGTAGCTCACCCCAAGTCCTTAGCTAAATTATTTATGGGGTAAAACCCTCATTTCCTCCTCTAGACAGCAAGCCTCTCTCTCTCAGCTTTCCTCCCTCCTCTCTGCTCTCTCCCACCTTTGCTTACCCTCTACGCCACCCAGGGCATCTCCAGTAGCACCCAAAACCATCAGGACAAGGGAGGCGCGCGAGAGCGCATGGATGCCGACTAAACGGGTGCTCTGGAGCACGCAGCCGTGCTCCAGAGAGTTGACCCCGCGCGCGAGAAGACGCGTCTCCACGTCCGCATCACGCCAGGGCAACGACCCCCTCCTCACTCTCTCTCTCTGCGCTCCTCCGCGTGTGCCCGCCGCCGCCCGGCTCGGCCAATAGGTGGGCTTGCACGCGCGAGCCCCTGGCGCTCCCCTGCTCTCTCTCCCTCTCTTCCTCCCCCTGGTCATAGACCAGTCCCACCAACTCCCCCAACACGGACCGGAGTCCTCCCGAGGCCTCCAGCGTCGGCTATGACCTCGCCGGCGCATGGGTTCACGATGCACCCGTGCCAGCCTATAAGAGGCTGTCCCGAGCCCTCCTCCCCGCCTCTCTTGCCCTCTCTCTCCTAGTCGAGCGTCCATACCCCTCTAGCCACCTCAGAAGCCCCTGAGCTCGGGATCGAACCCGAGCTCCGCCGCCTCGGGTCGCCGGCGATCTCGAGGTAGGAAGCTCCCACGGCTCACCTTTCCTTCCCTTTGTCCGTCCCTTACCTTCCTGACGAGGATCCGTCCCTTTCCCGTGCTGTTTGCGACCGGAAATGGCCCTGACAACCTCCTCCCGAAGCTCCTCTGCCTCGGGACCTCGTCGCCGGCGAACTGCTTCTCCTCTCCGTCCAACTCCACCTCCACCCAAAGCGCAACATCGCCCTGACTCCATCCCCATCCTCGCTTGGCCTCGCCGTGCCCGGGAACGCTGCCACCTCCCTTGCCGAAGGTTGACGAGGGCCCGCACGTCAGCCTCCCGTGCCTCCTCCTCTCATTGACTCTGGGCCTGCCCGTCAGATTTAAAACCTGGCGCGCGGGGGGCACCGGTTCGCCCCGGGTTGGCTAGCCACTGGGTCGGCCCAGCTACGGCCAGATCTGGCCCAATGGTTGTGTTGGCCATTCACTTTTCCTTTTTCTAGGATATTTCCAAAACATTTACCGGATTAAATAATTGTCCAAATCCTATAATTCCAACTCCTAAAATCTTATGAAGTCCATCCTATTTAATCATGCCACTTGTGCACCATTTGGAAAATGTTTTTTGTACTATCTTTATTTAAAACCCTACTTTAAGCACTTAAAACCACTGTTAAAATGTCTTTCCCTTCTTTTGCACTCCAAATTCAAAAACTAGGAATTATAGTATTTTTAGTTTTCATTCTAGTATTTTACAAAAATGAGTTGACATTTTTCTAAGTGTTTTTATTTTCCTCTTTTGTGCTATTGTCTTATTTGTACCCCGTTACTTTGCGGCGATAGATTGCGTTGTTGATGGAGAAGTTGGACCAGAAGGATTTGAAGACCCCGAAGACTTTGTTGAGCCAAGCAAGCAGCCCCTTGACCATGTCTATGAAACCCTTTTTAAGCATGGCATATAGCACGTTACTTTGTTGAATTGAAATCATGATGATATGGTGACCACCTTGGTGGGTTGTCTCCATTACTTTCCTCGTTTAAACTTGCATTTCCATGACTCTACTTTCTGCTTAGAGTTGTGTGGGTGGGAAGTAGATTGGATGCTCGTAGAAGCTACGCAAGTGGGATGGGAATATGCATGGTGTTGGAAACAAAAGTATTTTCAAAGACTTCTGAAAACCCCGTCGGGTGCCACTAATGCCCGAGGGAGATGTTGAGCTAGGTAACCACTCGATAAAGAAGTGTTGTACCAAGGCAAGTGAGTGTGTTGCTTTTGAAAACGAATTGGTTTAAGTTGCGACCGTTACTCCAACCTTACATGTAAGACCATGATACCCCTTATAGGACGGGACTTTGTTGATTACTTTCGTCGATGCTAGCAGAGAGCATGCATTACTAGTGGTGGGAGTGACGTGGTCACTCTCGATATGGGTTCGTGTCTGATTGGACGACTATGACTATTTTCACAGACACCGAGCACACCGTTGGTCCCCTCAGGGAAGGTACTTATGATGTACATCGTGAGGGATGGGCACCAACGAGTAGACTCTTTGTTTAGTATTGTCAAGGGAAAGACATTGTTCGGGTGCTTACCTTAGGTATGTGATATACCGTGAGTCGTGACATGACATGAAAGTTCCCCGGGTCTTATGGGTAAAGTGTGCAACCTCTTCAGAGTGTAAAACTATTCGAATAGCCATGTCCATGGTGAAGGAGAGTTGGATGACCGCTCTTGGGCTACATCCATTGTTTATAAAACTTGGTGTGTATGTGTGTGTGTGACAAAGAGATACATGAGTTGAGTCAGATGACTCGATGTGATGTTTAAACTGGAGTTGTTCCTAACTCTGTTTATATTGATATCTGTAACCTGATCATATGGATACTTGTTACCACATGATGCATGATTTACAAGTTCATAGGACATGTCATTGCACTCAAATTATCTTTCCACAAAATTACCTACTCAGTGCTATATCATGCATTGTTGCACCTTGTTCCAAACATGGGTTGCTTGTGAGTACATTCAAAGTACTCATTGGCTTGCCATAGGTAATTTAATGGGCCAGGCATGGAAGAGCGGGAATATGGTGAACAATACCTTGGTGACGAACATGCGAATTAGGACGCTTCCCGGTCAGAATGCCTGTAGGGTTAAGGCAAGATGGCATGGGTTCATGCTATCTTTCAAGATTTCCGCTGCGAGTTTAAGTTTGATGTTTGGCCTTCATGGCCCTATCTATGTAAGACTTGACCATAATGGTCATAATTTGTGTAAGACGATATGTATGGATGTAAGACTCTTGTTATTCAGCTTCTGTGTGTTCAATGAGCTTTGACCTCTGGGATCATTGTACACGTGCATTCGGTGATCACGACTTATGAGTCGGGGTCCCCATAGATTTTGACGGAAACATGAATCTTCTGAGATATGTTGAAAACTCCGGAGAAGAATAGAAAGAGGCTTGGCTAAAATTTCCAACATGGGAATTCATTTAGCGAATGAAAAGTATATCATGAACATCGAGAGGTTGAATCGAATCCGCCGGAAAGAAAACGGAGATGAAGAAATGATGAACTTAACACCTGAACAACTTCACGACGAATCTCCGGATACCATACAGAAGAAAAGAAAGAGGAAGCATCACATGAAAAGAAGGCACTTGGACAACAATTTAATCGTTGAAGAAAAAGGGCAGGAGGGTGGGAAAAACAAAATAAAACTTAGGACGGATGAAACAAACTCTGGAAATAAAATAAGAGGATTGATCTTGCAAATATTGGAGAGGACTGAATTATCTTGAAGAGAAGCGCATCGGATGGAAAAGACTTGACATGACAATTTGATTTATCAAGAGAATTAGCACTCCCATAGAAATATGAGAACACCACTTAGGAAAGATATGAAATCAACCTTCGACATTGAAGCAACTCGAATTACCATACTCCAAACAAAACAAAGGATGAGGCTTGCAATTAAGAAAAAAACAAATACAAGACCGATTATGCATTTGATGGAAGGATAATCCTAGGTAACTACTTCAATTTCCACCTGAGAACTCCCACAATCTTCCGGTTATGCAATCTAGTCCAACGAATACAAGGAGCAAAACCACACACAACTCCTAACATGGTACTTCGCTCTAATGTATCATGTCCGTCAACACATAACCAGAGGTCTCGGAAACTCATCTACCTCAGATCCTCGTAATCACAACGATACTAAACATGACAGTACATGTGGATGCTCTCCCAGTACTGGGTGACGCCCAGCTCCTTTCGCCACAAATAGTATTGAAGCAATTTCAAACATCCTCGTCCTGAGATACTAAGGAAACTTAACGATAATGATGTGTCAAGAACCCCCTGGAGCTCTACTCCCCAGGACTTCACCAAAGTATCGGGAGGCACAAAGAATAGAATTCCGTCACACCGACATCGTAGAGGTTCCAAAATAACCGCGTAATCCAAAAAAAATTGAGTGAGAAGAGGGGTAGAATTAAAATGCCTACACCAGGATTCCTCACCAGAGTGGCGAAGTGAAGAGGAGTAAAAAGAATTCCTACTCTCTGATATATAACTAGACTCAAAATATAGTTTTTGTACTAGACTCGACAACGTCCAAGTTCGATCAATCAAGGGGGCTCCTAGGTCGGTAGTGCTCTGATACCAACTTGTAACGCCCAATATGCGCTCCAATCCTCACGGAAACTTGAAAGTCTCAACAGGGATAGAAGCGCATATCAAAGATGCTTTTGCAAGGTGGATATCGTCACCAGTACATGTATTGAAGAGTAGAGTATACAAGATTTGGCTTACACTCGCCATACGCTACAACATGAATACATCAATACATTCAATCATCATACAAAAGAGCAGGATCCGACTATGGATGAAAGAAACAAAAAAGAGACGACATCCACCCTGCTATCCAAGGTTGCCAGCCTGGAACCCATCCTATGATCAACGAAGAAGACGAAGAAGAAGAAGAAGAAGAACTTGAAATAGAACAATCATCGCTCTGACATAAAAGCATCACATTACCTGTGTTGGGTTCTACCGTAGGTGCATCACATGCAAATTAAAAATTTCCTACACGCAGAACAACCAAGAACATGCTATGGAGATGGACCACAGATCGTTACCACTAGACGCGCAGCGACGTGCAGCGGAAGTAGAGTTGGGGCAGCGCGTTCGCGTGGTCCATCTCCTCCTTGTACGATCTCCCTCGAACAGCCAGTCCGATCTCCCTCGAACAGCCGGTCACCGGATCCCACATACAGGTTCGCGTGAGCGGCACAAGTGCACTGCCCCTAATGGTATCCGCGCATGCATGAGGAACACCGTGCGGCGGACTGCTAGGCCCGATCACACAGTTCGGCGGCAAGTGGAGGTGGCTAGTTGCAACACATTCAAATCCCTAATGACAGCGCTGAAGCGATCAACCAGATGGGTGTGCCGCACCTCCACTATATATAGGCATTCGGCTCGGGCTCAACTCTTGGGCCTCGCACGGATCCTAAAGCCCACGTGTTCCTTCCCTTAAGCGCGCGAACCCTTAGTTCTCTTTCACTTGGTCGCGAGTCAGATCACATCCGGCTCGGCTAGTCGGTAGCGGCCTCTAGCAAAGCGTGCCGACTCCAAGTGTCCGATGAAGCTGGTTAGGCAAACTGGTACATCACACTTCTGTTCCCTTTGCCACACGATATATGTTGCCATGCTCAAGGCGACATGGTCATCCCTATTGCAGCATAACGTCTTTCTCGTTCTGGTTAATCCGACCAACACTTCGGATTATCTGATAATCCTCATTGCATGGACATGGTTATCCAGGTCGGATCACCCGAGGGGCCCAAAGTATATCTCTCCTGATCGGAGGGGCAAATCCCATATTGCTCAACCATGTCTCGCAGCATGGGTCAGGACAAGCCCGAAACCCACCTTTATAACTACCCAGTTACGGAGTAGCGTTTGGTCGGCCCAAAGCAGGTCTATCGCCATCCTGAGTACATGCGTCCGCTCAGGTCTTAGGACATAGAATGTATGTCGTAGTAGAGACTCGCAGATGACCTGTCGCTGCATCTCATCGTTGGGTATGACCAACTCAGACCTTATCTCAACTCGGATCTGACTACGTCGAATCCGACCAGATCTTTCTGAGTCCATATTATCCGGCTAGCATCCAATGCTACATGGCCAGTGAGACCGGACCATCCACCGTGTCATATGCTAGTCTAACTGGTTGAGCGTCCACACAGCCTTTACGACTAGGGACCATTTAGGACAGTCATCATACAATGCATATTCTCACAAACAAGTCACGAACTTGTTAACACACATCATTGATAATGTCCAAGGACTATATTTATTCATAAACACATAGGAAATATCATCATACATGATTGCCTCTAGGGCATATCTCCAACAACCTGTACCTGCACCTGTTGTTGTAGTAATATGTGAGCCACGGGGACTCAGCAATCTCATTTCCAAGGGTATCAAGACTAGCAAAGCTTAATTGGTGAGGTTTGGTTAAGTGGTGAGGCTACATCAAGCACTAAGCATTTATTTGAGGGCTAACTTACGAGTACAAGATTAAGATGAGAACCTATGCATGTCGGACGAGTACTAGTTATGATCAAGAAGTGATCCTGAACACCTACTTACGAGTCAAACATAACCCCACTATGTTCTCTTCCCGAACTCCCTCGAAAAGAGACAATCACGGTTACACACATGGTTTGTGTATTTTAATTGAGTTTACTTCAAGTTTGCTATAACCGAATGTTAAACAATTTCCAAGTTGCCACATAACTGCGGGCACGGCTTTCCGAAAGATTTAACCCTGCAGGGGTGCTCCAACTCATCCATCACAAACTAACCCCAAGCTGCGGTGGAAAACCTCAACCTCGAGATAGCCTAAAGTATCCTCGGAATGCTGGTGCACAAGACATTCGAGAAGGGTAAAACAAATCTAGAAAGATAGCCCGACGTGTCGATGAACCCGATAGGAGCCACATATCTCATTCTCAGGACACGACCAGATTGGCTAAGTTTCTGGCTGGCACACCCGTTGGTGGTCCAGGATACTGTCATTTTGGACCAACAATCATGAGGAGCACATGCCCGTGTTGTTGATTAATTATCCATGGGTGCTAGCGGGTCCCTATGCAAATTTTATTAGGTTGGAGAATCTTAAAACCAAAGTTGGGCCTTGTCGAAAGAGTTCTATCCCAAAATGAATAATCAAGGGGTCCCCATAACAACCCCGAGCATGTTAGGAGCGCTCAATGTGGAACATAACACCAGTAATGGGAAACTAAGGCGGCAAAGGTGGAACAAAACACTAAGCAAAAGGCTAAGCCTTCCACCTTGTGCCAAGTGTATAGGTGCATCAAATTAAATAGCGTGAATACTGTGATATCCCAAAGATATTCATGTTATCACATGGAACAACATGCACCTACAACTAGCAATGCTATAAGAGAGGGCTGAGCAAGCGGTAACATAGCCCATCAACGGTTTGCTGGGAAGGTGGAGGTTAGAGGCTTATCATGGCAATGTTGGGAAGCTTGACAACCAAGTGATAGGTAGCGAGACATAGCAATAGAAACAAGACAACTAGCATAGTAATGATAGTAGTGGTATCCAGGGAAACGATCAGCTTGCCTGAGATCCCGCTTGGAAGAAGAATGAATCCATGAAGTAGACGAACGGGCGTAGTCGAACGAATCCTCACAATCCAAAACTTTTTCAGAACTCTAGCAAGGAGAAGAAAATCTGGAAACAAACAAATGGCACGGTAAACACCAAAACATAAACATCGCATGATGCACAATCAAGTATGATGCATGTCCGGTTTAATGAGGCATGGCATGGCAAGCAGAACAAACAACTACTACATATTAAGTGAAGTTCAATATGCAACAAGTTGTGTATTGACGAAACTCCACGATCAAATCATTTAGTTCTCTCCCGTTTATTTACCTGACAAGTTTAAATGTTATTTATCATGGCAAGAGGTGAAGCATAAATAAACTACATCATCTAGGCATTTTAAATGAGGATGGAAACAACATATAGTATTTTCGAAACGAACCCATATGAAAATTACGAATTTGGTCTAGAGGTGTACTAAACATATTATATATTTGTAAAACAAGAAAACAAATTCCACCATGTGATTCTACAAATTTTTCTAGTCAAAGTACATATGTGGACCATTTAATTCGGACGTGTTGTTATTTATATATGAATTAAACCGTTTAAATAGATCATTAATGCAAATTAAATGCAAATGGCAAGTTAAACATTTTTAACATGGATGAAAGTTGGATATTGTGAAACTACATAAAATTCAATGCATTTTACATATATAAAGATTTTACATATGATGCACGTTTATTTATTTATGAGCAATGCAAAATAGTGGCTTTTTCTGAAAATGAAATTTCCTGATTAATTAGGAAAATCGCAGATATTAAAAAACGTTCTTGGGCCGAAAGCAGTGGGCGTTGGAGAACTATGCAGTGCCATGGGCGAGGGATAGCGAGGCGGTTGCTCACCTTGCTGGGTCTTGGGACCAAGTCGGTGGAGGCGAGGCTAGTCGATGGACCACGCGTGGCAGGGCCCTGGTGACTGGGATGGCCTGGCGCGGGTGCGAGGCGCGGATGCGAGGTGCGACTACGCCATGGTGCGCGACGGCGGCCCACAAGTGGGCGAGCCCATGGTGCCCCAACGCGGTCGGTTGCGGGCTCACTCGTCGTCCTCGACGCCCTCCTCGCGCAATAGGAGCAGCGCCATGGCAATGGCGAAATGGGCAGGAGAGGCCGGACAACGGATCCGCCTCAGATCACACCGGATATGGGACAAACGTGGCAGGGCGGTCAGATCCAAAGCCCTAGGGCGGTGGCATGGCTCAGAGCTGGACCCCATGGCGGTAGCGATTTCCTAGCATGGAGAGAAGGAGGGAGTTAGAGAGAGTGTCGTGGTTTTGTCAACCCGGCAGATGTCCTCATAAGAGGACTTAGGTGTGAGGCCATCGCCGCTAGGTGGCGACTCGAAGGGGTTAAACGAGAGAGAGAGTCGGGTTTACCCAGGTTTGGCCCCTCCTATGGAGGTAATAGCCTATGCCCTGCTATGTGTGTATTTGATGAGTAGATCTCGATTACATGGGTGCGGAATCGCTAACCTAGCTATCGAGAGGTTGTAACTTAAGTCTTTCGGCCCTTAGGGCCTGCCTTTGTATACAGGCCAAGCCCTAGGGTTTACAATAGAGTCCGGGTCATATCATGACCCGTGACCTACAACATCTCTAACTTGTCTTGTATCTTAAGGAAACTCGGCCGGCGTCTTCAGCTTCGTGGGCCTTGAGCCACCGTCTTCAGGTGTTGGGCCACGTGGCGTCTTAGTCAGCAGTCGCCTTACTTATTTTGTATTCAGGACACGACTCATTTAAACTTAGTTGCAAAGTTGTTGATATGTTAACCCGTCCCAGTATGGCGGGTTATACCGTGGAGTTATATCCCCGACATTAGGCCCCAGATTGATTTGAATTCATTCATACCAATAGATCTTTCCTTCCTTTGGCGGCTCATCGTGGGACTGTTTATCTTCTATGAATTTCATAACGCCGGCTTGTTCCACTTCCTCACTTTGTCATTTTTCCAGCGTTCATTTGTTGTGACGTCATCTATCGTCAAACTGGAAAAACAATAATGACATCATGGCGAATCTGGTCATATCTGTTTATCCCGGAAATCGAGGCGTTTTTGTTTCCCGAAATTTACCGTGTTCCCTTGATTGTCGCGCCTGTCAATTACCCCTTCGAGATCCTTCCCCTTAAATATTTACCAAAAGGCCCTGGATTCACTTTCCACTTCTTCTCTTTGCTTCTTCTTCTTCCTCGAGTCCGGAGGCTTCTTGTGCCATCGCCGCAACTTCCTCATCCCGGAAATCTCCCTCGAGGTCGTCGCGCTGTCTCTTCTTCGTCAGTCAAATCTTCTGCGTGCTTCCGCCGCCGTCAGTGACCGCTCGAGTAAGTTATCTTTCCTCTGACCTAGATCCATTATAGCACCCCGAGGTCTTTTGAGTTCTTCAGCAACCCTTTTCCAGTTCATCACCATTACTAACTCTGCGAATGTATCTTGCGAACGTAATTACCAAAGTAGAGCGGTAAAGAAACCAACTCCGTTTCATGTATGACATGTTTCAATCCTTCCTAGTATTAGATGAACCGTACTATCATTGCTTCCATGCCCTCCTGCTAGGGCTAGCGGATATTCTCGTCTTTTTAAACTATCCTTAGATCCAAAATTGTTGGGGCTTCGGGAGAAACTTGTTTGTCTCATATTTAGCAAAATTTTCCTAGGAATCATTGGTATTTGGCACAAGTCGCCCTTACGTATGCCGGCTTAATAATTGTAACCCGTCATCTGTGTAAGCCATCGTATAGATTCTGGCTCTTTATAAGGCTTGCCCTTTTCATTGCAAATACTTAGATCATTTTGGTTGGACCACTTACTTAAGCCGCCCTCTTTACTTTATCCAGGCGACTCATCATGTCTTAGTCAAAAGGCTACAATTGGGTGGCGACTCAAGTTTCTGACGTTCACCTTAAAGTTTATGAGGAGCATGGGTTTCTGCCGCCTCAAAATGTGGTTGGCTGGCGAGTCGTCCTCGGAGAGGAGATCCCAAGCCCCCAGGAGGGTAAAGTGGTGATATTTTTGGATCACCTACAGAGTGGTTTTTCGCCTCCCAGGTCAAAATTCTTCCGGGACGTCTTACATTTCTTTAATCTTCTCCTCAAGACCTTGCCCCTAACTCTATATCGAACCTCTGCCAGTTCCAAGTATTTTGTGAGGTGTATCTTCAAACGGAACCCACTGTCTCCCTCTTCAGGGAGTTTTTCTATTTGATCCGGCAAACAGAGTGTGCGGATGTTCCCGGCTTAGAACTTGGCGGGGTTTCAATTCATAGGCAGAAGGACGTTCTTTTTCCTGTTGCCACCTTACCAAGCCACCCTAAAGGGTGGAACAAGACTTGGCTTTATTGTCGAAACACCGCTCCTGCTGATGAAAATCCCTTGCCGGGTTATAGGCCCAACCGCCTCCCCATGGATCTTGAGCTTCCGGGTTAGGCTCCTTCAGAGGAACGCTCCCAACACGCCCATGTTTATCCAAAGTTGAGGGCTCTGCTAGCCAACGGGTTGACTGGGGTCGACT
This sequence comes from Elymus sibiricus, assembly GCA_039707655.1. NCBI lineage: Eukaryota > Viridiplantae > Streptophyta > Magnoliopsida > Poales > Poaceae > Elymus > Elymus sibiricus. The sequence goes on from CM077669.1 coordinate 285,936,784, forward strand.
TAACCCGGTGTTGGGTATCTTGGAGGATTCTTCCGTTAAGCCTGCATAGTGGCTTAATGTGTACTTACTCTGGTGATTTGAACGATGCTCAACGGCACAAAAATTTATCCTTGGAGGCCGGAGAAATAAACCGGATGGTGGAGAGGCTACTGGGCAAAAATCAGGAGACTTGCAGCAAGGACGGGTTAAAACCTTTCTACGCCCTTAACCCGGCTCCTTCGATACAAAACCTTTGAGATCTTAATCCAGCTTTTTTGAACAAACTTTGATCCTTTGCTTTCTTGATCTGAATGTTTAATTCTGCAGGCTACCCCTTCTTTCTGGAATCGAAAACGCCTCAAGACCGCAGCTAACAAGCCCAGAGCCGCCCCAAGCAAGAAGAAAAATAAGGCGGCTGCAGAAGGACCGTCTCATATGGATGAAACAGCTACCACAGACACCCGATCAGAGGTAAAATTAGTGTTTTGTTTATATTCCATTTAATCTATCTGACGCCTTTTCCTCTTAGGGTGATGTTGAGACAAGCCGTGGAGGTGATGTTGAGGTAATTTCCATCTCTTCCGACTCAGAACCTTTGCCTCTATTGAAAACAAGGCGGGTTGTCCGGAAGGTAGGTTTTCTCACCCGGACGCTCATCTCGATCCTTATTTTATTTTGAAGAAAACTCAGCACCAGCCTAGGCGTCAAACCCGAAGTGGAAGTGGTGATCTTGTTGAGGTCTTACATGATAAATTAGCCACCCGGAAACGACCAGCCAAGGTACTTAATATTCCAAATTTCGAAGGAAGTTCTGACTTGATGTGTCAACTTTTGACTCCTATGCCTTGGTTAATCAGGAAACACCACCTTTGTTGGACGACTCAGCTGCGTCCAAACTGGCGCCCTTTGTTATTAATCATGGGTAAATTCCTTATAAACTTGTCTGTTTGAGTAGACTATTGTCTCTTCCCATTTTTCATATTATACTTTTTTAACTTGGCAAGGCCAAAGCCAAGAAAAAGAAGACTGACAGGTCTTCTGTTAACCCAGAGGCCCCTGAGCCGGAGTTTCCTAATCCGGCGGTTCATGAAATCCATGTTGATCATCCTGAAAACTCTCCGGATATCCAAAATGATTTACCTCCTCCATCTGAACCAACCAATACCGATGCCGTAACTGTTGAAGCTACACCAACAGCTAATCTTGACCCTCTCAATCCTTCAGCAACAAGATACCCCTGAAGTTATTATTACTGGGACGAGTTATAATGCCCCTAAAATTTCCAGGGTGTTAACAAAGTTTGTTGCTAAGGATGAAGCGGTACTGCAAGAAAAACGGAAGACCAAGTTGGAGCTTCCAAACTATGAGAGCTATAGTGTTGAAGATCTTCATGCTGCCTGTTTGGATCGCCTGGCTACAAGCCGTGGGATGGAAATTGGCCTTGTTAGCATGATGAAAAATAAATACGAGGTATGTTCTCCTTTGTATGCTCTCACATATATCCTTTTGTAGCCCCCAAGGCCCAACTTTTTCTTTCTAAGATAAGTTGGGTCTTGCGATGTTTGTCTGACTCAACCTGTAGTCCCCAAGGGCCGGCACATCTCCTTGAGATGAGTTGGGTCTTTTATATAACTTTGAAGAATTTCGACCTGTAGCCCCCAAGGGCCGGCTCATCTCCTTGAGATGAGTCGGGTCTCGTTCAGATCTTCAACGTCAAAAAAGCTGATTTACATTAGCCCCCAAGTGCCAAATATATTGCTTTGCAGTTTGTTTGGGACTTGCTATAAACATTATTCATGATGCAGGAAGCTTTGAAGACAGCTGAATCCAGCGTGGCGAGTTTGAAAAAAGACCTGGAAAAAGGGCAGACCTCCCAGGCAGAAATTGAAGAAGAACTTCGCCTCTCTTTGATCGAGCTGGAAAACACCAAAGCAGGCTTCTTAAAAGAGAATAAATCCTTTGAAGATGAAAAGACAAATCTGCTGAAGCGTGCAGGGGATGCTTAGGGCTGGCTCAAACCCATTACTGAGGAGTTGTTCGGGTTGAAATGACACATTGCACAGATGGCCCAAGCTATTTTTGGTAAGCGTATATAGCCTCCTGTCTTCCTAAAATATAGATATAACCCGCCAGATGACTCATGCATTGATTCTATTTTGCAGGCCCCGGACTAGCAGTTTTTATGATAACAGTCTGCTCATGCTCAAGGTTGATTATTCTCTGACGGAGCAACTCTATGCTGGGAGTCATCTTGCAATCAAGGCGACACTGGGGGATAAGAAGCCCTTAAAGTATATCAAGAATGTATTGGAAAGTCTTTCCATTATCCCTCAGCACATTCTGGAGCTAAAAAGATCAGCCACCCGATCGGGCGTGATATATGCATTGAGCCGGGCTTTAGCTTATGGAGAGGAGCTTGATCCAGCTGAGCTAGCAAAAGGCTTCCCTAAATTTAAAAATGACGAGTCAGAATTGTCCCAGGAGGATTATGCGGCCTATGTCAAGGATGCTCAAATTCTGTCGACTCAGCTGGTTTCTGAATTGAAACTAAGGAACTATCGAGCGGCCTATGGCGCCAATCACACTCGGATTCTACCACCTGATTTGATAACCAAGAGTCTGGCTCCTCAATGGCGCGAGCATGTCTTTGCCCCTGGAGTTGACCCGTCTCCAATTCTTGATGACGAGGTTGTGTTCCAGGCTTTGTCTCATTGTAACTGGGATGCGGATAACCTTCAGATACATGGGCCAGATGACCAATCGGTGGATAACCCGGAGGCATCTCACGCGCAAGATTAGCCACCACTGACCCGAATGATGTAGTCGGCGATTTACATTTCCTCAATCATTACCTTGTCAACTTAAGCCCCCAAGTATGGGTGGAAAAACAATTTGTGGCTTCCTTAAGCATGTAATAGGGATATCCAAAAACTGTTATCGTGCCATCATGCACGTTTCGCACTTTTTGATGCAGAGTACTTTATTTGCCGCTTCACCACCCAGTCTGCTCACTGTCTTTCTATTGATGAGCCTTTTGATAGGATAGAACTGGGCAAGATGAGCCGGTCTTTGATCTTCCAGATTTTAACAACTTATTCTTCTTTCCACAATACTGAGGATTTGCATGCCTTGTCGATTGGTTGCTCATGCATACTCAATTGTCAACCTGGTTCTTTGAAGCATGGGCCAACATTAACTTTGAACCTGAAGCTTGCTATAATAAACAGCCAGATAAAACAATATTGATAAGCCGGCTCAATGGGTCTTGGCCGAAATTGATGTCCAAGCTTGAGGTCCTTTGTTAGCCTCTTAAGCAATAATTTTGCGCTGTCATGCAGTTGATAACCCGGTTATTTTATTCATAAACCGGTAAAGAAAAATTGAGCGTGCCCAAAAACATTTTTCTGTGATGAGATTAAGCACATAGTATTTGTTTTGGGGACTGCTTCTCGAAGGTTAAAAATATAAGGTAGCCCCCTTTGAAAGCACCTTTGTTGGTCCTAGCCTTAATGCAAATGACGTATAATCATAATACCGAGATAATCTGTCGGCTTTCAAGGCTCGACAGGAAAAGACCGGCTTTCGAGGCTCGAGTCTCGCTTCAAGGAAGCGGGTATGATAATCCATGGTTTATCCTAGCTTTTCGTATGCCGGCTCTCTCATGACTCAAGCCGGTGTTTTAACCTTAACAAGTTCAGGGTCCAAAAAGGATTGACTCGTCAAGAGTTCACGGGGTCATCTGATCGGAGTCGCATCAAGCATACACGCAGGTTTAACCATATATGGTGTTTATTTTTGCCGGGTCAAGAGGGTGAGAAAGTTAAGCCCGGTGGCCTGGAAGCCCCCAAATGCCCTTAATAAGGTGGCATTATTATGTCGAGTCACAAGGGTGAGAAAGCTAAACTCAATGAGACGGAAGCTCCTAGGTGCCCTTTGTTTGAAAAAATAAAGACTCAAACTCATCTTGTAAGTTGAAACGACAAAATACGCCGGCTTTATTCATACTCGAAACATAAAGAGGTATATACAGAAGTTTGCAAGGGGGGGAGAAATTACAAAAAAGGAGTCGGCAGAGCTAAGTTCAATAAGGCCACTAGTGTTCCAGGGTCGGCTTATTTCCCTCTTGGACACATAAGATTTCTTCTTTGATATCCTCCAGAGTACGAATTTTATTCAGGGATTCAGGGACTAGTGGTACTGACCGTTATTCAACTGCTTGGGATTACTTTGAAATCCTCCTTGGTTATTATGCTGATTGCACTGGCTAGGATGTTGCCCATTGCCATGATTTCCCTGATGTTGAAAACCGTCCCCTGGGCCACCTTCTGACCCGCCAGGTCCATGTTGACCCGGGTGTCCTCCACCATTGCCTCCTGAGCTGTTTTGGAAGGCCTGGCTACGGAACTCTTGCATGATATAATAATTCTCCCAAGAGTGGCTAGCCAGCTTATCTTGGGTGTTGTGTTTAGGGCAGGGTGCTTTAAGCGCCTCTTCATAATTGCGAGGTTTATTCCCATTGTAAGCTCCTCTAGGTCGACCGTTCCGGCGCTGGTTCTTAAAACCTGTATTAGTGTTGGCCACAAAGTCCGACCCGCTGTCCGGTTGTTTCCGTTTATTATTTTGAGCCCCCCGGTTGCCTCCCGAGCCGTGCTGACCTTTCCCTCCTTCAACTTTTTTGCCTTTGGTGGTCTTGTCTTCATCTGAGCCGGGATCCTTTGTGCTATCCAACTCAGCGTATCTGGTGAGAACGTCCATCAAGTCACCCAGGTCTTGAACCTTTCGCTTGAGCCGCCCGAGCTTCTCGACCAGAGGCTGGAAGTGACAATTCTTTTCCAATATTAGGACTGCCTGAGCCGCCGTGATGCTGTCCGATGAGTGGATGATTTCCGTGACCCGGCGAGTCCAATGGTGAGCCGACTCGTCTACTCGTTGAACGCAATGCTATAGGTCTACTATTGTCATAGGCCTCTTGCAGGTTCCTTGGAAATTGTTGATGAATCGCTCTTTCAGCTCGGCCCATGTGTTGATGGAGTTAGGCGGCAAGTTTTTCAACCAAGTCCGAGCCGGTCCTTCCAACATCATGGTTAAGTATTTGGCACATACATCGTCACTGACATCCAGCATGTCCATTGCTAACTCATAACTTTTGATCCAAGATGTTGCCTCAAGATCTGCCGTGTAGTTTGGCACCTTACGAGGCCCCTTGAAATCTTTGGGCATGCGCTCAGCGCGGAGCGCCGGGGATAAGCATGGTATACCAATCGTCATGTTGGACCCAGCCCCCAAACTTGCCGGTTGAGGGTGAAGCTGCTGGATCGCCCTTGTTGCTGCTTCCGCTTCTGCCTGTCATGCGCCTCTCGCAGCATCAACAACTGCCTGAGCGTCTGATGGCATGAGACAGGTTGGAGAGACCTGGAGTTGCTGTCTTCGCCCACTTCTAGAAACAGCCGGGGATTCCACATGACGACCCTTACTAGCGTAGGGAGTGGAATGCATCCGATCCCGGCTGTACGAATACAACACCTGTTGAACCACAGCAGTCTTTAGCATCTCGATGACGTTTCTAGCTTCAACCTCAAGACGGGAGTTTCCGTTAATAGGCAATGCTTACAAATTCCGGGTTGCAGCCAGCATGTTGTCAACAGGATTGGAAAATTGGCCCGCGGCGTCTGAAATCGCCGAGGCGGGGATTGAGCCGGCGGGGGTTGAGCTGGTTCCTCTTGCCGATTCCCGGGTTGCTGACGAGTTCCCGGTGTCTGTTGCGGGGCGTTAAAAAGTTGTTGCGGCTCCAGGTTTGGAGGGAGTCCACGGTGGCGTCTTCTCTCGTAAACCACCTACGATGCCTCTCTCTGAACTCCTAACAGCCAGGCCTCGGCCTTAAGGCGTTCCGTCTCTTGATGTATGCGAGCCTGCAAATCCGCCATCCGTGCGTTTTCAGCATCAATCTCCTTCTGTACCTCAATTATTTGACTACGCAATTTGGTTAGCTCCACATTGTGCTCTTCCTGGTTTTCCGCATTGACCGGGGTATCCATGAGTTTTGCCATCTTGGCCTAGAGATCAGTCATGGCTTGAGCCGGCGTTTTAGTTGACCCGCCAGAACCTCCAGCCGCGGCCGGATCTAGAACCGCCGTAGCCACCGCCATGTAGACGGCGACTTGTCGAGGCGACTCATTGTATTCCTCTGGGGTTTCGGTCTCCAACGAGCCCCCAAATCCGCCATCATAAAGAGGGCAGATTGACTCCGTATCTCATGTGGATGATGTATCGTCCGAATTGACAAGGACGTCGCCGCTAGACGCCGGCTCATCCGAAAGGCTGATCCCTTGTGTAAAGCCGACGAATACATGGCGAAGACAGCCCTGGCGTTGATTGGATCGGGTGCTTCGAGCCAGCTTGTCGATGTTGATGTAGATGTCTGACTCGGAAGTTTCTAAACCAATCTCTACCGTGGGATCTCAAAACCTACGTCCGATCGGGTCATCCTTGACGCCCCAAGCCGACACGTGGATCTTGTCACGGTGGTTCTTGACCATCTGGTTCACCGCAAACTTCCCGAATCCTGATTGGATCCCTTTCGAAAACTCAACTCCATCGGGCGAGAGCCCCACGGTGGGCGCCAACTGTCGTGGTTTTGTCAACCAGGCAAATGTCCTCATAACAAGACTTAGGTGTGAGCCCATCACTGCTAGGTGGCGACTCGAAGGGGTTAAATGAGAGAGAGAGTCGGGTTTACCCAGGTTCAGCCCCTCCTATGGAGGTAATAGCCTACGTCCTGCTTTGTGTGTATTTGATGAGTAGATCTCGATTACAAGGGTGCGGAATCGCTAACCTAGCTATCGAGAGGTTGTAAGTTAAGTCTTTCGGCCCTTAGGGCTTGCCTTTATATACAAGTCAAGCCCTAGGGTTTACAATAGAGTCCAGGTCATATCATGACCCGTGACCTACAACATCTCTAACTTGTCTTGTATCTTAAGGAAACCCGGCTGGCGTCTTCAGCTTCGTGGGCCTTGAGCCACCGTCTTGAGGTGTTGGTCCACCTGGCGTCTTAGTCAGCCGTCGCCTTACTTATCTTGTATTCAGGACACGGCCCATTTAAACTTAGTTGCAAAGTTGTTGATATGTTAACCCGGCCCAGTATGGCGGGTTATACCGTGGAGTTATATCCCCGACGGAGAGGAAGAGGGAGATGGGGAACGGGAGAGAGAGGGCAGGGCGGCGAGGTCCGGCCTGGCTATGGTCGCCGGCGGGCTGGGTCGCCGGAGCGGCGAGGTTGACGTGGGGGAGGCCACAACCTCGGGCGAGTGGGCGCAGGGCAAGCATGCGGCAGCTTTCGGCCGGCTGCACAGGTTCAGGCGACGGCGGATGGGCTTCACGGGCCCTGCACAGGCCTGGGCGGGCCGGCGGCTGAGGATAGAGGAGGTGGGATAAGGTGGCGGCGGCTGAGTGCAGGGGCGCAAAAATCAAGGGGAAGTCTAGGGTTTTCCTAATTAGGTAGGGGTAGGCTAATTATTTATTGGCAGGGGTAGGTTTAGGAGGGTTTTGCTCCGTTTTTCGACCGTTCGATCAAAATTGGACGGTCTCAGACAGAGGGGGTTAGGGTTACAACATGGTGGGCTAGTCGGTTGTGTTTAGATGGGCTAGGAGTGAGATAATATAGGGAAATGAGCAGTCCGGCATAGGTTTAAAACAAAGAAACCGTCTAACGATTATGCGTCTATAGTGTCGCTATAGGATTAACGGTTCGAGTATCAAACGGACTCCGAAAGTGATGAAATTTGGAAGGCGGTCTACCTGCAATATAACATGACAGCATGCCAACTTTCAACCCATTCCAAGAATGTTTTATACATACTTTTAAAAACAATATCTTACGATGACGCGAGCTCGTGCGAGTGTGTTGTTGGTCTCGAAACGGTCAACGACGAGAACGAGAAAAACCGCCAACTACGAACGGATGAAAGTTTTGAAAAATTATGATGGTGACGGAGTGGCGATGCAATGTGAATGATGCGGATGATGCGATGATGGATGCAACAAACAAATAAATCACACGTTGAAACTCGTAATACATGGAAGGAATCTGGAGCGTCGGTCTCTGTCTGTTTACCTTGTTCCGAACATGGGTTGCTTGCGAGTACATTCAAAAGTACTCATTGGGTTGTCCCTGGTTATTTAATTAGCCAGGCATGGAAGAACAGGAATATGGTGAAGAGTACCTTGGTGACGAACATGGGAATTAGGATGCTTCCCAGTCAGAATGCATGTAGGGTTAAGGCAGATGACATGGGTGCAAGTTATCGTTGAAGATTTCCGTTGCGAGTGTTTACTTGATGTGTGGCCTTCATGGCCCTATGTATGTAAGACTTGACCATGACGGTCATATTTGTGTTTGACGGTATGTAATGGATGGAAGACTCTTGTATACAGTTTCTATGTGTTCAGTGAGCATTGATCTTGGGATCACTGTACACGTGCATTCAGTGACTTTGACTTATGAGTCGGGGTCCACACAATGGACGTGATGCCTATATACATGATCATTGCCGTGAATAACATGTCATAACTATGCGCAATTCTATCAATTGCCAAAGAGTGATTTCTCTTCCCACTATCTCCTACTTTTGAGAGAGAAGCCTCTAACGAACTCTATGCCCCCCGGGTCTACTTAAAAATAAAAATAAAAACTCCTAAATTACCTTGCTGAATATTATTTACTTTTATTTTATTTTGTTTTTGTGATATCTATTCTATCAAGATTTAACCATTGCAAGTAATGAGTTCAAGGGGCTTGACAACCCTCTTGCCCGCGTTGGGTGCAAGTGTTTGGTTTTGTGTGTGTAGGTGATGTTGAAAGGAATTTGCTTGGTTCTCCTATTGGTTCGATAACCTTGGTTCTCACTGAGGGAAATACTTATATCTCTTATGCTTCATCTCCTCTCCTCTTTGGGGAAATCCCAATGCAACTCACAAGTAGCAGTACACAACGTCTAATAATACCATCTAGTCCTTCTTTATATAAATGTGGGTCATCCCAAAAGTAATGTCTCAAGTCAAAGAAGAACTTTTTCTTTTGTTGGTATGTGAAGTTAGGTGGTATATATTTGGCAACAACGTAATTAGCATAATCTGCATACCATGGACTATTGCAAGAAGTAGAAGGATTTATTACAGCTAATTGCTCATCAGGAAAACTATCATCAATAGGCAATGGGTCATCAAGAACATTTTCCATCCTGGTCAAATTATCTGCTACGGGATTTTCAGCTCTTTCCTATAAAGAATATGCAAATCAAACTCTTGTAATAGAAGAACCCACCTAATCAGTCTAGGTTTAGCATCTTTCTTTTCCATGAGAAATTTAATAGGAGCATGATTGGTGTGAATTATTACTTTAGAATCAACTATATAGGATTTGAATTTATCACATGCAAACACAACAGCTAGAAAATGCTTTTTCAGTGGTAGCATAGTTCTTTTGAGCGGTATCCAGGGTTTTACTAACATACTGAATAACATTCAATTTATTATCAACTCTTTGTCCTAGAACAGCACCAATAGCATAATCACTAACATCACACATTATTTCAAAGGGTAAGTTCCAATCAGGTGGTTGTGCAATCACTACTAGGGAAAAGCCTATAGATAGAATGTTACTAATAGCATTGGTCATCAGCACAGCGCTACTACTAATTACTAGTAGCGCTCAGAAAAACAGGCGCTACTGGTACTACTTATCAGTAGCGCTTGGTGACACAAAGAACGCTACTGCTAAGTGGGCCAAAGGGTACACCAGGCTCGGCATAAATTAGCAGCGCTCCCATAAAAACAAGCGCTACAGCTAATACCATATTTGTAGCGCGTTTCCTTAGAGAAGCGCTACAGATATTTTTCTACGGGTAAGATGGTGGGCCCCAAGTAGTAGCAACGTGTTTCTACAAAAAGCGCTACTTCTAGTTTACCTAGCAGTAGCGCATTGCGACAAAAACGAGCTACGGCTAATTTCCTACGGTTAAGCTGGTGGGCCCCAAGTCGCAGCAGCGCGTAGTAAAAGAAAGCGCTACTGCTAGTTGACCTAGCAGTAGCGCGTTTCCTGGCCAGCGCTACTCCTATGCTCGCCAGCCACAAAATATCTGCCACCTTTAAGTTTCCCCACCTCCTCTTATTCTCCCTTCCTTCTTCCCCACCTCCTCTTCTTCTTCCTTCAATTCTCCCCCTCCTCCCTCTCTCTTATTTGTCCCTCCATTAATGCCCTCCCTCCCCTCTCTCTTTCTTTGCCCTCCACCACCACCTCCATTATCTAATTACCTACCCCCTCTCTTTAATATTTCAGCCCTCCACTAGCTAGCTTGTTCTCTCTCTCTCTCTTCCTAGTTATACCTCACTATCTAGATCTACTAGTTAATTAAGAAAGAGGCTTGAATATATATCTTCATACCGGGCTTGATCTCTCTCGACATAGGTGAGGAAAAAGAAGAGATAACGTGCAATAATGGAAATATGTGTATGTGTTTGTGCGCGCGTGATAGGACCGAGCTATGTGATTGTGTGTGTGGCATGTGTGAGTTGCCCATATTGTGTATTTGTTGAAATGCGCGTGACATGAGTTGCCTATGTTTTGCCTAAATGTCGATTCATTTCCGTTTCGGCGAATTTCGGGCAAACTCGACATGTCCTATGTTTAGGGAAGGTCATGTCAAATTTTTGTATGAATTTGTTGCATGCATGTACATGGTTATAATTATTTGGCATCGCGCAGGCAATCATGAAGGTCAATGGAAGGAAGGTGGAAAGATACTGGCAATCCACGGTGGACGACATGTATGAAAACAAACGGAAGGAGGTTTTATATCCGTCTCATAGATGCAAAGGAAGAGTATGGCTCGACCCCTTTAAGACTGGCAAATTCAAGGTGCACCGGCTCATGAATGGTTTCATGGATGGCCATACTCGATGGATAAGTGAAGACGATGATGATGAGGACGTCGACGGGGCAGGCAATAATGACATGGGCCAAGACGAAGAGATGATCGGAAATGGTCCTGAAGCAGAGGGCATCGGAAATGACGCTGTACATGGCGTAGAAGAGGCCGGACCTGGCGCCAGAGAAGAGTCCGGACATGACGGAGAAGACGCGGAGACCCCACAGTCTTCGTCCATACTAAGTTCAGCCATGCGGGACCAGCATGTTCGAGAACTGTTTCGCAAGAGGACGACTAGTGACAGAGCTGCTTCTAGAGAGGAGGCCAAGTTGGCACAACTAGAGCTAGACTCGAAGACTCCGTTGTATGATCGTTGCGATCCCGAGGTGACTCGCTTAAGTTTCACACTAGAACTGTTCAAGAGGAAGGCAAAAAACAAATGGACAGACGCAAGCCTAGATGACCTTCTGAAGTATCTAAAGAAGGTTCTTCCCACCGGAAGCATGTGTCCACTAGTGTCGAGGAGGCCAAAAGAATCGTGTGCCCTCTTGATCTGTCACACATTAGATACCACGCATGCATCAACGATTACATCATATATCGGAACGAGCACGTGGAAAAAACCATCTGCCCAAAGTGCAATGCTTCAAAATATAAGAAGGTCGGAAAGAAAGCTCCACATAAAGCCGTATGGTACTTTCCCATCACTCCCCGTCTGCAGTGGTATTTCGTAGATCCTAAGGAAGCAAAGCTCATGCGATGCCACCCGGATAGGGTGAAGCCAGACGATGGAGATGATCCGAAGCTGAGACACATCGCAGATGCTAGTCAGTGGAGAGCATTAAACGCTGAATATAAATATTTCACAGATGATCCAAGGAACATCGTGCTTGGCGCTAGTACTGATGGCATGCATCCCTTTGGCAAGCAGAACACCAACCATAGCACATGGCCCATGTTTGTTTGGATGTACAACCTTCCCCCTGGAAGTGCATGAAGGCAAAATACATACACATGACTATGCTTATTCATGGGCCAAAACAACCGGGAAATGATTAATCTGTATCTCGGGTTACTGAAAGAGGATCTAGACACGTTATGGACAACGTCGGCCAAGACATGGGACGCCAGCACAGGAGAGTATTTCGACATGAGAGTCATGTTAATCACGGCGGTGCATGACTATCTTGGTTATGGATATGTCGTGGGCCAGGTGTGCCACGGATATTGCGGATGTACCAGGTGCATGGATGATACAACGTCTCAGCAGCTATCGAAAGATGGCGGGTCTTCAAAATTCGTGTACATGCGGCATTGAAGATGGCTCGAGAAGGATGACCCGTGGAGATCTATTCAATGGTAAGGTCGAGCATCGAGGACCTCCACGTAAGCGGAGGGGCATCAAAATTGATGAGTTGTTGAAGAACTGGGAACAGTGCCCCTCGCCAGGAAAGACAAATAAAAAGGCGTCGGAGCCGCTGCCGACGGTATGGAAAACGAGGTCTGTTTTTTTGGGACTTGAAGTACTGGCCCAAACTACGCACGCCTCATAGCCTTGATCAAATGCATATCCCGAAGAATGTCCTCGAGAGTTTGCTTGGAACATTTGATGAACATGCCGAAGAAGACCAAGGATGGGCCGAAGGCAAGAAAAGACTTGCAATTGTTGGGTATCAGGAAAGACCTCGACATGCCCTATAAAAAGACATCGGAGGAGACGGAGACGGAAGATAGGGGCAAAAAAGCAAAAAAGAAGGGAGAAGAGTATTGCCCCCCTCTTGCTTCACCTTAGATCCGAAGGAGGTCAATCAATTTTTCAAGTGCCTTGCTAGAGTCAAAGGTAGTTCCGGATACTGTGGAAAGATAAGCAGATATCTAGACACCAAGAAAAAAAGGTTCAGCGGGATAAAGTCTCACGACTGTCACATGATGATGACTCAGTTACTCCCGGTTGCACTTAGAGCGATTTTGGACACACACGTCCGTGATACGCTTACTGATCCATGCCACTTTTTTGACACTATCTCTCGAAAGTCGATCAGTGTGAAGCAACTGAAAAGGCTACAGGAAGAGATCGTTGTCATGCTAAATGAGCTAGAGATGTACTTTCCGCCCGCGTTCTTTGACGTCATGGTGCATCTGTGTGTCCACATCGTGGATGACATCATAGACCTAGGGCAGACATTCCTACACAGCATGATGCCGTTCAAGAGGATGAAGGGGGTCATCAAAGGATTCGTTCGTAACATGTCTCGTCCGGATGGAAGCATCGTGCAGGGCTATCTGACCCAAGAGTGCATCTCCTTCTGCGAGAATTATCTAGGCGTCGGAGAACCTATTGTTGGTTGCCCGTCAACAAGCACTGTGGAAGGCTGAAAGGAGAAGGTCACATCAACGGCCGGAGGGAATTGAATGTGTACCGCTCGGGACGACGGGACGACTTTGACATAGCTAACTTAGTAGTGCTACAACACCTAAACGTGGTAGATCCTTTCGTGGCACTACACAAAGAGGCCTTCGCAAAGAACTACCATGGTCGTGGGCTGCACAGGACGGACGCTCAAGTTATTAGAGAGCACAACTCCACTTTCTTGGGTTGGTTCAAAGAGCAAGTTGATATACGGCCTAACACATGGCCCAAAGTTCAACCTCGCGACTTATCAGGCATACGATATGAACGGATACACGTCCTACACGGATGCCAAAGATAAAAACAGTGAATACCAGAACTCGGGGGTGACGATGGAAGCCACGACCGGTGATGTAACTGAAAGATACTACGGAAGGGTCAAAGAGATCTGGGAGCTTGAATACTCTGGATTGCATAGCGCGACGATGTTCCGTCTCAGATGGGCTAAGAACGTACAAAGAGAAAACCGATGTTTCACTACCATGTGTATACCCGACGCCAGTAGCGCTACCATGAACGCAACCGCCAAAAATGAGCCATGGGTACACGCTAAGCACGTGACACAATGCTTATTCATAGAAGACCCACTCAATCCCAACAGTGTTGTCGTGAGGAGAGGCAAAAGGAGCATCGTCGGAATGGATGGAGTTGTCAACGAGGAAGACTATGACCAGTACGGTGACCCGATGAGGGAAGATGATGATGACGATGAACCATACATCAAAAGAAGAAGCAGGACAACAATACCTAAGAAAGATCGTACTCCCTAGAAAAGGAAAAGTCATGACGAGGGGATGAATTATTTGACAACGAACAAAACAGGAAAGAAGAAGATCAGTCTCAAGCGTCGTCGCCCACTTGCTAATTAACAAACGATCATAATTTGTTCGTACCTATTTTGTATAAGTACTTAACACCGTTATCGGTCAAATGATGTAATATATATATATATATATATATATATATATATTATGAACTAATTATTATTCGGAGGTGCTCATAGTGGGAGGAGGCATCGTCCGGAGGTGCTCGATCATATATACGGGCCGGTAGCGCGGGGCGGGGGGTGTTATTACTACATAAACAACCCTAATTAGCAATTAGGAGAAATAAAGAGAAAAAAGGAAAAAAGGAAAAGGAAAAGGAAAAGGAAAAGGAAAAAGAAAAAGAAAAAGGAAGAGGAAAAAGATTTAACCTATCTACATAATTTATAAAATAAACAAAATAGGTAGCAGTAGCGCGTTTTGGCAACCCAAGCGCTATAGCTAACTTAGCTATAACGCGTTTTACAGAAACACGCTATAGCTAAGTTAGCTATAGCGCGTTTTGCAAAACGCCCTATAGCTAAGTTTTCTATAGCCAGTACCGGCCGTTCTTCCCCGATCTCATTCGATCCCTAATCCCTCTCTCTCTCTCTCTCTCTCTCTCTCTCTCTCTCTCTCTCTCTCTCTCTCTCTCGATCCTCTCCGGCCCTCGCTCTCTCTCTCATCTCAGCGCCTCGGACCGGTGACCTCACCTCCGACGACCCCGGTGACCTCACCTCCGATGACCCCGCGGGCGACCTCACCTCCAACGACCCCGGTGACCCTAACCCTGACGTCGTCCCCGACCACTCTGCCCCGGCGACCCTGACCCCGACCCCGACGTCCCTGGCCTCCCGTTCTCCATCGGCCACCGTACCTCGCATCCCCATGCCTCCTCCGCCCATCTCCGTCCTGTGGTGAGCACGCCTCCTCATCCCCATGCCTCCTCCGGTAAACTAATTAGGAAAAAATAGTTTATAGTTTCTGTTATTAGTAAAAAATTAGGGTTAATAGATTATGGTAATAGTTTTTAATAGATTAGAGTTAATAAAATAGGGTTATAGTTTCTGTTATTAGTAAAAAAATTAGGGTTAATAGTTTTTAATAGATTAGGGTTAGTTGTCACAGCCCTAATTCAACTGTGCTTGTTAATGCATTCATGCATGCATTTTTAAATTCAACTGAAATTGAAATGAGGAATGATCAAGCCTCAGAATCAAATTTCTGTCAAATAAGCAACATAAAAATTGTCTTAAAGAAGTCCAAGAAAATGTCCCTGATATTATAATAAAATATTGGCATGAGGTAAAATTCAAACCGATATTTTTGGAATCACAACAACATTTTATTTTGGGCATTTGTGTTAATATAACAATGATTTTCCATGGATTTATATTTGTTATATATAAAATGTAAGTCCATTAATTCTAAAACATTTTGTGGTGCTATGGTTTAATCCATTGGACTCACCTGCAAATTATCAGAATTTTATAAAATGGTTTGCTATATTTTCAAACCAGAACAAATTGAAGATAAATAGAAAATAAAAATATAAAAATAAAAGGCAGAGACCTCACCTGGCTTATCTGGTAGCCCAGCCCACCAGGTGAAGCGGTCGTCTTCAACCTCTGCCAGCAGGCAGAGGCGAAGCTGCGCACGCCCGAGCCCGGAGGCCTCCACCTCTTGCCTGCCTGCCTTGACACCGTCCCCGAGTCCACCTCCATGCCCAGGGGATGAGGATGACCCCTGGTGCCTCACCCCTCTCTCAGCGCTCTCTCTTCTTCCCCCCCGATCCTCTGTCGCGCATACCCGAGCCCGGCCGCTGCCGCCGTTTGCGCACCACCGCGGCCACTGCCCTCGCCGAGACCCCGACACCCTCGAGAGCTCTGCCTCGTCGCCATGGAGCTACACGCTGACGCACGCGACTGCTGGAGCTCGACAGCGTCGTCCCCGAGCTCATCATCAGCCTTCGGCAACCGGCTACCGTCCGACGATGCGCAAGCTCCAGCCCCCCCCCCCCCGAGCTCTCCGTCGCCTCCGTTAGCACCGCGGTGAGCTTCCGCACCGAAAGCCTCTTCTCCCCCTATCATTTGCGCACTCTAGCTCCGACCCCCCACCATGGTCAAGAGCTCAACGCCGGCGGCCCCGTAGCCACCGTTATTGCAGCTTGGGCTAGCCACTCCCGAGCGCACGGTCATGTTCCTGGCGACCCAGGGAAGCCGTAGACGCCCCAGTTGGACGCCGCCGGCGCACCACCGTGCACCATAGCCCTGCACCGCTAGAGCCCGTGCTTCGGCCGCTGCCTCCGTCGTAGCTGCGGTCATCTCCGGCCACCCCCGGTGAAGCTGACCGCGCCGTTGGACGCGGGTGAGTCCCCGCGTTCCTTAGCCGCAGACGGCGCCCCAAATGGAGCCTCGTAGTGGTTTTCCGACGGCCGCCGCCGCTGTTTTGGTCGCCGCCGGCGCACCACTGTGCTTGAACGCCGGTGGGTCACTGCCATGCGGGCCCGGCATGTCAGGGGTTAATTAAGGACTAACCACCCACTTAGCTAACCCAGTGCCACTAACGGTGGGTCCAGATGCTAATTAACCCCGTTTTAGTTAATTAAACCCCCTGTTTTTCCTGTGTGGCTGACGTGTGGGTCCCGCGTGTCATGTTTGACCTGATCTGCCACGGATGACTTGCTGACGCAATAATTGATTTATGGATTTATTAAATTCCAGAAAATGCCTCAAACTTCTAAAAATCATAGAAAATAATCTGTAAGTCGGATTGAAATAATTTATATATGAAAAACGATTAGAAAAATCCAATGAATCTGTTTATGCCATGATCATGCATGTTTGGACAAGTTAACATCACCAACTAGGACATTTCATGACTAGGACAATATATGAAATAATATTTCGAGTTGGAATTTGAACTAGGTTTGAATTCCAATTCAATTAATATGACTAGCTACTACATTAGGTCAATTCAGTACCTTAAGGTGCCATGTCATACATCATGTCTACTGCATTCCATTGAATGTGTTCATTTCCTTGTTTGCCGATATTGTTCCCTCTCGGTAGACGTTATTCCGACATTGGGATCGATGCCACTGATGAATACTCACTGTTATCTTCAGAAGTGTCAGGCAAGAAACCCCCCTTGAGCATTTCTATACAAACCTACTCTCTCGCTCTTGCTCTCATTTCAATGCATTAGGACAAACGCTTCAGGTACTTGTGTTTCGGTAGCTGAACCCACTCCTCTGCATGACCTGTCATTGTCATAGTAAATAGCTAAAGCAAGCAACCTAGCATACCTGGTAGATGCTTGAGCCATGTTGGGCCATAACTCTGTTATGCTTGCTATGCTTAGAGTTGTGTCAGGTCTGATTCATCTGGGTGATGAACCGGGGTGAAATGGAAGTGTCCTGATGATGAGGGTTAAGTGTTGAACCTGTTTTTGGTAAAGGGTAGCGATGAGAGACCATGTAGGAGTACATGGTGGGTTGTCTCATTGAAGCCGCTCATAGGAACTGAGTTCCGTGTTTGTGTTCCAAGACTAGCTACTACCGCACATTGGGTTCCGGTAACTCGACCCCTCTCGGCCTATTAACTTCCCTGTTCTCAGTCCAGGAGTCGTAGTAGTTCGAAACGTTGATAGGTGTGGTCAGGCCTGCGAAGTGGATGAACGGCCCAGTCGAGACCGGCTTGGGGCCCTTCTCACAACATTTGAGGCCATGTTGGAAACCTTGGTCGGACTTCCATTATGGGTTCCAACTCAGATAGGCGACTGCCTTGGACGTGAGTCGTTGTAAGTTAACGTCCGTGGCCGACTCCCTCGCTGGGCTTGCGCTTGAAGGTTGCCGAGGTGCCTTTTTACGTGCACATGGCGGTAAGTGGCAACAGCATGTGTGACGAAGTACACCCCTACAAGGTAAACTATCTATTCGAATAGCCGCGTCCGCGGATATGAACCACTTGGAGACTTGCATTGTTCATAGATAACTTTAACTGGATACTCTAAAATGCTCCAGATAAGTGTGAGTGCTATGGATGGCTTCTCGTAGGAAGACGAGAGAGGATCCATAGTGGTGTATTGATGTGGTGAATATGTGGACTCGTGTGCCATATGCCACCTCAAAAAAAGTACTCATAGTCGTAGTACAGATTAGCCAAGAGTCAAAGCTAGCTTGCTGCAATAAACTCCACAACCCCCTTATTGACAATGATGCATATGTAGATAGTTCTGATGTAAGTCTTGCTGAGTACCTTTGTACTCATGTTTGCTTATTTATATTTTTGCAGATGTGACTTCGGTCTCATTAGTGATTCTTACGACGTGAAGTTCGATGTTGACCGGGTTAGCTTGGGAATCCCAGAAAGAGGTCTAGCTCCTTTGGTAGGGTCGTTGTAGCTTTTCAGGCTCTTCCAGCCTCTTTTAGTAGATGTCTGTACCCAAACATGTATCTTCCACTTGTTGTTTGTATGCTCTGAATGTTGGGTCATGTGACCCCCCCCTTGCTTGTAACATTATACTATGTTGGCTCTTCGGAGCCTTCTAAATAAATGTTATGATTATAGAGTTTTGTTGTGATGCCATGTTGTATCTACTCATATTGTGCATATTGTGTGTATGTTTGAAATGCATCTGTGTGTGTGGGATTCGACACCTAGTCGTATGCCTTTAGTAGCCTTCTTTACGGGGAAATGCCTCTTTGTGCTTCCACTGAGCCTTGCTAGCTTGCTACTGCTCCGGACACATTGCTTGACCGGCGTGTATCCTTCTTGTTGCTGCGTCTGTCCCTACGGGGAAATGTCTCGCGGTGTAATGGAGTCCTTGTAGCTTGCTACGACTCGTCTACACACGCTGATGACCGACACCTGCATTGTTGGGTTACGTATGCATGTCCCTGTACGGTTGTGCCACTAGGGTCTATAACTAGTCATGTCGACCCGGGTTCTCTGACATATGATTGCTAGCGACACATTCATATCCGTGAGCCAAAAGGCGCAAACGGTCCCGGCCAAGGTAATGTGGCAGCCGTGGGAATTACCGTGCATGAGGCCGCAAAGTGATATGATCTGTTACATGCTAGATTCGTATGGCTTAGGATCGGGGTCCCAACAGTGTTGGTATCATAGCTTGACTGCCTGTAGGATTACCAAGCCAAACTGGTGGATGTTGAGTCTAGAACTGCTTTAGTTATATAAGGGAATTGATTGTGGAAGGGAACGTAAGATTCTTTTACTCCTTTCCTCGTATCATTCTAATTCTGGGTCACCTTCTTCTTTATTCTATGGGGTTTAAGAATTAGGTTTCTCATCTATCTATCAGGATGACGAGTTACTATGCTGGAGACTGATAGGACAGTTGTTTTCTCTCTAATTCGGTGTCTCCATAAGAATCCAGTTGTCATGTTGTCAGTCTTCAAGCAGGTTGTCTCATATTTCACACCCGTACAGCCGTTATGCTGTCCGAGTTGTCCAAGGATTATAAATAATCTGATGCAATTGCAAATTCTTTCATCTTGAGTCAATGTCTTTTAGTCCAGACAAAGCACACTAATTATTGTGTTGAGGTACTCCATTACCTCAAACGTGTTTGTTGAAGTGCTAGGAAACCATGTTATCTTGGAGAACCACCCA
The DNA here is from genome assembly GCA_039707655.1 of Elymus sibiricus. Classification (NCBI taxonomy): domain Eukaryota; kingdom Viridiplantae; phylum Streptophyta; class Magnoliopsida; order Poales; family Poaceae; genus Elymus; species Elymus sibiricus. The sequence continues at coordinate 285,956,534 of CM077669.1, forward strand.
ATAGTCCAGTTGTGTTTTGTGTCCCCGGTGTGGTTATTCTGGCCATCACTATCGAAAACATCTCGTGATGTTATTCAAACGGTAGGTATTCTATTTCTGGGTTCCTGAACCCAAGGGTCATTCTGCTCACTCATGTTGGTAGTGTTTGCTCGTTCCTTTAGGATGACTAGTAACCTTGTTATAGTCTTCAAGGTTCATGGTTTATCAATCTACCAATACCATGAACCATCCCCGGCAGTAGTTCTTCATGAACGAAAGATCACAACATGAGTGCTCATGATGAGTTCCCCATTCCATAATTGTGGCCTGCCAATTGTCTCCCTTCTGCATGGGTTATCCAGAAGAATTATGTTGAACTCGTTCGACATGCTAACCTCTACATCTACAACTCAGAAAAATCATGTGCTCTTGAGTTGTCCCTCTTTAATTGTATTCTGACCTTTGGCTATCCCTGGATAGTCAAGAGTATTGTGCATTCGTATTTATTGATGCATATTATTCTTGTGGTCTGTCAAGCCATTCTATTCTTGAATGACAGGGAGAAACAAACTCCAGTACCTCATCCATATCCAGGATTGGGTCAAAGTAGATGTATTCCGCAGATCAAAATGCCAATCCGGCTTTTGCTCTGTTCTACCCTGAGGTATTATCCTCTTCATGTCAAGATTGTCATGAGAATTGCACCCCCTCTTATGAACTCTTGAAGCAGTGGTACTTCTCGCCATCATTATTCATTTCTCGATCTCCGTATCGGTTGTAACTGGAATATCAACAAGTCAACCGTGATGTGTGAAATCAATACTCCTAGCAACCCTATTGCTTGGAAGTTAATGGACAATAATTTCACTCTTAGTGTGATGGTCATTGAATTGTCATCCTAAGATTGACTGTGCTACCTAGTCCATCTTTCCTGGAGCACTCTTCGATCAATCAGTTAGGATTGTATCAATCCCTCGCTCTTTTGATCATATCATCTTGCCCTGAAAAGCAAGATTGTTCCCGGGCTTGATAACATATCGGTGGATCATGATTTTCCGAATATCTTCTCGGAAGTATTACCAGGTTGTCCCCTGACCGCTATGTTGAGTTCGTGATCAAGTTGGTTTCCTATAAACCATCCCTTCTCCCAGAATCTGTGTTGGATACCCTTGAACTAGTTGGATAAGCTAAACAACAACTTGGAGAGTTGGAAGGTAAAAGCTTGTCTAATTTAGTTCATTCTAAAGGGATATCCTTGTGTGTGTATGTGTGTGTGTTGAGGACAGATGATGTCTTCATCGATTGATCCTTGTGATCAATTGTTGCATCCATTGTCTTGTCCAATCTTTGATTTGAATATGGGTTATCGTCAAATAAAACTCAAAACCAAGGGTTCTCGTAATGTTGTCTTACTCGTGGCTAATCCCCCCGAACTTACACCATTATACCTTATGGTCTGACCAATGCTAAATTCTTGCTCACATAGTTGTGGAATTCCATCCATATGGATACCTTGATGAAATGTTGTTGAGCCCATCGACAACGTTTTCATCTATTCCATGGTTCATGTTAGACACTAAGTTGGTATTGGAAAATTTTGTAGACAATATCTTCATGTCCGGTACATGAAGTAAATGTTCAGTGTAAGAAGTGACTTACTCTTAGTTCACATGCATATGGTGCAAGTTGCCGCCGTGAATTTGAGAAAGTTTATTTTGGTTCCTTTGGAATCATCCCAAGTCAGTCATGCATGTGCAAAGTATGTTATGGTTTGATAGGCTGGCCCCCTCCATTCCATATGTATCTCCTAGCACACCAAGCCACTGATTGACTCGTTCAAGGAAAAGAAGTTAAGTGTTATTCCTAAAGGTACCAGACGGACTTGCACCAGGCTTCGTTTCCCCAATGATGCTTCCTACTCAGAACTCGGAAGTGTTTTGATGTAAGGTTCCCATGTGATCATTTTTGTCTTGGACACTGGGTTCACATGTATCTTGCAATCCAGCTCATGTTTTGGAGCTGTCTTCCACAGTTCATTTCCCGAGAATCCCGCAGCGGTATCTCATCGACTTGTGTTGCAAATTTTCTTCTTCAGACATGTTGAGTTGAAGTATCTTGTCCCCGACCAGATCTGAATCTCAGGCAGATATGATGGTTGGAACGTTCCCCAAGAATTATAATATTGGGCTCACCGTAACCGGGTAAGGTGATTCCATGGCTAACACACCTGGCCGGAAGACCTATTATTGTAATATCTTGTATCAGCAACATTAGCCACCTCCCCATGAGGATTTCGTATGACTCATTCCAGAAGTTGTTCCTCATGGACTCCTTGAGATCCCGAAGTACGACCTCTACTTGATGTTCTAGATACCAAACATTGCCTATAATTGGTTATGCTATTTCATCAAGGGGGACATTAGAAGCGGAGTGCTAAATGTCTCTCGGTCGATCATCCAGATTTCGTTCCCTTGGCATAGCTAAGGTGAAATCTAAGAAGGTGTTGTCTTCCTTTGCATCTGCATCCTCCATCTTTAATCATCATGGTAGTATGATGTGGCCAAGATCCTTGGCATGGATGTTGGTAAAACCTTGATGAATATGGGAATGCTCAAGTTCTTGAGATCATGCTCAGACACTAGGTTATATTCTCGGTATTAAATGGAATGTGCCTTCCGTTTGTCGAGCTGTCCTATAACTCTAGTTTCTCTTCCAAACTGAGTATGCCATTCTTTCAATTCCTTCCAACGATAGCTTGTGAATTGCCTTAGGTTGTCATGAAGAGTTTCAATGATCTCTGTATCAAAAGTAATTTTGTTTGCCACTTAAGGGAATAACTCTATGAGTCACCTCCTCCAAGGTGCCCGTTATGGTATGAAGGGTAATTAACTCCTCGCTACTTTGAAACCTCATCACCATCTATTTTAGCATGGAATTTGTTGTCTACCAATTGAATCTCCGCCATCTGCCTCATTCCATTCTTCTCGATGTGTGTTTTGTGTCTCAGCTCAAGAGAGGTTCTTACATCCTATTCCATGAGTTGATCATGAGTTGCTCGATCTTCAAGAAGATCGATTCTTGTAGGGTTTTCCTGTTTTCTTTGTCATTGTGTTTGGATGAAGATCTCGAGAGGAAAGATGTCAAGATCAATATGATGCAATGAATCAACATCTTCGGGAAGGGCAATTGGATCATGAAGTTTGTGATGAGTTAGTGTCCCCTCTGTTCTCTTACCCTGCGCCTGAATCTCGGGACGAGATTCTTGTTTAGTGGTGGTGAGTTGTCACAGCCCTAGTTGAATTGTGCTTGTTAATGCATTCATGCATTCATTTATAAATTCAACTGAAATTGAAATAAGGAATGATCAAGCCTCAGAATCAAATTTCTGTAAAATAAGCAATATAAAATTTGTCTCAAAGAAGTCCAAGAAAATGTCCCTGATATTCTAATAAAATATTGGCATGAGGTAAAATTCAAACCAATATTTTTGGAATCACAACAACATTTATTTTGGGCATTTGAGTTAATCTAACAATTATTTTCCATGGATTTATATCTGTTATATATAAAATGTAAGTCCATTAACTCTGAAACATTTTGTGGTGCTATGGTTTAATCCATTGGACTCACCTGCAAATTATTAGAATTTTATTAAATGGTTTGCTATATTTTCAAACCAGAACAAATTGAAGGTAAATAGAAAAGACAAAAATATAAAAATAAAAGGCAGAGACCTCACCTGGCTTACTTGGCGGCCCAGCAACCAGCCCAGCCCACCAAGCGAAGCGGTCGTCTTCAACCTCTGCCAGTAGGCAGAGGCGAAGCCGCGCACGCCCGAGCCAGGAGGCCTCCACCTCCTGCCTGCCAGCCTCGACGCCGTCCCCGAGTCCACCTCCTCGTCCAGGGGATGAGGATGACCCCTAGCGCCTTCCCCATCTCTCAGCGCTCTCTCTTCTTCCGGAATGTTGATTCATTTCTGTTCCGGCAAATTTCACGCCCTCGATATGTGCCATTTTTAGCATAGGTCATGCCGAAATTTTCCGTGAATTTCGACATTACGTGTGCTTCAAAGTAGACGTATCGAGTGCCTGAGATTTGCTGAGACAGGAATGAAATGACAGCCAGGCAAAATATAGGCCATTTTTGCAAGAATCATTATTCATTTTATTATATAAAGCTCGAGAATTAAACGACTAGATTGAACCCTAGGAAACATGACCGACAAAGATGAAGCCGGAGGTTCTCGCACCCAAGAAGGACAAGCACATGCTTTCCTCGACTATCTGGCCACACGGGAGATGGGGACAGTCACTGATGCCAACGCCGATGGCGCCGACGCTGGCGACACTGATGCCACCAACACCAGCATTGAGACAGAGACGGCCACTGATGGTACCTCCCAAGCAAGTGTAGGAAACAAGGCAAAGAGGGCATGACGCCCAAATCATCTCGGCACCGGAAGACTAGTGATCACGGAGGTGCATGAAAGCGATTTCAAGCCAATAGAGCCAAGGGACGTGGCAGTGAAGTACGACAACCAATTAGCATGCATCCTACGGGATACCGCTAACATCAATGACACAAAAATACGGAAGAATGAACCTTTGCAACACCTACTCCTAACTAGGTTGCACGCGAGATTCTTGTTCCCCGGTCGGGATGAAAAGATCAATGACCTGTGGGATGATCTTGCCATGAAGAAAATAAAAAACAAATCCCTAGGAAAGTTCAGCAATGCATTGAGGGCCTGGAAAACAAGGGTGAAAAGGCCGATTGAAGTAGACCATCAAACCTACGCCCAGATTAGAGAAGACAATCCGAAAATTTCAGAAGAGGACTTTGAAAAGTTCAAGGCGACTTACGCTGAAGAAGCTGCCAGGGCCAGGTCAGAGAAAGGGAATGAGCTTCAGGCAAGGAACATGGGGAACCACCACCTCGGAAGTCGTGGTTACACGGGCAAGAGGCCTGTGTGGGCTAAGGAGGACGCGGAACGTGAACATCTGGAGCTCCCAGATCTCTTGGCTGAGTTCACCGACCAGCAGGAGCATGACATCATCAGAGCCCGATTCAAGTGGGACCCTATAAAAAGGGAATTTTACATGGACGGTCCTAAGAGGGAATTCATGAGAATATTGGTAATTATCATTTTACCACCTTATATTAGCTTCTGATCAAGTCGACTACGTTCTAGTCACATTCGTAATTGATTCACGCTCATTTTGCAGAGAGAGCAACAGAAGCTTGCTGCCGAAAGTGACTCGTCGACTCAGTCGTCAACGAAGTACAAGTGGGACAACCCTTTCAACCGGACAATCAACGTAATGTACACACAACCGCTGGATAGGCGACCATAGTATGGACATGTGCACGCCACCGGAGATGGCGCCACGTGGAAGTACTACTGTAGGGGGGGGCACCGAGGCCAAAAAGCAGAGAAAGAAGTTAAGTCAAGTGACTATCGACGAGAAGGTGGCGGAGGCGATCAAGAAAAACAAAGTTGAAACCGTAGCTGAGGCAAAAAGGACAGCGGTAGATGCATGTAGAAATGATGTGGCAGCTGCGTTGACAAGCTTGATTCCAAGTATGGTCAGTTGGGTGCAACAAAATCCATACCGCCCCGTAAATGAATTTCCCAAGCCGAGCTTCACCGGGAGCAACTCGTTGAACTTCGCACCCGCACCTATTCTAGTAGCACCTGCTCCCGCACCTGCACCCTCTGATAGCAGCCCGTGCTCCGTCTCTGGCTTAAATGTCGGGCCGTCGACATCGGCCGACCTCGATGCCCTCACGGTAAATACGCATCACACACTCTTCAACATAAGTAACTAATCTTCAGTTCCCGTTGCCTTTCGGATCTATGACGCCGCACACATGTCTTTGCAGGCCGACTCCATTTCGTGCACCCTCCTCTACCACATGAACGGTAGGTTGGTGGTTGTGGGGAAGGCTACTATAATGAAGCCCAAGGATCTCCTTTTTCCATGGCCGGCAGATGCCTGATAACGCCTTAAGGGTCTCCGTGGCGAGTGTGGAACATGGCTATGAGGGTTTATGTCTTCCCGTAGAATCAGTGCAGAGGATGACGAGACACCGACGCAGCTTGGCGAATCCAAGAATTGGCCGATCCTTTGGCCGAAGAATCTTCTTCGTTTGGAGGTGGTCGGGAGCAATCCAACGGGACCTGAGCAAGGTATGACCACAACCCCACCTACGCAATTATGACCACCGTCTGTGCTGTTGGGTGAGGGCGAGCTACACGAGGAAGGGGGTCCAACCATTTTAGCACCGGCTGATGATGTGGCCCACATGGATGAGATATGGATCATGACATGGAAGACGAGGACCCTCTCCAGTGGCTCAATACGGTGCCTATGAGGATGTAGTGATGAGTCAGCCATATGAGCAACAGCCAGCCGGAACACCCTCGGGAGTGCAAGAAGTCTTTATTCAAGCAAGCCTCACAAGACACCCCTCCAGATGTTGCCTCAACCCAAGCTCAGCTAAGACAAGGTCATGCAATGCTGAGCCCGACGACACTGGGGGCGGTGGTCAGACAGGGTCTTACAGACCCACCAGCACCTCAGCCAACCAAGAAGAAGAAGAGGAAGATACCAACGAAGAACGACCTGGTTGCCGCCAAAGCTGCCAAAGTGGCTTCTAGCAGCCAGCCACTTCCGCAGACCCGGGTTGCAGACAGTGTACCGATCAAAGGTGCGACGTCTATCCATGTCGCGGGAAAGCCAATGTACCAGAGGATGCGCTAGCCACCATAACAGGGGACCTTAGGAGACTGCATGACCATGTGCTGTCGACGAAGACAAGCATTCTCTCCTCGAATGATCTAGGATACCCACTTTATATGGTCCATGTGTCATGTCATGGCAAGGAGTACGTCCACGACTGCCCTGCGGACCTGTTCTTCTTGCGATTTGACTACATCTTTGAGATGTTGCTAATGAGGCGGCTTGATTTGACGTTCGTCTGTATTTATGCGCTTCATATGAACTACATCGTCAGGAGAGAGCAAATCAGTGGTCTTGCGATCGCGGACCTGTACTACATGCGTGAGGGCTTCTTGTCAGTCGACGAAGCCAACCGTAAATATGTGACGGAGTACATCGAAGAGTTCATGGTCAACAATAAGGACAAGGAAGTGATTCTCGTACCTTATCATCCCACGTAAGTCATCCGCAGATAGGCACTATAGCACATACATCCTTTCGTGCATTTCAATCATTACTTTGCACGTATGAACACTAATTTGATCGTGTATTTATTTTGCGCAGCCACGAGAACGCCATTCTCATCGTTCTTTACCAGCGTTGCTGTCGTGCTCTATATTTGGACCTGTCCATGACCATACAAAAGAAAGATTACACACACATCAAGTATGTTCTCGACAGAGCTCTCCTGGGCTTCAGCATGCAGGGTGGCAACATCCAACTCAAGAAGACATTTAGGGGCACTGTGTGTTTCAGCCATAAGACTGACTTCTATTGCGTCCAGGGACCGACAACAAGTAATAAAGATGGATTCTACGTCATCCATCTAATGCTGGAGTACAGAAGGGATCAACAGTCACTTCGCATGTCATCTTCATCTGATGCCCATATTAAGAAATAGGCCAAAGCCTTAGAAACCGTACCGGATCATCGACTACGAAATGACTTCTACTGCATCCAGTAGGAAATTGCGTCGATCATCATGAAAGACGTCATTGAAGATAATGGGATGTTCTATGGCGGTCCAATATCGCGGCGTGACATCCGCACCCGCATAGCCCTACTACGTCAGGACAGCACACCGTTCAACAAGCTTGGGTGCATCCTCCTGGATATGGACGGATGGCACGAGTGCACTACTTAAATTAACGATGACACTGTGACTGTTTGGTTTTACTTTCTCTACAACCGAAACTTGGAATTTATCTGTATGACATAACTATTAGATGTAAATGCTACCGCATTCTAGTTAGTTAGTTTCGATACGATGAATTCCGTTAACTATGTTTATGTTGCTTCTATTTGCTATCTCTTTCTCTCCGCGGGCCGACATCGTATATTATGTTGCATATTTATCGTTGAATTCACTTGATGATATATGCATCTCTAACAGGTATATAGATCATCGATGGCGAGGTGGTATGTTGTGTACATAGGGAGGGTTCCGGGAGTGTATGAGGAGTGGCCAGAGTGTCAGGCCCAAGTGTATCGCTTCCCGGGCGGCAGCCAGAAAGGGTTTGTTGCAGAAGCGAGGCGGAAGCTAGTTACTTGAGGTGGATGCTAGCGCGAGAGAGAAATCAGAACCGACGCCTTATGAACTACTACATAATACCGCTTTTGCTCATCGTGATCGTCCTTCTCTTGTATGCGATCAGACCATAGCTAGGTTACATAGAAGGTGAAACATGAGTGTGACCATGGGTAGTTGCATGTATTCGAGACTTGTAATAACCTGTATCGCTATATATTCAAGACATGAACGTGTTCGACCATTAGTGATGATCATGATATGAGATGAAAGACCTTCTTTTATTCATGTTGGTATCATATCTGTTTCAATTAAGATGCATGTTGTTATCGTATAGAAGCTGTATCTGTATAAATAGAGCAAAAAACCAAAAAAAATAGCATAAAAAATTAGTAGTAGCGTTGGGACAAAAATTACCTGCAACGCGTTCATAACAGTAGCGCTCCTCCACTACAAGCGATGCAGATAGTTAGCAGTATCGCTTGGTAGAGGAGTGCTACTGCTATGGGATATTACCAGTAGCGCTGGGTGAAAAGCGTGCTACTGCTAAAAAATAGTTGTAGCGTCGTAGCTGTAGCGCGCCTACCAGCGCTACTGGTAGCTAAAAACCCAGCGCTACTGGCAAGGTTTTCCCTAGTAGTGAATAGGTGCACAAATAAAGGCTTGCTTAAGTATTTCAAAGGCTTCTACACAATCATCATCAAAAACAAATGGATTATCTATTTGCAAAAGATTGGCAAGAGGCCTAGAAATCTTAAAGAAATCTTTAATAAACTTTTTATAGAAACTAGCATGATAAAGGAAACTTAGAATACCTTTGATATCTTTAGGACATGCTATTTTCTCAATTGCATCACCTTTAGCTTTATTTACATCAATACTTGTTTCGGAGATCTTATGCCCAACGACTATACCTTCATTCACCATAAAGTGGAACTTCTCCCAATTCAAGACAATATTTCTTTCTTCACATCTCTGCATAACTCGATCAAAAGAACTTCCGTAAACGGTGAAATCATCCACGAATACCTCAAAAATATTTTCACAAAAGTCAGAGAATATAGCATTCATACATCTTTGAAAAGTAGCAGGTGCATTGCATAAGACAAAAGGCATATGTCTATAAGCATAGGTTCCAAAAGGACAAGTAAATGTTATTTTCTCTTGATTTTCTTTTGTTACAGCTATTTGAGAAAAAACATTAATATCCATATAATAAACAAAAATTTGTGTGCTTAGACAATCTTTCTAACATTTGATCAACAAAAGTGATAAGGACATCAATACCATTGTTACACCCACAGCCCCTGCTGCTATACATATTGGACCAATTACTAGAGCTCGCGCACGCCAACTGAATTACCAGGTACTGTCGTTTCTTGGAAATCCTTTCAGTATTCATGAAAATATGATGCTGCCTAAATTACATACTTTTGTCTTACTAATGAATGAAGGACCTAGCATGGACAAGAAGGATGGTCATTGGAGCGAGAACAAGCGTGGAGAAGAAGGTGCCTACGCGGGAAAGAACAATGGAGCATCCAGTGGTGATTTTTGCACTTTGAAGCTACCATAATGAGAGCATGAAGGCTTGGACGAAATATTCAATATGCCACTTCATAAATTTTGTCCATAGGCAATTATATGTGTTGCGCCACCTTATTTTTGGGCCAGGCCCATGTAATCTGGAAATACCACATTATAGGTTGTTTTAGAGTCCGTATGTGTGGGAAAACTGAGTTAGGGTTGGTTTCGGGCCCCTCCTCCAAGGGATCACAAAATCCCCCTCTATTCCCACGCATATACAGCTCTTAGGGTGCCATTTAGACATGGTTTTTGTTTAGATTAAAAGTTTGCCATAGCTGCAATTTTGCGTCCTTCGTTTGTGTTCCACGACCAGACCAAGATGTCACAGAACCCCACTTTCATCAATAAAGCTTTCCTCTTATATTCGCAATATCCAGATTGCAATTTCAATTTCTTGCTTGTTCTTTGTTTGCGTGCAGGAAATAGACCCTCGTGGTCAGGTTGATCGTGCTCTGGCGTGGTCAACAACCTATCGGAGTTGGTTTAGCAATTGCTAAGGCGCGACGTCCTCGCACGTTCGTAGTCAGATCGTCAAAGTCTACGCCACCAAAAACGATAGTCACATCTCATGAAAAGCTAGGGACAACTTCGCCTCTATCAAGTGGTATCATATTTCCAGGTTGCTCGGTGAGATTTTACCAGTTTTTCGTAGTTAGATCGCCTCTGTTCTTCATACCGAAAGTCCACAAAAAAGCCACAAAAAATTAGGGTTAGATCATCCTATCCGAACCACTCTGAGCCTTTTGCAATTTTCTTTTTGGTGTTTTTCTTTGTTGAATTTGTGGTTGCATCGTCGTGTCAAGTTGCTGGTCTTAGCGTCTAGTTCTTTAGAGTTTCAAGTTCTGTTCACAAGTTGTCACATCGTCGCCGCACCATCTTCATTGCATCTGCCATATACCACCATCGCACCATCTTCATCGCGTCTACCATATACCAGCACCGCAACATCCTTCATCGTCGCTGCCATATACCACCACCATACCATCATCATCACGGTGCCATATACCACCACCGCACCATCATCATCGTCGTTTCCCTATAATACCACCGCCGCCATCAAGCCAATCCGAGTCCACCTCCATCACAGATTCACCACCAATCTGAGTCCATCACATATTAGGTTTACATTAGAGATCCATCTGTTTTCAGATTCATGTTTCCTTGTCTGAGTAGGTTTCAGATTGTTCTCTGTTCTTAAGCGAGGCTGTTTTCCAAAAAAAAGGATTCTAGAAACCACCTGCCGATTAGGCCCAAAATTTTGAAAAACACACCGGTCAAAAAAATTCTGGCTATGTTATTTTTAGGTGTCGTAGAGTGTTTTGATATAGTTGGTTTTATAGGAAAAAAATTGAGCAGTTTCCAATTTTTGCTCCGGTCGTTATAAAAAAGACAGAAAAAGTCAAAAAAATTCTTGCCTATCCTGTTTTTAGACCTTTGGAAGAGTTTTGAGACACTCGCCATTATAGTGATTTTTTGGAAGAAAAAAAGAGCGCAAAAAAAGTGGCGCCAAAAAAAGAGAGAGAAATTTCAATGTGCTTTTCACTTGATTACGTGTTGCGTCATGATTTTGTTGGTGTTCTAGGATCGCGTCTCTAGTACAGTCTAGCCTAGGACCTGCACGGTATCGTCATTGAGCGTTTTTCAGCTTTGCATCTCTGAACTGATTATTGCTGACATTTTTGCTACCATATTATATGCCATCCCATCTCCGTATACTACTACTATGTGTGTTTGACACCACCTAGGAATCGCTTTATCCATACTTTGAGAGTTTTGACTACAACGGTTGCCGTTCAACGCCTGCTGCTGGGTAAGAACTGGTAAGAATTTGAGATTTGCTTGACGGATTTGTGACACACCACCACCACCACTTCCTAGTAGTCTATAGGTTCATATTCTTATGTGTTCCTATTGCTGCTAACCATGCCAGGATCACAATGTGATGAGTTCGATTGGGAGAGAATGACGAACAAGGAGCTCCATGATAAATTTTGACAAATGATGGGTGGACAGGTGCACGACTTGGTGACGAGCCTTGGAGAGGTCATGGAGAGGACGTTCGACACCAAGATGGACGCTAAGTTTAATGAGGTGCTTGCACGTCTACCACTACCAGATGCACCTGTCGTACCTCGGCAACAACAACAACAACAACAACAACATCGCCCGAATTTCGCGGGACGAGCGCAACGTGTGCCTATCGAGCAAGGCCAATATTCTGGTGTCGTTGCTACTACTACTACTATTGTGGCTTCTATGACTGTTGCTATTGTGGTTGAGCAGAATGAGGACTACGATGGTCATTACGATGATGAGGGAGAGGTTGCTCCCAATCGGCACTAGGGGCAACCACCAGCACAAGCACCAGGCCGTCCACATGGATACAATCGCAATGGTAGGGCTGCACCCCCTGCCCCTCAGGTACGAGATCATGACCATCTCCCGAAACTTAAATTGAATATTCCAACATTTGAGGGTAGATATGTTCCTGATATATATCTTACTTGGGAGTTAGAAACAGAACAACCTTTTACATGATTACAATTTCCTGAGGATAGGCGCGGTGCTGTCGTTGTTTGTGCATTCACTAGTTTTGCTTGCGTTTGATGGTCTGAACATGGTAGAATACATCATGATAATATCCCTGCTACTTGGGATGCTTTGAAATCTGCTATGCTTAATCGTTGGGTTCCACCATATTATCAACATGAATTGCGTCAAAATTTGCAACATTTAAGACAAGGAAAAAATTCTAGAGAGGAATATTATTAGGAATTACAAACTGGCATGATTAGATGTGGTATTGTTGAGGATAATGAAGATATGCTTGCACATTTTATGGGTTGATTAAATAGGTAGATTCATACTATCTTAGAGTATAAGGAGCATAACACTATCACTCCTTTATTCTGTGAAGTGCAGGATCGACAGGCAATGGCCAGAACTAATTTTTCTACATGTCGAGCTTCATCATGGACACCACGTGCATCATGTACTTCCACACGTCCTGCTACAGCACCACTTACTTCAGCTGCCAACTCCAATAGAGATACAAGAAAACAAGCACCGCCAACAGCCTCCACCAAGGGCACACTTTCGGGACCTGCACAAAGCTCTTCTTCATCCATGGCATCTAAAGGGAAAACACATGAGATTATTTGTCGTCGTTGCAAGGGTGGAGGTCACTATGCGAGAGAATGCCTTCCAAGTGTGTGATGATTGTTATTGAGGATGGTGGATATGTGTCTGCTAGTGATTATGACGAGGAGACTTTGGCTCTTATTGCAAGTGAAGAACAGGGTGTCGAGGATACTGAACAAGAGACACACTACATGGCTGCTGACTACGCGGACAGATGTGAAATTTTAGTTGCTCAATGTGTTTTGAGTGTGCAAGTAACAAAGGCTGAGCAAAATTAGAGGCACAACTTGTTCCATACAAAGGGAGTTGTGAAGGAACGTTCTGTCCATGTTATAATCGATGGAGGGAGTTGCAACAACTTGGCTAGCATGGAGATGGTGGAGAAGCTGTCGCTCACCACCAGACCACATCCTCATCCTTATTACATCCAGTGGTTCAACAACAGTGGCAAGGTTAAGGTAACACGTACTATTCATGTGCATTTTACCATTGCTACATGTTCTGATTATGTTGATTGCGATGTGGTACCCATGCAAGCCTACTCTGTTTTACTTTGTAGACCATGGCAATTTGATTAAAAAAAATTGTACGCCATGTTAGGACAAATCAGTATACTCTTGTTCATAAGGATAAAAATATAACTTTGCTTCCCATGTTTCCTAAACATATTATCAAAGATGACATTGCTAGAGCTAGTAAAGAAAAACATGAGCCAAGTAAGAGTGAAACTAGTATTGTGGCAAAGGACTTTGAGCAACAGCATAAGACTAATAAACCACCATCTAGTGTTGCATCTAAAATAAAATTAAAGAGTGGATGTTTACTTGCCACTAAATCTGATTGTTGATCTAGATGTTACTACATCTGGTTGCTATGCTTTTGTATGCAAAGAGATATTATTTTCATTCAAGGACGTGCCTCCCTCTTTACCTCCTGCTGTCACTAACATTTTGCAAGAATTTGCTGACGTCTTTCCACAAGACGTGCCACTAGGATTACCACCTATTAGAGGGATTGAGCATCAGATTGACTTAATTCCCGATGCATCGCTACCCAGCCGTGCACCATACCGTACCAATCCAGAGAAGACGAAGCATATTATGCACCAAGTATAGGAGCTGCTCGTCAAAGGTTATATACATGAATCCCTTAGTCCTTGTGTTGTTCCTATTATTCTAGTGCCAAAAAAGGATGGTACATCATGTAGTTGTGTTGATTGTAGAGGCATTAATAATATTACTATTCATTATCGCCATCCTATTCCTAGGCTAGATGATATGCTTGATGAATTAAGTGTCTCTACAATTTTCTCCAAAGTTGATTTGCGTACGGATACCATCAAATTCGTATGAAATTGCGAGATGAATGGAAAACAACATTTAAAACTAAATTTGGATTATATGAGTGGTTAGTCATGCCTTTTGGGTTAACTAATGCACCTGGCACTTTCATGAGATTAATGAACGAGGTTTTACGTGCTTTCATTGGACTATTTGTGGTAGTCTATTTTGATGATATACTGATTTATAGTAGATCTTTGGAGGCACAATTGGAACATTTACGTGCTATTTTTACTGCGCTACGTGATGCACGTTTGTTTGGTAACCTTGGGAAGTGCACCTTTTGCACCGGCCGAGTATCCTTTCTTGGCAATGTTGTTACTCCGCAGGGAATGGATGTTGATAAAGCCAAGATTGAAGCTATTTAGAGTTAGCCGCAACCCAAAACGGTTAGACAAGTGAGTAGTTTTCTTGGCCTTGCTGGTTTCTACAGGCATTTTGTGAGAGATTTCAGCGTCATTGCTGCACCTCTCAATGAGCTTACAAAGAAGGATGTGCCTTTTTCTTGGGGTACGACACAGGAAGAAGCCTTCACGGTATTGAAAGATAAGTTAACACATGCTCCTTTACTCCAACTGTCTGATTTTAGTAAGACTTTTCAGCTTGAATGTGATGCTAGTGGAATTGGATTAGGAGGTGTGTTATTACAAGATGGTAAACCTGTTGCATACTTTTCTAAAAAATTGACTGGGCCTAGTCTGAATTATTCACTTATGATAAGGAATTATATGCTCTTGTTCAGACTTAGGAAACATGGCAACATTATTTATGGCCCAAAGAATTTGTCATACACATGAATCTTTGACATGTATTAGAAGTCAACCAAAAGTGAACTGTAGACATGCTAAATGGGTTGAATTCATTGAGACTTTCCTTTATGTCATTAAACACAAGAAGAGTAAATAAAATGTTACTGCTAATGCATTGTCTCGTCATTATACTATGCTTTCACAACTTGACTTTAAAATATGTGGTTTGGAGACCATCAAAGATCAATATGTGCATGATGTTGAATTTAAAGATGTGCTGCAGAATTGTAAAGAAGGGAGAACATGGAACAAGTTCATCATTAATGATGGATTTTTGTTTCATGCTAACAAGCTATGCATTCCAGCTAGCTCCGTTCATCTTTTGTTGTTGCAGGAGGTGCATGGAGGAGGATTAATGGGACACTTTGTCATGAAGAAGACGGAGGACGTACTTGCTACACATTTCTTTTGGCCAAAGATCAGATGGGATGTTTGTTGCTCGCTGCACTACATGTCAAAAAGCTAAGTCATGACTCAATCCTCATGGTTTATATATGCCCTTGCCTGTACCTAGTGTTCCTTGGGAAGATAACTCTATGGACTTTGTTTTAGGTTTACCTTGAACAAAGAAGGGGAGGGATAGCATATTTGTTGTCGTGCATAGATTTTAAAAAATGGCACACTTCATACCATGTCATAAAAGTGATGATGCTACTAATGTTGTTGATTTGTTCTTTCATGAAATTATTCGCTTGCATAGTGTGCCAAATACAATTGTTTCAGATCGTGATACTAAATTTCTTAGCCATTTTTGGAGATGTTTATGGGCTAAGTTGGGGACTAAACTGCTTTTTAGTACTACATGTCACCCCCAAACTGATGGACAAACTAAAGTAGTCGATGGATCATTGTCTACTATGCTTAGGGTTGTTTTGAAGAATAACCTAAAAATGTGGGAAGAATAATTGCCTCATATTAAATTTGCTTATAATCGTTCGCTGCATTCTACTACTAAGATGTGCCCTTTTGAAGTTGTGTACGGTTTCCTACCTCGTGCACCTATTGATTTCTTGCCTCGTCCATCTTCGGAGAAGGTTAATTTTGATGCTAAACAACATGTTGAAATGATCATAAAGAGGCATGAGTTAACTAAGGAAAACATTGAGCATATGAATGCTAAATATAAACTTGTTGGACATAAGGGTAGAAAATATGTTGTATTTGCACCTGGAGATCTTGTTTGGTTACATTTGTGTAAGGATAGATTTCCTGATTTTCACAAGTCAAAGCTCATGCCAGGTGCTGATGGTCCTTTTAAGGTGCTAGGGAAAATAAATGATAATGCATATAAACTTGAGCTGACTGCATATTTTGGGGTTAGTCACACTATTAACATTGCAGATTTGAAGCTTTATTTGGGTGAGGAAGATGAGCTTCCGTTGAGGATGACTTCGTTTCAAGGTGGGGAGGATGATGAGGACATCAATACCATTGTTACACCCACAGCCCCTACTGCTATACATATTGGACCAATTACTAGAGCTCGTGCACGCCAATTGAATTACCATTTACTTTCGTTTCTTGGAAATCCTTCCAATGTTCATGAACATATGATGCTGCCTAAATTAGATACTTTTGTTTTACTTATGAAAGAAGGGCCTAGCATGGACAATAAGGATGGCCATTTTAGCGGGAACAAGCATGGAGAAAAAGGAGCGTGCGCGGGAAAGAACAATGGAGCTTCCAGTGATGATTTTCGCACTTTGAAGCCACCATAATGAGAGCATGAAGGCTTGGACGAAATATTCAAGATGCCACTTCATA
Source organism: Elymus sibiricus (assembly GCA_039707655.1). Taxonomy (NCBI): domain Eukaryota; kingdom Viridiplantae; phylum Streptophyta; class Magnoliopsida; order Poales; family Poaceae; genus Elymus; species Elymus sibiricus. The sequence continues at coordinate 285,973,404 of CM077669.1, forward strand.
AATTTCGTCCATAGGTTATTATAGGTGTTGTGCCACCTTATTTTTAGTCCAGGTCCATGTAATTTTGAAATACCACATTATAGGCTATTTTTGGAGTCTGTATGTATGGGGAAACTGAGTTGGGGTTGGTTTCGGGCCCCTCCTCCAAGGGGCCATGAAATCCCCCTCTATTCCCCCATATATACAACCCTTAGGGCGCCGTTTAGACTTGGGTTTTGTTTAGATTAAAAGTTCGCCATAGCTGCAACTTCATGTCCTTGATTTGTGTTCCACGACCAGACCAAAACGTCACAAATCCCCACTTTCATCAATAAAGCTTTCCTCTTATATTCGCAATATCCAAATTGCAATTGCAGTTTCTTGCTTGTTCTTCATTTGTATGTAGGAAATAGACCCTCGTGGTTAGGTTGATCATGCTCCGGCATGGTCAATAACCTCTTGGAGTTGGTTTAGTGATTGCTAAGGCGCGACGTCCTCGCACGTTCGTAGTCGGATCGTCAAAGTCTACTCCGCTAAAAACGATAGTCACATCTCATCGAAAGACGGGGACAACTTTGCCTCTATCAAAAAGGCGAGGGTTAATGATCTTTTCTAGTAGCTTTATTTAATTTCCTGAAATCAATTACCATCCTATAACGAGTTACAATTATTTGTGGGATAAGTTCATTTTTATCATTAGGAACAACGGTCATGCCTCCTTTCTTAGGAACACAATAAACATGACTTACCCATATACTATGAGCTATAGGATAAATTATACCTGCCTTGAGAAGCTTGAATATTTCAGTTCTTACCACATCCTTCATCTTAGGATCCAACCGGCGTTGTTGATCAACGACTGGTTTAGCATCTGATTCCATATTAATCTCGTGCTGACATAAAGTGGGATTAATGCCCTTAAGATCATCTAGGGTATATCCAATTGTAGCACGGTGCTTCCTTAGAACCTTAAGTAATCTCTTTTCTTCATGTTCTGAAAGGTTAGCACTAATAATAACAGGATATATCTTCTTTTCATCAAGATAAGCATACTTCAATGTATCGGGTAGTTTCTTTAATTCAACCACAAGATCACTCTTAGGAGGTAGAGGGTCTCCCAAGGTTTCAACAGGCAAATTATGTTTAAGGATAGGTGCTTGATTAAAGAAAAAATCATCTATTTCTTTTCTTTCTTTCATATGCATATCATTTTCAAGGTCCGGAAAATATTATTCTAACGGATCAGTAGGAGGCACAACCATAGAAGCAAGACCAATTATTTCATATTTACTAGACAACTCTTCCTCATGCATATGTCTACCTCACTTGGAGAAATTTAATTCATGAGATACATCACCAAAGTTAACACTAACTATTTCCCTGGGGCAATCAATTTTAGCATTAACAGTATTTAGAAAAGGTTTACCAAATGTAATAGGACAAAAATTATCTTGTAATGAACCAAGGACTAAGAAATCAGTGGGGTATTTGATCTTACCACATAAGGCTTCAACATCTCTAACAATCCCAAGTGGTGAAATAGTCTCTCTGTTTGCAAGCTTAATAGTAGCATCAATATCTTCTAACTCAAGAGGTGCAATATCATGCATAATTTCTTGATAAAGAGTAAATGGAATGTCACTAACGCTAGCACCCATATCACATAAGCCATGATAACAATGATTTCCAATCTTAGCAAAAACAACTGGCATGCCAACAACACGTCTATGTTTATCTTTAGAATCTTGTTTAGCAATATGAGATGCTTCATCACAGAAATATATAACATGCCCATCAACATTATAAACTAATAGATCCGTAATCATTGCAACTTCAGGATCTACCTTTATTTGTTCAGATGGTCTACCTGTATTGATATTTCTTTTATTAACCATGGTTGCAACTTTAGCATGCTCTCTAATCTTAACAGGAAAAGGTGGTTTCTCAATATAAGCAGTAAGCACAACTGGATCAACATTGTAAATGATTGTTTCTTCTTTAGCTATAATAGGTCCCTTACTAGGTTCTTCAATAGGTGGGTGAAATTTAAACCACTTCTCCTTAGGGATATCAAGATGAGTAGCAAATGATTCACACAAAGTAGTTACTATCTCGGAGTCAAGTCCATACTTTGCACTAAACTTATGAGAAGCTTTAGTTTCTATAAAAGATTTAACACCATCAAAATTAAGATTTATACCTCACTCTTTACCTTTGTCGATTTCCCAATCTTCAGAGTTGCGTTTAATTCTTTCCAGAAGATCCCATTTGAATTCAATAGTTCTCTTTATAAAGGAACCAGTAGATGAAGTATCCAGCATTGATTCATTATCGTGAGAAAGCCAGGCATAAAAGTTTTGTAAGATTATTTCCCTTGAGAGCTCATGATTGGGGCATGTGTGCATCATAGATTTAAGCCTCCCCCAATCTTGAGTGATGCTTCTCTTTCACGAGCCCAAAAATTATATATATAATTCCGATCACAATGAACCAAATGCATAGGATAAAATTTCTGATGGAATTCCAGCTTCAATCGGTTCCAATCACTACTGCAGGATGTTGTTAACGCGACACGTCAATCAGAGACCCTTCGACAAAACTGTGTGCGATGACCAAATCGCAAACGGTATAGTTATAGGTCCGTCGCTAATGATGTAAACTGTGTGCGATGACGGGTCCATCAAATACGATCTAAAAAATAGTTGCGTGTGCGATGTTTGGCAAACAGTTGGCCTAGATAAACTGTTTGAGATTGGATAATATAGCACAAACGCTTATAAAATACAAGTGTGTGCGATGTACAGCATACAATTGACTCCGATAAACTGTTTGCGCTGATCAAGCAGAACACAAACAATTGTCCAGATGATCACGTGTGCGATAGACGGCATACAGGTCACTCGGATGAATTGTTTGTGATGAGGTAAAATAACATAAACAGTTACATAGATCAAGATGTGTGTGATAGACGGCATACAGGCCACTGGGATGAACTGTGTGTGATAAGCAAAAATAACACAGACGGTTTCTCAGATCAAGATGTGTGTGATGTACGCAGGCCACTCGGATGTGTTGTGGGCAAACGGTTCCGGATAAAGAACTGTTAGGGACTGATGAAATCATCATCGACGGTTTTGGTTGTTTATTCCGTATGCGATGTGATTTGCTCAATCTGCCCACAAACATCTATGCTCTGTTTAGAATAACATGATTGCATAACCAAATTAAGCATCCAATACACACATAACATTGGCGCACACCTTAATAAACTATTACATGCATAATAAATTTATCCCTCTAAAACTATGAATATTTCTGCATAGAGGGAGTATGAGAATTGAGAAACGATCATCAAATCATCTACTTCCTGTGACGCTTGCCGCAAACGCTCTGCTTATGGCTCGATCCCTTGTTGTCTTCAGGTAGGAGGCACTTCTTCATGTCAACGATCCGCCTGAACATCTCGTAGCATGTGTACGCTTGCTTGGCCGCGGTCTGGAGGTGATATTCATCCAGTTTCTTCACCCAGCCCCTGTGCCAGACAAGCTTGTTCTTGTTGCACTCAGCCTTCATGTCAGCATAGTAGGGGTCGATGATGGCCTCGGCCAGGTCAATATGGGAGTCCATGTCCTTCTTGCGGCCCCAGACCGTGTAGTGGCCGCGGATGTCGACAAGCTTCTCGTAGGCCAAGCCCGAAGTCTTGAGCACCTTTGGATCGTTGGCACTGTCTACCGTAGCGAACCTGTAGTCGGGGCTGTTGACAAACCAGGTGAAATGATTGCAAGGCACTGTGGCCAGGCAGTAGTGGTAGAGGAGGACGTGATGGCCCACGCACAACTGGGCGACGACAACCTTCTGATCATGGCCGACACGACCACCGGTGTAAGCGAGGTCGAAGCCGACCACTTTGTACTTGTCATCCTCATCAAGCAGCCGCTCCATGGTGTCGATGGAGTCCTCCACCATGCCCGGGTCATTGGTGTTGGAACACGCGGTACGCTACGCTAGCGCCAAATAAAATTGTCTACCGCGCACCCAAGAACATGCTGCTGGAAATAGATCATGGGATGGGGTTTACCACTAGACGCGCAGTCACCGCAGCGGAAGTAGAGTTGGTGATGCGTGTAGTCGATCAGCCAATTCGTCTCCTCCTCGTGTAGCCGATCTCCCACGAACAGCGATCTCCCACGAACAGCTCCTCGCGGATCCCTCAAACAGTTTCTCACGGATCCCTCGAATGGTTCGTCCAAGCACCGCAGATGCGATGCCTCTAAGGTATCCACACGTACAGGGGCAGCGTCGGGCGGCGGACTGCTAGGTCCGATCGCACGATATGGTGGCGTGGGGAGTGGCGGTGGCTGTCGATGGGAGGAAAAAAATCAACCCTCAAAGGTGCGCCCACTCTCCTTTATATAGACCTCCGAAGTGGGCTCAACACTTGAGGCCCACGACGAGTCTATCCCATTTTCCATTCGGATCCAATCCGAATGGGTTGCAATCCCTTAAGTGTGCGACCCTATAGGTTCACGTACACATGGACACGACCCGAGTCGATAGTCGGTAGAGGCTCCTAGCAGAACATGCCAACTCCCATGTGTGCGCAAAGTCGTTAGATGAACCTCGACAATGTGTCATATGCAACATTCCTTTTGCCTCATGATATAGGTTGTAGAGCTCAAGGCGAGTACTTGTCACCCTTGTGGTAGCTCGACATCTCTTCTCGAAACCGTGATGCAAATTCCGGAACTGGGTTAACACTTAACCCATGTCGCATGGCCATGCTTTCTGAATATGATCACACGAGAGGGCCCAGAGAATATCTCTCCTCACGGAGGGGCAAATCCCATCTTGGTTAACCATGTCTCGCGGCATGTCTCACGACTCACCCGAAAGCTACCTTTATAACTACCCAGTTACGGAGTAGCGTTTGATAGACCCTAAGTAAGTCGATCCTCATCCCGAGAACATGCGATGACCTCAGGTCTAGGACATGGCATATACATTGTGCTTGAGACTAACAGATGACATTCTCTCGCTGTGTCTCAAAGTGGGTCTGTCCGACTCGGTGATCTCAATCCACAAGTCCATACTATCAGTTTAGCATCTCTATGCACATGACTTGTGAAACGTAGTCATCAACTGAATCGTATACTAGTAAAGGATATGTGTCCGCATAACCTTAACAACTAGGGACTATTAGAACAATCATCATACTATATATAGTCTCACAAATAAGTCACATACTTATTGATCCATATCACTGATGATGTTCAAGGACAATACAAAAATACTCATGAATACATAGGAAATGAAATCATCACATGATTGCCTCTAGGGCATATCTCCAACAGTCTCCCACTTGCACTAGAGTCAATCATCTAGGCATCGTATGCCCATGGACCTCATGTGCATCTCATGCTTCGACTGCGGGAGAGGCTTCATTAATGGATCAGCAACATTTGCATCCGTGTGTATCTTGCATATGTTTACATCGCCTCTCTCGACAATGTCGCGAATGAGGTTAAAACGCCTGAGTATGTGTTGGGTTTTATGATGGTTCCGTGGTTCCTTGACTTGTGCAATATCACCACTATTATCACAATAGAGGTCTAGTAGATTGGACGAGTCCTGAACCACTCCAAGATCAGAAATAAAATTCTTCACCCAAACACCTTCTTTTGCAGCTTCAGAAGTCGCAATGTACTCAGCCTCCGTTGTAGAATCAGCTACCATATCTTGCTTGGCACTCCTCCAACTCACTGCTCCTCCGTTCAGAATGAACACAAACCCAGATTGCGATCGACTATCATCCCTATCGGTTTGAAAACTAGCATCAGTGTAACTCTTTACAATGAGCTCATCCTCACCTCCATACACCAGGAACATATCGTTTGTCCTTCTCAAGTATTTAAGGATATTCTTTACCGTTGTCAAGTGACTCTCACCTGGATCAGCCTGGTATCTGCCTACTATGCTTAGAGCAAAGCTAACATCGGGACGAGTACATACCATAGCATACATGATGGACCCGATAGCCGAAGCATACGGAATCCCATCCATGCGTCTTCGCACATCAGGAGTCGAAGGACTCTGAGTCTTGCTAAGACTAATGCCATGTGACATGGGCAAGAACCCTTTCTTGGCATCTTGCATGTTGAACCGCTTCAACACCTTGTCTATATACGTACTTTGGCTTAATCCAATAAGCCTTCTCGATCTATCTCTATAGATCTTGATTCCCAAAATATAAGCTGCTTCTCCCAAGTCTTTCATCAAAAAACTATTTTTTAATGAGTCCTTGACGGATTCAAGCATTTGAACATCATTTCCAATCAATAATATGTCATCCACATACAGGATCAGAAATGCAACTCAGCTCCCACTGACATTCTTGAATACACAATGATCATAGTCGTTCTTGATGAAGCCAAACTCTTTGACCGCTTCATTAAAATGAATGTTCCAATTCCGAGATGCTTGCCTCAATCCATAAATGGATCTCTGAAGCTTGCATACCATGCCCGCATTCTTTGGATCTTCAAAACCCTCGGGCTGTGTCATATACACGTCCTCGGTTAAATTTCCATTAAGGAAAGCTGTTTTGACATCCATCTGCCATATCTCATAGTCGAAATATGCTGCTATAGCAAGAATGATCCGAATTGATTTAGGCATCACTACCGGTGAATAAGTCTCACCGTAGTCAACTCCTTGAACTTGTCGATAACCTTTAGAGACAAGTCGAGCCTTATGGACTGTAACATTTCCATCCATATCAGTTTGCTTCTTAAAGATCCATTTGCACTCAATGGCTCGAACGCCATCTGGCGGATCAACCAAGTTCCAAACTTGATTGTCATCCATGGACTTTAATTCGGATCTCATGGCCTCAAGCCATAACTCGAAATCAGGGCTCACCATCGCTTTCGCATATGTGGTCAGTTCGTTGTTCTCCAAGAACAACACATTGCAGTCGTGCATATTGCGCAACCTTTCCGACCTACATGGAACCGGCGTCGATTCCACTACGGGTTCCCTGACTAACTTCGGCGTGATTGAATCACCTATCGGAACGTCCCCGTGTGGCTCTCGAATTTCTTCGAGTCGGACCGACCTCCCACTAGCCTTCCGATTGAGAAACTCTTTCTCAAGGAAAACTCCATCTCGAGCGACAAACACTTTGCCCTCTTCACGGTTGTAGAAGTAATATCCCAAGGTTTCCCTAGGATATCCCACGAATATGCACTTGTCCGACTTGGGTGTGAGCTTGTCTGACTGGAGTCGCTTGACATATGCTTCACAACCCCAAATCTTTAGAAAAGACAAGATATGACTCTTTGCAGTCCATATCTCATATGGTGTCTTATCTACGGACTTTGATGGTACCCTGTTTAGTGTGAAAGGTGCGGTTTCTAGAGCGTATCCCCAAAATGACAAGGGTAAATCCGACTGACTCATCATCGATCGGACCATGTCTAACAAAGTCCGATTCCTCCATTCCGACACACCATTTCTCTATGGCGTACCAGGAGGAGTGAGTTGTGGAACTATTCCACGGTTCTTCAGATGATCATCAAACTCCTGGCTCATATACTCACCGCCACGATCAGATCGTAGAAGCTTGATTGTCTTGCCGAGTTGATTTTCCACTTCGTTCTGAAACTCCTTGAACCATTCAAAAGTTTCTGACTTGTGCCTCATCAAGTAGACATATCCATATCTACTAAAGTCATCGGCAAAAGTCACAAAGTATTGGAAACCAGCTCTAGCTGTCGTGCTCATTGGTCCACATACATCACTATGTATAAGTTCCAATAGCTTAGACGCCCTCTCACAACTCTTTGCAAAAGGAGTCTTAGTCATCTTGCCGAGTAGGCAGGACTCACATGTCTCAAATGATTCAAAATCAAATGAAGTCAGAATTCCATCATCATGGAGCTTCTTCATGCGCTTTTGACTAATGTGTCCTAGTCGACAATGCCAGATGTAAGTCGGATTTATCTCGTTAGGCTTATGCCTCTTGACATTTATGTTATAGATCGATTCACCTTCAAGATCTAATATGAATAACCCATTCTTAACAGGTGCAAAGCCATAAAACATTTCATTCAAGTAAATAGAACAACCATTGTCCTTAATACTGAATTCATAACCTTGCCTCATCAAACATGAGGCCAAAATAATGTTTTGACTCAATGCAGGAACATAATTACAATTATCAAGTTCCATTACAAATCCTGAAGGTAAATTAAGTTGCATGGTGCCGACGGCTAATGCAGCAACTCTTGCTTTATTCCCGACGCGTATGTCAACTTCTCCTCTTGCAACATTCCTAGTCCTTCTTAGCCCCTGCATCGAGTTGCATATGTGAACAACCGATCCGGTATCATATACCCAAGAGCTACTAGAAATATCAGCAAGAAAAATGTCTATAACATATACAACAAGTGTACCTGAAGAAGTCACACTTCTAGTCTTCTTGCCTATCTGGGCAAGCCACTTGCTGCAGTTCATCTTCAAGTGACCGGTTTCCTTGCAGTGAAAGCAAACGGTCCCCGTGTTTGGTCCGGACTTGGGCGCGGTGGCGACAGTAGGAGTTGCGTCCTTGCCCTTTGCCTTAGTCTTTTTCTTGGACCAGCTCTTCTTGAACTTTGCCATGTTCTGCACCATCAACACTTGATGCGTGCCTTTCTTGATATCCTGCTCTGCCACTTTTAGCATCCCATGCAATTCAGTGAGCTTCTTTTCCATGCCGTGCATATGGAAGTTCGAGATGAACGCCCCATAGCTTGTCGGAAGAGAAGCCAGAATTGTATCCGTGGACAATTCGTCCCCAAGTGGGAAGCCTAACGGATCCAAAGCTTGCATGTATCCGATCATCTTGATCACATGCGGGCTCAGTGGATCACCCTCTTTCAGCTTACAATCCATCAAGGATCGCCAGACGTTGAACCTTTCGGTCCTTGCCTAGATCTGAAACATGCTTTTGAGGTTCTCGATCATATCGAAAGCCTCAATGTTTTTGAAATGCTGCTACAGATCGGGCACCATAGAAGCCAGCATGAGACATCTGATCTCGTTTGACTCATCAACGAGTTTCTGGTGGGCATTCCTGGCCGTGGCATTAGCATTCTCGGCAGGTTCCACTGTAAGGGGTTCCTCTAGAACATGTTCCTTTTTATCATGCCTGAGAACAATTCTCAGATTTCTATACCAGGTGGTAAAGTTTGTTCCATTCAGTTTATCCTTTTCTAGGATTGATTTCAACGAAAAACTGGGTTGAGCAGGTGGTGCCATTGATCTACAACAGAAATATGCAAAACACTAAGACATGTATTCATAAAGAGTAATTCAAATTAAACATTTTAATAAGAACATTACTCCCACTAAAATCAACATCCCTCCGTTGATTCTTAGTGATTCAAGATCCAAGATCCACATGTCAACTAGTGAGCTTTTGCATCACCGCTAGAAGACTAGATCACTCGGTAAGCAACACTTGCTAATCGTATCTCTATACGACTCTTGTTTGTTGGGGACATCTCATGCCTCGCCAATTCTTATGCCTCGAGGCTCAAAACTATTTTGATAGCCACGACAAGTTAACCAATGCTTCGCTCGTAAGTGTCCGACACAAACACACCATGTTAAGGAGAATTAGCAGCACCCTAATTTTATAGGCCCACCACTAAAAATACTTAACATGTGATGTTGCAGCAATTGGGGAGGCAATTTTACTTGACATTCTTTGAGGGATCACCCTACTTAATAACATCTATCATGCAAAAGAAGGGCGCATAAAAGGGATAAACTTTCACATGCAGTTTATATATGTGTGATATGGTATAGCCCCTTTCATTAACGCATGGTGATCTCCATCTCCACGTGCGGTGCATGCCCATGGCGATCTCCATCTCCATCTCCATGCATGGTTGCCCTTGTGGTGATCTCCATCTCCACACATGGTGTCAATCGCCAAGTGTTACATAAGATACTATGCTATTACAAACTAATAGCTATGAGAGTAAATTACATTACAAGGCATCTAATGTTGACACACAGGTCATTAATACAATAATGGGACAACCATATGGCTCCAGCCGGTTGCCGTACTCATGACACGCAGGTCATGATTTAATAATTTACAAGCAACATTCATGGGCTATACCAAATCACAAGCATTCCCTGCAAAAACAGGTCAGACGTTCTACCGCCGAAAATAAAACTGTCCAAAACTCTATTTTCCAAGAGTATTTTGACCTCGAAAATATTGCCCAAAATAGCAAAGCGGTTGAAGGTCAAATGCATCTTTTCGTGCCCTTCAGTTTGATAGGTCGTGGAGCGAAAACGGAGTTCGTATGCAAAAGTTATGCCCGTTTTACTGTGACCCCTCCAACAGATTTCAGCACTACGGAAATCACATTTCCACGGTGTCGATCTTTGCTCCGGTTCGATCAATCTCATTGATCTTCACGTGCTGCATCTGGATTTACATTCCATTGTCTACCCCGATGGCGGAAACCGACCGGTAGGGCGATCACGGAATCAAGATCACGAAACCAACCGTCAACACTGACGTGCACAGCCGATCTAATCGACCCGCACCTGAACCGATCTACATATCTCATATGGAAATCACCGAATCTATCACCACACAGCGGAGGCTCTGATACCACTGTTGGAACACGCGGTACGCTACGCTAGCGCCAAATAAAATTTTCTACCGCGCACCCAAGAACATGCTGCTGGAAATAGATCACGGGATCGGGTTTACCACTAGACGCGCAGTCACCGCAGCGGAAGTAGAGTTGGTGATGCATGTAGTAGATCAGCCAATTCGTCTCCTGCTCGTGTAGCCAATCTCCCACGAACAGCTCCTCGCGGATCCCTCGAACAGTTCCTCACGGATCCCTCGAACGGTTCGTCCAAGCACCGCAGATGCGATGCCTCTAAGGTATCCACACGTACGGGGGCAGCGTCGGGCGGTGGACTGCTAGGTCCGATCGCACGATATGGTGGCGTGGGGAGTGGCGGTGGTTGTCGACGGGAGGAAAAAAATCAACCCTCAAAGGTGTGCCCACTCCCCTTTATATAGACCTCCGAAGTGGGCTCAACACTTGAGGCCCACGACGAGTCTATCCCATTTTCCATTCGGATCCAATAGGTTCACGTACACATGGACACGACCAGAGTCGATAGTCGGTAGCGGCTCCTAGCAGAACATGCCAACTCCCATGTGTGCGCAAAGTCGTTAGACGAACCTCGACAATGTGTCATATACAACATTCCTTTTGCCTCATGATATAGGTTGTAGAGCTCAAGGCGAGTACTTGTCACCCTTGTGGTAGCTCGACATCTCTTCTCGAAACCGTGATGTAGATTCCGGAACTGGGTTAACACTTAACCCATGTCGCATGGCCAGGCTTTCTGAATCTGATCACACGAGAGGGCCCAGAGAATATCTCTCCTCGCGGAGGGGCAAATCCCATCTTGGTTAACCATGTCTCGCGGCATGTCTCACGACTCACCCGAAAGCTACCTTTATAACTACCCAGTTACGGAGTAGCGTTTGATAGACCCTAAGTAAGTCGACCCTCATCCCGAGAACATGCGATGACCTCAGGTCTATGAAATGGCATATACTTGTGCTTGAGACTAACATATGACATTATCTCGCTATGTCTCAAAGTGGGTCTGTCCGACTCGGTGATCTCAATCCCCGAGTCCATACTATCAGTTTAGCATATCTATGCACATGACTTGTGAAATGTAGTCATCAACTGAATCGTATACTAGTAAAGGATATGTGTCTGCATAACCTTAACAACTAGGGACTATTAGAACAATCATCATACTATATATAGTCTCACAAATAAGTCACATACTTATTGATACATATCACTGATGATGTTCAAGGACAATACAAAATACTCATGAATACATAGGAAACGAAATCATCACATGATTGCCTCTAGGGCATATCTCCCACAGTTGGTGTACACCACTATGAGGTCTGTCTTCCTCATGTGGGTCTCCACATGATGCATGCCGAACTCCATTGGAGCGTCACTGGACATCCTCTATGTATGCGTCATCCAGGGTGCGCTTATTGTGTTGTGGGGCGCGATCGAAAGCGTGAAGAGACTATGGTTAATGGTCGTGGGTATAAATGGGGGTCGGACGTCCTGGAAAACCGGCACGTCCGGATGGCAGTTTTTGTAGCGTGTGATTTAGACGTGGAGCACATAACTGCATGGGGCGACGCGCGTGGCGCAACCGCATGCATATGGAGCCCCGAATGTGATCGTGGTCTGGCCCCAACCGCTGGCAGAGCGCGTGCGGAGGGGCGCGAGAGCAGAGCACGCGCAGGGGCGAGAGAGCAGAACACGCGCAGGGACGCGAGAGCAGAGCACGCGATGGACGCGAGGTCGAACCAGACCACTATGTACTTGTCCTCGTCAAGTAACATGTCCATGAAGTTGGAGTTCTCCATCCAGATTGGATGTTTGGTGTACACCACGAACCGACAGGGCGTGTCCATTACGGCATGCATGGTGAACTGGCGCTCATCGTCGGCAGCCACTGGGAGCGCCATTGGAGCCGCGTAGGATACCCTCGGTCGTGGTTCTACTTCTTAAGGTCCGGATATTAATCGTCAATTGCATATTGATGTCCAGATATTAATCGGCCATTGCATACTAAGGAAAAGATAGTACTACCAAAATAAGAGTCTCCCTCATAAGATGTCATTTGCATGGTTGAATGTGATACCCGGCAAACATGTCGTTTGGACGAACTGTTTGTGTTGATCAAAAGTAACACAAATGATTATGCGTAACAAGGTGTGTGTGGTACCCGGCAAATAGGTCAGTACTCGGAATTGGGTGGGAAGACCAATAAAAAGATAGACGATTCCTGATAATAAGGTGTGTGTGATGTGGCCTATGGGCAAACACTTGCTCGCACCCAATTGTCTGTGATTGTTGAAATCGTCACCGACGTGTTCGTTTCTATAATCGTAAGCGATGTGATCTGCTATGTCTGCATATAGAATCTATGCTCTATCTACAGAACAACATCATGATTGCATAACCTAAATAAACATCCAATTACATTACTGACTACAGATAACATTTGCACACATCAATTAACAAGTACATGCATACCAAACTAGTAGTGACGATCATCAAATCATTATCTATAGTTCTTGTGACGAGGGGTGCCGATCGGCGCAGGACGGAGGCACTTCCTCATGTCAACGATCCGCCTGCACATCTCTTAGCTTACGTACGCGTCCTTGGCCGCGTACTTCACGTGATATTCATCCAGTCTTCGGACCCAGGCGTGGTGCCAGGCAACCTTCTTCTTGCAGACATCCTTCATGCCTCTGTAGTAGGGGTCGATGATGGCCATGGCGAGGTCAACCAGGGAGTCCTTATGCTTCTCCTCGCCGCCCAAGATCTTGTACAGGCATTGGATGTCCACAAGATTCTGGCAGGCCAAGCCAGTCGTCTTGAGCACCTTTTCATCGTTGGTGGTGTCCACCGTACCGAATATGTAGTCGGGGTTGTTGATAAACCTGGTAAATCGATCGCAAGGCCTTGTGGCCAGGCAGTAGTGGTAGATGAGGACATAATGGCCCACGCATAGCTGGGCGACGGCAACCTTCTGATCATGCCCGGCACAACCGCCGGTTTACTCGAGGTCGAAGCCGACCACTTTGTACTTGTCATAGACAAGTAAGTGCTCCATGGTGGGGATGGAGTTCTACACCCAGATCGGGTCGTTGGTGTACACCACCGTGAGGTTCTTGAACCTTACGTGGGTATCCACGTAGGCACGAATGGTGAACTGCCGCTCGCCGTCGGCAGCCGCTGGGAGCTCCGCCATTGGAGCAGAACAGGATATACTCTCTGTATTTGGAGTGTGGGTGTGCTTTTTGCGTTGTGGGGAAAGGTTGAAGAGAGACAATAGGTTAAATGAGCGGTGGAGTAAATGGGGGCTGGACGGGCTTTAATTGGCACGTCTTGTCATCGCGTTCCCGGCGGAGGATTGCTGTGCAAGCTTGACCAGCGCACGAACAAGCGTTCCCGGCGGTTCGTTTAGTCAAGTGGCGGCTCGAAGTGCTGCCAACATATCGTTGGTGAGCCCGTTCCCGCGTGCAAACGCGCACAGCCTCCCGCCCAGCTCAGTTGGCCACACGTCGGCTGGAAGAAGCTCCCATTATTGGGGGCGTTAAATGGCAAACGGTTAGCAAAAACGATGCGTGTGCAATGACATAAAGCAGCGTACAAGTTCAGCACTAAGCAGCGGTGTGGAATATGCAGTGCGGGTGCGACTGGGAAGGACGGTGCGGGTTTTGTTAAGCGGGGACGATGGTGAGGGTTTTCTCGGCCAGAATAATAATGTGCTTCGGAGGCGACGGTTCAGTAGACACAGCCGTTTGCGATAAGTGTAACTACGGTGTAAATGGACTGCCGTGGTCCATGTAAACCCTACTGCCACAGACATTCGATGCGCGGGAATGCGTTCTGGACAATCAGGACACACGTGTGTCACGGCACAATGTTAGTCCTCGCACCCGGTTACAATCCGGGAAAATAACCACGTTTTTCGGTTCCAGATTTCATCTTTTCGTGTGACACCTGGATTTTTTACCGCATTCAACAAGTTTGCAAGTAAGTCAAGCATTTTTTACCGTAATATGCATAGTGTAAAAAAACTGCAAACACTAAAACGTAGTTGTGCGTGCTGTGGGCAAACAGTTGCTAGTAGTAAATTGTGTGGGGACTCTAAGATAAGCATAAATATTCCATCAACCAAACTGACTGCAGCTCAAGACTGCATTTACATTGCTCTATGTATTAGTTCATAAAAAAGAGTCTCACCGACATCTAGATCAACACATAATAAACATACTCAAGCAAAGATATAAGACGCACAAACTATAGATAGCTAGGGTAGTGCTGGCATCAGGACATGTATATATAACTCAATCCTAATCTTACCCACCAACAACGTAAACTTTCTCCAAGTACTCCGCATACGCGGCGTGTGCCACCCTCCGAGAATACTTCTGCTTGAAAGAGCCAACGGCTCGTCCTCTAGCATGCGCCAGAACACTTGAAAACACGGGATTAAGCCTTTGGGCGCAGAACGGGCATCCGAAGCCCCCATTTTGGGTCCTAATACGACGATTATGCGTTCCCGCATAGAGCTCCTTGAGCTTTTGCTTCTTGTACCTTCTCTGGTCGTACTTATCGCTGCCAACGTCGTCAGATAGCACCTATACATATAATAAAAAATCATGACATTGATGAATAAAATGCATCAAATGATATCACAAACAACTTAGTGCACCAAAATTATTAACTACTGACTTTAAATGCATGAACCGGTTATTTTCAAACAAACAAGGAACTTTGAAGTAAGTACTACTCCACATTATCACTAAAGTAGTGATCTACATGCTCTTATATAGTGTTTATTTACAAATGGGTACATGTACAATCATCTATGTAGACAGATTATTAGCAAAATGATCATTTGTAGAGGTCAACCATTAAATCACTGTAAAACCTTAGACATGATACTAGCATAATCGTATGTACGGTTGTCACTTATCATTTACCTACCAAAAAATCAATACGTACACACTAACACGGATCTATCGAATCTTACTCTGATTCCATGGATTGAAATAACATGAACCCCGGACGAATTACAAAAAAAGGCAGAAAACAGAACTAATCAGAGATACCCCATGATATAGTTACCAAAATAGGGGGGTCTAACCTGTTCTTCGTCGTCGTTGGAGTTTTCGCCGTCGGAGTGTCGTCGGTGGAGTGGTCATCAGAGAGGTCGTAGTAGTCTTTGTGCAGCACCGCCTCCTACTGGGGAGGCACGATGGGGCTTACGACGTCATTGTCGTGCTTCTGTCCGCGTGAGACATCATCGGCCGGGAGGGCAACCTCGTCGCCCAGCATCAAGAGATGCTTAGTTGCTTCGTCGGCCCCGGCTTCGACCCCCACGTCACCACTCCCTCCGGTGGTGCGCTTGGTCGCCATCTGATACACTTCCAAGAGCGTTTACGACTGGGAACAGCGGCGATGATGTAGGCACGGTGTGTGGAGAGAGGGGAGTGCGGCCGCCTGCTATAACCAGCGGCACAGGCGCGATTAATATAGATTGGTTGGGTGCTAGGCGGGAGGCGGGTAAACGGCTCGCCTCCCGGTGAGCCTGCGCATTGGTCTTCTCGCATGCCTCACCCCTGCTCGCACGTCTCCCGTCTAGCCCACGCAGAGGACTGCTCGCATGTTTCCCGGTTAGCCTGGGGAGAGGACTGCTCACACACGTCCCGTCAATTCACACACCAGCTCGCACGTCTCCCGGTGAGCCAGACCAGCCTGGGTCCGGTCAATTTACACACCTGCTCGCACGCCTCACGGTCAGACTGAGCCGCGGACTACTCGTATGATGCGTCCCGTCGACTCACGTCCGCTCGGACGGCACACGAGGCTCGTGGTGGTACGTAATATTTTGTTGGGACCACCGCACATGGTTCAGTACTGTAATCGTTCATGATGGTAACGTGACAAGTGTGTGTACCAAGCACCAAGCTTTAATAAGATCCCGTTTGTAAGAACAGTGTATCAAAAATTTGTCTCTAATTAGGCCAGAAATTAGCACACTATATATATATGATATATATATATATATATATACATACATACATATATATATATACATACATACATATATATATATCATGAAACAGAATCCCAAGTTTCATGATTTTCAGTTGATTTTTGGATTCACTTCAATTTAAAATGATTTTTCGATGTTTGAGGTTCCTTACCATTTATTGCATGGCGACTAAACACAGGAACCCAAGGGGACATATGATTTCCCCCAATGAATTCCTGGAAACTCAATTATTGCATATTTTTCGAATGATATATGGACATTTTATAATTATAACACGGACTGATGTGTCACATGTTTTCTGCATAAAAATAGTTTGATGCGCCTCGAAGTGGTGTTTCCGGTGGTGGCCGCGCGTGGGGATGGGGGGCTCTTTCTGTTTCACTTGTTTGCACGAGCCTGTGTATGTGTGGGATTGTCCGTTTTGTGAGGCAGTGCCACCCCAAATTATCAAAATTGTGCATTGAAATATTTAAAACAAGGCACGTCATGCCTGTGTTTAGGACACATGCACAGGATGGTGGTGGTCCCTCGTACAATAATCCTTCGTGCGTTACTAGTGATCCCCACATTCATGGGTCCATGCATGTGGTCTATCACTTTTGAGCCGCATCGATAGGGGTTTGACCAAGGTGGGTTAAGTTAATCTGGTCTGTGTTGCGGTAGATCATGGTGAGATTCCACTCCAAAGATTGACATGACGTACTCATGAGTACCTCCTACCGCTCAAAGTTGAGCGGGTGCGTGGGAGGAGACATACATATTGCACGCAATTTTCTTTAGCGTGGGGACTTCCCAATTTGTGAAGCACGCACTTTATCAAAGTCGTGCAGTTGGCATTTTGAATCAAAAAAACATACCCATGCATATGCTTGTGTCACATATAATCTATGGTGGTCCTAAGTGTGGCTCCCTCACATGGTAATCGGTGACGAGTGAATCTATGGGGCCCATGTGTGGCACCTATATTATATATTGTTTTGACCAATGTGGATCCTTTTCGTTATGCGTGCGTGTGGCCCTATTTTGGATACTCTAACTTAGGTAGAGGTTGGAGTTAGTTTCTAGCTCATGACTAACCCTAAACTAACTCTAGCCAAAGAGGTGTTTGGATGACAAGGTTAGATTGACAATAGATGCACTTGATGGAGAGATAAAAGTGATTTTTCAGTGAACCCCACGAGAACTAGGTCCAATTAGCACCTGTTGGCTGGTGGGATAGAAAGGGCCCCATGAGAACTAGCTCCAATTAGCACCTCTTGGGTGGGATAGTTTTTTTGTGTGGGTTAGATGCAACTAGCTACAATCTAACCCTCATGTTTGAATAGTTTAGGGCTATTTGAGCCCAGACTAGCTCAAACTAACTCTAACCCATGGATCCAAACAGGGCCTATGTGCGTTGTGATTGATCCTCTTTGTAAGTCGACTTACAGTTTTTAAGGCAAAAGACATTAAAGTTCCATTGGTTACTAACTAAACAAACACTTAATTACATATATACATATATGTGTGGGCCTCATGGAGTGGGCGTTTGTTTTGTCAAACACTCTCTCACGTGGTCATCGGCATCGTCACACCGACACAACCATGTCCATGTGGGTCGTCACTTTGACAGGTGTCTGTAGAGATGTTTATTTGACCAAGGTGGATTCTTCTTGTTGGTATATGTGTATATATTATATGTAGTTGATATATGTCGACATTTCAATTCTAACAAAAAATCGAACGCATCGTACACATTGAATCCCTCCATTCGGATCGAACTGTGGGCGCGCTTGGGGCTATATATGCATGGGTCGTTAACCTCAGTACGTGGCCATTCTGGTTCGAGAGACACACATGTGGTGGCGAAAGTTGTGCATTTGGTATTTGAAAACATCGCACAACGATTTCATACATATGTGCCTGGGGCCATGCATGTGTGTTGGTGTTGTCTACACACACTCCCTCGCGTGGTTATGGACGACATGCCAAATTTGTGGACCCATGTGGTCTATCACTTAAACCTGCCCATATATACTACAGGTTAATTTGACCAATGTAGATATAGTCCTCTAATTATTTGTTACGATATAGTTCATGGTGAGATACGAGACAGAAGTTTGAGCGGATACATATATATAGGTCATGGTGTTTGTTCGAAGCATGTGTGTGCGTGGGGCGGGGCGGGGGCGGGGCGGGGGAGGGGCATCACAATAGTACTACGTATACACGAAACCTATTTATGAAGTCAGGTACTACATACCGTTCAACTATTGAGCCACATCAAAAAGTTTTGCATGCACGAAATGTCACACCACCTTAAGTAATTAGTTGAGCCACACACATGTGGTTGCGGTCTCACCCATCTTGTGAAGTTTCCGAGACGCACCCATCAGTGGGCCCACGCAATCTACCCGCGGAACTAAAACACGGGGGAGGGGGGTGATCATGATGAATTTCTATTGGTTTTGTGTTACGGTAGGGTGAATTGCAGTTGTAGTATAAGTTTGTAAGTTCATATATATACTGAGCTACCATCCCCCCGCCGACTCGAAGGCGCGTGTGTGGGGGGCAGTGGGCATAAGCCAACATTGATGTGTTCTCTGCAAGACATTGTGTGTCACATGAAAGTTGTGCATTCCGTATTTGAACACCACAACAACCTTTCCATACATACATTTGGTCCACAAGCAGGTCTGTTTGTGCGATGACCCTAGATTTATCGTGTTTAATTTCCAATGTTGTTATATAAATGTCAGGGTAGTCTTTTTTTGAAACTTAAATAGCAGACGAGTCGAAGGAGACAACTGTGTGCGATTGTGTACACAGTAGAGTAGTAGACACGGTTCCCGCATGCTAACTGTGTGCCACGCCCGGCCCGTGGTTGTCACGTAACTACATACCACCTTGCACCAACCCGCATAGAGAAATCTTAAAAATAGTTACCCGCCTTGATCAATTTAAAAATTGATGGTTCCGCGGGTTTATCTCTTTGAATTGCACACATGTATTATGTTCGGGCCGTGTGCGATGTTTGTTCCTCCGGCGCCACTTCAAACCCTTCAGAAAAATTTCAGTTTGTCCCGGCTTTTCATTCCCTCCAAGTAAAATTTAAAGTAGCCGCGGCATTTCCTCAAACACCACCTAGGCCCCACCCACCCCCAACCCCACACAACTCCCTCGCTCGAACCCTAGCTACCTCGTCGTCGCTGTCGCCGCCCCTGATCCCGCTCCGCTTTCCACAGTCAACCTCTCCTGCTCTCCCCGTCCAGGTTACAAACCCATCTCCGTACCCTCGCCGCCCTGAATTTCTTAGATGGCGCCTGCTAAACACCCCCTTCCTCACAGATCCGCACTGATCCCCACCGCAGACCGTCGCAGCCTAATCCCGGCTACAGTTGCAGGGGAGATCGAGGAGCGAATGGCCAAAAGGAGGTATATCACGGCCTTTCCGATGGACGATGCCGAGGTGGCCGCCGAGGCTTTCAGGGAAGCTGTCTACGATGATGAGGTGCCCGCCGGGATCGCCGGGGAAGCTGACTATGATGACGAGGTGTCCGCCGAGGCCACCGGGGTAGCTGACTACGATGACGAGCTGGCTGCCTAGGCTGCCGAGGCCGCCAGGGAACCTGTCCACGATGACGAGGTGGCCGCCGGGGAAGCTGACTATGATGACGAGGTTGCCTCCGAGGCCTCCGGGAAATCTAACGAATACAAGGCTGTAAGACAGCGGGTTCCCGTATGGATGCATATCGACGCAGCCAGCTATGACGTCGAGCTCGTCGACAGTGATGGCTTGTTGCGGGCTATGTCACAGGTTAAGTGGCCCTACCCCGACCCCTCGGGTTCAACCCCCGTCGACCTCATGCAAGGCCCAGCCGCTGATCTACTCTGCTTTGCTATCAAGAATTTGCCTTCCTTCATCTCCATGGAGCCTCTTTTGTCATTTCTAAAGGACACGTTCTATGGCGGTGGCTCGGCATCGTCAGCTGCCAAGTCAGACCTCATCGACGACGCCGACACCGATGCCGACAACGGCACCCTATCCGTCTCTTCCAAGGGGAAAGAGCCCATCCATGACATCAGGGAGGTCACCCTGCATCCTTGCTCTTCCAAGGGGAAGGTGACCATCTATGACAACAGGGAGCACACCCATAATCCGCGCTCTTCTAAAGGGAATGAGCCCATCAGTGACAGGTGAGGAAACCCATCTCATGTTAAATTACTTCACTCATGCTAAATGTCTCAAGAGCCATATATCGTTCCTGTTAAACCTGGTGCAGTTAACATGTTCACTGTTTATTTCAGTTCTTTCGCATGTGATGTCGAGTTATACAATTTCATGTTTAAGCACCGGCTACGTTCTATGCAATTTCAACAGTACAGTTGGAATGACTATTTTTGGTTGCTATCAAGCCTGTTGTAGTGAGCATATGCCTTGTTTAACTGTTTTTCCTAGCTCGATTGTTTGTACTGGGCATATGTCCTGGTTCAATTGCTATATAATATTTCTGGTTTATTTCAGTTATTCACGTTGTGAAGTTCTATATCTGCAAGTATGTACTTTCCAGTTCAATTTCATCATACCAGTTTCAACGGCCATATGTGGTTCCTGTTAAGCCTGGTGTAGTTAACACGCCCACTGTTTATTTCTGTTTTTTCACAATGTGATGTTCAGTTATACAATTTGATGTGTAAACACGAGCTACATTCTATGCAACTTCAACAGTACCACTATGAATCACTATATTTGGTTGTTGTTAAGCTTGTTGTAGTGAGCACAAGCCTTTCCATTTTTATGTAACTATAACTAGTGTGCTTAAACGTGCATAATACCAGTTAGAATGACTATATTTGGTTGATGTTAAGCTTGTTGTAGTGAGCACAAGCCTTTCCATTTTTATGTAACTATAACTAGTGTGCTTAAACGTGCACAATACCAGTTAGAATGACTATATTTTGTTGTTGTTAAATGCTAAGCCTATTGCAGTTAACACGCATCTCCACTTATTATTAGCTTAGCTAGCGTGCTTAAACCTGCACACTGAAGCTATCATTTTGTGATCATGTTGTTTACCATGCATATATTTGGTTGATGTTTAGCCTATCAGTACATAAGGACAATATCGGGAACAACTGTTGTTTTTCATCGAGGTTAGTTTCATCACATGGCTTATATATATACTCCATCCACCCCAAAGTATAAGATGTTAATACATCAAATATGTGAGTATTTTGGATGTAATAAGATCTTATATACTGGGAGATGGAATAATGTACTACGTCATTGTGCAATTTCTGTTTACCTTCTAATACTAACTTATTGCTTGTAGGTACATATGTCACTGGTAAAGATCCGCGTGTCGACCCTTTTTGCGTATGGGGCAATGAGATATTCATGAACCAGCATCAAGTGAGGAAACTTATAAAGGTTGTTAATAAAATGGGAGAAAATATGGCAATTAAACTATTTCTTTACACCTTATCCAAGACAACAGTGAACTCCAGGATGGTAACTACAAACTCTGTACCCTTCTTTTTACTGTCCATAATGAGTTGTTAGCCTACAAATTTACAATGTCTGAATCTATTTTCTTTCTAGTGGTTCTCAAAGCAGTTTACTCAGGATTACCTCTCAAACTACATGATTGGTGGACGTGCAAACGTTAAAGTATATCTACCAGGCCACGATGACTACATACATGTCCTCATCAACACAGAGAAGGACGGGCGGTCCACCATCACAAGGGGCTGGCCTAGAGTCGTCCGTGCATTTTGAATGGAGGAGGACACAATATGGGCATTCCGCTTCACCTTGTACAACTGCCAGAGTGTCTTTCGCATCTTCCTTTACCGTATTTAATACAAGTATGCAGCCGTGGTTCATCATTATTTATCTGGTCCTAATGTAATTATTATTTCTTGATGTAATTCTTGAACATATGTACTTGTGAATGGAATAATGCATTGGTTGTTGAACCTATGTCTATATAAGATGGATATGAAAAATGCAATAGCCTACTATCAAATTCAAATCCTGTAGAATTTTAAATTGTGGCGATTAAAATAGCCGAAAATAAGATCTGCAGGTCATTACACCGCACACGGTTATTAAAGCAGAACGTCTGTGATATACCTCATGATTCGACACGTTTCAGAGAGAGAAACTGATACGGGGCATGCCCGTGTGCGTTGATCTTTCACGAATTGGAGGAGATCTCACAAGGAACACGAAGACCGTAAGAGAAACATGAGAGGAAAAACAAACACTCAAGGACAACCTTCGATCACACATCCACTAGAATCACACGAGTACACGAGTATCACGGTCCACAATCAACAAAAGGATACAAGTAACGATAGTCTCCTCGCTCCGGAGAAGGAGGTCTTGAATCCCGTGGGGATCTTCCCTTAGAGGGGCCTTGGCATCGCTTGGATCTTCTCTCAACGGAGGGTAATCTCCTAGGGAGAAGGAAGTGATGGAGCTATGCTCAACAAAGTCTTTTGCCAAACAATAGCTAACCCTAGAGAGAGGGGAAGAGGGGTTTATATATTTCTGGCCACGAAGGGGGAAAAGGGAGAGGGAGATACATGGTCCTTGGGCCCGTCCATGCGCGTGGGCAGGCGCCGGATGCCCGGCCAGGGGCCGGATGTCCGGCCAGACTCAGGGGTGCTGGATGTCCGGTGCACGGACCGGATGTCCGGCTTGGAGCTGGTCAGAGAGCTGTGGACGCGGGTGCCTCGCGCCGGATGTCTGGGGCGGAGGCCAGATGTTCGGGGTGTCGGGAGTGGCCGGATGTCCGGGCTTGGGCCGGATGTCCGGGCTGGAGGCGCCGTGTTTCACTCGGTTCTGGTATTGGGTCGCTGGAATTCCAGGGGTGGCGGTCGGAAATCCGGGGCGGTGCCGGATGTCCGGGCTGGGGCCGGATGTCCGGCGCCTGTAGCTTCTGCTGCTGGCCCTTGGTGCTGGTGCAGTCTCCAGGGGCCGGATGTCCGGGGTCTTGGCTGGATGTCCGGGGCCTCGAGGATGTTCTAACCACCGTTTGCGTGTCCGTTCCCATGGGGACTTGTCCTTCACCACGAGCATCTTCTAGGCCTTCTTCATTCCCGTTGTACCTGATCATGCAAAGGATCTCCGATTGAGGAAGCATCCAAGTTCCAGGAACATCAAAGAGAGAGTCATATAGGAGAGATGTCACCTCGTGTTCAATAGCACGCGCCCGGGCTCTCGTCAAGGGTCCCTTTGTGGCTTGATGTGATGGTGTAGAGTCCATGGGGATGATGGTGGGATGCTCCGCATCATCTCCCCCCCCCCTTGGGGAAGATCCGTCCTCGGATCAAGATCTTCATCACCATGGAAAGGGGATAGATCCGTAACGTTGAAGGTGTCACTCACATTGTACTTGTCGTGTGGTATGTCGATCTTGTAGGCATTGTTGTTGTAGCGTGCCAACACCTTGAAGGGACCGTCGGCTCGAGGGAGTAGCTTCGACTTGCGTTCGTTGGGGAAGCGGTCCTTGCGAAGGTGTAGCCGCACAAGATCACCGGGCTTGAACACTATGGGGTGCTTGTTGATGTTGCGCTTGTTGGTGACGCGTTCCACTTGGCATTCAATCGTGCGTGTTGTATCCTCATGCATCCTCTTGATGTAGCTTTCCCTTGCACTTGCGTCCATGTTGACGCGCTCTTGGAGAGGGAGAGGTAGGATGTCCAATGGGGACAAGGGATTGAAGCCATAGACCACTTCAAATGGAGACTTGCCGGTGGTGGAGTGACTTGCGCGGTTGTAGGCGTACTCGGCGATGGGGAGGCAATCTTACCATTCCTTGATGTTCTTCTTGATCAACACACTAAGTAGGGTAGAAGTGTCCGGTTCGTCACCGCCGTTTGTCCATCGGTTTGAGGGTGATATGCCGAAGAGAAAAAAAGCTTGATTCCAAGCTTGGCGCATAGGGTCTTCCAAAAGTAACTCAAGAACTTGACGTCGCGATCCGAGACAATGGTCTTGGGTACGCCATGTAGCCGCAAGATGTCCCTACAAAAGAGATTGGCAATATGTGAAGCATCGTTTATCTTGTGACATGGAATGAAATGAGCCATTTTGGAAAAGCGGTCCACAACGACAAAAACGGAATCATGGCTAGTTTTAGTTCGTGGCAAGCCAAGCACAAAGTCCATACTAATGTCTTCCCAAGGTTGGAACGGTATCGGAAGAGGCATATAAAGACCATGGGATTGAGCTTTTGACTTAGCTTTGCCGCATGTCGAGCACCGGTTGGTGAAACGTGCAACATCACGAAACATCTTGGGCCAAAAATACTTGTTGGAGAGTGTGGCACACGTCTTGTCGCATCCAAAGTGACCAATAAGTCCACCATCGTGAGCCTCTTGCAAAAGCAACAAACAAAGAGAAGACTCGGGTATACAAAGTTTGTTAGCACGCATAAGATAGCCATCTTTCATATAGTAGTTCTCCCAACAAGATTTCACTTGACATTTAGCATATGGAGTAGCAAAAGAAACATCATGCTCATACAAATCTTTGATATGCTCAAAACCAACAACATTCAATTCAAGTTGAGTAACTAGCATGCATTTGCGGGAAAGGGCATCCGCCACAACGTTTTCCTTACCCTTAATGTATTTGATGACATAATTTAAGGACTCAATAAATTCACTCCATTTAGCATGCCTTTTGTTCAACTTGGTTTGACCCTTTAGGTACTTGAGTGTTTCATGGTCGGTATGGATAACTAACTCATGACGTCGCAAATAATGTTCCCACACATGTAAAACTCTCACCAAAGCATACAATTCTTTGTCATAGATGGGGTAGTTAAGTTGAGCGCCGGATAGTTTCTCGCTAAAGTACGCAATAGGGCGCTTCTCTTGCATAAGCACACCACCTATCCCATTACCACTAGCATCACAATGCACTTCAAATGTTTTATCAAAGTTGGGCAAAGCAAGCAAAGGTGCATGAGTGAGCAAATTTTTAAGTTCATGGAAAGCGGTGTCTTGTGTAGGACCCCAAATGAATGGTGCGTTCTTCTTGATCAAAGCATGAAGAGGTGAGGCAATAGTGCTAAAGTCTTTCACAAAACGGCGATAGAAACCGGCTAGTCCTAGGAAGCTACGCACTTGTTGCAAATTCGTTGGTGTGAGCCAAGTTTTAATAGCATCAATCTTAGTTTCATCTACATGAACGCCCTTGGAAGATACTACAAAACCCAAGAAAACTACCTTCTCAACACCAAATGTGCATTTCTCCATGTTTGCATAGAGTTGTTCCTTCCTAAGGATTTGCAAAACATCACGAACATTGAAGTGGCTTGGACTGCGTCGGTATTTCCCCAAAGAGGAAGGGATGATGCAGCACAGCGATGGTAAGTATTTACCTCAGTTATGAAACCAAGGTTATCGAACCAGTAGGAGGATCACCACCACCCAATAAGTAGCACCTGCACACAAACAACAAATACTTGCAACCCGACGCGAAAGCGAGGTTGTCAATCTCTCTACGGTAATAAGATAGATTAGATAGTGATATATAGGAGAGATAGATCTCTCAAGAACACAAATAAAAAGAGTAAATATGCAGCAAGATATTTTTGGGTTTTTGGTTTTGTAGATCTGAAAACAAAGATTGCAAAACACGTAGATCGGAAAGCAATATGATAGGAAAAGTGGACCCGGGGGCCGTAGGGTTATCTAGTGGCTTCTCTCATGAGTATAGCGCACGGTGGGTGAACAACTTACTGTTGGGCAATTGATAGAAAATCGGATAGTCATGACGATATCCAAGTCGATGATCATTATATAGGCATCACGTCCAAGATAGATAGACCGACTCCTGCCTGCATCTACCTCTATTACTCCACACATCGACCGCTATCTAGCATGCATCTAGTGTATTAAGTTCATGGAAAAATGGAGTAATGCAATAAGAACGATGACATGATGTAGACAAGATCTATTCATGTAGGAATAGACCCCATCTTGTTATCCTTAATAGCAACAATACATGCGTGTCTTGCTGCCCCTTCTGTCACTGGGAAAGAACACCACAAGATCGAACCCATCACAAAGCACCTCTTCCCATGGCAAGAAAAATCGATCTAGTTGGTCTAACTAAACCAAAGATTCGAAGAAGAAATACGAGGCTATAAGTAATCATGCATATAAGAGATCAAAGAAGACTCAAATAATATTCATGGATAGAAACTGATCATGAACTCAAAATTCATCGGATCCCAACAAACACACCGCAAAAGTTTACATCAAATAGATCTCCAAGAGACCATTGTATTGAGAATCATAAGAGAGAGAGAGAAGAAGCCATCTAGCTACTGCCTACGGACCCGTAGGTCTATGGTGGACTACTCATGCATCATCGGAGAGGCACCTATGAGGAAGATGAACCCCTCCATGATGGTGTTTAGATTGAATCTCGTGGTTCTGGAACTTGCACAGCTGGAATTGTGTTTCGTCGACTCCTCTAGGGTTTTCGGATTTTCTGGGAATTTATAGGCACGATAGTCGGTTGAGGGGGTGCCGGAGGTGCCCAGCACCCACCAGGCCGTGCCAGGGGGCCTCTGGCGCGCCCTGGTGGGTGTTGGCCACCTTGGGCCCTCTCTTCTAGTGTTCTTTGGCCCATCTGGTTTCTTCTGGTCTGTAAAAAATCCACAAAAATCCCCGCAACGTTTTGTCTCCGTTTGGTTCTGATTTTTTGCGAAGTAAAAAACAAGCAAAAACAGCAACTGGCACTTTGGCACTATGTCAATAGGTTAGTCCCAAAAAATGATATAAAGTTGTAATAAAATGATTTTAAAACATCCAAGAATGATAATATAACAGCATGGAACAAGCAAAATTATAGATACGTTGGAGACGTATCAAACATGTGTAGCATGCTCCTTAAGAGACTTGCTAAAGACAAGAATGTCATCAAAGTAGACCACAACACAATATCCAATGAGTGGTCGCAAGACATAGTGCATAACATGCATGAAAGTACCCGGTGCTTCGGATAAGCCCATGGGCATAACCAACCATTCATAAAGACCAAATTTTGTTTTAAAAGCAGTTTTCCACTCGTCACCCTCTTGTATGCGAATTTGGTAGTAACCACTTTTTAAGTCAATCTTAGAAAATATAGTGGCACCACTAAGTTCATCTAGCATATCATCTAGGCGAGGAATTGGATGACGGTAGCGAATGGTGATAGCATTGATAGGGCGACAATCGGAACACATGCGCATACTACCATCTTGCTTAGGCACTAGTATCACCAGAACCGCACAAGGACTCAAGCTCTTGCATACATGCCCTTTATCTAGGAGTTTTTGTACTTGCCTTTGTATTTCCTTTGTTTCTTCGGGGTTGACGCGGTAGGGAGCCTTGTTAGGAAGTGGTGCTCCGGGGATGAGGTCGATGCGGTGTTCGATCCCTCGCTTTGGTGGTAGTCCCGGAGGCAGCTCATCCGGAAAAACATCTTGGAATTCCTACAATAACTTGGATCACACAAGAGGAAGATGTTGTGAAGGGTTAGTCTGAACGACGTCATCTTTGCACACAAGTACATAGTGAAGAACAGTCGATGGGCTCTCACTCACATCCCTCAAATCTATTTTGGTGGCTAAAAGAACTATATCTCTCATGTCCCTCGTCGTGGAGTCGCTCATTTTTGGCTTGTGGCACTCACTCTCTTTGAGGTGGATCACTCTCTCACTTTTATCTCCACGATGGGATGAAGCTTGTTTGTCGGCGATGACTTGACTTGGAGTCATTGGTCGGAGTACATATTGTTTGCCCTTCATCTTGATGCTATATTGATTCGTCTGACCGTTGTGTGTGACGCCATGGTCAAATTACCAAGGTCTACCAAGTAGGAGGTGGCAAACGGACATTGGAACCACATCACACTCCAAAGTGTCTTCATAAGCGCCTATCTTGAAGGAAACTTCCACGGTGTGGTCAACTTGGAGGGTTCCGGAATCACTTAGCCATTGGACCTTGTAGGTACGGGGGTGCTTTTTCTTGACCAATTCTAGCTTGGAACAAAGGTCTTCACTTGCCAAGTTGTGGCAACTCCCTCCGTCGATGATGACCTTGACGGAATTTCCTTGGATGCCCGCCTTGGTGTGGAAGATGTGGCAACGTTGGTCCTCTTCCTCTTGTTGTTGGAGCGTCAAAACCTTGGAAACAACGAGAGCGGGGCTCGAATCATTGTCCCAAAAGATTTGCGAATCTTCATCTTCATTCATTTGGCGGTGTATGGCCACTTGCTCCAAAGCTTGCATCTCGTCGTCACTCATAGAGTCATAGGTGCCATCGTCGAGGAGGATCATGTTGCGTTTGGTTGGACATTCGAAGGTCTTGTGGCCTCGGCCTTGGCACGTGAAACACTTGATGGAGCTTGTCTTGGCGGTAGCATCCGGTGTTGGGTTAGAGGATGAAGCTCTCAGCTTGTAGGTGCTTGAGGATTGTTGGCTTGATGAAGTCGTCTTGTCCTTGTAGCTTGACTTGTCGCCGGTAGGTCTTGTAGATTTCACATTCGAAGGTGTTGTTGTCGTAGTACCTTGAACACTTGAGATGTAGGTCTTGGAGGAGAACTTGGAATACTTGTAGTCATCTTGCACTTGCCGTTCTGCCTTGGTTGCTTGATGCACAAGTTCGAGAAGGTTGGAGTATGGTTGGAAGTCGGCAATTTTCTTGACTTGGTAGTTGAGGCCATTCAAGAAGTGTGCCATTGTTTGCTCGTCATCTTCCTTGACATTGGCTCGGATCATAGTGATTTCCATCTCTTGGTAGTACTCTTCTACCGACTTGGTTCCTTGCTTGAGTTGTTGGAGCTTCTTAAAGAGATCTCGGTTGTAGTGTGTAGACACAAAACGAGCTCGCATGAGATCCTTCATTTGAGCCCATGTGGTGATAGGAGGTTCACCTCTCTCCCTTCTTCGCTCAATCACTTGTTCCCACCAAATAAGGACATAGTCTTGGAACTCAAGGGAAGCCATGGCTATCTTCTCTTCATCATAGTTGTGGAGGCGAAAGATCTTGTCAACCTTGAGGGCCCATGACAAGTAGTCTTCGGGATCATTGCTTCCGGAAAACTTTGGCATTGTGAACTTGAGCTTGCTGAAGCGTTGTTCATCATTGTGGTGGTGATGCCGAAATCCTTGTCTTGGAGGTGGATCCTCATTGTCATTGCCTTGAGCGTGTTGACGTTGAGCTTGTCCTTGCTCATCTTCATGGTCGTTTTCGTCGCGATGATCATGAGGACGGCGACGAGGTGGACGCACTCGGTTGCGCCTTTCTTGATGCTCCTCTTGGCGATTGGCTTCTTCTTGTCGTTGTCGCCGAAGTTCTTCTTGTTGTGCTTGGCGAAGTGCTTCTTTCTCATGATGAGCTTGGCGGTTGTGCTCCTCCAAGGCACGAGTAGCTTCTTGTAAAGCGCGATGTGCTTCAAGTGCGCGTTCATGACGGCGATGTTGTTATTCTTCTCGGCATCGTTGTTCTTGTTCTTGGCGTTGTCGTTCTTGCTCCACCGCATTTTGATCTTGTTGACGGTGACGTTCTCGAGCGCGGACGCGATCTTTCAATCCATTGACATGAAATGGATTGTCTTGATGGTGACGACCTTGTGGAGAACTTGGGCCGGAGTGTTCATCATGATGGTGATGATGCGCTTGTGGACTTGCGTCGGAAGAGTACGTCATTGAGTTGCGACTTGTGTGATGACTCCTTGTCGATGTAGATGAGGAAGGTGCGCGAGTGACCATCAAGGACCAGAGCTCCTCCATTTGGCTTGAGAGCTTGGTGTTGAGGTATTCCCTTGTGCGCATTTCGGATTTGCGCAAGTTGGAGGCGAGTTGGTCGATGTGGTCATGCAAGACATCTTGAGCCTGAGTAATTGCCTTGTGTGCGCCGAAGAAGTGTAACTTGGTGACGAGGTTGTTTGTGTTGTCTTTGTTCTCCTCGAAGGCCGGGTTCGACATGATGTTCCTATCCATAGCACTCAAGAAGATATAAGTGGAAGAGTGAGAAGATAATACCAATTACCATTCCAAAAGTTGAAAGTGGATCAAGATCACTCAATGTGCAAGTATGGAAATAGTAGAATTGGTACCGAAGATCATCCTTCTCACACCTACACAAATAAGGCTTATGGAGTAGCTTGGTTAGGAGAGTGGCCCAAATGTCAATCAATTCAAAAGATAAGATTAAATCAAGTTGAAAGAGATTCATAAAATTCGCAAATGAGACAATGTAGATCAATAGCAATGAGTATACACGGAAACACACACATGGAAGAAAATTGGGTTCATGCAACCAAGGATGAGCCAAAATGTGGAATCCACGGAAAATGCTCTCGTTGCACAACACTAGAGAGACGCTAGCACGATTGCTCCAATGGGTGTGATACGCACTTGTGCACAACCTAAAAGAAACCAAACGTGTCGTCTTCCTATGCCTGACTTGCTATGTGTGTATGCGGCACGTGTCACTCGCTCAAGTGATCCAAGATGATCATGTATGCAATGCAAAGTTTGCGATGTTATTGCTCTTTTTGTTCTTTTGCTCTAGCTTAAAAGCTTTGCTTCTCTTTTCTTTTGCAATGATGTTTTGTATGGTCACAATGCGGGACGTGCACACCAAGATAGCAATTATGTATGCGGGTACTATGTTGTAACACAAAAAATAATACTAAGATATATGCACGCAAATGAAGCTATGCGGTGTATGTATCACTAAAGTGCACAAGTAGCGTGACCCGACAATACTCAATGGCTAGTCTCGATAGGCAAGTAACGCAAAAAGGCTCGGGGTAACAATGCAATGGCAAGGGTATGGAGAAGACTGTCGTCGCGGTTATCGTCCTTGCTTACGGTGAGGTGTCAATGTAGAGGTGGTTGGCGACGATCCGGAGCGATGATGAGCGGAAATGTCGATGAGGAACCACTCCTAATTAGCCGAAACACCTTAGGAAGTGGCGATGCTCGCGACTCAAAATCTCAAATGCAAATGGGTTGCAAAAGAAATGGAGGAAAGGTTGCGAAAGAAATGGAGGGAAGAAAAAAATCTGTCAAAAATGGGAAGCAAAACAGCTTGGCTGTTCTCCAGGGGCCGGATGTCCGGACTGCCTGGGTCGGATGTCCGGCGGGCCGGATGTCCGGGGTACGGGCCGGATGTCCGGGCCTCCCGAATCCAGATCCAATCTCAGGATCCCTACGAACTAGAGGATGAACACGAAAGATTTTCGGCAAAATTGGGGCGATTTGACGGAGGAAAATGATGGGGATGGTGGGGAAAAGCTAGATCTACCTGTCCACAACGAAATCCATGGATCCAAATCAACAAAATCTCCTCAAATCAAACGAATCAAAGAAATTTGGGTATGGCTATTTTTGTGGGGATTTTCGAAATTAGGTCAAAACAAAACAAAATTGGCTAGAAATCGAAGGGGGGAGACTCCAAATTCGTGAGAAACCTTGGCTCTTGATACCAATATGATACGGGGCACACCCGTGTGCGTCGATCTTTCACGAATTGGAGGGGATCTCACGAGGAACACGAAGACCACAAGAGAAACACGAGAGGAAAAAAACACTCAAGGACAACCTTCGATCACACATCCACTAGAATCACATGAGTACACGAGTATCACGGTCCACAATCAACAAAAGGATACAAGTAACGATAGTCTTCTCGCTCCGGAGGAGGTCTTGAATCCCATGGGGATCTTCCATTAGAGGGGCCTTGGCATCGCTTGGATCTTCTCTCAACGGAGGGTAATCTCCTAGGGAGAAGGAAGTGATGGAGCTATGCTCAACAAAGTCTTTTGCCAAACAATAGCTAACCCTAGAGAGAGGGGAAGAGGGTGTTTATAGTTCTAGCCACGAAGGGGGAAAAGGGAGAGGGAGATACATGGGCCTCGGGCCCGTCAGTGCGCGTAGGCAGGCGCCGGATGTCCGGCCAAAGGGCCGGATGTCCAGCCAGACTCGGGGCTGCCGGATGTCCGATGCACGGGCTGGATGTCCGTCTTGGAGCTGGTCAGAGAGCTGTCGACGCGGGTGCCTCGCGCCGGATGTCTGGGGCGAAGGCCGGATGTCCGGGGTGTCGGGAGTGGCCGGATGTTCGGGCTTGGGCCGGATGTCCGGGCTGGAGGCGCCTTGTTTCGCTCGGTTCTGGTATTGGGTCGCTGGAATTCCTGGGGTGGCGGTCGGAAATCCGGGGCGGTGCCGGATGTCTGGGCTGGGGCCGGATGTCCGGCGCCTGTAGCTTCTGTTGCTGGCCCTTGGTGCTGGTGCAGTCTCTAGGGGCCGGATGTCCGGGGTCTTGGCCGGATGTCCGGGGCCTGGAGGATGTTCTAACCACCGTTTGCGTGTCCGTTCCCATGGGGACTTGTCCTTCACCACGAGCATCTTCTAGGCCTTCTTCATTCCCGTTGTACCTGATCATGCAAAGGTTCTCCGATTAAGGTAGCATCCAAGTTCCATGAACATCAAAGAGAGAGTCATATAGGAGAGGTGTCACCTCGTGTTCAATAGCACGTGCCCGGGCTCTCGTCATGGGTCCCTTTGTGGCTTGATGTGATGGTGTAGAGTCCATGGGGATGATGGTGGGATGCTCCGCATCAGAAACTGTGTGCGACAATGCACACAATTGCCGTGTGCAAATCGTGTGTGATTGTTAGAAAATATCAGAAACGGTTAAGCAGACCTAAATATTTTGTGAGAGTCTCCTTATCATACACAATTTACAGTGTTTAACTGTTTGTTATGTCATATGCATCCGACACGAGTATGACAGTTGGAGCGTTTGCGAATCTTCGTATATCGCAAACGACGATGTAGGACAAAATGTGCGTGATTGTGTCCGTATCGTACACGCTTTACAATTATGAACTGTTTGCGATTCGACACACATCGTAAACGGTGCGCTACAGAATTGCGTGTGCGATGTTAGTTTGATCTCACACGAGTTGCAAGGATGGGCCATATGGGAAGGATGCCATATCTCAAACGGGTGAGTGGTGACTCTCGTTTGTGATAGATACGAAAATCCCATACGCTTCGTTTTGCTAAACGTTTGCGTTCGTTGTCCACCATCGCCGACGATTTTGCCGTGTCGTGTGGGATGGACCCCCCCCCCCTATCGCCCACGCGGGCAAGGAGACGGTTTAGAACTACGTCGCGGAAAGGGGTTAAAAACCGTTTGTATAGCACGTCGCTGCACCAGTGAATCCCATGTATCGACATCATCCAGTAACCTATACCAAATCAATGCCTTTCCCTCCAAAGATAAAGGGAAAACCTTCTTCTTAACACCATCTTCAAATAATCCTGCAAGCTTAAATAATCCATAATTTCATCTATATAGATCAAGTGCATATCAGGATGTATTGTTCCATCTCCTGCATAAGGATTAGTAAGAAGTTTCTCTAACATACCAAAAGGGATTTCATAGTAAATATTTTCAGTAGGTTTAGTTGGTTGAGGAGCGGCTCCAGTTGAGGGAGTCCGAGATTAAGGGGTCCTCGGGCCGTTGACTTATCTTCTGTGGATCAGCCCGGTGGGCCGCCCTGTTGCATCCGTGGGAAAGCCAGACTACAGAATGACCCCATGCTTAGAGGGGAAGGAACCGAAGACTTGGTGTGCCCTCCAAGTAAGAATGGGTGTATCTATGCCCGGATGGAAACCGACCATGTCTAACCCTAGGTACCCCTGGTGTCTATATAAACCAGGGGGCTTAGTTCGTAGAGGGACAAGTCAACTCATCTAGGGTTTAGCTTATTTGATCTCGAGGTAGATCAGCTCTGTAACCATCATACTCATCAATACAATCAAGCAGGACGTAGGGTTTCACCTCCTCGCGAGGGCCCGAACCTGGGTAAACATCGTCTCCTTCCTCCCCTGTTAACCATCGATCCTAGATTCATAGTTCGGGACCCCCTATCCGAGATCCTCCGGTTTTGACACCGACATTGGTGCTTTCATTGAGAGGTGCACTGTGAGATCACCCGTGGATCGATGGATCGCCTAATCACCAGCGAACAGGTCTGTAATCAGGACATCTTCGTCCCCGGGCAGATCTTCACATTCGGCAGCATTGTGCTGCATGCTAACTCGGCCGGCCATCTAGGCCAGATCGAAAATTTCGCTCACGGTTAGGAGATCAGGTTTGGGGGCCTAGAGTTCGCCGCCGACTCCCATGGCGATCTGTTCCTTGTCGGGCCCTCGGTTTCGTCCAACGGGCCCAAAAGTCCCGAAGCTTTAACTTTGGGCCCTCTATCCGGCTCAGCCCTCAGGCCTATCCCCGCCGGAGGACCAGCCTTGAGCTCGGATCCGCCGATAGCACCTCAGTACCAGGGTCAGGTCCTTGCCGAACACGCCCATCGTGAAGACACCCTGGAGTTTAACTCCAAGGCCCCCCAGGAAACTGATCTGGTCGACCTCTCGTGGTTGAACGAGGCTCTAGACCGGATCCAGATAATGACAATCGAGGATGATCCTACCTCGACCCACGATCCGGTTGATCTAGAGGCCGGTTACAAGGAATTTTATGGCCCACCCGCCGCCCATTTAGTAGCCACTGTCGAAGACTTAACCGACATGTTGGGCTACGCCTCCGAGGAGGTTGAAGACATGGATGAAGAGACTGGCGCCCCCGCCCCTATGACTACCGGGCGTTGGACAACCACCTCCACCTATGATGTCTATATGGTGGACACCCCTAACGATAGGGACAGCCACACCCCCAAGAAGAACGGCAAAAAAACCGGTGAAGCATCTAAACGCCAGAAACAACGCAAATGATCCAAGACCAACAAGGGAAGGGAAGCCATCGCAGGCACCGGGTTAACTGACACCCCGGAGGACCTCGGCGACCTTGAAGCCCCTGAGGAGCCGCTAGAGGACCCAAAGAGGCTCGAGTATCAAAAGGACGCCGAGGACCTCAATAATTCCGAGGACAACAACGACCTCCCCCCCGTCGAGCAGGAGGAAAGCCTCGAAGCCGAAGACTTCACCATCCCCGAAAACCTTGAGGATCAAGAACGATTCAGGCGGCAGCTCATAGCCACCGCCCGGAGCCTGAAAGCAAAGCAGCAGCAGCTCGAAGCAGAACAAGACACCATCAATAATTGTTGGACGAAGGTCCTGCCAGCTGAAGAAGGGTTCGGCATTGAGCAGCCAAATCAAAACAAGAGTTACCCGAGCCGGCGCCTGCTGCCGCAGTTCAACGATGAGGACTTCGAGCCCGAATCTCCCAGGCGTGCCCAGCACGACCAGCCGGACCGCCCCCCTAGAGGACGGGGCAGGGCAGCTGGAGACGCCGAATACTGGGCCACGTCACCTCGCAGGAGAGGAAAGGGGCCAGCACAGCCTGAGGATCGGTATGATCTACGATAGGACCTGGACTATAGAGTAGGTCACACTAGATCCATTTACGGATCCAGGGATACTCTCCCGCTAGACGGGATGGTTACCAATCGTGGCTCGACCGCCACCACATAAATCGGGAACAATACCGGGCCCAGACAACAGCCGACTTTTGGCGCGACGTAGCCCGAATCAGAGGCGTCGCACACCCACTGTGTTTCACAGACGAGGTCATGCAGCACCAGTTTCCCGAAGGGTTTAAGCCCGTCAACATAGAACCATATGACGGAACGACGGACCCGGTCTTCCTCCTTCACATTCATATGGCCAGAGGCGACGATCTCCATGCTATCAAATATCTACCACTCAAACTGAATGAGCCCGGACTCTTCAGATTTAAGCAACGTCGTCCAGAAAGCCGGTGAATGAGCCAGGCAATTTTGGAATCGATTCCTTACTAAGAAGAACCAGATCGTCGATTGTCCGGACGTCGAGGCAATAGCCTTGTTTAGACACAACATCCGGGACGAATGGCTAGCCCGCCATCTCGGCCAGGATAAGCAGAGAACAATGTCCGCCCTCACCTCACTTATGACCTGCTTTAGCGCGGCCGAGGACAACTGGTTGGCTCGTCGAAGCCACAATCCCGAAGACCCCGGCACCTCTGAAGTTCGGTACGGTAATGGGAAGCCAAGACGCAATAAACACAAACGCCGCCAAAGTAACAGCGACTCAGAAGACACGGCCGTAAACGCCGGTTTTCGCAATTCCAAATCCGGACAACGGAAGAATCCCTCTAAAGGGAACAGGGATGGACCTGCCGCTCTGGAATAAATCATGGATAGGCTCTGCCAGATCCACGGCACACAAGACAAGCCGGCCACCCACACCAACAGAAACTGTTGGGTATTCAAACAGGCGGCAATCTCGCGGCCGAGGAGCAGAGCAAGGGCCCGCGCAGCGAGGATGATGAAGAGCCTCGCGGCCCGAGCAATGGCAGTCAAAAGCAATTCCCTCCTGAGGTAAAAACTGTGAACAAGATATATGTCACACACATGCCAAAAAAGGAGAGGAAACGCGCCCTTCGGGAGGTCTACGCCGTAGAGCCCATAGCCCCGAAGTTTAACCCATGGTCGGCTTGCCCGATCACCTTCGATCGTAGGGATCACCCGACCAGTATCCGTCATGGAGGCTCGGCCGCCCTTGTACTAGATCCCATCATCGACGCGTTCCACCTCACTAGAGTCCTCATGGACGGAGGAAGTGGCCTTAACCTGATTTACTCAGACACGGTGAAAAAGATGGGAATTGACCCTTCAAGAATTAAACCCAGCAACACTACCTTCAAGGGAGTCATCCCTGGCGTCGAAGCACGCTGCTCGGGCACCGCGACGCTGGAAGTGGTGTTTGGCTCGCCCGACAACTTTCGCAGTGAAGACTTGATCTTCGATATAGTACCCTTCCGCAATGACTATCATGCACTACTTGGCCGTACAGCGTTCGCTCGCTTTAATGCCATTACCCACTACGCATACCTGAAGCTCAAGATGCCTGGACCCAAGGGGGTCATCATCGTCAACGGCAATACGGAACACTCCCTCCGGACTGAGGAACACACAGTGGCTTTAGTGGCCGAATTCCAGTCCGGCATCAAGGCACCAAGGCCACAACCAGACGACAAGCTGCGACAGGTGAACAAGCGGGCTCGAGCGCGACCCGATCTCCCGGAGCAATCCCCTGCTCACCACAAATAGGGATACGCCCCCCCCCCCCCATAGCACGACCCCGCTACCCATCATGTACATACCTAGAAGGCACAATTTCGCGCTTAAAATACCATGGGCAGCTGGGGGGACACACTATCAAAATGTAACAGCCCGAGACCGACGCTCCAGAAGATTCCCCTTTTATTCCGCAGTCATCGTGTGAGTCATTTGGTTGTCGCATTCATCATTACATCATTCGCATCATCTGCATATCATCGGCACTTCGTTGCCATCATTTTTCAAAACTTGCATCTCTTCGTAGTTGTCGGTTCTCTCTGTTCTCGTCATTTAAACACAGATGAAACCCTAGCCTAGGTCTGTCCCATCCATCTCTTCGCACGCCGAAGCCACAACCACCTGGTCTCCTTGGTTTTCCCAACCGCCCAACCCATGCACCAACGTCCCTCGATCCCCACGCCCGGCCAACCACAAGCAGCAGCGTCCAGCCTCCCCTATTGCACTCATGGACACGTCCAGCGCCCGCAGCTCTCCCCGTCCGTGTGGTAGCGAGCAGCCGCCCGCGTTCCTGCAAGCCACGCCCGAGGAAGCCTCACGCGCCATGCACGAGCTCCTCTGCTCAATGCCTGAGCCCGCGCGATGCATCAGCCGCCGCCAGCCGCGGTCCGCCTCGCCGCCGTTGCACCCGCCGCTGCCTTCGCCGGGATCCGACGTCGGCCGGCCGTATCCGTCTGCCTCGTTGTCGCGCCGCCCGTCGCCGGCCAGCCGCCATCGCCTTGCGTTGCCTCTCGCTCGTGCCACTCGGGATCGAGCAGGAGGACGAGCACCTCGCAGCCCCAGCGCCTCGCGCCCTCGTGGGCCGGCCCAGCCACCGGCGTTGACCGCGCCCACCCCCCGCGTGGGCCGCCGCCTCCAAGGCCCAGCTCCAGATCTGACCTGGGCCAGCCCAGCTAGGTGAGCGCCCAACCGCTCTTATTCCTCGCCCGGTGCACTGTTTGGATTTGGCCCATGTAATGATTTTTTTCGCAGAACAGATTTATCCAATTTTCCAGTCATTGCATATTTTCGGAAAAGCCATGATTTTAAAACGCTAATATATAATTAACCGTGTATCATATCAGCGTGTTTTATATGTGGAAAACGGGTAGAATTTCGTCTAGATTCGCAACATCCTGTTTTCGCAAATGATAAAAATGTTTAACATGCAATTTTCTTGTAATTTGCATAAGTGCCACGATTTTGATTGCGCGTAATTATTTAACCGTGCATCGGAATTAATCAAACCATATATGTAAAATGTGT
This sequence comes from Elymus sibiricus, assembly GCA_039707655.1. Classification (NCBI taxonomy): domain Eukaryota; kingdom Viridiplantae; phylum Streptophyta; class Magnoliopsida; order Poales; family Poaceae; genus Elymus; species Elymus sibiricus. Next base: position 286,012,480 of record CM077669.1, read on the forward strand.
AGATTAATTATATCGCATTGTCATGCATGATAAAAATGTTTGATGTGATGTTTGCATTGAATTTGCATAAATGACTTGCTAAAACGGTTTATGTCCTAATCTCGCATAAATATTATGTCATTTGTTTTATAGTAAAAACCCACATATAATATATGATTTTGGGGTAGAAAAATCCATAAAATTTATCTGTGCATTTAGTTTTGTCTTTTGAGCAAATTTGTGTGCATGTCATTTTGCTATGATACCCTTTTGTTTATTTTGTGTGAATTATTCCATGCATCATATCAATTTTTTGTTGAACATGAGAAATGCCCTTGAACATGTGTACTAACCCCTGGTATTTTTGTTTGCTATAGAAATCCATGTGTATGTGTTATTTTCTTGTTGCCAACATGCTATAAAAGGTGGTTGTTTTGAGATGCTAAAATATTTCAAAGTCTGAAATTTGTGTTATTTTGTTGCTGTCTTGCCATGTGGTTTGCTATTGATCTATAGCTCTTTTGGTGTTGCCACAATGGGATGCATTGTAAAGCATGTTATGCTCTATCATGTTGTGCCAATAGTTTGCATGAATAGGTTTTGCATCATAATTAATTCTGCTGTCCAACATGGCAATCTGTTAAAAACTGCTGCTCATGTCTACTCTAATTTTCACTAAGTCTGAGAATCTGTCTTCTTCATGATGCCATGTTGTGTTGATGTTTGCTATAAATCTGGGCATAATTTGATGTTGCCATAATGAAATGAATTGTAGTGCATCCGATTTTCATGCCATGATATGCCCTGTAGCATATAGTTTCATTGTTGCCAATATGCCTCCATGGAAAACTGCTCTGCTAAAGACTGTGATTTTCACTAAGTCCCTAAAGCTGTATTTTGTTGCCATGTTGTGAGCTTCCTACCATGTGATCCATGACTCTTTTGAGCATGATATATGAAGATGAAATGAAGTGTGTGTTATATGCTACTGCCCTATGGTTAGCTTGTGCATTTTAGAATCTTTTAGCTAGTTGTTTTCATGTGTGCAATATGCAATCTTGCTGTTTTGGGCAGATTTTTACTAAAACTTGTATTGGTGTTTGTGGTTGAACCGTAGCTCCGTTTTGGGCATGCCATATATGAATCTTGCCTAGAATTGCATGTAGTATCATATTATCATGTTGCATCCATGTTTTGAAGTGCTTGTGGTTGTCTTTTCATGCATTTTGCATTCCTGACATGTTCATCTTGTGTGTGTCGTAACTTCTAGACTGTAGCTCCGTTTCATATGATCCATATATGTAAATCGACTAGAATGACGTGTAGAATCTTGTGGAGCACTTTATTTTGCTGTTTAACAAATGTAAAACATGATTAGTTCAGATCTGGACTAATGTCGAAATTAACACATGGGGTCGTTTCGGAATTGCTATATGTTGTTCCGACCTCATTTAAGATGCCTAGATAGGTAGTTTCATTATGCTTCACCTCTTGCCACGTTTAACAACATTTAATATTGTTGAGTACCTAAACAAGAGCGAACTAAATAATTCGAATGTGGAGTTTCGTCAATATGCACCTCGTTGCATATTGAACTTCTCTTAATGTGTAGTACTAGTATAAAAAGCCCGTGCGTTGCAACGGATGAAACAAATCATCGCTTGTACCTACAGACATATATATCTTTCCACTTCTCCTGTTCGTCGATGGCGGTCATGTTTTCCACCTAATCATTGTAAACATGATCAATCCCATGACCATGAGGTTTTCCTTTGCACCATAGCTGCCGCAGTCGTGTGTCCCTTTTTGCTCTGACTTGTAATTCCACGGATGACATGTCTTCATTAAGGTATACATGAGTACAATTAAAATTTAATATTGTAAGATATACAATTTTGTGTCTGTTTGCTTACGTATTAATTCTGCACTATGGCTTTAGTATAGTGACCATCAAATATACAATAGTTTAGTATCTCTCCTAGTACAGAAAATGCTAGCAGCAAAAGTTTCAAATTTTTTGTAATATGAACATCAATAGTCATTACTATTGGAAAAACATATTAAACCGAGCGTGCAACCCACCCGGCAATGATTGAATTAACCTGGGCAACATCTACGCTGGGTGTGACACTCAGCGTACAACACTCGGCTTATGTCATGTCGGCATACCGAAGTAAGCTGAGTGTCTTTTCTCGGAGCCTCGGGGCCGCGGCAAAATGAGAAGCCCGCACACATGTTCGAAATTTAATCTGCCAATCTTAAATACATAAATCATTTTTTTAAACGAGCTATATGATGAATCTGACAACTTAAAATCAAATAATAGGTTGGGTCTTCTGTTAAGAATAATACAGGTGATGCTTTTGAGGGGGAAAATCATCATGTATTTATGGTATAAATAGTCAGCAACTACACAAATGATGTTGTAATCTTGCAAAAACTTGATCTACCAAATTAAGGAGAGATATCATGGGAGCAAAGAATATGCAAGGTGTGGCTATGCGTTCAAGCTAATGATGTAGCTCAGCAAATAAAAAGCAAGTAGATGTACATGTGTGATGCTTCTTTTTCTTTTTTTCGAAACGGAGGCAAAGATTGCCTCATCTATTAAATAAGCAGAAGAGAATTGTCCGGTTAATTACGGAAAGCCAGGCAAAAACCGGAACAACAAGGGCCAAGCCCCTCCCTTAGACTGAAACACTCAGGGCAAGGCCCACCCTAAATGACAACATGTCGACCCACGGCCAGACAACGCAGCTCCGACTCTGACGGAGAACTCAGAAGAACAAACCAGGCACGGCTGGCGCCAAGGAAGATCGCCGAACGGGCCACCTGCAGCCAGTCATCGTACACCACAGGGCCTGCCGCTGCAGCTTCGACTCCACAGCAACAAACAATCCGAGGCAATACCGTGATGCTTCTTTTTCACTTTACGGTATTCACCCGGCAAAACCGCTTCATCTGATCCAGCGACCGCCTATCATAATTTGAAGACACATTCATCCGTCAACACACATAATATAACAGTGGGATTAGTAAAGTTACGGCAGGTTGGAATTTGGAAGATATGGTGTCGAAGGATGGCCAATGGCGCCTATCGAAGGCACAATAAAGAGCATGTTGGCAGCAGTGGGCACAACACGGAGCAGGTCGCAGGGTAGAGATAGGCATCGATGCGTGGTGCTGCAGAGGTTGTCGTGATCGCCATCACAGGCTAGGGAGGCATGGTGCCGAATGAAACAGGGATTCTTCTGGTCTGAATCGATGACGACCTGACAGGAGCTAGCAGGTCTCGAGCTCGATGCCCTGTTCCGCTCCCTAAGCTTGCCGCCGCCGGGCGACGAGTCCCTCTGCTGTTGGCCATGAACGGAGATGTCAGCGAGCCGCCGAGTTTGACAAGTTGTCACACGCAATCGTGTTGGTGCTCACGCCCCACGCTCCACACCTCGTCCAGCAGGCATAGTTGCTCCAGGTCGTCCGCACCTTCGACCGCAACGACAACGACAACATCGCTACTACCAAGCCCGTGCATTGCAATGCGAGTCTGGGCCAGCCGCTCATGTTCGAGGAGCTCATGATGCAGGAGACATACGTGTATGGGGACGGGTTGGTAGACTCCTTTGCGGCCAGCCGGACGCAGGGCTTCGACCGCGACGCTGACGCTGACGGGTGGAACGTACCCTGACGGACCAAGACAGACATGATCACATGAACAATGCCATGGGAATCGAGACTCAGTCGGAGCCAGTCCTTGTCGCTGCTGTCGTCATAGTCTACACGCCGTTGCCTCCGTGTGGGCCCCTCCCCCTTGCCGTCTCCGTGCTCCTCGGCATTGTAGTCGTCTAACATGGCTAGCCCTAACCGCAACCTTGACGGCTGCAACTTGAGCTCATCTGGGCAGTCGCCGATGGAGCCTCCAGTACGGCCGGGGCCTTGTTGTTCTTGCCGCTAGAGTCATATGGTGCGGCGGCACGTGGTTCCTAGTGGTTGGGACCATGGCACCAGCAATGTGATGCTGGGCTGTTGGCAAGCTGCGGTGCTAAGAATAAATAGTAGTTGAGGTGGATGATGTGTTTAGCTAGGACTCTAGTTTTTGCTGGTATAGCTCGGACTCTGTTGATACGGTTTGTATAGGAAAGATTGTGTGATCCGTTTGTTTCGGTTTTGACAAGACGACGTAAAGAAAAAAAGACTAGTCACCGCGGGACGAAACCAAGAATATCACCTTGCTTTATTAGTAAAATAAAATAAAAAAAGTAGGTATAGATTTGTTTGTTATGCTTGCCATGTCTTGCATATTTAAACCGGACATGCACATATATTTTTGCGCATCATGTCATGCATATGTCGTGGTGTTATCGTGTGTTGATTTTTGTTTCCGGATTGCTTCTTCTCGATAGAGTTCCGAAAGCATTCGGAGTGTGAGGATTCGTTCGACTACGTTGGTTCGTCTTCTTCATGGACTCGATCTTCTTCCAAGCGGGATCTCAGGCAAGATGAACATTTTCCTGGATACCACTACTATCTGTGCCAACATGGATATTTTTGATATATCACAATATTATTGCTATTTAATTTAATGCACATATATACTTGGTAAAAGGTGGAAGGCTTGGCCTTTTGCTCGGTGTTTTGTTACACTTTTTCCGCCCTAGTTACTTGTGTACCGGTGTTATGTTCCATATTGAGCGCTCCTAACATGCTCGGGGTTGTTATAGGGACCCCCTTGATTTTTGTTTCGGGATAAAACTCGTCTGGCAAGGCCCATCATTGGTACTACATTTGCCTAATAACTAATAAAATTGCATAGAGACTTTCCGGACCCCGTGGATAATTAATCAACCCCTGAGCCAGTGTTGCTCATGAGTGTTGGTCCAAACTAGAGCACCGTGTCGGGCCAACCCGGGGCAACTCAGGAGATGTCTATCAGGCCACCGTATGCTTTGCTTATCCGTTGTGTCCTGAGAATGAGATACGCCGCTCCTATCGGGTTTGTCGACACGTCGGGCGGCCTTGTTGGATTTGTTTTACCTTTCTCGAACGTCTTGTGCGCGGGATTTCGAGGACACTTCGGGCTATCTCGAGGTTGAGATTTTCCATCGGGATTCCGCAAATACTACGAGTTATCCCGCGGTTGAGGAATTCCAACGCAGCTTGTGGTTAGCTTGTGATGGATGAGTTGGAGCACCCCTGCAGGGTTTAATCTTTCATGAGAGCCGTGCCCGTGGTTATGTGGCGACTTGGAAACTTTGTTTAACACCCGGTCATAGCAAACTTAAAGTAAACTCAAATAAAATACACCAACCGTGTGCGTAACCATGACTGTCTCTTCTCGTGAATTTCTGATCCGAGAGAGAACACGGTGGGGTTATGTTTGAACGTAAGTAGGTGTTCAGGATCACTTAGTGATCATTACTAGTCCACGTCCGTTTATACGCCGATCATCCCCCCTTATTCTTGTACTCGTAAGTTAGCCACTCAAATAAATGCTTAGTGCTTGCTGCAGTCTCACCACTTAACCATACTTCACCCATTAAGCTTTAATAGTCTTGATACCCTTGGAAATGAGATTGTTGAGTCCCTCTGGCTCACAGATTACTACAACAACAGTTGCAGGTACAGGTAATGCGATGCTTTGACGTGAGAGCGATGCTTGTTTGATTTGGAGTTCTTCTTCTTCATCGATCTAGGATGCGTTCCAAGCCGGCAGCCTGGCATAACAAGGATGGATGTCATTTTATCGTTTGTTTTCGTCCGTAGTCGGACCCTGCTCTTCTGTATGATGATTGTATATGATGTTGTATTGATGTGATCTTGATTTAGCTTGTGGCGAGTGTCAGCCAATTCCATATACTCATCTCTTCTTTACATGTACTTGTAATGATATTCATTCTTGTGAAACGGCGAGATGCGCTTCTATCCCTGTCGAGGCCCTCAAGCCAAAATAAGGATAGGATCGCATCTTGGGCGTTACAAGTTGGTATCAGAGCCTGTACCGACCTAGGAGCCCCCTTGATTGATCGAACTTGGCCGAGGCGAGTCTAGTTAAAAAACTATTTTGAGTCTAGTTATATCGGAGAGTAGGATTCTTTTTATTCCTTTTCTATGCTCTGGTGAGGAATTACGACTTAGGAATTTTAATTCTACCCTCTTCTCACTCAAATTTTTTTTTAGGATCACGCGGGTATTTTCGAACCTCTATCATGTCGATGTGACCGGAACTCTGTTCTTGGTGCCTCCCATACGTATGGATTGGACCCGGGGAGTTGAGCTCCAAGGGGTTCTTAACACATCGCTATCATTCCGTTTCCTTAGTATCTCAGGACGCGGATGTTCGAAATTGCTTCAATACTATTTGTGGTGCGAAGAGTGTGGCGGCACCCAGTACTGGTGAGTGGGATCACATGTACTGCCATGTTTAGTATCGCTGTGGTTACGAGGGTCTAAGGTATATGAGTTTTCGAGGCTTCTCTGGTTATGTGTTGGATGTGATACACTGGTGGGTAGTATTATTGCTAGGAGTTGAGTGATTTATTCAGTAATTGATCCATGTATCCATTGGACCAGATTGCATAACCAGAGAGATTCGGAAGTTCTTAGGTGGGAATTCAAGTAGTTACCTAGGATTATCCTTTCAACAAATGCAATGGGTTATGCATTTGTTTCCGGCTTAATTCGAAAGCCTCATCCTTTGTTTTGTTGGAGTATGGTAATTCGAGTTGCTTCGATGTCAAGTGGTGATTTCATATCTTCCTAAGCGGTGTTCTCATATTCCTATGGGAATGCTAGTCCTTTTTGATCAACCGGAGTGGTCATGAAATTCTTTTCAACCGGTGTTCTTCTCGTCAAGAGAATTCAACCCTCTCCAATATTTGCAAGATCAATCCTCATATTTCTTTCCGGAGTTCGTCTCATCGGTCTCAAGTTGTCTTTGTTTTTCCCACCCTCCCGCCCTTTTTCTTCAATGATTTAATTCTCATCCAAGTGCCTTTCTTTTCATCGATGCTTCCGCTATCTTTTCTTCCGTTTTGTATCCGGTGATTCATTGTGAAGGTGCTCAGGTGTTAAGTTCATCATTCTTTGTTCTTGTTTTCTTCTCCCGTGGATTCAATTCAATGTCTTGATGCTCATCATATCCTTTTCGTTCGCTAGATGTGTTCCCGTGTTGGAAATTCTTGTCCAAGTATATCTTGTTTTTTTATTCACCTCTCTCTATTCTTATCCGGAGTTTTCAGATATATCAGAATATTCGTGTTTCTCTCAAAATCCTTTCAAAATATTTCAAGGTTCTCACCTCATCAAGTTTTCATTTGTACCGGTGCAATCTCTCTTTCTAAGCAATCGTTTCAATGGTGTTTTCTTTGAGTGGGCCCATAACCCACAGGTTTTCCCCAGGATCTTACCTGGCTCTTCTAATCTTCCCGGAGATGTCCTCAAGTTCTTTTCAAATGTGACGTAAGAATGAATTCCACCAGTCATATTTCTGCCTTCTCGAAGATCTCTTCTAAATTATTTTCATCGTTGGCTAAACCTTTCCTTATCCATTATTCCGGAGTGTCTCAGTAATTCTTGGTGGTGTTTCTCGCCATCATTCTCAGCGCTGAAGACCGAAGAAGAGTTTCTCTTAAATCCTTATCCGTTCTTCCGAAGATTCATGGTTCAAGCATCATGATATCCTCGTAAATTGTGGTTGATCATGAGTAATTCCTTCCATATCTATCCGGAGCGTTTCAGAGTTGTTTTCATTTCTCGATTCTCCGAAGGCCATCATTTCAGAAGATTTCTTCGTTCTCAGCTTTCAGCTTTCGTTCTCAAATTCTTCTCAATAGTTGTCTCTTCGTTCGTATCTCAATTATCCCAGTGGCTCATTCTAGTTCTGCTAGGCGGATCATGATCTCTTCGTTCTCATGTATTCCATTCATGAGTAATGTATCCCCATTCTTTTACAAATTCTTACCGGTGTTTTCGTTCATGACTTCTTCAAGTGTGCTATATCTCTCTTCAATCTTATCAAGAAGAATAAGTCGTATGCCCAGTCCGTTGATTGTCATCAATTAAACTGATGAAGGATAAGCATAACATAATTCTTATTCTTGTTTCTTTAAGGAGATTTCAATTCTTCGTCCGAAGGTTGTTCATGATATCAAATTCTCGATTCTAAGTTGTTCATCTTTTCTTTCCGGAGTTCCAAGTTTTCTCAAGTATCTCTTCGCGAAGCTCAATCTAAATCATGGCAAGGCCTCAATCTTATTCTTTTCAATCTTCAATTCTTTTGATCATTCCTTTGTATACGGAGGCTCTACATGATGGTTTATCAAAGATTTCTTTTATTCTCAAAATGTTCTTCAAGATTCTTGTGGTAGTTTCTCAAGTATTCCTTATCTTGCATTTCAAGTGCAATTCATTATCTCTATCTTTTGAGATGGTATTATATCATTCTTGGTTCATGAGGAGTCTTGAAGGAATTGTCAAGAATGAGCTATTTAAACCCATCATTTGTGTCTCGGAGTTATCTTGGTATAGATTTCACCTAAAGCTTTTCCTAAGGATTGTTGCTATCATGGTGCTCATCAATAATCCAAGTTCTCAATATATCCACTTGGTGAAAGAAGTTTTGCATCTCTTGTGGCTCCCAATCAATCAATTGTTTGGTTTAGTGGCCGGTTGTCACCTCATAATTTTGAGATGTTTCCATAAGCCCACAACAAGCTTGTTCTTTTCGTTATTGATTTTACAACAACTCCATTCAATCCTTCCTTGCTTTCGAATTCAATTGTGGTAGAAGTCATCTTTTCTTATCTGTTCTTTTCTCTCCAATGATCTAGCTTCATTCTTTTGTTCTGGAGGCATTGTGATGTTGCTCTATTCATCCCATCATCTCGGTTTGTCAAGATCATGTTCTTTCTTTCCTTATCCATTTATCCGAAGTGTTGTGTCCTTGTTTTAAGTTCTTTCCATCTCATCAAGTTTTGACTCTCTTTTCTATCGAAGTGCTGCCCAAATTTGTTTTGAATTCTTGCTTGTTCCTCATGCCATTCTAAGTCTCTTTGCAACCTTCAAGGTTCTCTGGTTTCACTCGTTTCTCAAAGAAGCAACTAAGTTTACCTTTTCATTTCCTCTTCCTCTTCCCCTTCTCATTCTAAGATCTCGTGTCGAGATCTCTTGTTAGTGAAGGAGAGTTGTAACAGCCCGAGACCGACACTCCAGAAGATTCCCCTTTTATTTCGCTGTCATCGTGTGAGTTGCTTGGTTGTCGCATTCATCATTCGCATCATCTGCATATCATCGGCACTTCATTGCCATCATTTTTCAAAACTTGCATCTGTTCGTAGTTGTCGGTTCTCTCTGTTCTCGTCGTTGACCGTTTTGAGACCAACCGCACACGCACGCGCCCGCGACATCGATAAAATATTGTTATAAAAGTGCGTATAACAAGATTCTTGGAATGGGTTGAAAATTGGCGTGCGGTCTTAATATATTGTAGGTGGACAGCCTGCCAAATTTCGTCGTATTCGGAGTTCGTTTGATGCCTCAACAGATAACTATAGCTGCATTATAACCGATTAAATTGTGAGACGTTTTTTATATAAACACGTAGTGCATAGCCTTTTCCCTGGTTTTTTATTTGTCTATTTGACCCACGTATAGATTTAGCCCAATAGCCCGAAATATCATCTGCTACTTAAATAGCAGATGAACCCTAACCAAATCTGTTCCAATAGTCAGCCTACCTATTTAAACACAAATGAAACCCTAGCCTAGGTCTGTCCCATCTCTTCCCACGCCGCCGCCACAACCACCTGGTCTCTTGGTTTTCCCAACCGGCCAACCCATGCACCCACGTCCCTCGATCCCCACGCCCGGCCAACCACAAGCGGCAGCGTCCAGCCTCCCCTGCTGCGCTCATGGACACGTCCAGCGCCCGCAGCTCTCCCCGTCCGCGTGCCAGCGAGCAGCCACCCGCGTTCCTGCAAGCCACGCCTGAGGAAGCCTCACGCGCCATGCACGAGCTCCTCTGCTCAGCGCCTGAGCCCGCGCGATGCCTCAGCCGCCGCCATCCGCGCTCCGCCTCGCCGCCGTTGCACCCGCCGCTGCCTTCGCCGGGATCCGACGTCGGCCGGCCGGATCCGTCTGCCTCGTTTTCGCGCCGCCCGTCGCTGGCCAGCCGCCATCGCCTTGCGCCGCCGCTCGCTCGTCCCGCTCGGGATCGAGCAGGAGGACGAGCACCTCGCAGCCCCAGCGCCTCGCGCCCTCGTGGGTCGGCCCAGCCGCCGGCGTTGACCGCGCCCACCCCCCGCGTGGGCCGCCGCCTCCAAGGCCCAGCTCCATATCTGACCTGGGCCAGCCCAGCTAGGTGAGCGCACAGTCGCTCTTATTCCTCGCCTGGAGCACTGTTTGGATTCGGCCCATGTAATGATTTTGTTCGCAGAACGGATTTATTCAATTTTCCAGTAATTGCATATTTTCAGGAAAAGCCATGATTTTAAAACGCTAATATATAATTAATCGTGCATCATATCAACATGTTTTATATATGGAAAACGTGTAGAATTTCGTGTAGATTCGCAAAACCTGTTTTCGCAAATGACAAAATTGTTTACCATGCAATTTTCTGGTAATTTGCATAAATGTCATGATTTTGATTGCGCGTAATTATTTAACCGTGCATCGGAATTAATCAAACCATATATGTAAAATGTGTAGATTAATTATATCACATTTTCATGCATGACAAAAAAGTTTGATGTGATGTTTGCATTGAATTTGCATAAATGACTTGCTAAAACGGTTTATGTCCTAATCTCGCATAAATGTGATGTCATTTGTTTTATAGTAAAAACCCACATATTATATATGATTTTGGGGTAGAAAAATCCATAGAATTTATCTGTGCATTTAGTTTTGTCTTTGGAGCAAATTTGTGTGCATATCATTTTGCTATGATGCCCTTTTGTTTATTTTGTGTGAACTATTCCATGCATCATATCAATTTTTGTTGAACATGAGAAATGCGCTTGAACATGTGTACTAGCCCCTGGTATTTTTGGTTGCTATAGAAATCCATGTGTATGTGTTATTTTCTTGTTGCCAACATGCTATAAAAGGTGGCTGTTTTGAGATGCTAAAATATTTCTAAGTCTGAAATTTGTGTTATTTTGTTGCTGTCTTGCCATGTTGTTTGCTATTGATCTATAACTCTTTTGGTGTTGCCACAATGGGATGCATTGTAAAGCATGTTATGCTCTATCATGGTGTGCCAATAGTTTGCATGAATAGGTTTTGCAACATAATTAATTCTGCTGTCCAACATGGCAACCTGTTAAAAACTGCTGCTCATGTCTACTCTAATTTTCACTAAGTTTGAGAATCTGTCTTCTTCATGATGCCATGTTGTGTTGATGTTTTCTATAAATCTGGGCATAATTTGATGTTGCCATAATGGAATGAATTGTAGTGCATCATGTCCTCTACCATGCTGTAGATTTTCATGCCATGATATGCCCTATAGCATATAGTTTCATTGTTGCCAATATGCCTCCATGGAAAACTGCTCTGCTAAAAACTGTGATTTTCACTAAGTCCCTAAAGCTGTCTTTTGTTGCCATGTTGTGACCTTCCTACCATGTGATCCATGACTCTTTTGAGCATGATATATGAAGATGAAATGAAGTGTGTGTTATATGCTACAGCCCCATGCTTAGCTTGTGCATTTTAGAATCTTTTAGCTAGTTGTTTTCATGTGTGCAATATGCCATCTTGCTGTTTTGGGCAGATTTCTACTAAAACTTGTATTGGTGTTTGTGGTTGAACCGTAGCTCCGTTTTGGGCATGCCATATATGAATCTTGCCTAGAATTGCATGTAGTATCATATTATCATGTTCCATCCATGTTTTGAAGTGCTTGTGGTTGTCTTTTCATGCATTTTGCATTCATGACATGTTCATCTTGTGTGTGTCGTAACTTCTAGACCGTAGTTTCGTTTCGTATGATCCATATATGTAAATCGACTAGAATGACATGTAGAATCTCGTGGAGCACTTTATTTTGCTGTTTAATAAATGTAAAACATGATTAGTTCAGATCTGGACCAATGTCGAAATTAACACATGGGGTCGTTTCGGGATTGCAATATGTTGTTCCGACCTCATTTAAGATGCCTAGATAGGTAGTTTCATTATGCTTCACCTCTTGCCACATTTAATAACATTTAATATTGTTGAGTACCTAAACGAGAGCGAACTAAATAATTTGAATGTGGAGTTTCGTCAATACGCACCTCGTTGCATATTGAGCTTCTCTTAATGTGTAGTATTTGTTTGTTATGCTTGCCATGTCTTGCATATTTAAACCGGGTATGCATCATATTTGTTTGTGCATCGTGTCATGCATATGTTGTGGTGTTATCATGTGTTGATTGTTGTTTCCGGATTGCTTCTTCTCGATAGAGTTCCGAAAGCGTTCGGAGTGTGAGGATTCGTTCGACTACGTTGGTTCGTCTTCTTCATGGACTCGATCTTCTTCCAAGCAGGATCTCAGGCAAGATAAACATTTACCTGGATACCACTACTATCATTGCCATGCTAGTTGTCTCGTTTCTATCGCTATGTCTCGCTACCTACCACTGTTTATCAAACCTCCCAAAATGCCATGAAAAACCTCTAACCCCTCCACATCCCAGCAAAACATTGTTTGGCTATGTTACCGCTTGCTCAGCCCTTCTTATAGCATTGCTAGTTGCAGGTGCAAATTGTTTCCATGTGCCAACATGGATATTTTTGATAAATCACAATATTATTGCTATTTAATTTAATGTACATATATACTTGGTAAAAGGTGGAAGACTTGGCCTTTTGCTCGGTGTTTTGTTCCACTTTTGCCGCCCTAGTTACTTGTGTACCGGTGTTATGTTCCATATTGAGCGCTCCTAACATGCTCGGGGTTGTTATGGGGACCCCCTTGATTTTCGTTTCGGGATAAAACTCGTCTGGCAATGCCCAACATTGGTACTACATTTGCCTAATAACTAATAAAATTGCATAGGGACTTTTCAGACCCCGTGGATAATTAATCAACCCCCGGGCCAGTGCTCCTCATTAGTGTTGGTCCAAACTAGAGCACCATGCGGGGCCAACCCGGGGCAACTTGGGAGATGTCTATCAGGCCACCGTACGCTTCGCTTATCCGTCGTGTCCCGAGAACGAGATACGCGGCTCCTATCGGGTTCGTCGACACGTCGGGCGTCCTTGCTAGATTTGTTTTACCTTTCTCGAACATCTTGTGCGCGGGATTTCGAGGACACTTCGGGATATCTCGAGGTTGAGATTTTCTATTGGGATTCCGCAAATACTACGGGTTATCCCGCGGTTGAGGAATTCCAACGCAGCTTGTGGTTAGTTTGTGATGGATGACTTGGAGCACCCCTGCAGGCTTAAATCTTTCATGAGAGCCGTGCCCGCGGTTATGTGGCGACTTGGAAACTTTTTTTAACACCCGGTCATAGCAGACTTAAAGTAAACTCAAATAAAATACACCAACCGTGTGCGTAACCGTGACTGTCTCTTCTCGTGAACACGGTGGGGTTATGTTTCAACGTAAGTAGGTGTTTAGGATCACTTAGTGATCATTACTAGTTCACGTCCGTTTATATGCGGATCATCCCCCTTATTCTTGTACTCGTAAGTTAGCCACTCAAATAAATGCTTAGTGCTTGCTGCAGCCTCACCACTTAACCATACCTCACCCAGTAAGCTTTAATAGTCTTGATACCCTTGGAAATGAGATTGCTGAGTCCCTGTGGCTCACAGATTACTACAACAACAGTTGCAGGTACAGGTAATGCGATGCTTTGACGTGGGAGCGATGCTTGTTTGATTTGGAGTTCTTCTTCTTCATCATCTATCTAGGATGGGTTCCAGGCCGGCAGCTTGGGATAGCAAGGATAGATGTCATTTTATTGTTTGTTTTCGTCCGTAGTCGGACCCTGCTCTTCTGTATGATGATTGTATATGATGTTGTATTGATGTGATCTTGATTTAGCTTGTGGCGAGTGTAAGCCAATTCCATATACTCATCTCTTCTTTACATTTACTTGTAATGATATCCATTCTTGCGAAACGACGAGATGCGCTTTTATCCCTGTCTAGGCCCTCGAGCCAAAATAAGGATAGGATCTCATCTTGGGCGTTACAACAAAACCAAGTGGTCGGCTCGATCGAACTACTCTCAACACACTAGGCGCCATCTAGGACCTGGCAGGCGTCAAGCTCACGGATGTCACGGCGATTCTACATGTACCTCTCTCAAAGGTCCATTCGTCGATAGAAACTGCCTTTAAAGGAGCACACAACCCCCCAAGGGCAAACGAGCGGAGGCGCATCGGGACACGTCAAGGACATCAAGCCACTTATCAAGGACCCTGAGTGAACCTTCCCTTTGTAGAAATTCGTTTCTAAACAAAATACCTGTAAGAGTTGTGTCTGCAGCATGAATTGTAAAAATTCACCATATATAAAGATCATCTTTTACGGTCTATTTATGGCGTTTCATAAAGTGTTTTCCCACTCCCCGCCTCTGGAAACAAGACTGTTCGGTACATGTTAGATGCAATCGGCTAATAGACCGGGGGCTTCACTACAAAACTCTCCCAAAGCATCATCCCGGCATTATCCTTTATATGTCCGGCGTTTCGGATTTTGCGTTATATGAATTGGTTCCTAATTATGTTTTAGGTCAAAGGTTGGGTTGCCCGGCTCCTGTGCTTACCCTCTAACGTTCCGCTCATTCGGCTAAAAGGGTAAAGGGAGAACCACTGCGATTGTATTTCCAGCTCGCCTAGTCAAGTACCTCAGTGGAGAAAGCCGAAAATCGAAAGTCATAATAAGCGAGAACCGGTTTGCAATCTGAGCACAAGTGTCAAACTAAAAATCGATGGGGGTTATTCCGTGTCATACGAGGGGTTTGTATCATCGCAAACCATGTGGTAATGGTTTTTCTCCTCAGTCCCGAATATCACAAAACACTGGGGGCTAGTAACCAGCCCCCGCAGTCAAGCTCCTTCGGCTAAGTGAAAGCACTAAAGCCACATAGTCTGATTGCCTTGTTCCCCCCCCCCTCTCGCACCACTGCCTCTAGGTTCCGATAATTCGGCTAAGGATAAAATTGCGGAGAACGGAACGCCTCCTGTAATAATTACATATGGGCTAAAGCCGACGACTGGCAACTTTCAGTTTCAAAACGGCCACACAGGAGTCAAAATAATCCAAATATCAAAAGCATGATAAACCGTGCATACACATTATAAAACGAAGTGTTCATCGGACATACAATAATGTGTTCATTCGTAAATCACATCCTTGGGGCATTGGGTCTCTACCGACCGAGCACCCTCCATCGCAGCAGCGAAGTACAGCTCGGGGCGCCTATGCTCCTTCCCAGGCGGTGGGGGCGCAGTAGCCATCTCGAGCGGCTTCATCCCTGGCCAGTGCATCATGGTCCTCGCAAAGGCCATCCGCGCTCCCTCAATGCATACGGAGCGCTTCAGGACCTCAATGCGGGAGGAGGCATCGCAAAGCTTCTGCACCAGGCCAAAATAACTACTCGGTAGTGGCTCTGCAGGCCACAACCGAATGCAGAGGTTCTTTAAGGCCGGGTCCGCCATTCTATGCATCTCCATTAGTTGATTCATTTGATAACTGAGAAGGGGACGTGGCTCGGGGGTCTGAAATTGCGCCTAGAACGGTCTCTCTTATGCATCCCCGTCCCGAGTTGCAAAGTGCTTGGCCGCGTCCACTGCACTCCTCGGGAGATCCATAAAGGCACCTCAGGAACACTACAGCTGTGTAAGACGAGCAAACCTGTTACCACCAAAGGCACATTGCAGTAAGTACGGCTTACCATCTGCGATCATCCTGACTTGGCGAAGTTCTTCTTCAAAAGACCGCCTGTCTACACGCTCCGATTTAAGCTCGGAGGACAGCGTGGACAGCTCGGCCGCTTGGTCCTTGGTCTTCTTCTCAAGAGCCTCGCACTTAGTGCTTGCATCTTGGAGCTCTAGCTGCACCTCGGCCACCCGAGCTTCGTGCTTGTTGTTGGCAACCTTCAGGGAGCTCAATTCGGCAGCCGCTTGTTCAGCCGCCATCCTATGATCGGCGGCCTCTTGCTTGGCCCTCTCTAGCTCAGGCTTGAGGTTTCGACCTCGGAAGTCACGGCTTCAAATACAATGAGAAGCCAGATTATAGGAATGAAAACCCGCAAACCTCAATCAATGAGGATGATAAAGGGTCTTCGCGATATAATTCCAACTTACTTTGCACTTCATCAAATCGTTTGTTTAGGTGGTCAAGCTCCTCGTCGGAGCTCTTAAGCTTTTGGTTCAGCTCGGCCAGTTCCACGTCATTGACAGCCGCCACCGAAGACGAGGCCTACAAAGCAAACTTGTGTGAGACTCACTTCCGAGTTGTTGGTCCTAGACCCCTTCGCCAAAACATCTCTGGAACCAATCAATTTTCAAGGGACTCGGATTGTTTTGCTCGAGGCCTTAGGTTCTCTGATCCCCGGGTAAGTTTTTCAAACTCACCCACGGCTCGGGGGCTGCTATACCTATACGGAATATATAAACCTCACAAATAAATTTCTCTTAGAGAAAAGAGCATTACATGGCTTACCTTGAAGCCCGCCAAGAGACCGCCGAAGGCCTCCTTCAGTCCGCTATCAACGGACCAAATGCCTTGCAGAACCTCACCCATAAGGGTGTGGTGATCTTCGGCGAGGGAGGAGCTACCCAAGGCCTCCTCCATCATGGCTGGCCACCCGGTTGCGGCCGGCCCCGTCACGGGCGGCACAGGTGGTGGCACTTTCGCTCCCCCTTCGTGAGAAGGCAGAGTCGTCGACATCAGAGGCTGGGAGGTCTCCGGAGCCGTCTTCGGAGGGAGCTCCGATGAGTCGTGGCCTTCCTCTTTTCTCGCCAAGAGGGGCTCGACCTCCTGGTCTTTGGTCACCGAGGTATGAGCCTCATTCATGACCTCCTCATCCCCAGTGTTCGGCCTGGGAGGGATCCAGTGGGACATCACCTCCACGGTCCCTTCAGCGGCCCGAGGGAGAGAGGTGCGGGACGCGGTTCCGCTCTCTGCCAGCTCGGCTGGCAGGGGATATCCCTCGGAGACCTGTTCAGTCAGGAGATCGTGGGCCGGGCTGCAAAAGACGTTTGTTCAGTCAGTAATAGAAACTTTATATAAGTATAACGTGAAGTATTCGGATTCGGTACCTTTGGGCCGGGGGCTTGACCCTGGGGGTCCTCCGGGGGATCCTCTCAAAGGCCTCGGATTCCTCGTCGGAATCCGGGCCGACATCGGGCAGGACCACTTAGGCCCTGCAGGGTCTCTTTGGGGAGGGGGGGCTGGGTCCTCCTCGACATCCACACATGCCGCCCTATTAATCGATTCCCCCCCTTCCTCTGTCTGCTCCTCCTCGTGAGCGAAGGAGGCCTGGGTCTCCCCGGACCTAGTGTCCGGAGGGCCTCTCGGGCGAAGACCTTCTCGGTCTCCTTCTTCTTGCCATTCTTCTTCTTCTCCTTCTTCTCTGGCGCCGAATACAGTGCCACGACCAGCATCGCCGTCAATAGGGCCGATCTGGGGGTTTCGGGCAGCGGGGCAGGACCATTGATCCGCAGGGCCTTGGCCAGCCAGCCCTATGGAGACAAAGAGGGAGAAGTTAAAATCCTTGCTAAGAGATTGATCCCGAAGATAAAATTAGAAACTTTACCTTGAGCGGAGGGTTTTCGGCGTCCAGGCCGGTGTCTTCCTCCTTGGCCGGCCATTCCTCCTGAGGCTTGAACAATGCCGTCCACAGCTTCTCCCGAGTGCGGTAAAGCTTGCGCACGGTGGGAGGGTCGTCGGACTTATAGGCCCACATTGGCATAGCCGGGAGCTAGCAAGGGAGGAGACAGCGGTGGAGCATGACCTGGACCACGTTGGTCAGTCCGACATTCGCTTCTAGCATCTGCGCGATGCAATCCTGCAGCACTTTCACTTCCGTGGCCAGCCCCCAGTCCAGGCCCTTCTTGATCCATGAGGTCAGCCTCGCGGGGGGTCCAGATCTGAATTCGGGAGGGGCCGCCCAGTCTGCGGCACGTGGTTGAGTGATGTAGAACCACTCCTTTTGCCACGCCTTGACGATGTCGATGAAGGTGCCCTCCGGCCCGCGGGAGTTTGCTGATCACCGCCACTCCGCAATTCGTGTGCTGGCTGCTTACGGTCTTCGGCTGACGTTGAAGATCTTCAGCCATAAGCCGAAATGCGGCTGGACCCGTAGAAAGGCCTCGCAGACGACAATGAAAGCCGATATGTGCATGATGGAGTTTGGGGGAAGATCATGGAAGTCCAACCCGTAGAAGAACATCAAGCCCCTTACAAAGGGATGCAGCGGGAAGCTCAGTCCCCGGATAAAGTGGGGAATGCACACCACCCGCTCCCCGTCCTTTGGCGTGGGTACTACTTGACCCTCTTCGAGGGTGCGGTGGACAACATCGACTGGGACGTAGCCGGCGCGCTTCAGCTCCTGGATGTCGTCCTCGGTGACACATGAAACCTCCCACTTCCCTTGCAAGCCTGAGCCAGCCATGCCCGCGCTTGGGGAAGTGGGAGGGGTGTCTTGGAGGGGGCTGGAAGAAGACTAGATCTGTGCGCTTGGAGCGAGGGAGGCTTGAGAGAGCGGATCTGGGGAGCGTCGAGAGGCTTTGGGGATGTTTTTCTCCCTTTTATGGAAGGCCGTAATACCAAGCGTGCTCTTACTGCGTCGCGAGCTGCGCCGTTTCCCAAAGCAACCGCTCCATTATGCGCGCGTGGGATAACCCAAATCATTGATCATATCCCATAAAAAATGGAGCACGATCTTCACATCGATTAGACGTGCCAATAAAAGGGCGGCTGGTGACCCACAAGTATAAGGGATCAATCGTAGTCCTTTCGATAAGTAAGAGTGTCGAACCCAACGAGGAGCAGAAGGAAATGACAAGCGGTTTTCAGCAAGGTAATTTCTGCAAGCACTGAAATTGTAGGTAATAGATAGTTTGATGGAAAGATAATTGGTAACAAGCAAGTAACGGTAACGGTAAATAAAGTGCAGCAAGGTAGCCCAATCCTTTAGTGGCAAAGGACAGCCCAAAACAGTCTCTAGTAATAGGCAAAGTGTTCTTGAGGGAACACGGGAATTTCATCTGGTCACTTTCATCATGTTGGTTTGATTTGCATTCGCTACTTTGATAATTTGATATGTGGGTGGACCGGTGCTTGGGTGCTATTCTTACTTGAACAACCTCCCACTTATGATTAACCCCCTCGCAAGCATCCGCAACTACGAGAAAAGTATTAAGATAAAATCTAACCATAGCCTTAAACGTTTGGATCCAAATCAGCCCCTTACGAAGTAGCGCATAAACTGGGGTTTAAGCTTCTGTCACTCTAGCAACCCATCATCTAATAACTACTCCACAATGAATTCCCTTAGGCCCAAGGATGGTGAAGTGTCATGTAGTCGATGTTCACATGACACCACTAAGAGAATCACAAAATACATATCATCAAAATATCGAACACATATCAAATTCACATGATTACTTGCAACATGACTTCTCTCGTGACCTCAAGAACAAAGGTAACTACTCACAAATAATATTCATGCTCAAGATCAGAGGGGTATTGAATAGCATAATCGATCTGAACATATAATCTTCCACCAAATAAACCATATAGTAATCAACTACAAGATGTAATCAACACTACTAGTGACCCACAGGTACCAATCTGAGGTTTTGGTACAAAGATTGAATCCAAGAGATGAACTAGGGTTTGAGAGGAGATGGTGCTGTTGAAGATGTTGATGAAGATTGGCCTCCCAAAGATGAGAGGGGTGTTGGTGATGACGATGGCTTCGATTTCCCCCTCCGGGAGGGAAGTTCCCCCGACGGAATCGCTCCGCCGGAGGGCAAAAGTGCTCCTGCCCAAGTTCCGCCTCGAGACGGCGGCATTCCATCCCGAAAGTCCTCCTCTTTTTTCTAGGTCAAAAGACCTTATATACCAGAAGATCGGCACCGGAGGTGGGCCGAGGTGGGCACAACCCACCAGGGCGCGCCTGGGGGCCTGGCGCGCCCTGGTATCTTGTGCTCACCAGGGTGGCCCCCTCCGGTAGTTATTTGCTCCAGTATTTTTAATATAATCCAAAAATATTCTCCGTAAAGTTTTAGCTTATTTGGAGATGTTCAGAATAGGTATCTCTGATGTGCTTTTTCAGGTCCAGAATTCCAGCTACCGGTATTCTCCCTCTTTGTGTAAACCTTGCATATTACGAGAGAAAAGGCATTAGAATCACTCCCTAAAGCATTATTATTCAACAAAACATTATAAATAACAATAGGAAATCATGATGCAAAATGGACGTATCAACTCCCCCAAGCTTAGACCTCGCTTGTCCTCAAGCGAAAGCCGATATTGAAAAGCATGTACACATGGTTTGAGAGAGAGGTGTCAATAAAAACAAAAATACGGACATAGTAGCATCATGCTTATTATCATAGCAGCAAAAAACTCTATCATAAAACTTATTCATATACTTTCATCATGTAACTTCTCATGAACAAGTAACAATTCATCACAACATAGAAGTATAAAGCATAAACCTTATTCAAAACCAACAACCTATGTTCTCAGTCAACTTTGCAACTACAATTCATCATATTTTCAGGAAGGGTCTCATGTCGGAGCCTTTTGGCAAGTCCACATGCTCAACCATCATTTAGTCTTCTATGATTGCTAACACTCACAGCATACCCATGAGCAAAAAGTTTCAACCGGACACATAGAAAGATAGGGGTTTATAGTTTCGCCTCCCAACGTATTCACCTCAAGGGTGATGTCAACAATAATAACTCATGCTCGCTCACATCCAACTGGCACTACTGCAGGATGCTGCTAACGCGACACATCAATCAGAGACCCTTCGACGAAACAGTGTGCGATGCATGAATTGCAAACGGTATAGTTCTAGCTCCGTCGCTAATGGCACGAACTGTGTGCGAAGGCGGATCCATCAAATACGATTTAGAAAGTTGTTGCGTGTGTGATCTACGGCAGACAGTTTGTTCTTATGAACCGTTTGTGATTAGCGAAGGTCACCCTAACGATTGGTGTTAATAACACGTGTGTGTTGTGGGCAAACGGTTGCTGGTATACAATTTGTCAGCGATTGATGAAATCATCACCAATGGGTTTCGTAGTTTTGTTCGTGTGTACTATGATTTGCTTTGTCTGCACAACATCTATGCTGCCTACACAAACGATTGCACGGATCAAGATGTGTACGACAGATGGCATACCATGCGCTCGGATGAAATGAGCGAGCCAAAATAACACAGACAATTGGGCGTAACAAGATGTGTGTGATGCCCAGCAAACATGTCAGTAATCTAAATTGTGTGGAAAGACAGAAAATAACACATACAGCTAATAACACAGACGATTCGTGGTAATAAGCACCTGATTCCGAAAGTGATAGCACAAATTTTCGTTCGCACTCCTACATAATCGACTAAAGAACATAATAGCGACATTACATATCAGCAAGATTCAGAAAACAGCAAAATGGAAACAGCTACTCGTCGTCGTTGTTGCGGGGCTGGCATGTTGCTTCAACAATGTAGAAATAGCTTCTGCATGCATGCAACATCCTCTCTATGGAAGTAGGATCCGCTTTCGGGTCGGCAATGACCATATTCTTGAACGCTTCATAAGCCCGGACTTTCCTTTGCTCATACCCCATCACGGTAGCTCTGGTCTCATGGAAAATCCCGTCCATGGACAAATGCCTGCGTACGGCCCACTTACGACGGAGATATTCAAAGCGGTCGTAAACAACATAGTCAAGAGTTGTGCGCTGTGCTAGAGCGGTAGGAGACTACAGTAAAGAGGCTGCTGCCCTTATCGAGGCCAAATCCATGCGAGCCGGCAAGGCAACGGTGAACTGGTCGGCAGATGATGCCCTTTCGAAGGCCACAGCGACGCGTTCCGCGTACAGAACCGCGCTTGCCCGCAACCGATCTGATGTAACCTTCATCTCTTCCGCTATTGCCGGCAAGGCCTCCGGACCCTCAACAGCGCGTACCGCCGCCAAGGCCTCCGGACCCTCAGCAGCGCGTACCGCCGCTAAGGCCTCTGGACCCTTAGTAGTACGTACCTGCCTCAACCGCGCGCTCCTCCGCACAGATGACATGTCTAATGTTGAGGATTTTGTGGAGGCGAGGACAGTGGGGAGAAGAAGGACAGATTTGGGGGTGCGACAGCGGAAAGAGACGGTGGAGAGCGAAGAGTGGTGATATTTATTTATGACGCTATACACGATTGCAGACAGTTGCTATATGTGTTCCGTGTGTGATTATGTGTGCACGGAAAAGAACTCAAAGACTGTGAAAATGCTTCCCGTGCAAGCGCACGCGCTAGCCACAACGGTAAATTATAAAATGATAAAATCCCCAACCCCCTTGGCAGCAGCTAGCTATAAGTAACCACAGCGATGGCCGGTGGCGGCGAGTCAATGATCCCATGGCTAGTTGCCACACACACCATCAAACCCCCAATGGCCGACGACAGGATGGAGCTGGGCGACGGCGGAATCGAGGTTGTGTGCGCGATGGTCGGCTTGAGGATCGACGGCCATGCCGCTACCTCTCCCGACGACAGCCAGAGGAGGCAGGAATCATGACATGAGCAAGCCAAGAAGTTAGCCAGGGTCGTCTTGAAAGCAGCTAGCGATCGCCAGCGGGCGATATTGCGGGCTCGGCGCAGAGTGCGCCGGATGGTGCGGGCGGCGGAGCAGGAATCGCGACGCTGCAAGGACAACTGCATCAGTGGCCACCACACGAGGCGCAGGCTTATGTCCCAGATGAAGGAGGACGCAGCTCCGGACGCCGGGGGAGGACTTGCGGCCGTTGCTGCAGAATTGGCGATGATCAGGGTCTCGTCGGCCACCGTCATCGAGGCTGACCCTTCCTCGGTCGATCAAGGTGTAGGTCATCGACATGGTGATCTCCTGTCCTCCTGAGCCAAGGATCGACACGATATCGATGGACGATGGCAGCTGTGCGTGCTGGGTCGGCGTTAGGGGCAGTAGCACTTTTGTGCGCGCGCAGTTCATATGTATTATATTGATGTAAAATTAATAGTGAGCTAATGTTTTGTAAATTACTCCGCCAACTATGCACTGTACCAATTTGAGCAGGTAAATGCTCGATTGAATTGCTAATGCCTGATTTGTGCTTGCATTGTGGACACTACGGTTGTGTTCGTCGGCGGCAGCCGGCTGCAACAGGCGTCGTCAAGCTCGAAGATTTGGTCGGGCCAAGGTCAAGAACGAGCAAGTATACAACAATGCGACTGAGGAAAAAGGGGGAGAGGGTCGGGGACTCGGGGTAGAGGGTCCACGTAGGAAACGGTTCTTAAACATGAACCGTATGTGATTACTGACATTAAAGTTTTTGTTGGGACCTTAATTTAGTGCATGTACGAACTAAAATCCCAACTACAGTATACGGGTGTGACGGGAGAAGTTTGGATTGTCGTTCAATCGCGGTGCATCTTACGGTGCGCATGCACGATCCGTGTGGTTGGTGTTCTGGCCAATCAGAACACACCGCAGAATGGGGTGAACGCACACGGCATTCGCAAAGTAACTGTTTGCCCAAACAAATCACAAAGTTTCAAGGGAAACCCATATTTCCTTGGTCGTTTCTCTATTATTATTTTTCTACTATCAACGTACCCACTAGAATGCAACGTGTCCAAAATTCACATTCTTTCATGCTCGTTTACCATACATAGTCTTTTTTGTGTACTTTTCTAGGCATTTACTGCTTATAATTCAAGTTCGAACGTTTTATTCATGAAAAGGTGTTCAAAACATGTTATCTCATGTGGTGCCCAGGCATGACCTCAATACGATTCGGTAAAAATTTGAGGAGGTATATATATGGATAATGTCGTGATAGACACTCTTCATATACCGGACCATCACCTATGGAGTTTCATGGCTCGGAGAGCGAAAATCGCCATGTTTTCAAGGGGAACCCATATTTGCTTGGTCCTTTCAACTTGATTATTTTCTACAATCAACATACCCACTAGAATGCACCATGTCCAAATTTCACAATTTTCAGGCTCATTTATCATATTTGGTCCCTTTTGTGTACTTTCTAGGTCATTTGTGCATATAATTTAGGTTAGAACGTTCTATACATGAAAAGGCGTTCAAAAATGACTCGAAAATTCATAATTGTGTCGTTGAATAAATTTTCATGTATTTTATAGGAAACTAATACAATTTTAGAGGATATGTGTGAGAAGAGGCAACCAGAGATGTGTCGTTTATTTGTTTTGTAACTATAGAAAAAATAGAAAACATGCCTGAAGAACATGTTATCTCGTGTGGTGCCCAGGCATGACCTCAATATGATCCGGTAAAAATTTGAAGTATGGATAATGTCATGATAGACACTCTTCATAAACCGGACCATCACCTATGGAGTTTCATGGTTCGGGGAGCGAAAATCGCCATGTTTTCTAGGGGAACCCATATTTTTCCTTGGTCCTTTCAACTAGATTTATTTTATATGATCAACATACCCACTAGACTGCACCATGTCCAAATTTCACAATTTTCAGCCTCGTTTATCGTATTTGGTCCCTTTTGTGTACTTTCTAGGTCCTTTGTGCTTATAATTCAGTTTAGAACGTTCTGTACATGAAAAGGCGTTCAAAAATGACTCGAAAATTCGAAATTGTGTCGTTGAATAAATTTTCATGTATTTTATAGGAAACTAATACAATTTTAAAGGATATGTGTGGGAAGAGACAACCAGAGATGTGTCGTTTATTTATTTTTGTAACTCTAGAAAAATGGAAAACATGCTTGAAGAACATGTTATCTCGTGTGGTGCCCGAGCATGACCTCAATATGATTCGGTAAAAAATTGAGGAGGTATGGATAATGTCGTGATAGATACTCTTCATAAACCGGACCATCACCTATGGAGTTTCATGGTTCGGGGAGCAAAAATCGCCATGTTTTCAAGGGGGACCCATATTTTTCCTTGGTCCTTTCAACTAGATTTATTTTCTACGATCAACATGCCCACTAGAATAATGCACCATGTCCAAATTTCACAATTTTCAGGCTCGTTTATCGTATTTGGTCCCTTTTGTGTACTTTCTAAGTCCTTTGTGCTTATAATTTAGGTTAGATTGTTTTGTACATGAAAAGGCGCTCAAAAAGAACTAGAAAATTCGTAATTGTGTCGTTGAATAAGTTTTCATGTATTTTATAGGAAACTAATACAATTTGAAAGGATATATATTTGTGGGAAGAGGCAACCAGAGATGTGTCATTTATTTATTTTGTAACTCTAGAAAAATGGAAAACATGCTTGAAGAACATGTTATCTCGTGTGGTGCCCAGGCATGACCTCAATACGATTCGGTAAAAATGTGAGGAGGTATATATGGATAATGCCGTGATAGACACTCTTCATATACCAGACCATCAGCTATGGAGTTTCATGGCCCGGAGAGCGAAAATCGCCATGTTTTGAAGGGGAACCCATATTTCCTTGGTCCTTTCAACTACATTTATTTTTTACGATCAACATACCCACTAGAATGCACCATGTCCAGATTTCACAATTTTTAGGCTCGTTTATCGTATTTGGTCCCTTTTGTGTACTTTCTAGGTCCTTTGTGCTTATAATTCAGGTTAGAACGTTATGTACATGAAAAGGCGTTCAAAAAGGACTAGAAAATTCAAAATTGTGTCGTTGAATAAGTTTTCATGTATTTTATAGGAAACTAATACAGTTTTAAAGGATATGTGTGGGAAGAGGCAACCAGAGATGTGTCGTTTATTTATTTTTGTAACTCTAGAAAAATGGAAAACATGCTTGAAGAACATGTTATCTCGTGTGGTGCCCGGGCATGACCTCAATATGATTCGGTAAAAATTTGAGGAGGTATGGATAATGTCGTGATAGATACTCTTCATAAACCGGACCATCACCTATGGAGTTTCATGGTTCGGGGAGCGAAAATCGCCATGTTTTCAAGGGGAACCCATATATTTTTCCTTGGTCCTTTCAACTAGATTTATTTTCTACGATCAACATGCCCACTAGAATAATGCACCATGTCCAAATTTCACAATTTTCAGGCTCGTTTATCTTATTTGGTCCCTTTTGTGTACTTTCTAGGTCCTTTGTGCTTATAATTCAGGTTAGATTGTTTTGTACATGAAAAGGTGTTCAAAAAGGACTAGAAAATTTGTAATTGTGTCGTTGAATAAGTTTTCATGTATTTTATAGGAAACTAATACAATTTGAAAGGATATATATTTGTGGGAAGAGGCAACCAGAGATGTGTCGTTTATTTATTTTGTAACTCTAGAAACATGGAAAACATGCTTGAAGAACATGTTATCTCGTGTGGTGCCCAGGCATGACCTCAATACGATTCGGTAAAAATTTGAGGAGGTATATATGGATAATGTCGTGATAGACACTCTTCATATACCAGACCATCACCTATGGAGTTTCATGGCCCGGAGAGCGAAAATCGCAATGTTTTGAAGGGGAACCCATATTTCCTTGGTCCTTTCAACTAGATTTATTTTTTACGATCAACATAACCACTTGAATGCACCATGTCTAGATTTCACAATTTTCAGGCTCGTTTATCGTATTTTGTCCCTTTTGTGTACTTTCGAGGTCCTTTGTGCTTATAATTCAGGTTAGAACGTTATGTACATGAAAAGGCGTTCAAAAAGGACTCGAAAATTCATAATTGTGTCGTTGAATAAGTTTTCATGTATTTTATAGAAAATTAATACAATTTTAAAGGATATGTGTGGGAAGAGGCAACCAGAGATGTGTCGTTTATTTATTTTGTAAGTCTAGAAAAATGGAAAACATGCTTGAAGAACATGTTATCTCGTGTGGTGCTCAGGCATGACCTCAATACGATTCGGTAAAAATGTGAGGAGGTATATATGGATAATGCCGTGATAGACACTCTTCATATACCAGACCATCAGCTATGGAGTTTCATGGCCCGGAGAGCGAAAATCGCCATGTTTTGAAGGGGAACCCATATTTCCTTGGTCCTTTCAACTAGATTTATTTTTTACGATCAACATACCCACTAGAATGCACCATGTCCAGATTTCACAATTTTCAGGCTCGTTTATCGTATTTAGTCCCTCTTTTGTATTTTCTAGGCCTTTTGTGTTTATAATACATCTTTAATGACAAACGTTTTCTTGCAACAAACCGTTTGCAAAGCGTCCGATGGCACGAGAGAGAGAGAGAAGACTTGAATTTTTTCTGACGCGGGATCACCAATTTTCTATTTTCTCGCACACGGGTATTTGATGCGCTTCATCTGTGTTGCGTGTCCTCCCCTCCCCCCCCCCCCGGTAAGGTTTGAGTTTCGCCGCCAAATTTCAATAGGCGCGCGATTTCAGTAGTTATTCCTTCCACCCCATACCCACACATCACATTTCCCCCCTATCCCCACCGCCCCCCTCTCCCCCCACTCTAACTGCAGCCCAAACGGCCGCCGCCTCCGCAACCAAATCTATGTTCTGCACCAGTCTCGCTCGTCGATCTAGTGAGGTAACCTCCAATCTCCATCACCGCCCTGGCCCGATAGATCAGATGGAGCATGTGAACCATCCTCACGCCTCCACATCCCCACCCCCTATCGCCGAGCATCCCCGCGTAAGCCCAACCACATATCACGCGGAGGTCGAGGATCTGGTCATGGCAGTCGATGACATGGTGAACGCTATGCGTACCGACCCAGAGGAACACCTGACCGCCGACGCCGCCAACTTTGTTCGGGCTCTGGCCTTGATGAAATCCCCAAGCAACGACCCCCCGGGACTTCCCAAGTATGAACTGTCCAGTTCATTTTTACGAATACCAGTATAGTAATGTTTAACCGTGTCAATTTCAGTATCAACGGTACATGTTTAAATTGCCATGTTAGGTTGTCTGTACTCTGTAGTCAACACGTCCGTTGTTCATTTCAGTTATGCGTTGTTTGTTGTTCAAGTATGAACTGTCCAGTTCAATTTTACCAATACCAGTTACAAACTTAGAATGCCTATGCTAGGTTGCTGTTAAGCCTGCTGTAGTGAACAGTTATATCCATTATTTGCGTTGTCCATTCGGTACGGTGCTACTCTTCGCAAAGAAGATATCACTGGAGATGATGTCCTTCGATTACCATTAGATATTTTTGGTGCATGTTAACCCTGTTGTAGTTGACATGCCTTTCCTTGTACTTATGCAGTTTCATAATGCACGACGATGTTGTTTACCGTCGAGGTTAGTCACATCCCAATATCTTATAGTATTTTACATCATTTGTTCAGTTGTAGTTTAGCTTCTAACATTTACTTGTTGCTTGTAGGTACATATGTTAACGGTACTGATCCACGCTGCGACCAGCGGGAACACCTAGCCACCAACTTTGTGTGGGCTCTCGCCGAGTTGAAGTACCCCAGCAACTACCCCTCGGGATTTACCAAGTATGAACTGGCTCGTGATGTTTAACTGTGTCAATTTCTGTTTCACTGGTACAAGTTTTAATGACTATGTTAGGTTGTCTGAACTCTGAAGTTAACACATCCAGTTTAATTTCACCAATACTTGTCCCTTTGTTACCGTGCTACTCCTCGCAATGAAAATATCACCAGAGATATTGTCGTTTAGTTAACATTTGCTATTTTTGGTGGATGTTAACCCTGTTGTATTTAACACGCCTTTCTATGTGCTTATGTAGGGCTATGATGCGTTATGCTGTTGTTTACCATCGAGGTTAGTCACCTCCCATTTCGTTATAATATTTTACATCATTTGTGGAATTGCAGATTATGTTCTAACATTTATTTGTTGCTTGTAGGTACATATATCAGCGGTACTGATTCACACTTCGACCCCCTTTGCATATGGGGCAATGAGATAAACATGAACAAGCATCAAGTGAGGAAACTAATAAAAATTGTTAGGCAGAAGAGACATCTGATTGGAATTAAACTCTTTATTTATACTTTATCCAAGACATCAGTGAACTTTAGGATGGTAAGTAATCTGTTGCCTTCTTTTCCAGCCCAGAACAAGTTACTCTATTAGACATGAATACCTGAAAGTTGTCTCTTTTCAGTGGTTTCCGAAGGAATTTACTCAAGATTACCTAGCAAACTACCTGACCGATGTGGAGGCAACGAAGGTTATAGTATATAATTCATGCTACCATGATAACGGTCTAGAAGTCTTCCTGAAGGCGGTGAAGGATGGACGGGCGATCATCACAAGGGGTTGGACAAAAGTTGTGCGCACCTTTGGCATGGAGGAGGGCACATTATGGGTATTCCGCTTCTTCAACACCATTGACAGCCAAAAGCATTTGCAATTCTCTCTTCACCTTTACCACCTCTAGTACTATATATTGTGGTTCATCATATTTAATCTTCTACCGAACTATGTAACCATGGAACATGTACTGAGCTTTTAATTTATGCATTGGTTGTTGAACCATTGTAATTAGGGTATGTATTGATGGATGTGAAATCCACATTCATAACTAAAAATTTGAAATTTCCAATTCTAATAATAAATTAACGAAAATAAGCTATTAGGTAATAAATTACAGCGCACACAGCTAGAACGATTAAACCGTGTGCGATGGTGTCATATGTCACACACGATTGTTTGAATAATAGTGTGTGTGATTATCAGCTTTATAACACACGGTCGCATATTTTGCGCATGTGGGATGCGCGCACTATCACACACGCGTTTGCACGCCATAACTGTGTGCGCTTGCCGTTAATAGCAAAAACGGTTATGAACCTGCGTGCGTGTGTAATGTAGGACGATCAAGAGACGGTTGACATACGTTTCGCGTGTGCGATTCGAAT
Organism: Elymus sibiricus; assembly: GCA_039707655.1. Lineage (NCBI taxonomy): Eukaryota > Viridiplantae > Streptophyta > Magnoliopsida > Poales > Poaceae > Elymus > Elymus sibiricus. The sequence goes on from CM077669.1 coordinate 286,042,472, forward strand.
AAGTATCGCACACGAATATATCTGTGCCATCGTCTCGGATGTGTGCTTGACCACAAATGTAGCATCAAAGTGTGGCGTGTGGGATAGGCTATGACTTCGCATACGTTTACGTTAGGCGAATCGTCAGCAGGCGCTTGCACCATCGCAGACAATGTTTCGGTGTCCTGTGGGATGACCCCACCGCTATCACCCACACATGCAAGGCGACGGTTCTGAACTACGTCACGGAAATGGGTTAAAAACCGTTTGTATAGCACGTAACGGTACCAGTGTGGATATATGTGCCTAGATCTTTCCTCACCACATGATTCTTGCAAAAATAAAAAGTAAAAAGGAATAGGGGAGAATACTTTGACTCTTGCATAAAAGTAAATACATAAAAGTAAAAGATAGGCCCTTCGCAGAGGGAAGCAGAGGTTGTCATGCACTTTTTGGTTTGTATGCCCAATCCCTTAATGTAAAAGAACGTCACGCTATATTGCCCCCTATGATAGCAACCTTTATTATGCAGTCCGTCGCTTTTATTACTTTGCCATCATAAGTTCATATAGCGCTCAATTTTCTCTTACACTAATTGATCAAAACACATTTAGAAGCAATTTTTATTGCCTTATTGCACCGATGACAACTTACTTGAAGGATCTTACTCGATCCATAGGTAGGTATGGTGGACTCTCAAAGCATGAATTTGGGTTTTGGGTTTTTGGATGCACAAGTAGTATCTCTACTTAGTGCGGAATTTTTGGCTAGCAAAGATATTGAGCAAGCACCACATATTGAAGGATCTATGACAATATAACTTCTATGTGAATATGAACAAACATAAATCATTGCGTTGTCTTCCTTGTCCAACGTCAGCAATTTTGACATATAATATTTAATGGGGGCTCACAATCATAAAAGATGTCCAAGATAGTGTATTTGCATGTGAATCTTCTCTTCCCTTATTAATTCTTTCATGAATTGCATCATTGACCAATGCTATGTTTGTCAACCTCCAATAAATTTTACTACTTATAATTTTCCTTATGTGATGTCATTACTTACCATAAGATTAGCATATGATTCTTTTTCATTTATTTCTCTTTCCTTTTATTTTGATTGCAACAAGAAAGTAAAGAAGCAAAAGCTCAAACTAAACTTTATTATATAACTCTCACTCGATTACATAGATAGATAGATCACGAAACTAGCACACAAAAATAGATCATACTAAAATTTTATTCAACTAAATCAAGAAAAAAGGCTAAAGATCGAACTAGAATAGGTACAGGTGAATAAAAGTGATGGTGATACGATACCGGGGCACCTCCCCCAAGCTTGGCACAAACCAAGGGGAGTGCCCATACCCGTGCGCTCAAGTCTCCTTTGCTGGTGGTGATGAAGAAGGTGGTGGTGAAGAAGTGGCCTTCTTCTTCAACTTATATTTGAACATGAAATTTTCCTCTCTTAGATCATATTCTCCAACTCAAGCTTTAATATCTTTTTGCATAATGACGCCTTGCTCTCATGCAGAAAACGAGATGGAATAAATTGAACCACAGGTTTGTATCCTTTAGGGAGGCTTGACTTCTTGAATCCCACATGCATGTCTTCGGGCTGAGGTAGTGGGTCATCCTCTTCCTCAGAGCTATCATCCTTTGTTTCCTTCATGGCAGCGTCTTCCTGCTCGTCTGAGGTCCATCCATAATGCTCCACTTCTCCATAGATCTTGGGGTTTGCAATATAGTCATCAACATAACTCTCCCCCTCTGAATCTTGAGACGACATATTTTCAGATCTGCCAGGAAAACAACACGAAACAAGAACAGAGGATTTTTCTATGATGCGGTGGTCAAAACAGTCGGGGTATATATAGAGAATTTTTATTCTTGGGAAGCAAGAATAAGGAAAGAAAATGGAGTCGGGAAGGTGTCCGAGGTGGGCACAACCCATCAGGGCCCACCTGGTAGGGCTGGCGCGCCCTGGTGTATCGTGCTCACCTCGGTTGCTTTCCCGTGTATTTCTTATTTTCCTAATTTTTGTAATATTCCAAAACTGACAGAAAATATTTTTGCGGATTTTTCGGAGTCCGTTTACTTACCGTATCACGTACCTCCTTTTTCAGAATTCTGGAGCATTCCGGAAGGTTTCTCCGGTGTCATGGTTTGAATAACATTGCTTTCAACATTAATAGGCGTACCTGAGATATAGTGTTTAATTCTTTGTCCATTGACTACCTTCGGGTTAGTACCTTCGGCACTATTAATCTTGATAGCTCCAGAATGATAAACCTCTTCGATAATATATGGTCCTTCCCATTTGGAGAGAAGCTTACCTGCAAAAAATCTTAAACGAGAGTTGTACAAAAGAACATAGTCTCCTATTTTGAATTCTCGCTTTTGGATTCTTTTGCCATCCATCTTTTTACTTTTTATTTGAATAATTTGGCATTTTCATAGGCTTGGGTTCTCCATTCATCTAGTGAGCTAATATCAAATAGCCTCTTCTCACCGGCTAGTTTGAAATCATAAGTGAGTTCTTTAATTGCCCGGAATGCTTTATGTTCTAACTCTAGAGGCAAATGACAAGCTTTTCCATATACCATTTTGTACGGAGACATACCCATAGGATTTTTATAAGCTGTTCTGTCGGCCCAAAGTGCATCATCTAGTTTCTTAGACCAATTCTTTCGAGACCTATTGATAGTTTTTAGTAATATTAATTTTATTTCTCTATTGCTAAGTTCAACTTGACCACTAAATTGAGTATGATAGGGTGATGCAATTCTATGGTTAACATCATATTTAGCAAGCATCTTACGAAAAGCACCATGGATAAGGTGTGAACCACCATCAGTCATTAAGTATCTAGGGACTCCAAACCTCGGGAAGATAACTTCTTTAAGCATTTTAATGGAGGTGTTGTGATCAGCACTACTAGTTGAAATAGCTTCTACCCACTTAGTAACATAATCAACAGCAACCAAAATATGAGTGTACTCGTTAGAAGAAGGAAAAGGTCCCATATAATCAAAACCCCAAACATCAAATGGCTCAACAACAAGTGAGTAATTCATAGGCATTTCCTGACACTTACCTATATTACCAATCCTTTGACATTCATCACAAGACAAGACAAACTTACGGGCATCCTTGAAAAGAGTAGGCCAATAAAAACAAGATTGCAATACCTTGTGAGCAGTTCTATCTCCCGCATGATGTCCTCCATAAGCTTCGGAATGACATTTCTGTAGGATTTGTTCCTGTTCATGCTCAGGTACACAACGTCTAATAATACCATCTACTCCTTCTTTATAATGATGTGGGTCATCCCAAAAGTAATGTCTTAAATCATAGAAGAATTTTTTTTCTTTTGTTGGTATGTGAAGCTAGGTGGTATATATTTAGCGACAATGTAATTAGTATAATCAGCATACCAAGGAGTGTTTTGAGAAACATTTATTGCAGCTAATTGTTCGTCAAAAAAACTATCATCAATAGGTAGTGGGTCATCAAGAATATTTTCTAACCTAGACAAGTTATCGGCTACGGGGTTCTCAGCTCCCTTACTATCAACAATATGTAAGTCAAATTCTTGAAGCAAGATAACCCACCTAATAAGTCTAGGTTTAGCATCTTTCTTTTCCATAAGATATTTTATAGCAGCATGATCGGTGTGAACAATAACTTTGGAATCAACAATGTAGGGTCTAAATTTATCACACGAAAACACAACTGCTAAAAGTTCTTTTTCAGTAGTAGCATAATTTCGTTGGGCACTGTCTAGAGTTTTGCTAGCATAATGGATAACATTCAATTTCATATCAACTCTTTGTCCTAGAACAGCGCCAATAGCATAATCACTAGCATCACACATAATTTCAAAAGGCAAGTGCCAATCAGGTGGTTGGACGATAGGTGCAGAAGTTAAGGCTTTCTTGAGTGTTTCAAAGGCTTCCACACAATCATCATCAAAAACAAAAGGGATATCCTTTTGCAAAAGATTAGTAAGAGGCCTAGAAATTTTAGAGAAGTCTTTAATGAACCTCCTGTAGAAACCAGCATGACCAAGGAAACTTTGAATACCTTTAATATCTTTAGCACATGGCATTTTCTCAATTGCATCAGCTTTAGCTTTATCCATGTCAATACCTCGTTCAGATATTTTATGCCCCAAGACAATAGCTTCATTAACCATAAAGTGGCACTTCTCCCAAATCAAGACAAGATTAGTTTGTTCACATCTCTGCAAAACTCGATCAAGGTTGCTTAAGCAATCATCAAAAGAAGTTCCGTAAACGGAAAAATCATCCATGAAAACCTCCACAATCTTTTCACAAAAGTCAGAGAATATAGTAGTCATACATCTTTGAAAGGTAACGGGTGCATTGCATAAACCAAAAGGCATACGCCTATAAGCATAGGTTCCAAAAGGACAAGTAAAGGTGGTTTTCTCTTGATCAGATTGTGATACAGGTATTTGAGAGAAACCAGAATATCCGTCCAGAAAACAAAAGTGTGAGTGCTTAGATAATCTTTCTAACATCTGATCAATAAAAGGCAGACGGTAATGATCTTTTCTAGTAGCTTTATTTAATTTTCTAAAATCAATTACCATTCTATAGCGAGTGACAATTCTTTGTGGAATGAGTTCATTTTTATCATTAGGAACAACGGTAATACGTCCTTTCTTAGGGACACAATGAATGGGATTTATCCATCTACTATCAGCTATGGGATAGATTATACCTGCTTCCAGAAGCTTTAATATTACAGTTCTTACCACTTCTTTCATCTTAGGATTCAATCGCTGTTGGTGATCAACAACGAGTTTAGCATCAGGTTCCATATTAATCTTATGCTGACATAGAGTGGGACTAATGCCCTTAAGATCATCAAGAGTATATCAAATAGCATCCCGGTGCTTCTTCAGAATTTTTAATAATCTTTCTTCTTCATGTTCTGAAAGGTTAGCACTAATAATTACAGGATATATCTTTTTCTCATCAAGATAAGCATACTTCAAAGTATCAGGCAATTGCTTTAATTCAAACACAGGATCACCTTTAGGTGGAGGAGGGCCTCTAAGAGATTCAATAGGCAAATTGAGTTTCAGGAGAGGTTGTTGTTCAAAGAAAAGTTTATCTATTTCATTTCTTTCACGCAAGTGCATACATTTTCATGGTCAAGCAAATATTGTTCTAATGGATCAGTAGGAGGCACGGCAATAGAAGCAAGACCAATTATTTCATCCTTACTAGATAATTCTCTATCACGAGGTTGTCTACTAAACTTGGAAAAATTAAACTCATGAGACATATCACCAAAACTAACACCGACAGTTTGTTTTTCACAATCTATCTTAGCATTGACGGTGCTCAAGAAAGGTCTACCAAAGATAATGGGACAAAAGTTATCTTGTGGGGAACCAAGAACTAGAAAATCAGTGGGATATTTTACTTTCCCACACAAGACTTCAATATCTCTAACAATCCCAAGTGGTGTGATGGTGTCTCTATTAGCAAGTTTAATAGTAACATCAATGTCTTCTATTACAGCAGGTGCTATGTCATTCATAATTTCTTGGTATAAGGTAAAAGGGATAGCACTCACACTAGCACCCAAATCACATAAACCATGATAGCAATGATCTCCTATTTTGACTGAGACAACAGGCATGCCCACTACGGGCCTATGTTTATCTTTTTCATCGGGTTTGACAATTCTAGCAGCTTCATCACAGAAGTAGATAACATGCCCATCAATATTTTCTACCAAGAGATCTTGAACCATAGGAACACTAGGTTCTACTTTAATTTTCTCAGAGGGCTTAGGTGCTCTAATATTACTCTTGTGAACCACAATTGATACCTTAGCATGTTCATTTATCCTAACAGGGAAAGGTGGTTTTTCAATATAAGCGGTAGGCACAACTGGATCAACATCGTAAAGGATGGTTTCATCTTTAGTTTTCACCGGTTCTTTAATTTCTTCTTTAATAGGGGGATGATATTTAAACCACTTCTCCTTAGGGAGATCAACATGAGTAGCAAACGCTTCACAGAAAGAGGCTACTATCTCAGAGGCAAGGCCATATTTAGTGCTAAACTTGTGAAAAACATCGGTATTCATAAAAGATTTAACACAATCAAACTTAATCTTTATACCTGACTCATTACCTTTGTCGAGTTCCCAATCTTCAGAGTTGCGTTTAATTCTTTCTAAGAGATCCCACTTGAATTCAATAGTCTTCTTCATAAAAGAACCAGTACAAGAAGTATCGAGCATGGATTGATCATTATGAGAAAGCCGAGCATAAAAATTTTGAATAATAACTTCTCTCGGAATATCATGATTGGGGCATGAATATAACATTACTTAAGCCTCCCCCAAGCTAGAGCGATGCTTTGTCCTTCACGAGGCCAAAAATTATATATATAATTCCTATCACGATGAACTAGATGCATGGGATAAAACTTTTGATGGAATTCCAATTGCAATCGATTCCAGTTCCATGATCCAATATCATCACATAGCCTATACCATGTCAATGCTTTTCCCTTCACAGATAAAGGGAAAACCTACTTCTTAGCTTCATCTCCAGGTAAACCTGCAAGCTTAAATAATCCACAAATTTCGTTCACATATAATCGGTGCATATCAGGATGTTCGGTTCCATCTCCGGCATAAGGTTTAGCAAGCAGTTGTTTTACCATACCCGAAGGAATTTCATAACCAATATTTTCAGTAGGTGCAGTAGGTTGAGGGCAACTAATTGTGGTTCCGGTCGAGGTGAAGATACCCCTAACAAACCCCTCAAAGGATTGTTTTCCATAGTGGCAAATGACAATAAATTTCAGCACGTAGTATAAGTGTTTCCTTACCAATTTCGACTTACCAAGAGAGCTTCACTCCTCAGCAACGGCGCCAGAAAAGAGTCTTGATGACCCACAAGTATAGGGGATAAATCGTAGTCCTTTCGATAAGTAAGAGTGTCAAACCCAACGAGGAGCAGAAGGAAATCACAAGCGGTTTTCAGCAAGGTAATTTCTGCAAGCACTAAAATTGTAGGTAATAGATAGTTTGATAGCAAGATAATTGGTAACAAGCAAGTAACGGTAACGGTAAATAAAGTGCAGCAAGGTAGCCCAAATCCTTTTGTGGCAAAGGACAGGCCAGAACAGTCTCTAGTAATAGGCAAAGTGTTCTTGAGGGAACACGGAAATTTCATCTAGTCACTTTCATCATGTTGGTTTGATTTGCGTTCGCTACTTTGATAATTTGATATGTTGGTGGACTGGTGCTTGGGTGCTGTTCTTACTTGAACAAGCTCCCACTTATGATTAACCCCCTCGCAAGCATCCGCAACTACGAGAAAAGTATTAAGATAAAATCTAACCATAGCCTTAAACGTTTGGATCCAAAGCAGCCCCTTCCGAAGTAGCGCATAAACTAGGGTTTAAGCTTCTGTCACTCTAGCAACCCATCATCTAATAACTACTCCACAATGAATTCCCTTAGGCCCAAGGATGGTGAAGTGTCATGTAGTCGATGTTCACATGACACCACTAAGGGAATCACAACATACATATCATCAAAATATCGAACACATATCAAATTCGCATGATTACTTGCAACATGACTTCTCTCGTGACCTCAAGAACAAAGGTAACTACCCACAAATAATATTCATGCTCAAGATCAGATGGGTATTGAATAGCATAATGGATCTGAACATATAATCTTCCACGAAATAAACCATATAGTAATCAACTACAAGATGTAATCAACACTACTAGTCACCCACAGGTACCAATCTGAAGTTTCAGTACAAAGATTGAATACCAGAGATGAACTAGGGTTTGAGAGGATATGGTGTTGTTGAAGATGTTGATGAAGATTGGCCTCCCAAAGATGAGAGGGGTGTTGGTGATGACGATGGCTTCGATTTCCCCCTCCGGGAGGGAAGTTCCCCCGGCGAAATCGCTCCGCCGGAGGGCAAAAGTGCTCCTGCCCAAGTTCCGCCTCGAGACGGCGGCGTTCCGTCCCGAGAGTCCTCCACTTTTTTTTCTAGGTCAAAAGACCTTATATACCAGAAGATGGGCACCGGAAGTGGGCTGAGGTGGGCACAACCCACCAGGGCGTGCTTGGGGGCCTGACGCGCCCTGGTGTCTTGTGGTCACCAAGGTGGCCCCCTCAAGTAGTTATTTGCTCCAGTATTTTTAATATAATCCAAAAATATTCTCCGTAAAGTTTTAGCTTATTTGGAGATGTGCAAAATAGGTATCTCTGATGTGCTTTTTCAGGTCCAGAATTCCAGCTGCCGGTATTCTCCCTCTTTGTGTAAACCTTGCATATTATGAGAGAAAAGGCATTAGAATCACTCCCTAAAGCATTATTATTCAACAAAACATTATAAATAACAATAGGAAATCATGATGCAAAATGGATGTACCAGCGGCCTCGAACCTCGAATCAACTTTTTGTAAGTGGTTTGTGGCCGCGGCCTGTCTTAGCCTTTCGTCGGGAAAGTTGTCAGGAAGGGCACTATTCATACTCAGGTGTTTGGCCTTTGAAGATAAGCAAGGTATGTTCGGAAAGCAGGGTGTCATCGATGGCCGAGCTAAGGGTGACCGAGCATGAAGGGAAGAAAGGAACGCGCCCCACAAACCGGACACTCTGGACGAGCGGAGCAGCTAAATGTTATGAAGACTGCCGTTGGAGGCTAGTTCCGGAGCTACTGAGGGAGTCCAGGATTAAGGGGTCCTCGGTCCGTTGACTTATCTTCTGTGGATCAGCCTGGTGGGCCGCCCTGTGGCCTCCGTGGGAAGGCCGGACTACAGAATGACCCCATGCTTAGAGGGGAAGGTTCCGAAGACTTGGTGTTCCCTCCAAGTAAGAATGGGCGTATCTATGCCCGGATGGAAATCGATCATGTGTAACCCTAGGTACCCCAGGTGTCTATATAAACTAGGGGGCTTAGTTCGTAAAGGCACAAGTCAACTCATTTAGGGTTTAGCTTATTTGATCTCTGATACGTCTCCAACGTATCTACTTTTCATCACCCTTTTGCCCTTGTTTTGGACTCTAATTTGCATGATTTGAATGGAACTAACCCGGACTGATGCTGTTTCCAGCAGAACTACCATGGTGTTGTTTTGTGCAGAAATAAAAGTTCTCGGAAGGGAATGAAACTTTTTGGAGAATTATTTCAGAATATATGTGAATTATTGGAGCCAAAATCCATCGAGGAGGGGGGCCAGGGTGGCCAGCACCCACCAGGGCGCGCCAGGCCCCCTGGGCGCGCCCTGGTGGGTTGTGCCCACCTCGTGGCCCCACTGACCCTAATTCCGCCACTATAAATTCCTATTTTCGGAGAAAAAAAATTGGAGAGAAAGTTTCATCTCGTTTTACGATACGGAGCCGCCGCCACCTCCTGTTCTTCATCAGGAGGCCAGATATGGAGCCCGTTTGGGGCTCCGGAGAGGGGAATCTTCGGTCTTCGTCATCACCAACCTTTCTCCATCACCAATTCCATGATGCTCCCCACCGGGAGTGAGTAATTCCTTCGTAGGCTTGCTGGTCGGTGAGGAGTTGGATGAGATTCATCATGTAATCGAGTTAGTTTTGTTAGGGCTTGATCCCTAGTATCCACTATGTTCTGAGATTGATGTTGCTATGACTTTGCTATGCCTAATGCTTGTCACTAGGGCCCAAGTGCCATGATTTCAGATCTGAACCGTTTATGTTATCATCTCTATATCTATGTTCTTGATCCGATCTTGCCTAGTCATATGCACCTATTACGTGTTATGATCCGTCAACCCCATAGTGAGAATATTTGGGATACTTCATGGTGATGACCGTAGTTTGAGGAGTTCATGTATTCACCATGTGTTAATGCTTTGTTCCGGTTCTCTATTAAAAGGAGGCCTTAATATCCCTTAGTTTCCTTATGGACCTCGCTGCCACGGGAGGGTAGGACAAAAGATGTCATACAAGTTCTTTTCCATATGCACGTATGACTATTTATGGAATACATGCCTACATTACATTGATGAACTGGAGCTAGTTCTGTATCGCCCTAGGTTATAACTGTTACATGACGAATATCATTCAACGAGTTACCGATCCAGTGCCTATGAGCTTTCCACTTATTGTTCTTGCTAAGTTACTATTGCTACTACTGTTACCGCTACTGTTACTGTCACTACTGCTATCAAACTATCATATTACTGTGCTAATGATCACTTTGCTGCAGATATTTAATCTCCAGGTGTGGTTGAATTGACAACTCAACTGCTAATACTCTCAAGTATTCTTTGGCTCCCCTTGTGTCGAATCTATAAATTTGGGTTGAATACTCTACCCTCGAAAACTGTTGCGATCCCCTATACTTGTGGGTTATCAAGACCTTTTTCTGGCGCCGTTGCCGGGGAGCATAGCAATATTTGTTGAGTCACTTGGGATTTATATCAATTTATCACTATGAAGAATCTGAAGGATCCAAAGACTAAGGTTTTTCCCTCTAAGACGAGGGGAGGTAAGAAACTGCCATCTAGCTCTGCACTTCATTCACCTTCTGTTATGAGTAAGCTTGCAACACCACCACTTACTAGTAACCCTGATATGTCGCAAGTTATTGATGATGCTACCTCTGCTATGAATTATGCTATTGATGATGCTAGTACCATGCTGGATGATAATGTGCCACTAGGAGAATTTCTTGATGAACAAATTACTAGAGCTAAAGAGAATGAAACCACTAAAATTGATGAGATTTTTGAAATTGATGAAGCTTATGAAACTGATGATGACTATGAAACACCCACTAGTCCTAGCTCTCCTAAGTTTGAAATGCCTAAGATACCTGAAGGTTATGTTATGGACGAAGAGATAACTAGAGAAATTCTTTCTTGCAAGGATAGAAACGATCTTAAGAAATTGCTACGCAAGTATAAGGAAAAGACTTTGAATGCTAGAATGAAATGTGATCCTAAGTTTGCTACTTCACCTATCTTTGTTACCGATAAGGATTATGAGTTTCCTGTCGACCCAGAGTTAATCACTTTGGTTGAATCTGATCATTTCCATGGCTATGAAACTGAAACTGTAGTGGCACACCTTACTAAGCTGAATGATATAGCTACCCTCTTTGATCATGATGAGAAGATTCGCTACTATTATATCCTTAAGTTATTTCCGTTCTCATTAAAGGGTGATGCTATGACATGGTACAATACTCTTACTCCTGGTTGTGTGCGTATTCCCCAGGATCTGATTTACTACTTCTCTGAAACATATTTTCCTGCTCATAAGAAACAAGCTGCCTTACAGGAAATATTTAACTTTGTGCAAATTGAAGAAGAGAGTCTCCCACAAGCTTGGGGGAGGCTTCTCCAGTTGCTTAATGATTTGCCTGATCATCCTCTCAAGAAAAATGAAATACTTGATATCTTTTATAATGGACTAACCGATGCTTCTAGGGACTTCCTAGATAGTTGAGCTGGTTGTGTTTTCAGGGAACGAACTGTTGAACAAGCTGAGGAATTATTGAATAACATATTGAAGAATTATGATGATTGGACTCTTCCTGAACCACCGCCTAAACCCACTCCGAAGAAGAGGGGTATCTTATTTCTCAGTCCTGAAGATATGCAAGAGGCAAAGAAATCTATGAAGGAAAAAGGTATTAGAGTTGAGGATGTTAAGAATTTGCCACCTATTGAAGAAATACATGGCCTTGACACACCACCACCTCCACAGGTGGTAGAGGTAAATTCTTTATTAAAGTTTAATGAAAGTGGCATTCCTCACAATAAACATCCTAGTCAATGCTTATATGAGTTTGACAACTATATTATGAAGCAAGATCATTTCAATGCCCATGTTCTGAAACAATTAAAATACAATTCCGATATGATTGCTCGCTTGAGTGACTTGCTATTTAGAATTAGTAATGATGTTAGAGGTGTAGGAAAGCATGCCTCCATGGTTCAAAATCAGTTAGAACAAGATGCTAAGTCTCAAAAAGAATTGCTTGATGAAATGAATAATAATATGCATGATTTTGCTGCTAGAGTAGTAACTAGAGGAGGTAGAATGACCCAAGAACCACTTTATCCTGAGGGTCATCCTAAAAGAATTGAACAAGATTCTCAGAGAATTAATCTTGATGCACCTAGTCCTTCTAACAAGAAAAAGGAAAAGAAAAATGGTAGGACTTTGCATACCTCTAGTGAACCTGAGACACAAAAACCTCCTGATAATAATGATGTCTCTATTTCCGATGCTGAAACTCAGTCTGGTAGTGAACATTCACCTAGTGATAATGAAAATGATAATGATGATGTTCACGATGATGCTCAACCTAGTAATGATAAAGAACCAGATAATGATGTTGATATAGAACCTGCTCCTGATCTTGATAACCCACAACCTAAAAATAAACAGTATGATAAAAGAGACTTTGTGGCAAGGAAACATGGTAAAGAAAGAGAGCCATGGGTTCAGAAACCCATGCCATTCCCACCTAAGCCATCTAAGAAAAAGGATGATGAAGAATTTGAGAGCTTTGCTGAGATGATTAGGCCAGTCTTTTTGTGTACCTTTTAACCGATATTTTGAAGATGGGCCCTTATGCAAAGTATATGAAAGACATCATCACAAATAAAAGAAAGATACTGGAACCTGAAATCTCCACCATGCTTGCTAATTATTCTTTTAAGGATGGAGTACCAAAAAAACTTGAAGATCCTGGAATACCAACTATACCTTTCTCCATTAAAAGAAACTCTGTCAAAACGGCTTTGTGTGATTTGGGAGCCGGTGTTAGTGTTAAGCCTTTCTCCTTATATAAAAGACTTGATTTGAATAAACTCACACCTACAGAGATATCATTGCAAATGGCTAACAAATCAACGGCCATACCTATCGGTATTTGTGAGGATGTGCCCGTTGTAATTGCAAATGTTACTATCTTAACAGACTTTGTTATTCTTGAGATGCCCGAGGACGACAACATGTCGATTATCCTTGGTAGACCCTTTTTGAATACTACAGGGGCTGTTATTGATTGCAATAAAAGCAAAGCCACTTTTCATATCAATGGTAATGAGCATACGGTGCACTTTCCGAAGAAACAATTCCAAGTGAATGGTATAAATGTTATTGAAGAATCTCCGACCATTACTATTGGAAGTTTTCAGTTACCACTCCCTACTGCCAAAAAGAAATATGATACACTTATTTTTGGGGATATGCATATCCCCATTGAGGTAACTTAGTGTTTTACGAAAGTTCTTCGGTTTCATGCTAATCGGAAGTGGTTGTTAATAAGACTTGATCAACCTTATTAATGAATCATTTTTGAGAGGTATGACATTGATGAATCTAGTAAGCACAACTATCTGCTCCCACCTTTTATTTTCTGGTTTAGTTAGTCAAATAAAATAAAATGTCATGTTTATCCTGTTTTCTGTTTTTCCCATGCAATAAAAAATGACCTAAAAATAAAAGTTCTCAGAATACCCTGAAAATTTAACACGATTTTTTTTCGAATATTTATGAATTTTTGGTGCAAATAATACCAGAGGGGCGTGCACCTGGTGCCCACAAGACACCAGGGCGCGCCAGCACCGCCAGGCGCGCCCAGGTGGGTTGTGGCCCCCACGTGGGCCCCTGACTTATCTCTTTAGCCCACATCATCCCCTACCTCCAGAAAAAAATCACCACAGCCACCATTCTCATGTTCTTGCTCTCAAACCAGGATTTCGATCTCTTTGCTCGAAGCTCCGTTTCTGAAACTGTTTGGAGGGATTGCTACTTGGTATGTGACTCCTCCATTGCTCCAATTAGTTTTTGTTTTAGTGTGTTATTTTTAGAGTAATTAGCTACTCTTGGTGCTGGTGTAGATGAGCTTGCATGTTGAATTCTTAGGATTCTAAGTAGTTTGAATGCTCAATATGGCCTCTATGCATGCTTAGGAGTAGTTGCCAACAATCTTACAAAGTTTTGTTGACAAATTTTTGTGGACTAAAAATTTTTAGAATTTTTATAGGAATAAAAATGCAAATCTTTAGGAAGTTCTCCTCCAAGAAAAATGCCAAGGGAGTCATTGGGGAATCATCGGACAATGACCTTCACACCCCAAGAAAGGTGGAGGTGCGGCCGTGTGAATGGCCGCATGATGCCTTCATGGAGGAGGCCGGGTTCCATCAAGAGTTCGCTCAGTTTGTTTCAAACGTTAGGTTAACCGAATTCCTCGCAGCTAAGTGTGACCAATATCACATCCTTACAAATTCCTTTGTGCAAAGCTTTCATTATCTAGGGAGAAATAACCCTCCTGAAGTGCAGTTTAATCTTTATGCTGAAACTTACACATTGCCGCTAACTGACTTCTGCAACATATGCTTGATTCCTTCTGATGGGGACTTGAGAGAACCTAGGCCATCTGAGTTTGAGGATTTTCTCCTCACATTAATCGTGGGTGAGGATAGAGGCGTGTTGAGCACCACTGCTACCAGCTTGCAGTTTCCCTCAGTACATTATTTCGCTTTGGTCATCGCTAAGTGTTTAACCGCTAGGGAGAAGGTCGGCGCACTCAGTGCCCCTGACCTTGCTATTTTACATCGTGCACTTTATGATGATCACACCTTTAGTATGGGGGCTATTATTGCTCGACGCTTACATCTTAACAAAACTAAGGGAACGATACATGGTGGTATTTATGCTACTTATCTAGCGAGCCACTTTAGAGTCCAGTTTCGACCACATGATTATCTCTTATCCCGAGTTTACCTTGATCACAAGTCACTGCAGTCTCACCAATTCCTAGATGTAACCGATTCTCCTCGTGACATTCATTATAACCTAGTATTTAGCAAGGAAATGCGTGATGTTATTCTATTGCCTGCACCTGCTTTGTTTGATTCTATTGCCAGGAACGGATAGAGGATCATGCCATGACATTATAGCTTACCGGAACAACCTAGCAGCTGCTGAGGAGGAGCCCCAGGGGTGGGATGCTCAGGTGCCGCCTACGCCTCACTACGACTTGGGAACGGACGGCTACTACGGATGGTGATTACCAAGCTAGGCCAAAAGCCTAAGCTTGGGGAGTACGTATTTCGACCGACATTACATTCATGTTCACACATTTCATTCCAGTTGTTGGTGTTCACACTTTTTTATTGTAATATCCATGCTAGATTTGTTTTCTCGCTTTCTTCTTGTGTGTTTGAAAAACTTTGAGAAAATCCAAAAATATTTTCTACTTCTTTTTAGCTTTTCTTTCTAGCTTAGTTTAATTGCAGCATCAAAGAAAACCCAAAAAGATTTCTAGCTTCTTCTTTTACTTGTTGGGAGCTTTCCCGTGTAAATAGTTTTTCTCGTTTTTGTTTTTCCTCTTTAATTTGCTTTCTTCAAGAAAAAACCAAAAACTCCAAAAATATTTCAGTGTGTTTCTCTGAAATTCTTTTCTTTTTACTCGAGTCGTACCTAGGAGAAGACCACAATGAAATTGTTGAGTGGCTCTCATCTGCATTATTGTTTATCTAACGAAGAGCCCATATTACTTTGTCTTATCCTCTTGAATAAAATGTTTGCAGATTCCATCTTAGTCCACAGCACTCTTGACCTATTATTATTTTCTTATCATTCGGTCGTGCAAGTGAAAGGCAATAATGACGACATTTGACGAATTGACTGTGGAAGAGAAAGGCGGGTATGAACTCAACTTGTTTTTGTTTTTGTAAATATGTTTAACCTAGTATCCCTTGATTCAACTTATTATGATCAAACATGTTTGCAATGACCATTAGAGATTATAGTTGTTCATGCCATGCTTAAGTAGCTAGGATTGGATAATGATTTATCTTTGGTGTCAACATGCATTAAAATGGTTGTGATGCGGTATGATGATATGGTATCCTCCTCTGAATGTTTCAAGTGGCCTGACATGGCACATGTTCACGCATGTAGTTGAATCAAGACCAACATAGCCTTCATGATATTTATGTTCATGGTGTCCATATCCTACTCACGCTAGTATTCAATGTTGATTATATGTAATGCATGTTCATGACCGTTTTCACTCTCCAGCTGGCCGCTTCTCAATCTAATTGCTAGCCTTCGCCTGTACTAAGCGGGAATATTGCTTGTGCATCAAAACCTTTAAACCAAGTTATGCCAGATGAGTCCACCATATCTACCTATATGCGGTATTACCCTGCCGTTCCAAAGTAAATTTGCATGTGCCACCTCTAAAAATTCAAATGAACATTTGTTTTGTGTGCCTGGAGTGCTCATGGAGCGATAGGGGGCGGTCAGTATCTTCCATGCTAAGTGGGTTATTCTCATGATGGGTGTTTATTCACTCGTCCTTACACGAGAGGGGCGGTAATAGGGATTCCCAGTCCCGAAATCAAAAATCAAAAATAATTAAACAAAACCCCCCCAGGAATGTTGTTGGTTTGGACGGTACCCGTGGATGCGGCCAGCCGTGGAGTGTTATTGTTGGTGGAGGGGGAGTAAACCTTTACTTTTACCGCGTGGGAACCGCCGCTAATTTGTTTAGCATGGAAGATATTGATAACTCTTGGTCGTGACGTTGACAGGAAGGGTGTACCTCGCATAATTACATCTATCTCTGTTTTAAACTTTGAGCTCTGGCACCGCTGCAAATCCATGCTTCCCTCTGCGAAGGGACTATCTATTTACTTTTATGTTGAGTCATCACCTTCTCAAATAAGCGCCAGACCCGAGAGCACTATTGTCATCCTCATGCATTGTATATAGTTGATGTTGGGTGCAGCATGACTGGATCTTTTCTACCATGAATTACAATGTTTAGTCTCTGCTTGAACTTTGGAGGTGCTCTACATTTATGTTACGGTCTCGGAAAGGGCTAGCGAGATACCACTATTGTCATATTGTATCATGATTGTTTTGACAAAGTGTTGGCGCTTGAGATATCTTATGATTGCTCGCTAGTTGCTTATGTTATTGTTATGAGTTAATATGATTTCTAAGAGTTATTGTTGACATGGTTAGTCATAATCTTTGCTGAAAACCTAGGTGCTACTTAAGCATATATATGTAAACAAGAACAAAAGAGTTCATAAAAGTTTTTCTTTATCACTTTCAGTTTGTCAACTGAATTGCTTGAGGACAAGCAAAGGTTTACGCTTGGGGGAGTTGATACGTCTCCAACGTATCTACTTTTCCTCACCCTTTTGCCCTTGTTTTGGACTCTAATTTGCATGATTTGAATGGAACTAACCCAGACTGACGCTGTTTTCAGCAGAACTACCATGGTGTTGTTGTTGTGCAGAAATAAAAGTTCTTGGAATGGAATGAAACTTGTTGGAGAATTATTTCAGAATATATGTGAATTATTCGAGCCAAAATCCACCGAGGAGGGGGCCAGGGTGGCCAGCACCCACCAGGGCGCGCCAGGCCCCCTGGGCGCGCCCTGGTGGGTTGTGCCCACCTCGTGGCCCCACTGACCCTAATTCCGCCACTATAAATTCCTATTTTCTGAGAAAAAATTTGGAAAGAAAGTTTCATCGCGTTTTACGATACGGAGCCGCCGCCACCTCCTGTTCTTCATCGGGAGGCCAGATATGGAGCCCGTTTGGGGCTCCGGAGAGGGGAATCTTCGGTCTTCGTCATCACCAACCTTTCTCCATCGCCAATTCCATGATGCTCCCCACCGGGAGTGAGTAATTCCTTCGTAGGCTTGCTAGTCGGTGAGGAGTTGGATGAGATTCATCATGTAATCGAGTTAGTTTTGTTAGGGCTTGATCCCTAGTATCCACTATGTTCTGAGATTGATGTTGCTATGACTTTGCTATGCCTAATGCTTGTCACTAGGGCCCGAGTGCCATGATTTTAGATCTAAACCGTTTATGTTATCATCTCTATATCTATGTTCTTGATCCGATCTTGCCTAGTCATATGCACCTATTACGTGTTATGATCCGTCAACCCCATGGTGACAATATTTGGGATAATTCGCGGTGATGACCGTAGTTTGAGGGGTTCATGTATTCACCATATGTTAATGCTTTGTTCCGGTTCTCTATTAAAAGGAGGCCTTAATATCCCTTAGTTTCCTTATGGACCCCGCTCCCACGGGAGGGTAGGACAAAAGATGTCATACAAGTTCTTTTCCATAAGCACGTATGACTATTTATGGAATACATGCCTACATTACATTGATGAACTGGAGCTAGTTCTGTATCGCCCTAGGTTATAACTATTACATGACGAATATCATTCAACGAGTTACCGATCTAGTGCCTACGAGCTTTCTACTTATTGTTCTTGCTAAGTTACTATTGCTACTAATGTTACCACTACTGTTATTGTCACTACTGCTATCAAACTATCATATTACTGTGCTACTGAACACTTTGCTGCAGATATTTAATCTCCAGGTGTGGTTGAATCGACAACTAAACTGCTAATACTCTCAAGTATTCTTTGGCTCCCCTTGTGTCGAATCTATAAATTTGGGTTGAATACTCTACCCTCGAAAACTGTTGCGATCCCCTATACTTGTGGGTTATCAATCTCGAGGTAGATCAGCTCTGTAACCATCATACTCATCAATACAATCAAGCAGGACGTAGGGTTTTACCTCCTCACGAGGGCCCGAACCTGGGTAAACATCGTCTCCTTCATCCCCCGTTAACCCTCGATCCTAGATTCATAATTCGGGACCCCCTACCCGAGATCCGCCGGTTTTGACACCGACACCAGCCACTTATGTACGAGGTGAAGATACCACGAACAAGCCCTTCAAAGGATTATCTTCCATAGTAACAAGTGACAATAATTTTTAGCACGTAACAAAAGTGTTTCCTTACCAAATTCCACTTACTAAAGATGCTTCACTCCCCGGCAACAGCACCAGAAAAGAGTCTTCATGAATCACAAGTATATGGGATCAATCGTAGTCCTTTTTATAAGTTAGAGTGTCGAACCCAACGAGGAGCAGAAGGAAATGGCAAGTCATTTTGGTACGGAAGTTTCTGCAAGCACTGAAAGTAACGGTAATAGATAGTTTTGTAGCAAGGCAATTTGTAACAAGTAACGATAGTAGCAATGGTGCAGAAAGTAGGCCCAATCCTTCTTGTAAAAAAGGAGAAGCCAGCACGTACTCTTATATGAAGCAAAATGCTCTTGAGCACACATGGGAATTTCATCTAGTCATGTTTCATCATGTTTAGTTGATTCGCGTTCGCTACTTTGATAATTTGATATGTGGGTAGACCGGTGCTAGGGTGTTGTTCTTACTTGAACAAACAACCCACTTATGATTACCCCCTGTCGCAAGCATCCGCAACTATGAAAGAAGAATTAATATAAATCTAAACATAGCATTAAACATGTGGATCCAAATTAGCCCCTTATGGAACAACTCATAAACTAGGGTTTAAGCTTCTGTCACTCTCGCAATCCATCATCTACTTATTACTCCCCAATGCTTTCCTTTAGGCCCAAATATGGTGAAGTGGCATGTAGCCAATGTTCACACGACACCACTAAAGGAAGAGCAGCATAACTAATTTCAAAATATCAAACGAATACCAACATCACATGATTATTTAAGACAAGACTTCTCCATGTCCTCAAGAACGAGATAACTACTCACAAAGCATATTCATGTTCAAGATCAGAGGTGTAATGAATATGCTTAAGGATCTCAACATATAATCTTCCACCAATTAAACCAACTAGCATCAACTACAAGATGAAATCAACACTACTAGCAACCCATAGGTACCAATTTGAGGTTTGGTGACAAAGATTGAATACAAGTGCTCCTGTCCAGGGGGGAAGTTTCCCCGGCGGAATCGCTCCGCCGGAGAGCAAAAGTGCTCCTATCCAGGTTTCGCCTCGAGACGGCGGCGCTTCGTCCCAGAAGACTTCTTATGATTTTTTTTTCTAGAGAAAATGGCATCATATAGGAGAATATGGGCATCGGAGGCCTACCAGGTGGCCCACAAGCCTAGGTGGCGCACTGATACGTCTCCGTCGTATCTACTTTTCCTCACACTTTTGCCCTTGTTTTGGACTCTAATTTGCATGATTTGAATGAAACTAACCCGGACTAACGTTGTTTTCAACAGAACTACCATGGTGTTATTTTTTGTGCAGAAATAAAAGTTCTCGGAATTGGAAGAAACTTTTTGGAGATTTATTTTAGAATAAATAAAAAATACTGGAGTCAAGAACCACCGGAGGGGGGGCACAGGTTGGGCAGCATACACCAGGGCGCGCCAGCCCCCCCAAGCGTGCCCTGGTGGGTTGTGCCCACCTCGTGGCCCCACTAACCCTAATTCCGGCACTATAAATTCCTATTTTCGAAGAAAAAAATCAGAGAGAAAGTTTCATCGCGTTTTACGATACGGAGCCGCCGCCACCTCCTGTTCTTCATCGGGTGGCCAGATCTGGAGCCCGTTCGGGGCTCCGGAGAGGGGAATCTTTGGTCTTTGTCATCATCAACCCTTCTCCATCGCCAATTCCATGATGCTCCCCAGCGGGAGTGAGTAATTCCTTCGTAGGCTTGCTGGTCGGTGAGGAGTTGGATGAGATTCATCATGTAATCGAGTTAGTTTTGTTAGGGATTGATCCCTAGTATCCATTATGTTCTGAGATTGATGTTGCTATGACTTTGCTATGCCTAATGCTTGTCACTAGGGCCCGAGTGCCATGATTTCAGATCTGAATCGTTTATGTTATCACCATTATATCTATGTTCTTGATCCGATCTTGCCTAGTCATATGCACCTATTACGTGTTATGATCCGTCAACCCCATAGTGACAATATTTGGGATACTTCACGGTGATGACCGTAGTTTTAGGAGTTCATGTATTCACCGTGTGTTAATGCTTTGTTTCGGTTCTCTATTAAAAGGAGGCCTTAATATCCCTTAGTTTCCTTATGGACCCCGCTGCCACGGGAGGGTACTACAAAAGATGTCATGCAAGTTCTTTTCCATAAGCACGTATGACTATTTACGGAATACATGCCTACATTACATTTATGAACTGGAGCTAGTTCTATGTCGCCCTAGGTTATGACTGTTATATGATGAATATCATCCAACGAGTTCACCGATCCAGTGCCTACGAGTTCTCCACTTATTGTTCTTGCTAAGTTACTATTGCTACTGCTACTGTTCCAACTGCTACAAAACTATTGCTATCATTGTTACCGTTACTATACTGCTACTACTGCTATCAAACTATCATACTACTGTGCTACTGATCACTTTGCTGCAGATATTTAATCTCCAGGTGTGGTTGAATTGACAACTCAGCTGCTAATACTCTCAAATATTCTTTGGCTCCCCTTGTGTCGAATCTATAAATTTGGGTTGAATACTCTACCCTCGAAAACTGTTGCGATCCCCTATACTTGTGGGTTATCAAGACCTTTTTCTGGCGCCGTTGCCGGGGAGCATAGCTATATTTGTTGAGTCACTTGGGATTTATATCATTTGATCACTATGAAGAATCGGAAAGATCGAAAGACTAAGATTTTTCCCTCTAAGACGAGGGGAGGTAAGGAACTGCCATCTAGCTCTGCACTTGATTCACCTTGTGTTATGAGCAAGCTTGCAACACCACCACATGCTAGTAATCCTGATATGTCGCAAGTTATTGATGATGCTACCTCTGCTATGAGTGATGCTTATGATGATGCTAGTACCGTGCTTGATGATAATGTGCCACTAGGAAAATTTCTTGATGAACAAATTGCTAGAGCTAAAGAGAATGAAACTACCGAAACTGATGAGATTGCTGAAACTGATGAAACCTATGAAACTGATGATGACTATGAAACACATATTAGTCCTAGCTCTCCTAAGTTTGAAATGCCTAAGATACCTGAAGGTTATGTTATGGACGAAGAGGTAACTAGAGAAATTCTTTCTTGCAAGGATAGAAACGATCTTAAGAAATTGCTACGCAAGTATAAGGAAAAGACTTTGAATGCTAGAATGAAATGTGATCCTAAGTTTGTTACTTCACCTATCTTTGTTACCGATAAGGATTATGAATTCTCTGTCGACCCAGAGTTAATTACTTTGGTTGAATCTGATCCTTTCCATGGCTATGAAACTGAAACTGTAGTGGCACATCTTACTAAGCTGAATGATATAGCCACCCTCTTTGCTCATGATGAGAAGATTCGCTACTATTATATCCTGAAGTTATATCCATTCTCATTAAAGGGTGATGCTAAGACATGGTACAACACTCTTACTCCTGGTTCTGTGCGTAGTCCCCAGGATATGATTTACTATTTCTCTGAAAAATATTTTCCTGCTCAGAAGAAACAAGTTGCCTTACAGGAAATATTTAACTTTGTGCAAATTGAAGAAGAGAGTCTCCCACAAGCTTGGGGGAGGCTTCTCCAGTTGCTAAATGCTTTGCCTGGTCACCCTCTCAAGAAAAATGAAATACTTGATATCTTCTATAATGGACTAACTGATGCTTCTAGGGACTTCCTAGATAGTTGTGTTGGTTGTGTTTTCAGGGAATGAACTGTTGAACAAGCTGAGGAATTATTGAATAACATATTGAAGAATTATGATGATTGGACTCTTCTTGAACCATCACCTAAACCCACTCCGAAGAAGAGGGGTATCTTATTTCTCAGTCCTGAAGATATGCAAGAGGCAAAGAAATCTATGAAGGAAAAAGGTATTAAAGCTGACGATGTTAAGAATTTGCCACCTATTGAAGAAATACATGGCCTTGACACACCACCACCTCCACAAGTGGTAAAGGTAAACTCTTTATTAAAGTTTGATGAAGGTGATATCCCTCACAATAAACATCCTAGTCAATGCTTACATGAGTTTGACAAGTATAGTATGAAGCAAGATCATTTCAATGCTCATGTTCCGAAACAATTGAAATATAACTCTGATATGATTGCTCGCTTGAGTGACTTGCTATTTAGAATCAGTAATGAAGTTAGAGGTGTAGGAAAACATGCCTCTATGGTTCAAACTCAGTTAGAACAAGTTGCTAAATCTCAAAAAGAATTGCTTTATGAAATGAATAATAATATGAATGATTTTGCTGCTAGAGTAGTAACTAGAGGAGGTAGAATGACACAAGAACCACTTTATCCTGAGGGTCGTCCTAAAAGAATTGAACAAGACTCTCGGAGAATTAATATTGATGCACCTAGTCCTTCTAGGAAGAAAAAGAAAAAGAAAAATGATAGGACTTTGCATACCTCTAGTGAACCTGAGATACAAAAACCTCATGATAATAATGATGTCTCTATTTCCGATGCTGAAACTCAGTCTGGTAATGAAAATTCACCTAGTGATAATGAAAATGATAATGATGATGTTCACGATGATGCTCAACCTAGTAATGATAAAGAACCAGATAATGATGTTGAAATAGAGCCTGTTGCTGATCTTGATAACCCACAACTTAAAAATAAATGTTATGATAAAAGTGACTTGTTGGCTAGGAAACATGGTAAAGAAAGAGAGCAATGGGTTCAGAAAGCCATGCCATTTCTACCTAAGCCATCTAAGAAAAAGGATGATGAAGAATTTGAGCGCTTTGCTGAAATGATTAGGCCAGTCTTTTTGCGTACCCGCTTGACTGATATCTTAAAGATGGCCCCTTATGCAAAATATATGAAAGACATCATCACTAATAAAAGAAAGATACCTGAAGCTGAAATCTTGACCATGCTTGCTAATTACTCTTTTAAGGATGGAGTACCTAAAAAACTTGGAGACCCTGGAGTACCAACTATACCTTGCTCCATTAAATGAAACTATGTCAAAACTGCTTTGTGTGATTTGGGAGCCGGTGTTAGTGTTATGCCTTTCTCCTTATATAAAAGACTTGATTCGAATAAACTCACACCTACCGAGATATCATTGCAAATGGCTGACACATCAACTGCCATACCTATCGGTATTTGTGAGGATGTGCCCGTTGTTGTTGCAAATGTTACTATCTTAATGGACTTTGTTGTTCTTGAGATGCCCAAGGACGACAACATGTCGATTATCCTTGGTAGACCATTTTTGAATACTGCAGGGGCTATTATTTAATGCAATAAAAGCAAAGTCACTTTTCATATCAATGGTAATGAGCACACGGTGCACTTTTCGAAGAAACAATTCCAAGTGAATGATATAAATGTTATTGAAGAATCTCCGACCATCACTATTGGAAGTTTTCAATTACCTCTACCTACTGCCAAAAAGAAATATGATAGACTTATTGTTGGGGATATGCACATCCCCATTGAGGTAACTTAGTGTTTTACGAAAGTTGTTCGGTTTCATGCTAATCGGAAGTGGGTGTTAATAAGACTTGATCAACCTTATTAATGGATCATTTTTGAGAGGTATGAAGTTGATGAATCTAGTAAGCACAACTCTCTGCTCCCACCTTTCATTTTCTGTTTTAGTTAGTCAAATAAAATAAAATGCCATGATTATCCTGTTTTCTGTTTTCCTCGTGCAATAAAAAAATGACCGAAAAATAAAAGTTCTCAGAATGTCCTGAAAATTTGATACGATTTTTTTCTGAATATTTCTGAATTTCCATTGCAAATAATACTAGAGGGGGGTGCACCTGGTGCCCACAAGACACCAGGGCGTGCCAGCACCCCCAGGCGCGCCCTGGTGGGTTGGGGCCCCTCACTTATCTCCTTAGCCCACATCATCCCCTATCTCCAGAAAAAAATCACCATAGCCACCATTCCCGTGTTCTTGCTCTCAAAAGCGCAGACTTCGATCTCTTAGCTCGAAGCTCCATTTCTAAAACTGTTTGGAGGGATTGCTACATGGTATGTGACTCCTCCATTGCTCCAATTAGTTTTGATTTAGTGGGTTATTTTTAGAGTAATTAGCTACTCTTGGTGCAGCTATAGATGAGCTTTCATGTTGAATTCTTAGAACTCTAAGTAGTTTGAATGCTCAATATGGCCTCTATGCATACTTAGGAGTAGTTGCTATCAATTTCACGAAGTTTTGTTGACAAAATTTTGTGTCTCAAAAATATTTCAGAAATTTGTTCACAAATAAAAATGCAATTCTTTAGGAGTTCTTCGAGGAGGAGATCCTCGGAAGCCTCATCAAGTGGAAGCTCAGTTCGACAGTCTTATGTTGAGCCAAGCGAAAGATCGATGCGAGATGCCGCCACCAAATCATGCTTGTGGCCGTGCGACGAGTTCATGGAAGGTGCAGGTATTAAGGGGGAATTTACCAATTTATCCCCAATACAGAACTTCCTCCCTTCGTCGCAGATAAGTGTCTTCAACATCTCGAACTCATGAAAACATTCACAAAGAAATTTAAATATTTTCCTCGTGAGTCTAGAGTTTCATTCAACCTTTATGACCGTTCTTTCACCATGCCTTTAGACTTATTCAGTGAAACATGCAAACTTCCATCTTGGGGTTCCCTCGATGAGTCAACAAAATCTGAATAGGAGTCATTTTTAGTTAATCTTTGCTATGGTGAAGATAGGGGAGTAACACAAGGGAGAATTAAGATCATCCATTTCCCATCGATACAATATTTTGCGCTCTTTAATGGTAAATGTATAATAGGCAAACAAGATTGTAGCACACTGTGTGCTCATGATTTGAGTCTCATACACACTGCCATAACTGGAAATAAATATTATAATCTTGGTGCAATTGTTGCACGGAGACTGCAGCTCAATGCTGCTAATGGTAATTTTTATGGAGGAATCTATGCCTCCCGTGTAGCGGAAAGGTTAAATGTCTCACCATGGCCTAGTGACCCCATCCTACCTACTCAGTATTTAGACTTTGAGGCCATGAAGCGCCATAAGTTTCTTACGGGCACGGCCACTAACTACACCTATAACTTGATATTTAATAAAAAAAACAGTTGTGCCTGTCACTTTGCCTGCTCCTGCTCTCTTTGATATTCACAGTAGGGGAAGATACTTTGTCCTTGAGAGTGAGGCCCAAGCGTACAATGCGGAGGTGGAAGATGCCAGGAGGGCCGTGGATTTTGCACCGAGGGCCTCGGTGAGCCATCCGCCAGATTATTATTCATATGGATGGTGATTACCAAGATAGGCCAAAAGCCTAAGCTTGGGGGAGTACGTATTTCCACCGACATTACATTCATGTTCACACATTTCATTCCAGTTGTCGGTGTTCACACTTTTTCATTGTAATATCCATGCTAGATTTGTTTTCTCGCTTTCTTCTTGTGTGTTTGAAAAACTTTGAGAAAACCCAAAAACATTTTCTGCTTCTTTTCAGTTTTTCTTTCTAGCTTAGTATGATTGTAGTATTGAAAGAAAACCCAAAAAGATTTCTCGTTTCTTCTTTTGCTTGTTGGGAGCTTTCCCGTGTAAATAATTTTTCTTGTTTTTGTTTTTCCTCTTAAATTTGCTTTCTTCAAGAAAAAACAAAAATTCCAAAAATATTTCAACGTGTTTCTCTGAATTTCTTATCTTTTTATTTGAGTCATACCAAGGAGAAGACCATGATGAAAATGTTGAGGCATCATTGTTAATCTAACAAAGAGCCCATGTTACCTTGTCTTTTCCTCTTGAATAAAATATTGCAGATTCCAGATTAGTCCACGGCACTCTTGCACTATTATTATCTTCTTATCATTCGGTCGTGCAAGTGAAAGGCAATAATGACGATATTTGATGAATTGACTGTGGCAGAGAAAAGCGGGTATGAACTCAACTTGTTTTTGTTTTTGTAAATATGTTTAACCTAGTATCCTTGATTCAACATATTATGATCAAACATGCTTGCAATGACCATTAGAGATTATAGTTGTTCATGCCATGCTTAAGTAGCTAGGAGTGGATAATGATTTATCTTGGGTGTCAACATGCATTAAAATGGTTGTGATGTGGTATGGTGATATGGTATCCTCCTCTGAATGTTTCAAGTGGCTTGACTTGTCACCTGTTCACGCATGTAGTTGAATCAAAACCAACATAGCCTTCATGATATTTATGTTCATGGTGTCCATATCCTACTCATGCTAGTAGTCAATGTTTATTATATGTAATGCATGTTCATGACTATTTTTGCTCTCTAGCTGGCCGCTTCTCAATCTATTTGCTAGCCTATGCCTGTACTAAGAGGGAATACTGCTTGTGCATCAAAACCCATAAACCAAGTTATGCCAGATGAGTCCATTATACCTACCTATATACGGTATTACCCTGTCATTCCAAAGTAAATTTGCATGTGCCATCTCTAAAAATTCAAATGAACATCTATTTTGTATGCCTGGACCGCTCATGAAGTGGCAGGGGGCGGTCAGTAGCTTCCATGCTAAGCGGGTTATTCTCATGATGAGTGTTTATTCACTCGTCCTTACACGAGAGGGGCGGTAATAGGGATACCCTGTCCCGAAATCAAAAATCAAAAATAATTAAACAAAACTCCCCCAGGAATGTTGTTGGTTTGGACGGTACCCGTGGATGCGGCTAGCCGTGGATTGTGATTGATGGTGGAGGGGGTGTAAACCTTTACTTTTACCGCTTGGGAACCGCCGCTAATTTGTTTAGCATGGAAGATATTGATAACTCTTGGTCGTTACGTTGACAGGAAGGGTGTACCTCCCAAAATTAAATCTATCTCAGTTTTAAACCTTGAGCTCTGGCACCGCTGCAAATCCATGCTTCCCTCTACGAAGGGACTATCTATTTACTTTTTATGTTGAGTCATCACCTTCTCAAAATAAGCGCCAGACCTGAGAGCACTATTGTCATCCTCATACATTGTGTATAGTTGATGTTGGGTGCAACATGACTGGATTTTTTCTATCATGAATGACAATGTTTAGTCGCTGCTTGAACTTTGGAGGTGCTCTGCATTTATGTTTTGCGGTCTCAGAAAGGGCTAGCGAGATACCACTATTGTCATATTGTATCATGATTGTTTTAACAAAGTGTTGGTATTTGAGATATCTTATTATTGCTCGCTAGTTGCTTATGTTGTTGATATGAGTTAATATAGTTTCTAAGAGTTATTGTTGGCATGGTTAGTCATAATCTTTGCTGAAAACCTGGGTGCTACTTAAGCATATATATGTAAACAAGAACAAAAGAGTTCGTAAAAGTTTTTCTTTATCACTTTCAGTTTGTCAACAGAATTGCTTGAGGACAAGCAATGGGTTAAGCTTGGGGGAGTTGATACGTCTGTAGAATCCATTATGTTCTGAGATTGCTGTTGCTATGACTTTGCTATGCCTAATGCTTGTCACTAGGGCCCGAGTGCCATGATTTCAGATCTGAACCGTTTATGTTATCACCATTATATCTATGTTCTTGATCCGATCTTGCCTAGTCATATGCACCTATTACGTGTTATGATCCGTCAACCCCATAGTGACAATATTTGGGATACTTCACGGTGATGACCGTAGTTTGAGGAGTTCATGTATTCACTGTGTGTTAATGCTTTGTTCCGGTTCTCTATTAAAAGGAGGCCTTAATATCCCTTAGTTTCCTTATGGACCCCGCTGCCATGGGAGGGTAGGACAAAAGATGCCATGCAAGTTCTTTTCCATAAGCACGTATGACTATTTACGGAATACATGCCTACATTACATTTATGAACTCGAGCTAGTTCTGTGTCGCCCTAGGTTATGACTGTTATATGATGAATATCATCCAACGAGTTCACTGATCCAGTGCCTACGAGTTCTCCACTTATTGTTCTTGCTAAGTTACTATTGCTACTGCTACTGTTCCAACTGCTACAAAACTATTGCTATCACTGTTACCGTTACTGTTACTGCTACTACTGCTATCAAACTATCATACTATTGTGCTACTGATCACTTTGCTGCAGATATTTAATCTCCAGGTGTGGTTGAATTGACAACTGAGCTGCTAATACTCTCAAATATTCTTTGGCTCCACTTGTGTCGAATCTATAAATTTGGGTTGAATACTCTACCCTCGAAAACTGTTGCGATCCCCTATACTTGTGGGTTATCACGCACCCTGGGGGGTAGGGCGTGCCCCAATGGCTTGTGGCCATCTGGTGGTTCCCCTCTGGTGGATTTCTTCACCAATAATTTTTATATATTCCAAAATAATTCTCCATCAAAATTCAGCTCATTCGGAGTGTAAAGAATATTCAGCTCTTTGGTCGTCCTTTCCGGTCTAGAATTCCAGCTGCCGTCAGTCTCCCTCTTTGGATGAAACTTGCATAATAAGAGAGAAAATGCAATAGGATTGCATCATAAAGTGTAGTAATTATTCAAAACATAATAAATATCAACGGAAAAACATGATGCAAAATGGTCGTACCACGCAGCACCTGCAGCTGCCATCTTCATGGCTGCAAACGCCATGTAGGCCGCCGCAGTTGCCCTTTCGGCGGCTATGGTCGTGCTCAAGGCGGATGCGGCTACACTCTCGGCATAGGCGGTCGCGCTCAAGGCGGAGGCGGAAGCACTCGGGGCAAAGGTGGCGGTCCGTACGCACCCTCATGAAGTGTCTCCACGATGTTATTCTTTGAAAAAAAAGGGTTTGTTGAGGAATGAGGATCGAGGGTGAACGGAATTCGAGCTAGAAGAAGTCGACGAAGCTTCCAACGTAAACCATAAATAGGTACGTGAATTTTAGTTGCAAACGGTTCCTATATAGAACCGTGTGTATGCGGTTCATTTTTTGTATTGATTTTTAAAACTAGTTTGGGATACAGTAGGAACGGATAGTGTTTTAATTGTAAGAAAAAAATCCTACCGTTGCAATGTACGAATACAACCGTCATGCTAAGATTTGAAAATTTGCAGTGTTCATTTGGTGTTTTAAAACATTAAGTCAGTTTCAGCCATTTAATGGCCATAATTATAATTTGAAATATATGAACATGCAAGATGAAGCAAAAACTGGTTGGAAAATCGTATTTTTGTCAGTGTGTGTGTCCTTATGCCCCATGCAATAAATTTGAGTAAACCCAAACATCTTGGAGTCACTCTTTGGACACAAACATTGAGAATCTAGGTTTTCAAACTCGGAAAATGCTCTGAAATACATGTAAATTTGCATGATGTCATGACATGGCACCAAGATGTCTTGGTAAAAATTATGGCTTTGTTTGAGATAAGCTTTGACACATACCTCTACCAAACCGGAGCATCGTACGAAGGCTCATGGTTCCGAGAGGGAACGGGGGCCATGTTTGATGACCAACCGCTAGTCGCTGCCTCATTTGGCCTTGCTTTTTTCACTGTTACAATGCATGAATACAACCAGCATGCTAAAATTTGAAAAACAATCGGGGTTCATTTGGCGTTTTTTAGACATTAAGTGAGTATCTACCCATTTAATGTCCATAATTCACATTTGAAATACATGACCACGCAAGATGAAACAAAAACTGGTTGGAGAATCATATTTGTGTCCTTGCGTCCGTATTTATGCCCCATGCAATAAATTGAAAGGAATTCCAAACATCTTGAGTAACGGTTTGGACGCAAACATTAAGAATCTAGGTTTCTGAATGCAAGAAAATGAAACATATGCTCTGAAATACATGAAAATTTGCAAGATTTCATGACATGGCGCCAAGATGATGTGGTAAAAGAATTGGCTTGTTCGAGATAAGCTTTAACACATACCTCTAAGAAACTGGAGCATCACACGAAGGCTCGTGGTTCCAAGAGGGAACATGGGGGCATGTTTGGTGACGAATCGTGAGTCGTTGCCTCATTTGGCATAGTTTTTTTTCACCATTACAATGCACAAATACAACCGGCATGCTAAAATTTGAAAACAGTCATGGTTCATTTGGCCTTTTTTAGACATTAAGTGAGTTTCTAGCCATTTAATGACCACAATTCAAATTTGAAATACATGAAAATGCAAGATGAAGCAAAAACTAATTGGAAAAATCATATTTTTGTCCTTTCTTCCGTCTTTATGACCGATGCAATAAATTGGAAGGAATTTCAAAGATCTTGAGTAGCAGTTTGGACACAAACATTGAGAATCCAGGTTTTAAATTCATAAAATGGAAAATGCTCTGAAATAAATCAAAATTTGCATGATTTCATGACATGGCACCAATATGTCGTAGTAAAATAATTGGCATGTTCGAGATAAGCTTTGACACATACATCTCACAAACCGGAGCATCACATGAAGGCTCGTAGTTCCGAGAGGGAACGTGCGGGCATGTTGGATGACGAACCGCGAGTCGCTCCCTCATTTGGCCTTGATTTTTTTTCACCATTACAATGCACGAATACAACCGGCATGCTAAAATTTGAAAATTTTCAGGGTTCATTTGGCCATTTTAGTACATTTGGTGAGTTTCTAGCCATTTATTGGTCATAATTCAAATACGAACTACATGAACATGCAAGATGAAGCCAAAAATGGTTGGAAAAATCATATTTATACCCTCGGGTGCGTCTTTATGCCCCATGGAATAAATTGGAGACAATTAAACATTGAGAGTCTAGGTTTCTAAATTGAAGAAAATGGAAAAATGCTCTGAAATACATGAAAATTTGCATGATTTCACAAGATGGCGGCAAGATGTCGGGGTAAAAGAATTGGCTTGTTTAAGATAAGCTATGATGCATACCTATCACGAATTGGAGCATCACATGAAAGCTCGTGGTTTTGAGAGGGAACGTGCGGGCATGTTGGATGATGAACCACGAGTCGCTGCCTCATTTGGTCATGATTTTTGTTCTACCATTACAATGCATGAGTACAGTCGGCATGCTAAAATTTGAAAAATTCCAGGGTTCATTTGGCAAACATTGATAATCTAAATTTTTAAATTCGTGATAATTGAAAAATGCTTTGAAATACATGGCACCAAGATGCCATGGTATTTTTTTCTTCCAATTTGAGTAACACGGAAGTATTTATTTATTAGACTTTACAATAATATCAGAGAGTAGTAAGTTAGTAACACAAATCGCACGCATGCATTACATTTGGAAAGAAACTGTAAATATCTGGCAAGACAACCGAGTCCCACATGATTGGCACTCTGTTTCACGTTTCGAGTTTTGGAAGCCTAGTTTCATGGGCTTTCAATCCCACACGTTCATGCATAGGGAACCGTCGGTGATGTTAAGTGACACATGACTTTTTACTCGGCAATCGTGTGCAATCGACGCTATTGAATTCCGGCGACCGACGCGTCCATTGCAATCTTCCCCCATTTTACCGCTGGTGCCGATCAAGATTCCAGCCGCCTATAAATGCTACCCGCCGAGACGTCTTCCCTCCTGCATTCTCTCCTCGCTCCCCTCACCCCTCGCACAAAACTCTGCCATGGCACGGATGGTCTGTCCTCAAGCAGAGGAGGAGGCGCCACCCCGCGAGGACGTCAGGGCATAGAGGAACGACGAGGAGGACCCCTACGTGCCGCCAGACGAGGTCGCATCAGACCCCCCCCCCAATGGAAGAGTGGTTTTGGGGCCAGTGCAATCTGGCTATGTGGAAGGCGATGCCGCCGGCTGAGAAAGCCAGGACGGTGGCGTTCAAGGAGTTGGCGAAGGAGCACGCCAATTACCTCGTAGCCTGGAATGCCCGTAGTGCCGCATCGGAAAGGATGAGCTGGAGATTTGACGACGGCCGCGTCGACGAGCGGAGGAGGTGTACAAAGACGGCCGGTACCACGCAATGAAAGCCAGAGGCGCTAGACACCTCATCGTTGTGTGGAGGTGGGCCGATAAGCTCGAGCGTGCCACCGCCAAAGATCTTCGGTGGGCGCCGAGTGAAATGGATGGCATGGTCACACGCCTCCACCAGTAAGAGGTTGATTTGCATGTTGAGCGCTGCTAGGCGGAGGAGGCAGTGAACTCCCTCCGCGTTGGGAAGCCGCCGCGCACCAGGGAGCTACTGGTGAGAGGCTTCCGGAATACTGCTCCGTGCTTAAGGATGGATTATTATTAGTTTATTACTATCGTTCGTCTTTAGTTTTTATTCACCATACGTATTAGTTAAGTACTATCATCACGTATATGTGATGATATATTATATCTGCAATGAGCTATTGAACAATTAATATATATTATTAATTTCACATTTCTATCTGTTTTCATACTCATTTCTAGCTCTAGTTGTAACATATATTCAAACATAACAATAGAACAGAAATCATTCACACATTGAAACATAGAAATATTATTATTGTTGTGCAGACATTGTAATCGACATTGAAACGATTCAATAAAATAAAACGCGTCCATGACTACCACTGTAACCTACGGAAGCTCTTGGCTCTGCCTGAACTCGTGCGAGCGTTTGTCCAAGCGGTTGACACGCTCGCGGTACAACTGCACCGCAATCTTGAGCTCCAAGATGGCTATTTCGTCGAAGATTATCTATCGACTAGCACATTGGCATCAAGGGGGCGCGGACAAGGTGAATGGCGTGACCCATGCGAACGGCAGGGCTGGTGTCCGGTGCGAGTACGGTGCAGCTGGGCTCTGGTGCAAGTAAGGCGCCGACGGTCGCTACCCATTCCTAGCGAGGAATCGGGCTACTGACGTGTCGTGGACACAGCTACAACGTCATGTCGGATGGGACAGTAGGCAAGCAGGGATGGATCCGCTCTTTCTCTACCGTGTGCCGCGCCTCTCGCTCTGCGGCCCTCCCTCGGTCTTGCTGGGCGACGCGCCTTGCCCGCTCGGCGTGGACGCACATGCTTTTCTCTACGAAGCACCACCGATGATCTTGTTGTGCGGCACGCTACAGCCTCTCGACGGTGAGGCGGCTATGTTGCTCGGTGGCGCTGTCATGCCCTGCACCAAGGGTCTGCTCAACCCTGATGATGACGTGCAGAACAGTGTTGTCCGGCGCATTGCCGGGGACGCCCTCGACCTCGACGGTTCGTTGCGCCTGGATCGGATCGTTTGCGTCGTCGAGGAGGTTGATGGAAGAGGCAGCGCTTCATGGGTTGGCATGCTTGGAAATGGTAGTGGGGCTAGGCCACGCTAGGTGTGCCTCCGCGTGTGTCGCGCGCCTCCTAGGCTTATGCTCAATCTCTTGTGGCAGGAAACCGATAGGGAAGTCAGTGGCATGTTTGGATAACGCCATCAATGGAAAACATAGGAAAGAAGCTCGGTAAGGATGGTTTTTTGGGGAATTTTGGCGAGCCGGGCGGGAAGCTTGCGTGGTTGCGCACGGGACCCAGCACGATTGCGCGGGAACGGGCTCATCATGTGTGGCCAAACGAAACACCTGTGCGGTGCTCAAGTGTGCACTAGAATCCTCCGGCTGCAACGCGGTGATGGGAAGTGCGAGAGGAGGATGGTATAACGCGCAGGCAGACGGGTAATAATAAAAAAACGTCTGTAATTTTAATACATAGCAAATGGACATTCCCTACGTAGCGTCGGTAATAATCTCATCAATCGCAGACAATTGTTTACCAGCAAGTGTTTGCCCACAACACACACATCTTGTTAGCAGGAATCATTTGTGTTATTATTGGTGTTCGCGGACGATTCTGATTAATAAGTTGTTTGCCAGAAATATAGTATTTATTTCATACTCCCATTGAATATATAAATCAGGCCTAGAATGACCATTAAAGGGTGGCATGGAAACATTAACCTAAGTATGCACATTCTGATGTCCTTGCATCGCCCGTGGCAGTTGTTCTATTTTCTTAGGTGGTGGCACGTCTCCAACAATTGATGAAGCCTAAGAACTAACAACTCCAGAATCTGCCATAATTAGTAGAAAACAAAAAAACAAAATTCAAGAATGATGTTCATATGAACTACTAGGATGTGGTGGGAAAACGCTCACAGTACAACAAATATAAATGTCTTACAAGTTCTTATCATGCAACAGTTGGTGACCGGCAACCAGCGGTGTCGAATAACTCTGCAGATTGAGTAAAGCGATTACCTGGTGAACGTATGTATACACGATCTAGAAATATGTGGAGCTTGGAAGGCTTAAATATGTGGTAGCGAAAGATTAGTAATAATAAATTTAGAGATACAAAGTTGAATAAATGCTCAATGACGGTATTGGGTCAGTCCTAGGCTAGACCATACTAGAGACGTGAGCCTGGAACACTAATGGAGTCACGGCATAGCATGAGTAGCAGCAACCAATGATATGAAGTAGCTCTCGACAACAAGATATAGGTGAAGATCACAATGACATTAAAGACAATGCTGATAAATAACCGCCAAACAGGATATACCAAACTCTCTCTGCAACTTTCTCTCCAAAAGATTATGCCAAAAAAAGTATTTTTTTCTCAAGAATAGAACTGACTCAAGTTTTCCAATGCACAAAGAATCACCCAATTCTGAGTTTGTATGAGGAGTCAAAAAATTCAGGAACTGATTTGGAAAACAATGACAAACTATGTTCGCGAACTTTGGAGGGCAAAAAGTCCAATTTAGAAGCCGATTTGAAAGTGATAATAATGAAATAGCTTCATAAACTATTCAGTTGCGTCTCGTCGATAGCTTAAATTTGAGTATTCACGGAGTCAAAACGGACTTCATATGAGAAAGATATGTTTGTTTCACTGAACACTGCGCGAAACAGATCCGAATTCAGATACAAGATTGAGTCGAGATAGATCTAAAATTTGTTTTTCTCTATTTTATTTCAACTTTTTTCTCTCACTTTTTTTACTTCTTTTTCTTATCTTTCTCTCTCTCTCTCTCTCTCTCTCTCTCTCTCTCTCTCTCTTGTTTCTACTTTCCAAACCTACCAGATAAGATACAGATTAAAGTTCTTTGATACCACTTGATTGATAGAGGCCAAGGTGACTCGTCTTTCGATGAGAAGTAGCGATTGTTTTTGGTGGAAGCTGACTTTGACGATACGACTACGAACGTGCGAAGACGTCGCGCTTTAGCAATCGCTAAACCAACTCCGAAAGGTTATTGACCACGCCGGAGCATGATCAACATGACCACGAGGGTCTATTTCCTACACGCAAAAGAAGAACAAGCAAGAAATTAAAATTGCAATCTGGATATTGAGAATATAAGATGGAAGCTTTATTAATCAAGTGGGGCACTGTGACGTCTTGTTCTGGTCGTTGAACACAAACGAAGCACGCGAGTTGTAGCTATGGCGAACTTTAATCTAAACAAAACCCAAGGAAAAAACTAGGGGGTTGATCTACTTATATAGGACCAAGGGGTGACGGATGAGGTGGTATGGCATCCCAAGGCAGCCTAAATCTAACCCTAGGTCGTACAAAGCCCAGGGCCCAAGTGGAGGTGATGCAACACCTTATGATTTGGATTTTGACTCGGATTTTTTGACAGAAATTTTGACTCGGATTTTGTAGCACCATCGCACCATTTTGGCTATATATCCTCACTCATGGGGAATTTGTGTTGGAAAGTACACAAAATAATCTTTTCAACATAAAGGGAATCACCCCATTCGGAGTCCGTATGGAAAGGTTGTTGGCGTTTTCAGCAGGTATGTCTGTGCAGTCCGAACCTGAGCCCAGAACGTGAGGGACTTAGTCTCTATCTTCTCTTGGGCCAAAAGTGATGTGAGAGGACTTATTGAACAACACCTAACCATTTCCTTTGACGCGGTAAGACTTCTTAAACAACACCTAATCATTTCCTTTTCCTTTGTGTTCAGATGTTGTTTGTACAAGTGTTCAACAATTCTGCATTTAGGCATGAAATAAAAATAGGTGAAGTATTTTTGTTCCGGATAACATACATAAATTATTGCATAATTCTTATAAGAAATCACCTCACAAATATGCATGTACGCAATATTTTTGGTCATATCCAAGGTAGCCATGTCCTCATAAAGATATGAGTAACATGTACACAAGGCACCAAGTGATGCATAAAATAGATATCAATGAATCTCACTATATGATATGATGCTCAAGATAGTAATGATGGATATGATGAATGTGTCACTACGGTGCTCAAGTGTAAATGTCCAGCAATACTCAAATATATAGTCTCATTAGGATCATGAATATCGCAGAGGGTAGAATGTACCATGAAATAATGGCAAGGGAAGGCAGAGCTTGTGATGGAATGGGTGCCTTCGTCACACTTAACCTTTCAGAGAGTGAGGGAGAATCGGTCTTGCTTCCGGTTATAGTGTGGAATGATGGAGTGGTCGTCGTCGTCGTTGTCATAGTCGTGGTCGATGTACTTGGCAATTGCGATGTAGAGGGCTGATATTCATGAGTAGGAGGTCGATTTGAGGAAGAATAGGAAGAACACAAGGGTAAACGAGAGGAAACACATGGTAAACTAGCACGAATCAACACACAAGATGCAATACAAGAAACACATGGATAAATACTTGATTCAATCATTCAAAGAGAGAAATGGAACTAGATATGATTCTTCACTAAGTCCTAAGAAGAGGGCTTGAATTCCACATGGGTAATACTCTTCATGGTAGCAGATGTCTTTTCTCGTGGATCCTCCACCCGGTAGGTGCCTTATACTCTGCAGAGTCTTGACCCAATAGGTGTTCTTCTACTCCAATGGAGTCTTCTCCACTTGGAGGATTCCCACTACGGGAGGTAGATGAGTTAAGCTCTATCAGTGTCTATTCTAGTCTTACATAATCCTAGATCTAATGGGAGAGGGTGTGTGTAGGTCCATCCATGAAGGGGTAAGTGAGGAAGGGAAGGATACATGGGTTGGGCCCAACCTCCATGCGCATAGACAAAGTTGGACATTCCGACATGTCAGATATTCTGGCCTTAAGTGGGAATATTTGACATGGTCAAGAGAGCATTTCAACAAGTCTTACATAGGGGCGGACATTTCGCAAGTCGGACATAGGGTCGGAATGTCCAACTTTACTACACTTCACCACGTGTCGTCTTCGCGGTTCCTTCAACTATTTCATGCTTCCCTCTTGGATGATCTAGTGGTTCTCTTGTGTTTGACCTCCTCAATGCCATGTGTGATGTTGGGCTCAAACCTAAAGATGCACCGAGTAGTATATCCTCGAGAGATCCAAGTAAACACGCATAAAGGATAGGATTCACCTTTGTATATGTGATGCGCGTGTACCTTGGCAATTGAGCAACTAACATGGTGATGTTTGTGGGATGCTCCGCGTCACCATACCTCGGGAATTCCAAGCTATGCACTTCATGACGCTTGAGGGGAATTAGGGGCAAGCTCCTCCGCCCGTTCGATGCCCATAATCTCTCCCAAATGATCTTTCTCAAGATCCAAATCACTTGTCGCTCGAGGAAGGAGAAGGGACCTAATGTAGGGTCTTCTCACATGGGCCCACCAGATCCGTGCGTCGGGCTTGACGCTACCCAATTGCAGGACAAGCAAGCCTGGGGAGAGGCGTCAACCAATAGGAGGGGGATAGGGGAAGTGGCTAAAGGTAAGCTGAGACTTCTTGGAGCACATGTGAGAAGGTATCGATGTTCACTTAATTAAGTGCAAACACGAGGTAGCCAAACTCGCAAGTGTGAAGCGCTCGGACAGAGGCCGACTCCTCCCTTCTTTTCCCTTCTCCTCTCTTCCACCGCCCCCTTTTGAGAGTCGCTCACCTCCGCCTGGCCCGATCTGACGCCTCGTCCGCCGGCTATGCTGGCTGGTGATGGCTGAGGAGAGGTGTCCGGTTCTTCCATATGTGTATTAGAGTAGCAGTAGATTTAGTTAGATTTGGCTTTGCGCCGTGGTATGGCGTTATGCCGTCGGGATACCTGCTGCTAGACCTTGTGAGCAGAGTCTGGTGGTGGTCGTCATTGTCTCCTATCTCGCCTCTATGGTGGAGGGGACTGGTGGACATCAGATCAGACAGTATCCCTCCCAATAAGCTCACGTATGCCCAACATCTAGGAGATGTGGTGGTTCTTTCCCTGTTTCTTGCCGTCGAGGTGATGGCAACAGGAAGGTGGAGAGATCTCGCCTCGGCCTCCTCTCGTGGTGCTGGGCCTCGCCGGATCCAAGCTTCCGGCATAGGTGGTGTTATCCCCGCATCTGGGAAAGGGCTTCCGGCATCTCGTTGGAAGCTGGTGATGGGGATCCTGAGCTCATCCGATGGTGACTGTGGAGGAGCTACGACACCGGTCTCCTCCAACAATCCATTGATTCCTCTGGCCGAAGGGCAGCCATACTTGTTCCTCATGGCCACGATGCTAGAAGGGAGGCAGTGTTGTGCCAAATTGGAGTCTGTGACTTGCTGCAGAGGTCTCGCCACCAAGTGGTTCGTCCCCCGTGTCGGCGATGATTGTATCCAGTGTGGTGCAACATGGACCCGATCGCGTTTTCAGTTTTATGTTTGGGGTCCTTTTCGTAAGATGCAAGGACTTGTTTGTATTTTCAATTTTTTTAGGGTCCTTGTTTTAAGTTGTATTGTCTCTCCGTCATAATCAATGAAGTGCTGGGTCCTTCTGCGTCCTTCTAGTGTTCAAAAAAAACGAGGTAGTTGTGTGGGCAGGAATGCAAGCAATGCGTACCGGCGATGATTGTATCCAGTGTGGTGCAGCATGGACCCGATCGCGTTTTCAGTTTTATGTTTGGGGTCCTTTTCGTAAGATGCAAGGACTTGTTTGTATTTTCAATTTTTTTTAGGGTCCTTGTTGTAAGTTGTATTGTCTCTTCGTCATAATCAATGAAGTGTTGGGTCCTTCTGCGTCCTTCTAGTGTTCAAAAAACCCGAGGTAGTTGTGTGGGCAGGAATGCAGGCAATGCGGAGAGGGACAAGATCAGAGAAGAACTACAGGAATAGGGGTTTAGGAGGCAAAAGAGACTTTATTAGAGACGGGAAACAAGGGATTGGAGAAGAGCTAGGGGAAAGAACTGATATGGGTGTCTTCAATCGAAGAAGAAAACCAAGGGGAGAAGACCGGCGTGGCGCTGTTGAGAGGGAATCAATACTCACGTGAGTGAGGAGAGAGGGGCGGGCAGGAACAAAGGACAATATTGGGGTAAAAGAACTAAAGGAATAAGAGATTACGAGGGGGGTTCATGAGAGAACAAGGGAGTCAACCGGAGAAGAGAAAGAAAGGCAATCTGGAGAACGCAATTAAACCAATCGCCGCCACACCGCCATTCCCCATTGCTGCAGCCCTTCCTCGCTACCCGTTTCCACCCCTTGGCGTGTTCATGTCAGTGCGTGATTAAAAATGAGATTTTTCCATGATGGAAAATTAAGCCAAAGAAAAAATGAGTGATGCTCAACTACAAAGATTTCACGATATTAACAAACGGTGCTTGATTTCTCAAAATTACATGATAAATATTATTGTCTTGAATTATGTAAATGATAACAAATCCTTGTCCGGCTACAAAAGAACAACCAGCATAACATGAGAAAATTATAAAAGCTGCTTCAGTAATCTCTTCCTCAAAAAGAGCTATATCTAGGCCCCAACCATACACTCTTGACTTCCCAAGCCAGCTACTTGTCTGCTGCCTTGCCGTTCCCAGCAGCAACGACAGCATCCGGAGTAGCAGATGGGTTCAGCTCGTCCCAGGCCTCGATCCAGGTGACCATGGCATCAGCAAGCTTCACGAAGTAAGGGTCAATCTTGCCAAGCTTCTCCTTTACCTGCTCCGAGAGTGAGATGTAGCACTTCTGGACTGTGTCACACTCCTTGGAGAGGGTGGCGTTCTGGAAGAAGGGGATGATGTCCTCCTGCCAGAAGATGCCCTTGTACTCCTTCTTCAAGTTGACAAATGGGTTGCTAGCCTTGCTGTGCCACAGGTATGGCAGGCCAGTCTTCACTCCAAGGCTCAAGTGGTCACAGATGACCTGAAGTTTACACAGTTGTATCAGTTTCATTTCTTCAGTATTTTTAGAAGATCTCATTTCTTCAGTTAAGTGAAGTGGAAATACAAGTTGTAGTTCAGTTAAATACATACCTTGACGCACCATCCAGCCCACATGTCATCGTAGCGACCAATAGGCTGGCCATCACCCATGAGGCCAAAGTACATTGCAGGGCCGATGAGCTGACGGTCAAAGGCAAGGTTCATGCCACACATGGGAAACAGGGTTCCCTTGGGAATAGTCAGGACGGCATCAACATACCTAAACAAAATATAAAAGATCAACAGCAATTCTTGATGCAATACAATGATTGCTGATTAGCAGCAGATCAGTATTTTGCTAACAAAATGCAGTACCTGCTGTTCCTCTCACGAGGTTTGACCATCTGTGTGGGTGCATCATAGTCAGGGATGTTAAGCCAAAGGCCGTGAGAGACAGCAGTGGGGGCACCCTCCCTAAGGCTGAAGGGGTATCCACGGACAAAGTCCGCGCCTTCACGGTAGGGGTCATACAAGGTGTTGAAGAAAAACGGGGTGGACGGGCTCAGGAGGTTCTTGATGTGCTGCTCAAGAGCATTGATGTCTTTGCCAGATGGGTCCTTGGCCACCTATTTCCAAAGAAGACCAATAAATTTCAGTTGACGCAACACACAAGACACTGATCGGACGAATAGGGTGTGTCTAGGGCACATCTAGATGTGACATAGTTATTGCACATCTAAATGACTATATCAAGCATAAAAAAGAAAAAAATATCCATACGAATCTTTACGTAGGATCAATGATATATGACTTAGATGTGCAATACTTATCACATCTAGGAAGAATACAACAGTTGACCACCACTTGATTGCTTCATCAGGAAAGGCAAGATCTAGTGGAGACCATATGGTGTGGATATCACAAGGTAGAAACATAGTTCTTTTACAATCGGGTTAGGTACAGAGAGTAAACTGAAATTGACACACAACGGTGCTTACTACTCCTCGGATCTAAAGCAAATAACGTGGACCAAGTGACACTAAATACCACAATGCTTTGTTTCGGTACAGACTCAATATGCCAACTCGTGTTCAACGACCGAATCACACAAACTAGAACCTCTAACCAAATAAAAAAGACAAATTAGAACCTCTAACCAAATGAAAAAAAAAAAGACTCTTCACCTCTAAGGACAAACTGCTTACGAACAACGAACAGATGGGCTACCTGCCACATGCATCAGTTGGATAAAATTAATTATACATGATCACAGAGACCACTTCAGTGGATTCTCCACCGGCCAATGCAAGCAAGGCCGAGGGCTGCTTGTCCGTGTCCCAGGAGCAGCTCCTGCTCAAATCTGATACGGCTCAGGATCTGACAGGTTACACTTTATTGTTGAAGTGACTGATTGTGGGGCCCTAGATCCAGATCTGATCAAGCCAGATCTGCAGAAATTAGAACGAAGGCGACCCAGATCCGGAACAAAAATCCTAATTTTCGCACAGATCCGCAGAATTCGAACAATCACCAGCAAGAGCGACTAGGAAACGAGAGTAATTTGGAGTTGTGCACAGAGAGGAAGTTAGAAAGGAACTTACGAAGCAGTCGTCGTCGATGGTGAAGACGTACTTCTTCTTGGAGACCATGTAGCCGAAGCAGCGGCACGCGGAGTCCTTGAAGGAGATGCATGAGGCCTTGGGGCCGAGAATGCGGTTGATGTCGTTGCGGTTGTAGAGCTCGTAGTCGAAGCCCTCGGGAACCTTGATGACCTTACTGGGGTCGCCGTCCTGGACGATGATGAGGTGGTACGGCTGGAAGAAGGGGCGCCACATCTCGAGGAAGTCGAGGTTGCGGATCGTCGGGATCACGATGTCCAGCTCGTCCTTGAGCAGCGGCGTCGATGGCACCGACGATCCGGGCACAGTCACCGTCCCTGCCATTGCTGCCTGGCCCGGGATCTCGATCTCGAGCCCTGGATCTCGCTGCTCCTGCAGGTGGTGGTAGGGGTGTGAGTAGAGAGATGTGTGGGTTTGGGCTTGGAAAATGAGGGGGTTATATAACGCTCCAGGATGAAGAAGACTTTCTTCTCCATCGATGCCTGCCTGCCTGTCTATGTGCGTCTCTCTTTCCTTTCTCCTTCCTTATTAAGGTGTGTTTTATTCCCTCAAAAAAAAAATCCCTCAAAAAAAAAGGTGTGTTTTATTTATTTTCTTAACTCGTCATATTATACTCCTATAGAAAATGTTGGAGGGGCGTCCCCGCTCGCAAGTGCCCTTCAAGTCGTCTGTTTCGTAAGCACCTCACGCCGATGATTGTCTGGTATCCTCCTCGCCATCCGATCTTTGCGAACGGTCACCTATGTGAAATCCTTGAGGGTCTATGACACGTGGGACGCTGGCACGTTGGCATCATACCACGTATGTGGCCTCGTTCGTTTGAAAAGCGTCTGGTCGAACCCTCTGCCCACCCCGTTGTTCGATTCCCTGCGCAGACTTATTTCTGACTGTCTTATAGGCTGCCGAGATGCCACGTTGCCCTCGCCCCATGTGTGTCACCTCATCTAGTGGAAAGGCGATTGCTTGGCTTCAACGCCAGGTCATTCGGTTATCCTAGCTAGTACTCTTCGTGGCTTCTTGGTTGTTTGGGTGTACGCGGTTTATGTGTTGC
The DNA here is from genome assembly GCA_039707655.1 of Elymus sibiricus. Taxonomy (NCBI): domain Eukaryota; kingdom Viridiplantae; phylum Streptophyta; class Magnoliopsida; order Poales; family Poaceae; genus Elymus; species Elymus sibiricus. The sequence goes on from CM077669.1 coordinate 286,085,884, forward strand.
TTGGTTGTTGTGTTTGATTGTCCCGGGGGCTCCCATGCATCCGATCACCCGCCTGTTAGGTCCATGCAGACGGGAATACCGAGGACGCTCGTGTGACGGTGTCCTAGACTAAGGGGTGCTAGCCGGGTCGGCCTGTCAATCATGGCCCGGGCTGAGGACCCCCAAACAACCAAAGAATGGGCCATGCCAGCCATGGTCCTCGGCGTACGCAAGATGAAATCCTCCGAAGACTTGGCGCACACTTCGAGACATGTTCAGCAAAATTGGCAAGGTTATCTCTAGATGTAACCGACATACATGTCACCCTAGGTACCCCTGGCCCCTATATTAACCAAGGGGTTTAGTCCGTAGGGTTAGGTTAAGTTAGATTCATACATACAATCTCAAGGTAGTTCAGCATGTAGTTTGTACTCCAACACAATCAATATAACAAGAGAAGGACGTAGGTTTTTACCTTTTCGAGAGGGCTCGGAATAGGGTAAACATAGTGTCTCTTGGTCATCCTATTACCATCAAGCTAAGACACCAGCTTGGGACCCCCTATCCGAGATTTGCCGGATTTAACCCCGACATTGGTGGCACATACAGGTCCCGTTGTGTGGTAAAAATAGTTTGTTGGCATCATCGTTCGGCGATTAGATCTGTTGTGGTGTATCTTCTATGCCACAGCATCCAAACCCCGGCTCAACCGAAACGCTAGGGAAAATTGAAGCTTCGAACCCTCGATGGGACATTGACCCCGAAGACCTAAATCTTGTAGGCGTTTCCTTTGCCATGGCGCTAGATCCGACCGAGGAGCCACGACTGATCATCGCCCAAACATCGGTTTCGTACCAACTGCACGACGAAGACTATGTTTCACCGGACCACGCCTAGAGCTCGGATTCGATGACTTGTAACAACGGCAGAACAGTCCGGTCATACAAGTTATCCCACGGTTCAAGCCGGATCAACCTCCGGACACCTTGTTAGGGGCAGCCAACATCTGGGATCTAGCTCTAGTTGTACAAAAAACATTGGAAACAGTTTGGCTATTCTGCACATGATCCTTGTTTGTCAAGAACAAAATCCCAAATTGCCCGGACGGGGAGGTCCTAGCGGCATTCTACCATAATTGTTACAATGAAGGAGTCAACAGGACAATGGGATGAAAATGCATTAGAACGTTTCTCGAACTATCAGGCATATTCACGAGATACTGCATTATGGAAGATGCATGGTTAGCTGAACAGCAGCGCCAACAACCGGATAAAGAACCGCTCGAGTCAATTGAAATTGCATATACCCACGTCACTCCCGATGCCCAAGGCGATCTAGTGTCGATTCACTAAATGATTGACCGACACGAAACGGAAAACAATGAGTTAATTATCCACATCAACACTAAAAGTAATATTGGATTAACCATGCACAATTCACTCACTACAAAATTTGCTCTGTTTGACAAAAACCATGGTGACGAAATATGAAACGTCGCATAAAATCATTTGTTGTGACAGTCCACCGTCACCACGTGTTTTCCTCCGGGGGCAGCGCCCTCGATAAGTTTGGTGACGTTCCGTGCAGATTTTTGGCGGCGTATTCGACCGTCATTAGGCATGTCCATTTTCCACAACGAGTCTCAGTGTCACGGTAAATCTTGGTGGGACTTTTCTTTAAACACTAATGGATAAATAACAAGTAATTGTTGTTCAACTGACTCATTTAACTGGATCTCTTTTCATAATAAAGGGAATTTGGAATTGGGATTGCCCAGTTTCCTCCTAACAAAGGGAATTGGGATCGTCGTCTCAGGCATGAATCTCCATGGTGTTGGAAATATGCCCTAGAGGCAATAATAAATTGGTTATTATTATATTTCCTTGTTCATGATAATCGTTTATTATCCATGCTATAATTGTATTGATTGGAAACTCAAATACATGTGTGGGTACATAGACAACACTGTGTCCCTAGTAAGCCTCTAGTTGACTAGCTCGTTGATCAAAGATGGTTAAGGTTTCCTAGCCATTGACATGAGATGTCATTTGATAACGGGATCACATCATTAGGAGAATGATGTGATGGACAAGACCCAAACTGTAAACGTAGCATTTGATCGTGTCAGTTTATTGCTATTGTTTTCTGCATGTCAAGTATCTGTTCCTTTGACCATGAGATCATGCAACTCACTGACACCGGAGGAATACCTTGTGTGTATCAAACGTCGCAACGTAACTGGGTGACTATAAAGGTGCTCTACAGGTATCTCCGAGGGTGTCTGTTGGGTTGGCATGGATCAAGACTGGGATTTGTTACTCCGTGTGACGGAGAGGTATCTCAGGGCCCACTCGGTAATACAACATCACAATGAGCCTTGCAAGCAATGTGACTAAAGTGTTAGCCACGAGATCTTGTATTACGGAACGAGTAAAGAGACTTGCCGGTAACGAGATTGAACTAGGTATAGTGATACCGACGATCGAATCTCGGGCAAGTAACATACCGAAGAACAAAGGGAACAGCATACGGGATTAACTGAATCCTTGACATAGAGGTTCGACCGATAAAGATCTTCGTAGAATATGTAGGAGCCAATATGGGCATCCAGGTCCCGCTATTGGTTATTGGCCGTAGAGGTGTCTCGGTCATGTCTGCATAGTTCTCGAACCCGCAGGGTCTACACACTTAACGTTTGGTGACGATTAGTATAATTGAGTTATTATGTTGGTGACCGAAAGTTGTTCGGAGTCCCGGATAAGATCCCGGACATGACGAGGATCTCCGGAATAGTCCGGAGGTAAAGATTGATATATGTGATAATAGTGTTTTGATCTCTGGAAGGGTTCCGGAGTTCACCGGAAGGGGTTCCGGATGTTTACCGAAGTGTTCGGGTGCAGCAACACTTTATATGAGCCAAAGGGATAAAGCCCACAAGGTATTGGAAAGTGCAAAAGTAGTTTTGCTGCCGCGTAAGCGGTACTACCGCTTGGTGAAGCGGTACTACCGCACGAGCGGTACTACCGCTTGTGTGAAGCGGTACTACCGCCCGAGCAGTACTACCGCTTGTGTGAAGCGGTACTACCGCTTGTGCGCGGCTGTGCACGGTTCGGCAGGGATCCGAGTTGGACTCTTTCCCTGCGGGCCAAACCGACCTTGTGCGGGCAAAACCGACCCGGAGGAGGCTTTTACTCCAAGTTTAGACCCCAAGGCTCAACATATAAATAGAGGGGCAGGGCTAGCACACGGGACACATCAGGATTTCCCAAGCCGTGTGCCGGCAACCCTAGCCCTCTAGTTCCTCCGTCATAATCTCCGTAGTGCTTGGCGAAGCCCTGCAGAGATTGTTCCTCACCACCATCACCACGCCGTCGTGCTGCTGGAACTCAACCACTACTTCACCATCGCTCGCTGGATCGAGGAGGTGAAGGCGTCATCAAGCCGTACGTGTGTTGAACGCGGAGGTGCCGTCCGTTCGGCACTAGATCGGAAGGATCGTGATTGGATCGCGGGACGCTCGGCGATTTGGATCGCGAAGACGTTCGACTACATCAACCGCGTTTATTAACGCTTCCGCTTAGCGATCTACAAGGGTATGTAGATTCACTCTCCCTCTCGTAGATGCTCATCACCATGGATAGATCTTATGTGTGCGTAGGAAAATTTTTGTTTCCCATGCAACGTTCCCCAACAGTGGTATCAGAGCTAGGTCTATGCGTAGATGAGATCTCGAGTAGAACACAAACGAGTTGTGGGCGTGGGTGTATACATATTGCTTGCCGTTACTAGTTGATACTTGATTCCGCGGTATTGTGAGATGAAGCGGCCTGGACCGACATTACGCGTACGCTTACGCGAGACTGGTTTCACCGCTGCGTGCACTTGTTGCATAAAGGTGACTGGCGGGTGTCTGTCTCTCTCACTTTAGTTGAATCGGTTCAATGAAGAGGGTTCTTTTAGAAGATCAAAAAGCAATCACTACACCACGTTGTGGTTTTTGTGTAGGTAAGAACGGTTCTTGCAAACCCGTAGCAGCCACGTAAAATTTGCAACAACAATTAGAGGACGTCTAACTTGTTTTTGCAGGGTATGTTGTGATGTGATATGGCCAATTACATGATGAGATATATGTGATGTATGAGATGATCATGTTTTGTATAGAATATCACGACTTGCATGTCGATGAGTACGGCAACTGGCAGGAGCCATAGAGTTGTCTTTAATTATTGTATGACCTGCGTGTCAATCATTAAGCGCTATGTAATGCTTTACTTTATCGCTAAACGTTAGCAATAGTCGTGGAAGCAACAGTCGGCGCGACAACCTTATGGCGACACGTTGATGGAGATCAAGATGATGGAGATCATGGTGTCATGCCGGTGACGATGGAGATCATGCCGGTGCTTTGGAGATGGAGATCAAAAGCACAAGTTCATGGCCATATCATGTCACTTATGATTTGCATGTGATGTTAATCCTTTTATGCATCTTATTTTGCTTAGGACGACGGTAGCATTATAAGGTGATCCCTCACTTAAATTTCAAGATAAATTGTGTTCTCCCCAAGTGTGCACCGTTGCGAAAGTTCGTCGTTTCGAGACACGCCGTGATGATCGGGTGTGATAGACTCTACGTTCGCATACAACGGGTGTAAGCCATGTTACACGTGCGGAACACTCGGGTTAAACTTGACGAGCCTAGCATGTACAGACATGGCCTCGGAACACAAGAGACCGAAAGGTCGAACATGAGTCATATAGTAGATATGATCAACATGAAGATGTTCACCATTGAAACCACCTCAACTCACGTGATGATCGGACTTGAGTTGGTGGATTTGGATCATGTTACACTCGAATGATCGGAGGGATGTCAATTTGAGTGGGAGTTTTTTAAAATATGATTAACTAAACTCATTATCTAAGAACAATAGTCTAAGTTGTCTTTGCTATATTTATGTTGTAGATCATGGCTCGCGCAGTAGCACCCCTGAATTTTAATGCGTTCCTAGAGAAAGCTAAGTTGAAAGATGATGGAAGTAACTTTGTGGACTGGGCCCGTAATCTAAGGATTATCCTTACGGCTTCCCAGAAGGCTTATGTCCTTGATGCACCGCTTGGTGATCCACCCGCTCCAGTTGAGTCTCTAGACGTTGTGAACGCCTGGCAGGCTCGTTCTGATGATTACTCAATAGTTCAATGTGCAATGTTGTATGGCTTAGAACCGGGACTTCAAAGACGTTTTGAACGTCATGGAGCATATGAGATGTTCCAGGAGTTGAAGTTTATCTTTCAGAAGAATGCCCGGATCGAGAGATATGAGATCTCCGATAAGTTCTATGCTTGCAAGATGGAGGAGAACGGGTCTATCAGTGATCACGTGCTCAGAATGTCTGGGTACTCCACCCGTCTGGCTGAGTTAGGGATGCCCCTTCCGCCAGAGGCTATCACTGACAGAGTTCTTCAATCATTGCCGCCTAGCTACAAGAGCTTCGTGTTGAACTATAACATGCACGGGATGAACAAGTCAGTCGCCGAGCTGTTTGCGATGCTGAAAGCCGCTGAGTCTGAAATTCAGAAGGAGCATCAAGTGTTGATGGTCAATAAAACCACTAGTTTCAAGAAAAATGGCAAGGGTAAGAAGGGTAACTCCAAGCAGAGTGGCAAAGCAGTTGCTCCTCTCGTGAAGAAACCCAAGGCTGGACCCAAACCAGAAACTGTGTGTTTTCATTGCAAGGGAACTGGACACTGGAAGCGGAATTGCCCCAAGTATTTGGCTGACAAGAAGGCGGCCAACAACAAACAAGGTATATATGATATACATGTTATTGATGTGTACCTTACCAACTCTCGTTGTAGTGCCTGGGTATTTGATACCGGTGCGGTTGCTCATATTTGCAACTCAAAACAGGAACTGCGGAATAGACGGAGGCTGGCAAAGGACGAAGTGACGATGCGCGTGGGAAATGGTTCCAAGGTTGATGTGATCGCCGTCGGCACGCTCGCTCTTCGATTACCGTCGGGATTAGCGATGAACCTAAATAAGTGTTATTTGGTGCCTGCGTTAAGCATGAACATTATATCTGGATCTTGTTTATTGCGAGACGGTTACTCATTTAAATCAGAGAATAATGGTTGTTCTATTTATATGAGTAATATCTTTTATGGTCATGCACCCGATGTGAAGGGTTTATTCTTATTGAATCTCGATAGTAATGATACACATGTTCATAACATTGATGCCAAAAGATGTAGAATTGATAATGATAATACCACTTTCTTGTGGCACTGCCGTTTAGGTCATATTGGCGTAAAACGCATGAGGAAGCTCCATGCTGATGGACCTTTGGAGTCACTTGATTTTGAATCACTTGACACATGTGAGCCATGCCTCATGGGCAAGATGACTAAAACGCCGTTCTCTGGAATAATGGAACGGGCAAGTGACTTATTGGAAATCATACATACTGATGTGTGCGGTCCGATGAGCATTGAGGCGCGCGGTGGTTATCGTTACTTTCTCACCTTCACTGATGACTTAAGTAGATATGGGTATATTTACTTAATGAAACACAAGTCTGAAACATTTGAAAAGTTCAAACAATTTCAGAGTGAAGTTGAGAATCATCGTAACAAGAAGATTAAATTCCTACGATCTGATCGAGGAGGAGAATATCTGAGTTATGAGTTTGGCAGTCACTTAAGACAGTGTGGAATTGTTTCACAATTGACACCGCCTGGAACACCACAGCGTAATGGTGTGTCCGAACGTCGTAATCGAACCTTATTGGATATGGTGCGATCTATGATGTCTCTTGCCGATTTGCCACTATCGTTTTGGGGTTATGCATTAGAGACAGCTGCATTCACTTTAAATAGGGCACCATCGAAATCCGTTGAGACGACGCCATATGAACTTTGGTTTGGCAAGAAGCCAAAGCTGTCGTTTCTTAAAGTTTGGGGATGTGATGCTTATGTCAAAAAGCTTCAGCCTGAAAAGCTGGAACCCAAAGCGGAGAAATGCGTCTTCATAGGATACCCAAAAGAGACAATTGGGTATACCTTCTATCTCAGATCCGAAGGCAAAGTGTTTGTCGCTAAAAACGGAACATTTCTTGAGAAAGAGTTTCTCTCGAAAGAATTGAGTGGGAGGAAGATAGAACTTGATGAGGTTGTTGAACCTTTACTTCAACCTGAGAGTAGCGCAGCGCAGAAAGTTGTTTCTGTGGAGCCTACATTAGCTGAAGAGGAAGTTAATGATGATGATCATGAAGCTTTGGATCAAGTTGCTGTCAAACCTCGTAGGTCGACAAGGACGCGTACTGCTCCCGAGTGGTACGGCAACCCTGTCTTAGACATCATGTTGTTAGACAACGATGAACCTACGAGCTATGGAGAAGCGATGATGGGCCCGGATTCCGAGAAGTGGTTAGAGGCCATGAAATCCGAGATGGGATCCATGTATGAAAACAAAGTATGGACTTTGGAAGTATTACCTGAAGGGCGTAAGGCCATTCAGAACAAATGGATCTTTAAGAGGAAGACGGACGCGGACGGCAATGTCACCGTCTATAAAGCTCGACTTGTGGCAAAGGGTTTTTCACAAGTTCAAGGAGTTGACTACGATGAGACCTTCTCACCCGTAGCAATGCTTAAGTCCGTCAGAATCATGTTAGCAATAGCTGCCTTTTTCGACTATGAAATTTGGCAGATGGATGTCAAAACAGCGTTCCTTAACGGTTACCTTAAGGAAGAGTTGTATATGATGCAACCAGAAGGTTTTGTCGTTCCAGAGAATGCTGACAAAATTTGCAAACTCCAGCGATCCATTTATGGACTGGTGCAAGCATCTCGGAGTTGGAATCTTCGTTTTGATGAGGTGATCAAAGCGTTCGAGTTTATACAAGTTTACGGAGAAGCTTGTATTTACAAGAAAGTGAGTGGGAGCTCTATAGCGTTTCTAATATTATATGTGGATGACATATTGCTGATTGGAAACAATATAGAAATGCTGGAAAGCGTAAAGGAATATTTGAACAAGAGTTTTTCAATGAAGGACCTAGGAGAAGCTGCTTTCATATTAGGCATCAAGATCTATAGAGATAGATCGAGACGTTTAATAGGACTTTCACAAAGCACATACCTTGATAAGATTTTGAAGAAGTTCAAAATGGATCAGTCCAAGAAGGGGTTCTTGCCTGTTTTGCAAGGTGTGAAGTTGAGTAAGACTCAATGCCCAGTGACTGCAGAAGATAGAGAAAAGATGAGTGTCATCCCCTATGCTTCAGCCATAGGCTCTATTATGTATGCAATGCTGTGCACAAGACCCGATGTCAGCCTTGCCATAAGTATGGTCGGAAGGTTTCAAAGTGATCCAGGAATGGAACACTGGACGGCGGTCAAGAATATCCTGAAGTACCTGAAAAGGACTAAGGACATGTTTCTCGTTTATGGAGGTGATCAAGAGCTCGTCGTAAAGGGTTACGTCGATGCAAGCTTTGACACTGATCCGGATGACTCTAAGTCGCAAACCGGATACGTATTTATTCTTAATGGGGGTGCGGTTAGCTGGTGCAGTTCCAAGCAAAGCGTGGTAGCAGATTCTACATGCGAAGCGGAGTATATCGCTGCCTCGGAGGCGGCGAAGGAAGGTGTCTGGATGAAGGAGTTCATGACAGATCTTGGAGTAGTGCCTAGTGCGCTTAACCCAATGACTCTGTTTTGTGATAATACTGGTGCCATTGCTCTAGCCAAGGAACCAAGATTTCACAAGAGGACCAGACACATAAAACGACGTTTCAATTCCATCCGCGATTACATCAAGGAGGACGACATAAATATTTGCAAAGTACACACGGATCTAAATGTTGCAGATCCGATGACTAAACCTCTTCCAAGGGCTAAACATGAACAACACCAGAACTGCATGGGTGTTCGATTCATTACAATGTAAATCACATAGTGATGTGAACTAGATTATTGACTCTAGTGCAAGTGGGAGACTGTTGGAAATATGCCCTAGAGGCAATAATAAATTGGTTATTATTATATTTCCTTGTTCATGATAATCGTTTATTATCCATGCTATAATTGTATTGATTGGAAACTCAAATACATGTGTGGGTACATAGACAACACTGTGTCCCTAGTAAGCCTCTAGTTGACTAGCTCGTTGATCAAAGATGGTTAAGGTTTCCTAGCCATTGACATGAGATGTCATTTGATAACGGGATCACATCATTAGGAGAATGATGTGATGGACAAGACCCAAACTGTAAACGTAGCATTTGATCGTGTCAGTTTATTGCTATTGTTTTCTGCATGTCAAGTATCTGTTCCTTTGACCATGAGATCATGCAACTCACTGACACCGGAGGAATACCTTGTGTGTATCAAACGTCGCAACGTAACTGGGTGACTATAAAGGTGCTCTACAGGTATCTCCGAGGGTGTCTGTTGGGTTGGCATGGATCAAGACTGGGATTTGTTACTCCGTGTGACGGAGAGGTATCTCAGGGCCCACTCGGTAATACAACATCACAATGAGCCTTGCAAGCAATGTGACTAAAGTGTTAGCCACGAGATCTTGTATTACGGAACGAGTAAAGAGACTTGCCGGTAACGAGATTGAACTAGGTATAGTGATACCGACGATCGAATCTCGGGCAAGTAACATACCGAAGAACAAAGGGAACAGCATACGGGATTAACTGAATCCTTGACATAGAGGTTCGACCGATAAAGATCTTCGTAGAATATGTAGGAGCCAATATGGGCATCCAGGTCCCGCTATTGGTTATTGGCCGTAGAGGTGTCTCGGTCATGTCTGCATAGTTCTCGAACCCGCAGGGTCTACACACTTAACGTTTGGTGACGATTAGTATAATTGAGTTATTATGTTGGTGACCGAAAGTTGTTCGGAGTCCCGGATAAGATCCCGGACATGACGAGGATCTCCGGAATAGTCCGGAGGTAAAGATTGATATATGTGATAATAGTGTTTTGATCTCTGGAAGGGTTCCGGAGTTCACCGGAAGGGGTTCCGGATGTTTACCGAAGTGTTCGGGTGCAGCAACACTTTATATGAGCCAAAGGGATAAAGCCCACAAGGTATTGGAAAGTGCAAAAGTAGTTTTGCTGCCGCGTAAGCGGTACTACCGCTTGGTGAAGCGGTACTACCGCACGAGCGGTACTACCGCTTGTGTGAAGCGGTACTACCGCCCGAGCGGTACTACCGCTTGTGTGAAGCGGTACTACCGCTTGTGCGCGGCTGTGCACGGTTCGGCAGGGATCCGAGTTGGACTCTTTCCCTGCGGGCCAAACCGACCTTGTGCGGGCAAAACCGACCCGGAGGAGGCTTTTACTCCAAGTTTAGACCCCAAGGCTCAACATATAAATAGAGGGGCAGGGCTAGCACACGGGACACATCAGGATTTCCCAAGCCGTGTGCCGGCAACCCTAGCCCTCTAGTTCCTCCGTCATAATCTCCGTAGTGCTTGGCGAAGCCCTGCAGAGATTGTTCCTCACCACCATCACCACGCCGTCGTGCTGCTGGAACTCAACCACTACTTCACCATCGCTCGCTGGATCGAGGAGGTGAAGGCGTCATCAAGCCGTACGTGTGTTGAACGCGGAGGTGCCGTCCGTTCGGCACTAGATCGGAAGGATCGTGATTGGATCGCGGGACGCTCGGCGATTTGGATCGCGAAGACGTTCGACTACATCAACCGCGTTTATTAACGCTTCCGCTTAGCGATCTACAAGGGTATGTAGATTCACTCTCCCTCTCGTAGATGCTCATCACCATGGATAGATCTTATGTGTGCGTAGGAAATTTTTTGTTTCCCATGCAACGTTCCCCAACACATGGATCGTGGATGGATTACTCATGGAACGAATTTGAAGCAACCATACATGGATGGCGTGAATCAGTTTAAATTTCTCAAATAAAATCATTTATTCTGTTTGGCAGAATTTTGGTCCTATATTGTTGCCAAACAGAATAATATAACCCAGTTGGTGCAATAAGTAGCTTTCAGTATGGTTGCCACTAAGGACAAGACAACGAGGGTTTATCTTATTGCTGGATTTCTTGCGCTCTACATTATGTCATCTTGCTTATTGCATTGCTATGTTTTTCATTAAACTTAATACCTTGAGATCCATGTTGCATAGCGGTTTTGGGGTGGAGTAATAGTAGATGCAGATAGATAACTGTCTATTTATCGCGGACGTAATGCATATACAGGATTATGCCAGGAATGAACCTAATAGTGAATGTTGTTTTTTATCAATTTCCCAACATTATTTTGTGTACCATGCCATTGCCTGCTTTCAAGAGAGACACTAGTGAACCATGGCCCCCGTGTCCATTCTCTATCAATACTTGCGTTTACACAATTGCTCTTTCATCCAATTTCATTATTTTGCCGTTCCACCATGTCATTATGATTTTTCGTTATTTTATTTTAATCTTGTAACTAGCAATGCGAGGGGGTTGATGATATCTCCTTTTTATCGATCCGGTATTGGAACAAGAAAGGGTATTCCGCACCTATTTCCCCAGAGGTGACCCTGGGTATCGTACGCACGAGAGGAATATTCCCTTGAAGCAATGGTCTCTAGCAAGCTTTTGCCAAAGTGTCAAATCCAACTTTTGATCGGATTAGAAAGCAAATTGTGATTCGACACTTATAATAAAAAGAAGGTACGGGTATGAGGTCTTAATGCCTACAACCATGTATTTGCGTAGGGATAAAAAATGATATTAGTTTGTGCTCGGGAAGTCACCCATCAAGAGGTCCTTGCTTCATATCGGAGTGGGGGATGTGTCCAAATAACATCTTGACCGGCACGAGCCCTGCATCAAGAATCAGTTGTCCTACCAAAGGCCCTATCCGTCTCACGGGGTTGCACCGATAATTAAGATAATAATATCAAACAAAAGCATTGGGTGTTTAATGACTACACCTCATGAATCCCAGGATATGATCCATGTTACCCTACTAAACCTTACTATCACCAGTGTTCGGTATAACCACCAGTGCAGAAAAGCCTAGCTATGGCGTGGACATCTGACGCCACCAATATGGCGCCACTGTTAAAAAATAGTGGTGGCGTTGGAGACGACGCCGACAATATTTTAACATGTTGATGGCGTGCCACGTGGCCAACGCCAGCACTAATATATGTCAGTAGTGGCATTCATATTAGTGTGACGCCAGCAATTTCATTTTCATATTTAAAACAAAAAATTGCACAGCGACGCGATCCCAACAAAAATGACAGAATAATCAAAGTTTAAGAACAATAATTAAATCAACTTTAAAGAGTACAATGCAAATACCAATACCGGAATCTAAGTTCAACAATATACACTTATTGACATAGTTCAAAAAAGTATCAAAAATAGGCAAGTAACACAAGTACACAAGTTCAATTAAATTGGAGGTGGTAACAACATGAGATCTGCCATGCATGCATGCCTACTAGCTAGCTAACTAGACATTTCGGCGGGCGGCCTCAGGATCATAGTCTGGAGTAAGTGAACTGTCGCTGCCAGCAGGCCTATAGTAGACCATGATCACGTCATGATCGTAGTCAAGGTAGAACGTGGCTCTCTCACAGCTTCCATCTCGTAAGCCATTTGTAACAACCCGAGACCGACGCTTCAGAAGATTCCCCTTTTATTCCGTTGTCGTCGTGTGATTTGTTTGTTGGTTGCATTCATCATCACATCATTCGCATCATCCGCATTGCATCGACACTCCGTTGTCTTCATTTTTCAAAACGTGCATCCGTTCGTAGTTGTTGGTTCTCTCCGTTTTGTCGTGGACCGTTTCGAGACCAACCACACACGCAAGCGCCCGCGGCATCGTTTTAAAAAAATTGTTTTTAAAAGCGCGCGAAAAATATTCTCGAATTGGGTCGAAAGTTGGCGTGCGGTCTTGTTTTATTGTTGGCAGACCGCCTGCCAAATTTCGTCGCAATCGAAGGTCGTTTGATACCCGAACGGTCAATGTAGCAGCGCATTCATCGGTCAGATCGCGGACGTTTTTCGTTTATAAAAAAAAGACTGATGCCGGGCCGCAACTTCCCTCTCTCTCAGCCCACCCCTCTACACAGCCCACCGTAACCCAGCTAACCCCCTCCGCTACCGGACCGTCGGATCGAGATCCGAAGGTCCGAAAACGGTCTCAAACCCTAACCCTAGGCCCCCCTTGCTATATATAGAAGCCTCCCCTGTCCAAAATTAGCCTCCCTAGCCTCCACCTCCCTCCTCCTCGGGATCCGCACCGACAGCCGCCGCCCCACCTCAGTTTCCGCGCTGGACCGCCCCTGCGTCGCCACTTGGCGCCGCCGCGGCCCGCCTCCCGGCCAACCCAGGGCCGCCCCGTCGCCGCCTCCACCACCTAGCGCCTCCACCCACCAGCCTCTCCCGCCGTCAGGCCCGCAGGGCCCGAAGACAGCCCGCCTGAGCCCATCCAGGGCCCGGGTTGACCCGCGCGTGCGCCGCCCGCCTGCATGCTCCCCGCCGCCAGGAGCCGGACCACGCGTCACCACCACCCGCAGCCATCGAGCGCCGCCCCCAGGCCTCGCGCCGGCCGGACCTCGCCGGAGGTCGCCGGACGCCACCACCGCTGGAGCCAGGGCGATGCCCCGTGCTCTTGCCCCGTCTCTCTTCTCACCTCCTCCTATCCTCTAACCTCTCTCTTCCTCCCTCTCCATGGCTTGCAGAGCTCCGCCAACCGCCGCTGTTGTGCCGTACGCCGCCGTTCGCACCAGATCCGGCCAGGGGCAGTCGGATCCGCCCCTCGCCTCCTCGGATCCGGTCCCGTCGAGGTCCGCCGCCGTCGTCGCGTTGACATACGCTGCCTTTGTCTCATGCCCCTGCGTCGCTGGACGACGAGCGGTCGAGCACGTGCCCGCTCGCGCCCACATGGGCCTCTCCATCCGCGGCCCAGCTCGCTTCAGGCCCAACCGCCGCAAGCCCATGGTGAGAAAGCCCGCAATCCTACGCCCCGTGCGTTGATGACCCACAAGTATAGGGGATAAATCGTAGTCCTTTCGATAAGTAAGAGTGTCGAATCCAACGAGGAACAGAAGGAAATGACAAGCGGTTTTCAGCAAGGTATTCTCTGCAAGCACTGAAATTGTAGGTAACAGATAGTTTGATAGCAAGGTAATTTGTAACGAGCAAGTAACGGTAACGGTAAACAAGGTGCAGCAAGGTAGCCCAATCCTTTTGAGGCAAAGGACAGGCCATAACAATCACTAGTAATAGGCAAAGTGTTCTTCAGGGTACACGGGAATTTCGTCTAGTCACTTTTATCATGTTGGTTTGATTCGTGTTCGCTACTTTGATAATTTGATATGTGGGTGGACCGGTGCTAAGGTGCTATTCTTACTTGAACTAACAACCTACTTATGATTAACCCCCTCGCAAGCATCCGCAACTACGAGAAAAGTATTAAGACAAAGTCTAACCATAGCATTAAACATGTGGATCCAAATCAGCCCCTTACGAAGTAGCGCATAAACTAAGGTTTAAGCTTCTGTCACTCTAGCAACTCATCATTTAATAACTACTCCACAATGCATTCCCTTAGGGCCATGAATGGTGAAGTGTCATGTAGTCGACGTTCACATGACACCACTAAGGGAATCACAACATACATATCATCAAAATATCGAACACATATCAAATTCACATGATTACTCGCAACATGACTTATCCCGTGACCTCAAGAACAAAGGTAACTACTCACAAATAATAATCATGCTCAAGATCAGAGGAGTATTGAATAGCATAATGGATCTGAACATATAATCTTCCACAAAATAAACCATATAGTAATCAACTACACAAGGTAATCAACACTACTAGTCACCCACAGGTACCAATCTGAGGTTCCGGTACAAAGATTGAACACAAGAGATGAACTAGGGTTTGAGAGGAGATGGTGTTGTTGAAGATGTTGATGAAGATTGGCCTCCCAAAGATGAGAGGGGTGTTGGTGATGACGATAGCTTTGATTTCCCCCTCCGGGAGGGAAGTTCCTCCGGCGAAATCGCTCCGCCGGAGGGCAAAAGTGCTCCTGCCCAAGTTCCGCCTCGAGGCGGCGGCGCTTCGTCCCGAAAGTCCTCCATCTATTTTTTTAGGTTTTTTGGGAATTTATACCAGAAGATGGGCTCCAGAGGTGGGCCTGGGTGAGCACCACCCACCAGGGCGCGTCGGGAGGGGGCTGGCGCGCCCTGGTGGGTGTTGTGCACCTTTGGCCCCCTCTTCGGTGGTTTATGGCTCCAGTATTTATTATTAATTCCAAAAATAATCTCTGTAAAGTTTCAGCTGCATTGGAGTTGTGCAGAATAGGTATCTCTGACATGCTTTTCTTGGGTCCAGAATTCCAGCTACCGGTATTCTCCCTCTTTGTGTAAACCTTGCATATTATGAGAGAAAAGGCATTAGAATCACTCCCCAAAGCATTATTATTCAACAAAACAAAGTAAATAACAGTAGGAAATCATGATGCAAAATGGACGTATCAAATCCCCCAAGCTTAGACCTCGCTTGTCCTCAAGCGAAAGCCGATATTGAAAAGCATGTCCACATGGTTTGAGAGAGAGGTGTCGATAAAAACAAAATACGGACATAGAAGCATCATGATTATTAACATAACAGCAACAAACTCTAAGATAAGAACTTATTTCAGTATATTTCTATCATAAAGCTTCTCATGAACAAGTAACAATTCATCACAACATAGAAGTATAAAGCATAAACCTTATTGGGAACCAACAAACTGTGTTCTCAGTCAACTTTGCAACTACAATTCATCATATTTTCAGGAAGGGTCTCATGTCGGAGCCTTTTGGCAAGTCCACATACTCAACCATCATTTAGTCTTCTATGATTGCTAACGCTCACGGCATACCCATGAACAAAAAGTTTCAACCGGACACATAGGAAGATAGGGGCTTATAGTTTTGCCTCCCAACTCACTCACCTCAAGGGTGATGTCAACAATAATAACTCATGCCCACCCATATCCAACTGGATATATGTGCCTAGACCTTTCCTCACCACATGATGCTTGCAAAAGAAAAAGTAAAAAGGAATAGGGAAGAATACTTTGACTCTTGCATAAAAGTAAGTGCATAAAAGTAAAAGATAGGCCCTTCGCAGAGGGAAGCAGAGGTTGTCATGCGCTTATTGGTTTGTATGCCCAATCCCTTAGTGTAAAAGAACGTCACGCTATATTGCTCCCTAGATAGCAACCTTTATTATGCAGTCCGTCGCTTTTATTACTTTGCCATCATAAGTTCGTATAACGCTCAATTTTCTCTTACACTAATTGATCAAAACACTTTTAGAAGCAATTTTTATTGCCTTATTGCACCGATGACAACTTACTTGAAGGATCTTTCTCGATCCATAGGTAGGTATGGTGGACACTTAAGGAAAGAGTTTGGGTTTGGGTTTTTGGATGCACAAGTAGTATCTCTACTTAGTGCGGAATTTTTGGCTAGCAACTATATTGAGCAAGCACCACATGTTAAAGGATCTATGACAATATAACTTCTATGTGGATACGAACAAACATAAATCATTACGTTGTCTTCCTTGTCCAACGTCAACAATTTTGACATATAATATTTGATGGGGGCTCACAATCATAAAAGATGTCCAAGATAGTGTATTTGCATGTGAATCTTCTCTTCCCTAATTAATTCTTTCATGAATTGCATCATTGACCAATGCTATGTTTGTCAATCTCCAATAAATTTTACTACTTATACTTTTCCTTATGTGATGTCATTACTCACCATAAGATTAGCATATGATTCTTTTTATTTATTTGTCTTTCTTTTATTTGATTGCAACAAGAAAGTAGAGAAGCAAAAACTCAAACTAAACTTTATTATATAACTTTCACACGATTACATAGATAGGTAGGCCACAAAACTAACACACGAAAATAGATCTCGCTAAGCTTTTATTCGACTAAGGCAAAGGGAAACTAAAGATAGAACCAAAATAGGTAAAGGTGAATAAAAGTGGTGGTGATACGATACCGGGGCACCTCCCCCAAGCTTGGCTCAAGCCAAGGGGAGTGCCCATACCCATGTACTCAGGTCTCCTTTGGTGGTGGTGATGAAGAAGGTGAAGGTGTAGAAGAAGCCTTCTTCTTCAACTTATATTTAAGCATAAAGTTTTCCTCCCTTAGATCATCATTCTCCAATTCAAGCTTTAATATCCTTTGGCATAAGGCCTCCTTGCTTTCCTGCAGAAAACGAGACGAGATAAATTGGACCTTAGGTTTGTATCTTCTAGGGAAGCTTGACTTCTTGAATTCCACATGCATGTCTCCAGGTTGAGGCAATGGATCATCCTCTTCCTCAGAGCTGTCATCCTTTGTTTCCCGCATGGTAGAATCTTCTTCTTCCTCCGAGGTCCAAAGATAAGGCTAAATCTCCCTCAAGATCTTCGGGTCTGGAACATAGGGATCAACATGGCTCTCCCCATCTGAATCTTGAGACGACATATTCTCAGATCTGTCAGGAAAATAGCACGAAACAAGAACAGAGGATTTTTCTACGATGTGGTCGTCAAAGCAGTCGGGGGTATATATAGAGAATTTTTATTCTTGGGAAACAAGTATATGGAAGGAAAATGGAGTCGGGAAGGCATCCGAGGAGGGCAGCACCCACCAGGGCGCGCCCAGGGGTGCCTGGCGCGCCCTGGTGTATCGTGCCCACCTCGATCACCTTCCGGTTTATTTTTTTATTCCTAAAATTCTAAAATATTCCAAAACTGACATAAAATATTTTTGCGGATTTTTCGGAGTCTGTTTACTTACCGTATCACGTACCTCCTATTTTTAAGTATTCTGGAGTGTTTCGGAAGGTTTCTTTTATGTGCTCCTCCGGTGTCATGGTTCTGATAACATTGCTTTCAACGTTAATATGCGTACCTGAGATATAATGCTTAATTCTTTGGCCATTGACCACCTTCGGGTTAGTACCTTCGGCGTTATTAATCTTGATAGCTCCAGAATGATAAACCTCTTCAATAATATATGGTCCCTCCCATTTGGAGAGAAGTTTTCCTGCAAAGAATCTTAAACGAGAGTTGAATAAAAGAACATAATCTCCTATTTTGAATTCCCGCATTTGGATTCTTTTGTCATGCCATCTTTTTACTTTTTCTTTGAATAGCTTGGCATTTTCATAAGCTTGGATTCTCCATTCAGCTAGTGAACTAATATCAAATAGCCTCTTCTCACCGGCAAGTTTGAAATCATAATTGAGTTCTTTAATTGCCCAAAATGCTTTATGTTTTAGTTATAGAGGCAAATGACAAGCTTTTCCATATACCATTTTATATGGAGACATACCCATAGGATTTTTATAAGCTGTTATATAGGCCCAAAGTGCATCATCTAATTTCTTAGACCAATTCTTACGAGACCTATTGACAGTTTTTTGTAATATTAATTTTATTTCTCTATTGCTAAGTTCTACTTGACCACTAGATTGAGGATGATAGGGTGATGCAATTCTATGGTTAACATCATATTTAGCAAGCATCTTGCAGAAAGCATCATGAATAAAGTGTGAACCACCATCGGTCATTAGATATCTAGGGACTCCAAACCTCGGAAAGATAACCTCTTTAAGCATTTTAATGGAGGTGTGGTGATCAACACTACTAGTTGGAATAGCTTCTACCCACTTAGTGACATAATCAACCACAACTAAAATATGAGTGTACCCGTTAGAGGAAGGAAAATGTCACATATAATCAAAACCCCACACGTCAAATGGTTCAACAACAAGTGAATAATTCATAGGCATTTCTTGACGCTTACCGATATTACCAATTCTTTGACATTCATCACAAGACAAGACAAACTTACGAGCATCTTTGAAAAGAGTAGGCCAATAAAAACCAGATTGCAATACCTTGTGAGCAGTTCTATCTCCCGCGTGATGTCCTCCATAAGCTTCGGAATGACATTTCCGTAGGATTTGTTCCTGTTCATGCTCAGGTACACAACGTCTAATAATACCATCTACTTCTTCTTTATAAAGATGTGGGTCATCCCAAAAGTAATGTCTCAAGTCATAGAATTTTTTTCTCTTTTGTTGGTACGTGAAACTAGGTGGTATATATTTAGCAACAATGTAATTAGCATAATCAGCATACCAAGGTGTGTTGTGTGAGACACTTATTGCAGCTAGTTGTTCACCAGGGAAACTATCATCAATAGGTAGTGGGTCATCAAGAATATTTTCTAACCTAGACAAGTTATCAGCTACGGGGTTCTCAACTCCTTTCCTATCAACGATATGTAAGTCAAATTCTTGAAGCAAGAGAACCCACCTAATGAGTCTAGGTTTAGCATCTTTCTTTTCCATAAGATATTTTATAGCGGCATGATCGGTGTGAACAATAACTTTGGAGTCAACAATATAGGATCTAAATTTATCACAAGCAAACATAATTGCTAAAAATTCTTTTTCAGTAGTGGCATAATTCCGTTGCGCACTATCTAGAGTTTTACTAGCATAATGGATAACATTCAATTTCTTATCAATTCTTTGTCCTAGGACAGCACCAACAGCATAATCACTAGCATCACACATAATTTCAAAAGGCAAGTTCCAATCAGGTGGTTGAACGATAGGTGCAGAGGTTAAGGCTTTCTTGAGTGTTTCAAAGGCTTCCACACAATCATCATCAAAGACAAAAGGAATATCCTTTTGCAAAAGATTAGTAAGAGGCCTAGAAATTTTAGAGAAGTCTTTAATGAACCTCCTATAAAAACCAGCATGACCAAGGAAACTTCGAATACCTTTAATATCTTTAGGACATGGCATTTTCTCAATTGCATCAACTTTAGCTTTATCCACCTCAATACCTCGTTCAGATATTTTATGCCCCAAGACAATACCTTCATTAACCATAAAGTGGCACTTCTCCCAATTCAAGACAAGATTAGTTTGTTCACATCTCTGCAAAACTCGATCAAGGTTGCTTAAGCAATCATCAAAAGAAGTTCTATAAACGGAAAAATCATCCATGAAAACCTCCACAATCTTTTCACAAAAGTCAGAGAATATAGCAGTCATACATCTTTGAAAGGTAGCAGGTGCATTGCATAAACCAAAAGGCATACGTCTATAAGCATAGGTTCCAAAATGGCAAGTAAAGGTGGTTTTCTCTTGATCGGATTGTGACACGGGTATTTGAGAGAAACCAGAATATCCATCTAGGAAACAAAAGTGTGTATGCTTAGATAGTCTCTCTAGCATTTGATCAATGAAAGGCAAAGGGTAATGATCTTTCCTAGTAGCTTTATTTAATTTTCTAAAATCAGTTACCATTCTATAGCCAGTGACAACTCTTTGTGGAATGAGTTCATTCTTATCATTAGGAACAATGGTAATACCTCCTTTCTTAGGGAGACAATGAACGGGACTTACCCATCTACTATCAGCTATGGGATAGATTATACCTGCTTCCGGAAGCTTTAATATTTCAGTTCTTACCACTTCTTTCATCTTAGGATTCAATCGCCGTTGGTGATCAACAACGAGTTTAGCATCTGGTTTCATATTGATCTTGTGCTGACATAGAGTGGAACTAATGCCCTTAAGATCATCAAGAGTATATCCAATAGCAGCCCAGTGCTTCCTTAGAACTTTCAATAATCTTTCTTCTTCATGTTCTGAAAGGTTAGCACTAATAATAACAGGATATATCTTTTTCTCATCAAGATAAGCATACTTCAAAGTGTCAGGCAATTGTTTCAATTCGAACACATGATCACCTTTAGGTGGAGGAGGCCTTCCAAGAGTTTCGATAGGCAAATTGTGTTTCAAGAGAGGTTGTTGTTCGAAGAGAGGTTGTTGTTCTAATGGATTAGTAGGAGGCATCAATAGAAGCAAGACCAATTATTTCATCTTCACCAGGTAACGCTTTATCACGAGGTTGTCTACTAAACTTGGAAAAATTAAACTCATGAGACACATTACCAAAACTGACACCGACAGTTTGTTTTTCACAATCTATTATAGCATTGACGGTGCTCAGGAAAGGTCTACCAAAGATAATGGGACAAAATCCATCTTGTGGGGAACCAAGAACTAGAAAATCAGTAGGGTATTTTACTTTCCCACACAAGACTTCAACATCTCTAACAATCCCAAGTGGTGTGATAGTATCTCTATTAGCAAGTTTAATAGTAACATCAATATCTTCCATTTCAGCAGGTGCTATTTCATTCATTATTTCTTGGTATAAGTTAAAAGGGATAGCACTCACACTAGCACCCAATTCACATAAACCATGGTAGCATGATCCTATTTTAACTGAGACAACGGGCAAGCCTTCTGTAGGTCTATGTTTATCTTTCTTATCAGGCTTAGCAATTCTAGCAGCTTCATCACAAAGGTAAATGACATGCCCATCAATATTTTCTTCCAAGAGATCTTTAACCATAGCAACATTAGGTTCTACTTTAATTTTCTCAGGGGGTTTAGGTGCTCTTATATTACTCTTACGAACCACGGTCGATACCTTAGCATGTTCCTTTATCTTAACTGGGAAAGGTGGCTTTTCGATATAAGCGGTAGGCACAACTGGGTCAACATTGTAAAAGATGGTTTCTTCTTTAGCTATGACCGGTTCTTTAATTTCTTCTTTAATAGGGGGATGGTATTTAAACCACTTCTCCTTAGGGAGATCAACGTGAGTAGCAAATGCTTCGCAGAAAGAGGCTACTATCTCAGAGTCAAGTCCATATTTAGTGCTAAACTTGTGAAAAGTATCGGTACTCATAAAAGATTTAACACAATCAAATTCAAGCTTTATACCTGACTCATTACCTTCGTCAAGTTCCCAATCTTCAAAGTTGCGTTTAATTCTTTCCAAGAGATCCCACTTGAAATCAATAGTCTTCTTCATATAAGAACCAACACAAGTAGTATCGAGCATGGATTGATCATTATGAGAAAGCCGAGCATAAAAATTCTGAATGATAACTTCCCTCGGAATGTCATGATTGGGGCATGAATATAACATTGATTTAAGCCTCCCCCAAGCTAGAGCGATACTTTCTCCTTCACGAGGCCAAAAATTATATATATATAATTCTGATTGCGATGAACTAGATGCATAGGATAAAACTTTTGATGGAATTCCAATTGCAAACGATTCCAGTTCCAAGATCCAAGATCATCACATAGCCTATACCATGTCAATGCTTTTCCCTCCAAAGATAAAGGGAAAACCTTCTTCTTAACTTCATCTCCGGGTAAACCTGCAAGCTTAAATAATCCACATATTTCGTTCACATATAAGAGATGCATATCAGGATGTTCAGTTCCATATCCTGCATAAGGTTTAGCAAGCAAGTGTTCTAGCATACCCAAAGGAATTTCATAAGTAACATTTTCAGTAGGTGTTGTAGGTTTAGGGGTAACTAATTGTGGTTCCGATCGAGGTGAAGATACCCCGAACAAACCCCTCAAAGGATTGTTCTCCATAGTAGCAAGTAGCAATAAATTTCAGCACGTAGTATAAATTTTTCCTTACCGATTTCCACTTACCAAGAGCGCTTCACTCCCCGGCAACGACGTCAAAAAAGAGTCTTGATGACCCACAAGTATAGGGGATCAATCGTAGTCCTTTCGATAAGTAAGAGTGTCGAACCCAACGAGGAGCAGAAGGAAATGACAAGCGGTTTTCAGCAAGGTATTCTCTGCAAGCACTGAAATTGTAGGTAACAGATAGTTTGATAGCAAGGTAATTTGTAACGAGCAAGTAACGGTAACGATAAACAAGGTGCAGCAAGGTATCCCAATCCTTTTGAGGCAAAGGACAGGCCAGAACAATCACTAGTAATAGGCAAAGTGTTCTTGAGGGTACACGGGAATTTCGTTTAGTCACTTTTATCATGTTGGTTTGATTCGTGTTCGCAACTTTGATAATTTGATATGTGGGTGGACCGGTGCTAAGGTGCTGTTCTTACTTGAACTAACAACCTACTTATGATTAATCCCCTCGCAAGCATCCGCAACTACGAGAAAAGTATTAAGACAAAGTCTAACCATAGCATTAAACATGTGGATCCAAATCAGCCCCTTACGAAGTAGCGCATAAACTAGGGTTTAAGCTTCTGTCACTCTAGCAACCCATCATCTAATAACTACTCCACAATGCATTCCCTTAGGCCCATGAATGGTGAAGTGTCATGTAGTCGACGTTCACATGACTCCATCAAGGGAATCACAACATACATATCATCAAAATATCGAACACATATCAAATTCACATGATTACTCGCAACATGACTTCTCCCGTGACCTCAAGAACAAAGGTAACTACTCACAAATAATAATCATGCTCAAGATCAGAGGAGTATTGAATAGCATAATGGATCCGAACATATAATCTTCCACCAAATAAACCATATAGTAATCAACTACACAAGGTAATCAACACTACTAGTCACCCACGGGTACCAATCTAAGGTTCCGGTACAAAGATTGAACACAAGAGATGAACTAGGGTTTGAGAGGAGATGGTGCTGTTGAAGATGTTGATGAAGATTGGTCTCCCAAAGATGAGAGGGGTGTTGGTGATGAAGATAGCTTCGATTTCCCCCTCCGGGACGGAAGTTCCCCCGGCGGAATCGCTCTGCCGAAGGGCAAAAGTGCTCCTGCCCAAGTTCCGCCTCGAGGTGGCGACGCTTCGTCCCGAAAGTCCTCCTCCTAATTTTTTTAGTTTTTTTTGGAATTTATACCAGAAGATGGGCTCCAGAGGTGGGCCTGGGTGAGCACCACCCACCAGGGCGCGCCGGGAGGGGCTAGCGCGCCCTGGTGGGTGTTGTGCACCCTGGGCCCCCTCTCCGGTGGTTTCTAGCTCCAGTATTTATTATTACTTCCAAAAATAATCTCCGTAAAGTTTCAGCTTCATTGGAGTTGTGCAGAATAGGCATCTCTGATGTGCTTTTCTTGGGTCCAGAATTCCACCTGTCGGTATTCTCCCTCTTTGTGTAAACCTTGCATATTATGAGAGAAAAGGCATTAGAATCACTCCCCAAATCATTATTATTCAACAAAACAAAGTAAATAACAGTAGGAAATCATGATTCAAAATGGACGTATCATGCGTCCTCTGTTCATTCGTTTCAGCCCAGCTCCAGTAGATGTGGCCCATTACTGTTTTTTTAGGCTCTGTGATTTTCAACATTATCCACGGAATTGCATGATTACAGTTTTTGCCATGATTTTAAAATGTCGGTAATTAATAAACCGTGCATCATATCAACATGTTTTGTATATGAAAAACGTGTAGAATTCCACGTAGATTCACAATATCCCGCTTTCGCAAATGATAAAAATGTTTAACATGTTGTTTTCTTTATTTTGCATAAATGTCATGTTTTTGCATTGCACACAATTATTTAACTGTGCATCCAAATTAAACAAACCATATATGTAAAATCTGTAGGTTATTTATATCCCTTTTTCATGCATGAGAAAAATGTTTGATGTGATGTTTGCATTTAATTTGCATAAATAACTTGCTAAAACGGTTTATGTCCTAATCTCGCATAATTGTTGTGTTATTTTTTTAATATAAAAACCCACATATTATATATGATTTTGGGGTAGAAAAATCCATAGAATTTATCTGTGCAATTAGTTTTGTCATTTGAGAAATTTGTGTGCATGTCATTTTTGCTATGATGCCCTTTTGTTTTTTTGTGTGAATTAATTCATGCATATTTTGGACTAGTTGCAAACATGAAATATGCCCTTGGACATGTATGCTAGGCCCTGGTATTTTTGGTTGGTATAGAAATGCATGTTTAGGTGTTATTTTCTTATTGCCAACATGATATAAAATATTGCTGTTTTGAGGGGTCTAAATATTTCTAAGTCTGAAAACTATTATTTTCTTGCCATGTTGCCATGTGATTTGCTAATGTTCTAGGAGTCTTTTGTGGTTGCTCCAAAGGAGTCTTTTGTTAAGAATGTTGATGTCTACCAGGTTGTGCCAATTGTTGCCATGTATAGGAATTCCATCATAGAAATGTTTGCTATCTAGCATGTCAATCTGTTAAAAAACTGTTGCCCATGTCTACTCAAGTTTTCACCAAGTCTGAGAATCTGTTTTCTTCATAATGCCATATTGTGTTGATGCTAGCCATGATTCTATGCATATTAGACCTTGCCACCATGGACTGAATTGTAGTGCATCATGTCTACTACCATGCTGTTAAGTTTCACGCCAATATATGACCTGTAACATATAGTTTTACTGCTGCCAATATGCCTTCGTGATAAAACTGCTCTGTTAAAACTGTTAATTTTTCACTAAGTCCTAATCTGCTATATTCTATAGTCATCTTGTGAGCTCATTTCCTGTTGATCCATGCTTCCATTCAGTTTGCTGCAATAAGATGAATTGTTGTGCATCATATAGACTACATCACCATGTCCTTGTTTTGCATTTTAGATGGCTGTAGCTTGTTGATTTGTGGGTTGCAATATGCTATGTTGCTGTTTTGGGAAGATTTTAAATAAAACTTGCGTTGCTTGTTATTGTTGAACCGTAGCTCCGTTTTGAACATGTTGCACATGAAACTTGCTTAGAATCTCATGTAGTTTCATAATATCTTGGTGCATCCACGATTTGACATGTCTATGGTTGTTGACAACATGCATTTTGCATTCATGACATATTCATCTTGTGTGTGTCATATCTTTTAGGCCGTAGCTCCGTTGCAAATGTTCTACATATGTAAATCAACTAGAATGACAAGTAGAATTGCATCGTGCATTTTAATTGCCTGTTTAATTAATATAAAACATGGTTAGTTCAGATCTGGACCAAACTTATAATTTGCATACGGGGTCGCTTCGAAAATACTATAAGTTGTTTCCGACCTCACTTAAGATGCCCAGATAGTGTAGTTTATTTATGCTTCACCTCTTGCCATGTTTAACAACCTTTAACTTATTGTGTAAATAAATGAGAGTGAACTAAATGATTCGAACGTGGAGTTTCGTCAACATGCAACTCGTTGCATATTGAGCTTCACTTAATGTGTAGGAGTTGATTGTTGTGCTTTGCCATGTCATGCATAACATGCATCATCCTTGTTGTGCATCATATCATGAATATGTTGTGGTGTTTATCGAGTGTTGATTGTTTATTTTTGGATTGCTTCTTCTCAATAGAGTTCCGAAAGCGTTCGGAGTGTGAGGATTCGTTCGACTACATTGGTGCGTCTTCTTCATGGACTCGGTCTTCTTCCAAGCGGGATCTCAGGCAAAATGACAATTTCCCTGGATACCACTACTATCATTGCCATGCTAGTTGTCTCGTTTCTATCGCTATGTCTCGCTACCTACCACTTGTATGTCAAGCCTCCCAAAATGCCATGATAAGCCTCTAACCCTCCACATCCCAGCAAACCATTTTTTGGCTATGTTACCGCTTGCTCAGCCTTCTTATAACGTTGCTAGTTGCAGGTGCGAATTGGTTCCATGTGCCAACATGGATATTTTTGATATATCACAATATTATTGCTACTTAATTTAATACACATATATACTTGGTAAAAGGTGGACGGCTTGGCCTTTTGCTCGGTGTTTTGTTCCACTTTTGCCGCCCTAGTTACTTGTGTACCAGTGTTATGTTCCATATTGAGCGCTCCTAACATGCTCGGGGTTGTTATGGGGACCCCCTTGACTTTCGTTTTGGGATAAAACTCGTCTGGCAAGGCCCAACATTGGTACTATTTGCTTAATAATAACTTAAAATTTGCATAGGGCATGATCACCCCTTGGATAATTAATCAACCACCCGGGCCAGTGCTCCTTATGAGTGTTGGTCCAAACTAGAGCCACTTGCGGGGCCACCTCGGGGCAAGTTGAGGGATTTCTATCAAGCCACTGTACGTAGTGCTCATCCAGTTGTGCCCTGAGAACGAGATACGCGGCTCCTATGGGGATTGTCGGCATGTTGGGCGGCCTTGCTGGATTTGTTTTACCTTTCTAGAACGTCTTGTGCACGGGATTTCGAGGACACTTCGGGCTATCCCGATGTTGAGATTTTCCATCGGGGTTCCACAAATACTACGGGTTCTCCCGCGGTTGAGGAATTCCAACGCAGCTTGTGGTTAGTTTGTGATGGATGAGTTAGAGCAGCCCTGCAGGGTTAAATCTTTCATGAGAGCCGTGCCCGAGGTTATGTGGCAACTTGGAAATTTGTTTAACATCCGGTCATAGAGAACTTGAAGTAAACTCTAATAAAATACACCAACCGTGTGTGTAACCGTGACTGTCTCTTCTTGTGAATTTCTGAACCGAGAGAGAACACGGTGGGGTTATGTTTGACTCGTAAGTAGGTGTTCAGGATCACTTACTGATCATTACTAGATCACGTCTGTTTATACGACGATCATCCCCCTTTATTCTTGTACTCGTAAGTTAGCCACTCAAATAAATGCTTAGTGCTTGCTGCAACCTCAGCACTTAACCATTATCTCACCCATTAAGCTCTGGTAGTCTTGATACCCTTGGAAATGAGATTGCTGAGTCCCTGTGGCTCACAGATTACTACAACAACAGTTGCAGGTACAGGTAAAGTGATGCTATGACGTGAGAGCGATGGTTGTTTGATTTGGAGTTCTTCTTCTTCTATCATAGGATGGGTTCCAGGCCGGCAGCCTGGGATAGCAAGGATGGATGTCATTTTATTGTTTGATTTCGTCCGTAGTCGGACCCTGCTCTTCTGTATGATGATTGTATATATTTTTGTATTGATGTTATCTTGTTTTAGCTTGTGGCGAGTGTAAGCCAATTCCATATACTCATCTCTTCTTTACATGTACTTGTAATGATATCCATTCTTGCGAAACGATAAGATGCGCTTCGATCCCTGTCGAGGCCCTCGAACCAAAATGAGGATAGGATCGCATCTTGGGCGTTACAAGTTGGTATCAGAGCCTGTACCAACCTAGGAGCCCCCTTGATTGATCAAACTTGGCCGAGTCGAGTCTAGTAAAAAAACTATTTTGAGTCTAGTTATATCGGAGAGCAGGATTCTTTTAATTCTATCCCTCTTCTCACTCATATTTTTTTAGGATCACGCGGGTATTTTGGAACCTCTATGTTGTCGATGTGACCGAAACTCTGTTCTTGGTGCCTCCCGTATGTATGGATTGGACCCGGGGTGTTGAGCTCCAAGGGGTACTTGACACATCGTTATCGTTCAGATTCCTTAGTACCTCAGGATGCGGATGTTCGAAATTGCTCCAATACTATTCGTGGTGCGAAGAGTGTGGCGGCACCCAGTACTGGGGAGCGGGATCACATGTACTGCCATGTTTAGTATCGTTGTGATTATGAGGGTCTAAGGTAGATGGATTTCTAAGGCCTCTGGTTGTGTGTTGACGGATGTGATCCATTGGAGAGTAGTATTACTGCTAGGAGTTGAGTGATGAATTTTACTCCTTGTATCCATGGACCCGATTGCATAACCAAAGATTTCGGAAGTTCTTAGGTGGGAATTCAAGTAGTTACCTAGGATCATCCTTCTAGCAAATGCAAATGGGTCATGTATTTTTTCCGGCTTAGTCCTCAAGCCCCATCCTTTGTTTTGTTGAAGTATGGTAATTCGAGTTGCTTCATTACCATGTGGTGATTTCATATCCTTCCTAAGCGGTGTTCTCATATTTCTATAGGAATACTAATCCTTTTGCTCAATCAATGGTCATGTCAATTTTTTCCACCCGGAGTGCTTCTCTTGAAGATAATTCAATCCTCTCAAAGATTTGCAAGATTGATCCTCATATTTTTTTTCTGGAGTTCGTTTCGTCCGTTCCAAGTTGTCTTTGTTTTTCCCACCCTCCCGCCCTTATCTTCAATGATTAAATTGTCATCTAAATGTCTTTATTTCATCGATGCTTCCGTTATATTTTCTTCCATATCATATCCGGTGAGTCAGTGTGAAGATCCTCAAGTTCTAAGTTCAGCATCTTCGTCTCGTTTTCTTCCTGGTGGATTCAATTCAACCTCTCGGTGTTCATCATGTCCTTGTCATTTGTTATATGATCCCTGTGTTGGAAATTCTAAGCCAAGCCTCTTTCTATTTTATCCGAAGTGCTGAAGATATCTCAGAAGATTCTTGTTTCCATTCAAATCCGCTTAATTATTTCGAGGTTCTCACCTCATCAAAAGTTTCAATTGTTCTGGTGCAATCTCCTCTTCTAAGAAATCCATTCAACGGTGTTCTCTTTGAGTGGGCCCATAACCCACAGGTTTTCCCAGGATCTTACCTGACTCTTCTAATCTTTTCCGGAGATCTCAACTTGTTTTCTAATATGAAATTAGAATGAATTCCATCAGTCATATTCCTTTTTCCAAGATCGCTTGAAATTATTTCATCGTTGGCTCAACCTTTCTTTATTCATTGTTCCGGAGATCTCACTAATTCATGATGTTGTCTTTCGTCATCATTCTCAACATTGAAGACCGAAGGAATGTTTCTTTTTAATCTTTGTCCATTCTATTGAAGGTTCTTGGTTTCATCTTGTTGCTATCCTTCTAATTGTTTTGATCATGAGTAATTCTTTCCATCTCTATCCGGAGCATTTTAGAGTTGTTTTCATTTCTCGATCCTCCGAAGGCCATCATTTCAGAAGATTTCTTCGTTCTCAGCTTTCAGCTTTCGTTCTCAAATTCTTCTCAATTGTTGTCTCTTCGTTCGTCCCTTAATTATTCCGGTGCCTTGTTCAAGTTTCTATTAGGCAAATCTTGATCTCTTCTTTCTCATGTGTTCCCATTCATTCGTATTATCCCCATTCATTTAATATTCTTACCGATGTTCGTTCTAGACGTCTTCAAGTTCATGCTATTCTCTCTTCAATCTTTTCAAGAAGAATAAGTGGTATGCCATATCTGTTGCTTGTCATCAGTTTAACTTGATGAAGGATAAGCATAACATAATTCTTATTCTTGCTTCATCAAGGTGATTTCAATCCTTCTTCCAGAGTTGTTCATGATATCAAATTCTCGATTCGAAGTTGTTCATCTTTTTCTTTTCTAGAGTTCCAAGTTTTCTCAAGTATCTATTCGCTAAGTTCCATCTAAATCATGGCAGCCATAATCTTATTCTTTCCAGCCTTCATTTCTTTTGATTATTCTTTTGCATACGGAGGTTCTTCATGCTGGCTCTTCAAGAATTTAATTCCTTCTCAAAGTGTTCTTCAAGATTCTTGTTGGAGAAGCTCAAGCATCATTCGTCTTGTATTCCGAAGTGCAATTCATTCTCTCTATCTTTTGAGATGGTATTATAGCATTCTTGATTCATGAGGAGTCTCAAAGAGAAGTTATCAAGAATGAGATAATTAAACCCATCATCTTCTTCATTGGAGGTGTCTTGGATCGGATTTCACCTAAAGCATTTCCTAAGGATTGTTGCTATCATGGTGCTTGTCAAGATCCAAGTTCTCAATGTGTCCTCTTGGTGTAAGGAGTTTTGCATATCTTGTTGTTCCCAACCAAGCTATTGTTTCCGTTTGTGGCCGGTTGTCAACTCATTATTTAGAGATGTTTCCATAAGCCCACAACAAGCTTCTACTTTTCGTTGTTGATGTTCCAACAACTCCGTTTAATCTCTCCTTTGTAAGGATGATTTTCAATTCAATTGTGGTGGAAGTTGTCATTTTCTTCTCCGTTCTTTTCCTTCCATCGATCTAGCCCCTATTCTTTTGTTCTGGAGGCATTGTGATGTTGCTCTCTTCGACGATCATCTCGTTTCCCAATATCTTGTTCTTTCCTTGCTTGTCCATTTAACCAGAGTGTTGTGAAATCTTTTCTAGATCTTTCCAGCTTATCAAGTTTTGCCTCTCTTTTCTACCGAAGTGCTACCCAAATTTCTTTTGAATTCTTGCGTGTGCCTTGTGCCACTCTTCATCTATTTGCATCCTTCAAGGTTCGTTGGATTCACTCGTTTGTCAAAGAAGCAACTTATTTTTACCTCTTCCACTTCTCTTCCTCTTCTCATTCTAAGATCTCGGGTCGAGATCTCTTGTAAGTGGGGGAGAGTTGTAACAGCCCGAGACCGACGCTTCAGAAGATTCCCCTTTTATTCCGTTATCATCATGTGATTCGTTTGTTGGTTGTATTCATCATCGCATCATTCGCATCATCCACATTGCATCGACACTCTGTTGTCTTCATTTTTCAAAACTTGCATCCGTTCGTAGTAGCCGGTTCTCTCCGTTTTGTCGTGGAACAGTTTCAAGACCAACCACACACGCACGCGCCCGTGGCATCCTTTAAAAAAATGTTTTTAAAAGAGTGCGAAAAATATTCTCGGATTGGGTCGAAAGTTGGCGTGTGGTCTTGTTTTATTGTTGGCAGACCGCCTGCCAAATTTCGTCGCAATCGGAGGTCGTTTGATACCCGAACGGTCAACGTAGCAGCGCAGTCATCAGTGAGATCGCAGACGTTTTTCGTTTATAAAAAAAAGACTGATGCCGGGCCACAACTTCCCTCTCTCTCAGCCCACCCCTCTACAAAGCCCACCTTAATCCAACTAACCCCCTCCACTTCCGGACCATCGGATCGAGATCCGAAGGTCCGAAAACGGTCTCAAACTCTAACTCCTAGGCCCCCCTTGCTGTATATAGAAGCCTCCCCTATCGAAAATTAGCCTCCCTAGCCTCCACCTCCCTCCTCGGGATCCGCGCCGACAGCCGCCGCCCCACCTCAATTTCTACGCCGGACCGCGTGACCCGCCTCCCGGGCAACCCAGGGCCGCCACGTCGCCGCCTCCACCACCTAGCGCCTCCACCCACCAGCCTCTCCCGCCGTCAGGCCCGCAGGGCCCGAGCCCATCCAGGGTCCGGGTCGACCCGTGCGTGCGCCGCCCGCCTGCATGCTCCCCGCCGCTAGGAGCCGGACCTCGCGTGCCCGCCACCCGCAGCCATCGAGCACCGCCCCCAGGCCTCGCGCCGGCCGGACCTCGCTGGAGGTCGCCGGCCGCCGCCGGAGCCAGGCCGATGCCCCGCGCTCTTGCCCCGTCTCTCTTCTCACCTTCTCCTCTCCTCTAACCTCTCTCTTCCTCCCTCTCCATGGCTTGCAGAGCTCCGCCAGCCGCCGCTGTTGTGCCGTCCGCCGCCGTTCGCACCAGATCCGGCCAGGGGCAGTCGGATCCGCCCCTCGCCTCCCCGGATCCGGTCCCGTCGAGGTCCGCCGCCGCTGTCGCGTTGACCTCCGCTGCCCCTGTCTCATGCCCCTGTGTCGCTGGGGGACGACCGGTCGAGCGCGTGCCCGCTCGCGCCCGCATGGGCCTCTCCAGCCGCGGCCCAGCTCGCTCCAGGCCCAACCGCCGCAAGCCCATGGTGAGAAAGCCTCGAAATCCTATGCCCCGTGCGTCCTCTGTTAACTTGCGCTCACTCGTTTCAGCCGAGCTCCAGTAGATGTGGCCCGTTACTGTTTTTTAGGCTATGTGATTTTCAACATTATCCACGGAATTGCATGATTACAGTTTTTGCCATGAATGTCGGTAATTAATAAACCGTGCATCATATCAACATGTTTTGTATATGAAAAATGTGTAGAATTCCGCGTAGATTCACAATGTCCCGCTTTCGCAAATGATAAAAATGTTTAACATGTTGATTTCTTTATTTTGCATAAATGTCATGTTTTTGCATTGCGCATAATTATTTAACTGTGCGTCCCAATTAAACAAACCATATATGTAAAATGTGTAGGTTATTTATATCCCTTTTTCATGCATGAGAAAAATGTTTGATGTGATGTTTGCATTTAATTTGCATAAATAACTTGCTAAAACGGTTTATGTCGTAATCTCGCATAATTGTTATTTTTTTAATATAAAAACCCACATATTATATATGATTTTGGGGAGAAAAATCCATAGAATTTATCTGTGCAATTTGTTTTGTCATTTGAGCAATTTGTGTGCATGTCATTTTTGCTATGACGCCCTTTTGTTTTTTTGTGTGAATTAATTCATGCATATTTTGGAATAGTTGCAAACATGAAATATGCCCTTGGACATGTATGCTAGGCCCTGGTATTTTTGGTTGCTATAGAAATGCATGTTTAGGTGTTATTTTCTTGTTGCCAATATGCTATAAAATAATGCCGTTTTGAGGGGTCTAAATATTTCTAAGTCTGAAAACTGTTATTTTGTTGCCATGTTGCCATGTGATTTGCTAGTGTTCTAGGAGTCTTTTGTGGTTGCTCCAAAGGAGTCTTTTGTTAAGCATGTTGATGTCTACCAGGTTGTGCCAATTGTTGCCATGTATAGGAATTGCATCATAGAAATGTTTGCTATCTAACATGTCGATCTGTTAAAAAACTGTTGCCCATGTCTACTCAAATTTTCACCAAGTCCGAGAATCTGTTTTCTTCATAATGCCATATTGTCTTGATGCTAGCCATGATTCTGTGCATAATTAGACCTTGTCACCATGGACTGAATTGTAGTGCATCATGTCTACTACCATGCTGTTAAGTTTCACGCCAATATATGACCTGTAGCATATAGTTTTACTGCTGACAGTATGCCTTCGTGATAAAACTGCTTTGTTAAAACTGTTAATTTTTCACTAAGTCCTAATCTGCTATATTTTATAGTCATCTTGTGAGCTCATTTCCTATTGATCCATGCTTCCATCAATTTGCTGCAATAAGATGAATTGTTGTGCATCATATAGACTACATCACCATGTCCTTGTTTTGCATTTTAGATGGCTGTAGCTTGTTGATTTGTGGGTTGCAATATGCTATGTTGCTGTTTTGGGCAGATTTTAAATAAAACTTGCGTTGCTTGTTATTGTTGAACCGTAGCTTCGTTTTGAACATGTTGCACATGAAACTTGCTTAGAATCTCATGTAGTTTCATAATATCTTGTTGCATCCACAATTTGACATGTTTATGGTTGTTGATTGCATGCATTTTGCATTCATGACATATTCATCTTGTGTGTGTCATATCTTTTAGGCCGTAGCTCCGTTGCAAATGTTCTATATATGTAAATCGACTAGAATGACGAGTAAAATCGCATTGTGCATTTTAATTCCCTATTTTAATATAAAACATGGTTAGTTCAGATCTGGACCAAACTTATAATTTGCATATGGGATCGCTTCGGAAATACGATAAGTTGTTTCCGACCTCACTTAAGATGCCTAGATAGTGTAGTTTATTTATGCTTCACCTCTTGCCATGTTTAACAACCTTTAACTTGTTGTGTAAATAAATGAGAGTGAACTAAATGATTCGAACATGGAGTTTCGTCAATATGCCACTCGTTGCATATTGAGCATCACTAAATGTGTAGGAGTTGATTGTTGTGTTGTGCCATGTCATGCATAACATGCATCATCCTTGTTGTGCATCATATCATGCATAACATGCATCATACTTGTTGTGCATCATATCATGAATATGTTGTGGTGTTTATCGAGTGTTGATTGTTTATTTTCGGATTGCTTCTTCTCGATAGAGTTCCGAAACCGTTCGGAGTGTGAGGATTCGTTCGACTACGTTGGTGCGTCTTCTTCATGGACTCGATCTTCTTCCAAGCGGGATCTCAGGCAAGATGACCAATTCCCTAGATACCACTACTATCATTGCCATGCTAGTTGTCTCGTTTCTATCGCTATGTCTCGCTACCTACCACTTGTATGTCAAGCCTCCCAAAATGCCATGATAAGCCTCTAACCCTCCACATCCAGCAAACCATTGTTTGGTTATGTTACCGCTTGCTCAGCCTTCTTATAGCGTTGCTAGTTGTAGGTGCAAATTGCTTCCATGTGCCAACATGGATATATTTGATATATCACAATATTATTGCTACTTAATTTAATGCACATATATACTTGGTAAAAGGTGGAAGGCTTGGCCTTTTGCTCTGTGTTTTGTTCCACTTTTGACGCCCTAAATACTTGTGTACCGGTGTTAGTTCCCATATTGAGCACTCCTAATATGCTCGAGGTTGTTATGGGGACCCCCTTGACTTTCGTTTTAGCATAAAACTCGTCTGGCAAGGCCCAACATTAGTACTATTTTCTTAATAACAACTTAAAATTTGCATAGGGCATGATCACCCCGTGGATAATTAACCAACAACCCGGGCCAGTGCTCCTCATGAGTGTTGGTCCAAACTAGAGCCACTTGCGGGGCCACCTCGGGGCAACTTGAGGGATTTCTATCAGGCCACTGTATGTAGTGCTCATCCGGTTGTGCCCTGAGAACGAGATACGCGACTCCTATCGGGATTGTCGGCACGTCGGGCGGCTTTGCTGGATTTGTTTTACCTTTCTCGAATGTCTTTAGCACGGGATTTCCAGGACACTTCGGGCTATCCCGAGGTTGAGATTTTCCATCGGGATTACGCAAATACTATGGGTTCTCCCGCAGTTGAGGAATTCCAATGCAGCTTGTGGTTAGTTTGTGATGGATGAGTTGGAGCACCCCTGCAGGGTTAAATCTTTCATGAGAGCCGTGCCCGCGGTTATGTGGCAACTTGGAAATTTGTTTAACATCCGGTCATAGAAAACTTGAAGTTAACTCTAACAAAATACACCAACCGTGTGCGTAACCGTGACTGTCTCTTCTCGTGAATTTCTGAAACGAGAGAGAACACGGTGGGGTTATGTTTGACTCGTAAGTAGGTGTTCAGGATCACTTAGTGATCATTACTAGATCACGTCCGTTTATACGACGATCATCCCCCTTTATTCTTGTACTCGTAAGTTAGCCACTCAAATAAATGCTTAGTGCTTGCTGCAGCCTCACCACTTAACCATTATCTCACCCATTAAGCTCTGCTAGTCTTGATACCCTTGGAAATGAGATTGCTGAGTCCCTATGGCTCACAGATTACTGCAACAACAGTTGAAGGTACATGTAAAGTGATGCTATGACGTGAGAGCGATGCTTGTTTGATTTGGTGTTCTTCTTCTTCTTCTTCTTCATCGATCATAGGATGGGTTCCAGGCCGGCCGCCTGGGATAGCAAGGATGGATGTCATTTTATCGTTTGATTTCGTCCAAAGTTGGACCCTGCTCTTCTGTATGATGATTGTATATGTTGTTGTATTGATGTGATCTTGGTATAGCTTGTGGCGAGTGTAAGCCAATTCCATATACTCATCTCTTCTTTACATGTACTTGTAATGATATCCATTTTTGCGAAACGACGAGATGCGCTTCTATCCCTGTCGAGGCCCTCGAGCCAAAATGAGGATAGGATCGCATCTTGGGCGTTACACAGTTGCAAGGGCTCTCCAACTAGGGCAACCGAAATAAGTGCGGTTTGACTCGTTGCTGACAAGACAATTGTAGCGTTGGGCCGTCAGCATCTTCATGATGGTGCATTGGAATGTGATGGTTGCATCAAGCGGAACTCGAAACTTCTCTAAGAAGTCACGCCTTGCCCTGCAAGGGATGACCTGAGCAAAATAAAAAAAACTAGTTAGACAATTTTGGCCACAACCGTACGATATGAAACTCAATCAGAACATGTTGAACTAAATCATATATATACCGTCTTTGTGATGAAGTCTTTTAGAAGATCTATGTAGAACTTCCTATCCTTCTGGCATCTCAAAGCACCACAAGTCTCACACAGGGCATTCATTTACTGCTTTCATCATTATTGACCAAAATAAGCATAGATCATTAAACTAAATAACTAACACAGCAAAATAGAACACATATGCTAGTAATTAAGCAATTCTACAAACGGTGCACGGTTCAAACATAAAATAACATGCATAAAGTTAAACAATCATTCATATACGAACTAGCTAGTGCTACCCATCTAGCAAGCTACTGGCCAGAGGGGCCAGCCTCGTGGTCGTCCCCGGTGGACCTACGACGATGCTGCAGCGGCTAAACCTCCTCCTCCTGCTCCTCCGCAACCTTATCCCAATCTACTAGATACTCCTATGTGCTCTTCCTCATTGCATACTGAAGGAGCATCATCTTGTTGGTATCTATGAGTTTGTCATCTCTCGCAAGCTCCCTCACTAATGGGTCGAACAACTGTTGCTCGGCCTGGAGGTTCTCCTTCTCCACAGTCCTAGTGCATATCCTTATGTCCTCCGACGCGAGGAACTTCGCGTACTCACGGCAATCAGGGAAGTTCAGGATTGCATCTTCCTTATGGTACTCAACCACCTTTGCATCGTAGGCGCGTGCCACTAACTCTGGGGTGTCCCAGTGGCCAAGCTCGTAGACGACATTGTCCTTCCTGATGGTTGCATAGTACTTATTCCCCTTGTGTCGCACACCACGAACGTTCGGAGCCATCTGTGACTGTATAACCTGCAATACCTATAAATATACAATTTAGACAATGTAATTAAATGTACGCTAGAATCTTGCACTATAATTACACTACAAATTCTGCACTCAAATCTCACTAAAAAATCTACACTACAACTACACTAAAATCTTACACTACAAATTCTGCACTACAAATCTCACTAAAAAATCTGCACTACAACTACACTAAAATCTTACACTACAATTACATTACAAATTCTGCACTACAAATGTCACTAAAAAATCTACACTACAACTACACTAAAATCTTACACTACAAATCTCACTAAAAATTATACACTACAATCTTACATTACAAATACACTAAATTCTATACTTCAACTAGAATAAAATGTTATATACTATAATCTCACTACAAATTCTACACTACAATTACACTAACAATTCTACACTACAACTTCACAAACTCACCGACGACGGAGACGACGGGGCTGACGGGTCCTTGACGGCGGTGGTGGAGGCGGAGACCACGGTAAGGGGATGACAATGGAGGCGGAGATCAAGGTGAGGGGGCGACAGCGAAGAAGACGGTGACGGTGGAGGTGGAGACGGCGGCAGCGACGGTGGAGGTGGAGAAGGAGACGACGGTGGTGGAGGCGGAGACGTAGACGGCGACCGAGGGGTTTCGTTGGCGGTGGCGACGGGGTGGGGATGGATTTGGGGGTTCTGGTGGCTGGGGAATCGATCTGGGTGTGTATATGGGTGGTTGGATTTGAGGGGCGGTGGTGTATTTGCTGACGTTGGCTGACGTGGCCAACGCCATTGCTATGTTATTTTATTTTATTTATTTTTGGTACACATTATTTTGTATTTCTATATATGTTTGGTTTATTATTTACTCCCTCCATTCCTTTATGTAAGGTATATTATTTTAGGCACGGTGACCAAGGCATGTAATTATACACATGTAACGACAAAATCAACCTTGGCTAAATCATTGATTAGTGGCAACTAAATCATTTAGGCTAGGAAAGTAAGAGATACACGCAATCATGAGAGAGATAATTTCCTTTTTTCTCTTTACAAGAAGAGATGCATGCAATCAAGGGAGAGATACTTTCCTTTTCTTGAAGGCTAACGACAGAAGGATAATAAACAATAACAAATATAATTTGTACTACTCCTAGATCTAGACTAAGAACATCATCGGTGTTATGACTCCCACGAGAAGAAATGCTTCCACCGATCCTGCTGTGAGAAAGAGGCCAAGCATGCCACCGGCTAAAAGTGCATATCGAAGCATCTTGAATTTTCTGATTTGGCCTTGCATCACATCATTCTTGAGTTGCATCTCATCTATCGGTTGTCTCAATGGTCCAATGGAGTAGTCCAGCAACTCGCTTCCGTACTTCTAGACGAGATCAACCCATATCCATGTGTAAATAGTTTCTCCCTGTTGTCTATGAATCACAATATACATACACACATATTGATGTGAGCGACACTAGATAGAGTAGCTGAAAATAGATCGAGATGTATTTTCTGTCATATACGTACCTTTCCACGGTTGGCGCAGATGTAGAACTCTCGCTCTGGATTCCATTCTGTGTGCGACATATGCTTATCAATAGGGCGTAGACAACCGCAAAGCAGCACAAGTGCCCTTGCTCGAATCCCAGTATCTTCGACGCTGATGGCGTAGCTACCGGATTGAACGGAAGTCGTGCTGCTGCGGCGGGATGATTCGCCGGACTGGGCCGACTGCATTGGCTGTGGCGAGCTCATGGCGTAGCCAACAGGGCCAGACGAGATCTCGGTCAAGGCGGCGAAGTCCCAAACTTTCGACACGCTCTGCTGACGTGGTCCATAAGTAAGAGGGGCTAACTAGTCAGGGAGAAGAATTTTGTGGAGAATTGGAAGTGAATGTATTTGACAAACAAAAAGAGGCTACCAACACTTATATATAGGCAAAAGTTAGTGCTGGCATTCACAAACAGTGGATGTCAACACTACATTATATAGCTATGGTGTTCTAGGAAATCCAAAGCCACTAATATCTTCCTACTGGTCAGCACAGCAGGGCCCACAAATTGGTGGCATTTCCATTTGTATCCAAGCCAGCACTACCTGTACAATGCTGGTGTGCCAATTTTTCCAACGCCAACGCTATTCAGAAAAAATAGTGTTGGTGTCGCTTCAAAGTGGCGCGCCACCAACAAGAGTTGTGGCTAGCACTTTCTCCACCAGTGAACACTTCACGCCCCTTGATCCTGGCCTCATCGGTGCTTGATCTCCAAGATCCTGGGTACCTGCTCGGATGAAGATCGCGGACAAGACAATAGACACTTCACGAAGCAATTTTCTTTCACACATACGAGATGTGTAGAAGACTTCCATTGATCCCCTCAACAAATACCTAGGGTTGCAAGGCTCATGCCTCACCCCATACTTACCGAACTACTCACACATGGAGATCAGATTGCGAGAAAAAAGATTGAAGAACACATCTTGGGATTGATTGATTGCAATATGTCTTACAATGGATGCCTTGGGCGATGCAAGATTAAAGTATGAACTAGATGAGAGAGAAATATGGTTGTGGAGATGGCTATGGCGATGAAAATGGCGGCGGATAGGGTTTGTGGATGATGATGATGATGAGGTTCTAGCTATGCTCGACGCTTCCCTGTTGACATGTCAACGGGGTCCCCTTTATAAAAAGTTGTTCAGGTGGACGACTTCTCTCGGTTTCCACGCCAAACGATCGCTCATGCGAGCACGTGCGGACGCATGAAACACCGTCTTTGGCTCTGGTTGCCTTCTGGTGCCTCCTGGTGACTGATTCCTTCTCCATTTTTCTTCCTTTCCATTCTCCCACGTGATTTCTTCCCTTTTTAACCCATTTCCCGTGGAAAACATTAAAGAGAAGATTTGCGGAATCATTTTCATTCATTAGTCATTATTGGGAATATCAGAGCGAATATCTCTCTTTTAATGAAATATCTCGGTTTAAACAAGGTTGAAATGAGTGTAAAAATATCACTCATCAACTCCCCCAAGCTTAAACTTGATCGTCCTCGAGCAACATAGAGAGAAATCTGAAGCATAAGGAACTCAGTTGTGTAAACCGAAATAACAAGAAGGTTTTGGTTCACTTAAAATCGGTATGCCTAGATAGCCCTCCGCTTCTGGACCTAAAAGCTTAGCATAGACACAACAGTGGCATGGTCAAAGCACAAATTCTCCCTAGGTGGTTTTGGTAATTAATAACAACATATATTTTATTGGACTAATGTTTCCACCAAGTATATTTTAGGAAAGTTCAATGAATGGATTGGCAAAAGGATTGTGAGGAGATCCCCTAGATGCAAGGAACATCTATGGGCAACAAGCTTGAAGACTCTACATTTTACATTTTGTGAGAAATCACTTTTGAGTCCATAGGAAAGCCAATACTATTAAAAGGGGATGATGTGTCTATGATGATCTGGTTTCTCAAGTGCTTAGAGATTAGCCGCCAAAAATACACATGAAATTCTCCCACAAAATCTCTGTCTAAACCCTACCACTAAAATCGGTGCTACCAACTTTTCAGAGTCGGCCCCACCGAGTTTCACCCTAGACAGATCCTAAGGTCTCGGTGCCACCAACATTCCATTCGGTGCAACCGAAACCAGTGACCAACTTTCTGGTTAGCCATTTTCAAGAATCAGAATTTCCGAGTTTTGTGAATCGGTCTCACCGAGACTTGGAATCTGACTAGGTCACCCGTATCGGTAACAACGAGATTTATATATCGGTCTCACCGAGAAGCCGAAAGTTGCCACATTTTGCACTAGTCGGTGTAACCGAGTTTTTACATCGGTTTCATCGAGTTGGGTAATAATGTTGTAACGGTTGGATTTTTGAAGATGCCTATATATACCCCTCCACTTCCTCTCACTTGTAGAGGAAGCACTTAGAACACACCTACACTTGCCCCATCCATTTTTCTGAGAGAGAGCCACCTACTCTTGTGTTGAGATCAAGATCTTCCACTCCAACCATATGAATCTTGATTTATAGCCTCCCCAAGTTGCTTTCCACCCAATCAACCTCTTCTACCAAGCCAAATCTGTGATAGAGTGATTGTGTGTTGAGGAGACTATCTTTTGAAGCACGAGAGGAAGGAGTTCATCATTGTTACCACATATATTACCTTTTGGAGAGTGGTGTCTCCTAGATTGGTTAGGTGTCGCTTGGGAGCCTCCTTGTTCTTGTTGTGGAGTTGAACCAAGAAGTTTGTACGGGCAAGGAGATCGCCTACTTCGTGAAGATCTACCCATAGTGAGGCTAGTCCTTCATGGACAGAAGCCATGATGGAATAGACGAGGTTGCTACTTTGTGGACCCTAACGGGTGGAGCCCTCCGTGGACTCCCGTGATTGCTACCCTCCGTGGGTTGAAGTCTCCATCAACATGGACGATAGCACCACCTATCGGAACCACGGGAAAAATCTTCATGTCATCAATTACGTTTGATCTTCCTCTCCCTACCTTTACTTTCATGTGCATGCCTTTACTTTCCGCTGCTATACTCTTAGACTTGCATGTGTAGGGTGTACTTGACTTGCTACAATTGCTAAAACTAGCCAACACTTAAAATTGGGAAAAGGCTAGATTTTTAATTTGGTCAAGTAGTCTAATCACCCCCCTCTAGACATACCTCGGATCCTACAAGTGGTATCAGAGCTTTTGTCTCCATTGCATTTGTTTCACAACCTAGGAGAGTATGGCATCTAGTGAGGGAAGTTATCATCGTAGAGGTCCATATTTTGATGGTACAAACTTTGCTAGTTGGAAGAATAAAATGAAAATGCATATTCTTGGTCATAACCCCGCCGTATGGGCCGTTGTTCATGTTGGATTGCAAGGTGAATTCTTTGGTGATGGAAAGGAACCGGATCGTGAAGCGACCGCGGAAGAATTGAAGATGTTGCAATACAACGCTCAAGCATGCGGCATTCTATTCAACTGCTTATGCCCTAAAGAGTTCAACAAGATAATCCGTCTTGAGAATGCAAAGTAAATTTGGATACTTTGGTTGATATGCACGAAGTACCGAATCCGTCAGGGAATCTAAGTTGGATGTGCTACAAAGTCAACTTGACAAGTTCAAGATGAAGGATGGTGAAAGAGTTGCTGAAATGTACTCTAGGCTTGCTCTCATCACAAATGAGATTGCCGGCTTAGGAAGTGAAGAGATGACCAAAAAATTCATCATCAAGAAGATCCTTAGAGCCTTGGATGGAAAGTACGACACCGTGTGCACATTGATCCAAATGATGCCAAACTACAAAGATCTCAAGCCTACGGAAGTCATTGGAAGGATTGTTGCTCATGAAATTTCACTCAAGGACTAAGAAGAACTTCACACCAAGTCAAGCGGTGCATACAAAGCTAGAAGTGACACTCCTGCTACTTCAAGTGACAACCTTGTTACCAATGAAGAGATAAGCCTCATGGTCAAGAAATGCAACAAGTTCTACAAGAGTAGAGGCAAAGAGAGAAGCTGC
The DNA here is from genome assembly GCA_039707655.1 of Elymus sibiricus. Lineage (NCBI taxonomy): Eukaryota > Viridiplantae > Streptophyta > Magnoliopsida > Poales > Poaceae > Elymus > Elymus sibiricus. The sequence continues at coordinate 286,128,778 of CM077669.1, forward strand.
AACTTAAGATATAAAGAGAAGCGTTCCTCAAGGCGTGACCAGAATTGTTACAACTGTGGAGGGCCCGGACACTACTCGAATGAGTGCACGGTCCCCCACAAAAGAAGAGAAGAGTCACCTAAAAGAAGAAGCTCAAGAGATGAATCACCTCGTAGAGAGAGAAGGAGTAGAGAAGATCGCTATGAATGAAGACCATCCCGGAGAAGCAAGGACTTAGAGAAGAAGGACAAGTACACCAAGAGCTACCCAAGAAGAAGACATCAAGCTCATGTTGGTGAATGGGTTTCCGGCTCTGATTCCGACAACCAATCCGAGAGAAGCTACCTCTCCAACTCCGACTATAGTCAAGATGAAGGTGTTGCCGGATTAGCACTCGTAACCTCTGATAACCCACAAGTATAGGGGATCGCAACCGTTTTCGAGGGTAGAGTATTCAACCCAAATTTATTGATTCGACACAAGGGGAGCCAAAGAATATTCTCGAGTATTAGCAGCTGAGTTGTCAATTCAACCACACCTAAAAGACTTAGTATCTGCAGCAAAGTATTCAATAGCAAAGCAGTATGGAAGTAACAGTAGCAATAGCAAAGTGACAGTAGCAGTATTGTAGTGATTGTAACAGCAGCAACGGAAAAGTAACTTAGCAAAGATCAATATGTGAAAAGCTCATAGGCAATGGATCAGTGATGGATAATTATGTCGGATGGCATTCATCATGCAACGGTTATAACATAGGGTGATACAGAACTAGCTCCAATTCATCAATGTAATGTAGGCATGTATTCCATATATAGTCATACGTGCTTATGGAAAAGAACTTGCATGACATCTTTTGTCCTACCCTCCTGTGGCAGCGGGGTCCTAATGGAAACTAAGGGATATTAAGGCCTCCTTTTAATAGAGAACCGGACCAAAGCATTAGCACTTAGTGAATACATGAACTCCTCAAACTACGGTAATCACCGGAAAGAATCCCAGTTATTGTCACCCTGGGGGATGCGGATCATAACTCATAATAGGTGTCTACAACTTGCAAGATAGGATCAAGAACACACATATATTCATGAAAACATAATAGGTTCAGATCTGAAATCATGGCACTCGGGCCCTAGTGACAAGCATTAAGCATAGCAAAGTCATAGCAACATCAATCTCAGAACATAGTGGATACTAGGGATCAAACCCTAACAAAACTAACTCGATTACATGGTAAATCTCATCCAACCCATCACTGTCCAGCAAGCCTACGATGAGATTACTCACGAACGGTGGAGAGCATCATGAAATTGGTGATGAAGGATGGTTGGTGATGACGACGGCATCGATTTCCCCTCTCTGGAGCCCAAATCAGACTCCAGATCTGCCCTCCCGAGGAAGAATAGGAGGTGGCGGTGGCTCCGTATCGTAAAACGCGATGAACTCTTCTCTCTGATTTTTTTCTCCGCAAATAGGAATATATAGAGTTGGATTGGAGGTCGGAGGAGCTCCAGGGGCCCCACAAGACAGGGGGGCGCGCCCTAGGGGGGGGCGCCCCCTGGCTTGTGACCAGGTGGTGGCCCCTCTCCGGTTGATTCTTTCGCCAATATTTTTTATTAATTCCAAAAATATTCTCCGTAAATTTTCAGGTCAATCCGAGAACTTTTATTTCTGCACAAAAATAACACCAAGGCAATTCTGCTGAAAACAACGTCAGTCCGGGTTAGTTCCATTCAAATCATGCAAATTAGAGTCCAAAACAAGGGCAAAAGAGTTTGGAAAAGTAGATACGTTGGAGACGTATCAAATCCCCCAAGCTTATACCTTTGCTTGTCCTCAAGCAATTCAGTTGATAAACTGAAAGTGATAAAGAAAAACTTTTACAAACTCTGTTTGATCTTGCTGTTGTAAATATGTTTAACTGATGTTCAGGTTTTCAGCAAAGATTATAGACTAACCACATTCACAATAACATTTAGGTCTCACATTTACTCATATCAATGGCATAATCAACTAGCGAGCAATAATAATAAGTCTCGGATGACAACAATTTTATCAAAACAATCATGATACAATATGATATAATGGTATCTCGGTAGCCCTTTCCGAGACCGCAAAACATAAATGCAGAGCACCTCTGAAGAACAAGGACTGACTAGACATTGTAATTCATGGTGAAAGAGAACCAGTCACACTCATACTCAATATCAATTAATAAGAAAGCATACAAATGACGGAGGTGCTCTCTAACTGGTGCTCTTTATAAGAGGAGGATGACTCAACAGTAAATAAAGTAGATAGGCCCTTCGCAGAGGGAAGCATTAATTTACAGAGGTGCCAGAGCTCGAGCTTTTAAAACAGGGATGAATCATAATTTTAGGAGGTATGCTTTCATTGTCAACATAACAACCAAGAGATCTCGATATCTTCCATGCTAGATACATTATAGGCGGTTCCCAAATAGAATAGTAAAGTTTTTACTCCCCCTCCACCAATCGATCACATTCCACGGCGGGCCGAATCCACGGGTACCGTCCATACAAACAACAATCCTGGGGGAGTTTTGTTTCATTATACTTTGATTTGATTTTTGAGCATGGAACTGGGCATCCCGAATACCAGCCACTTTCTCGTGAATGATAGTGAATCAACACATATCGTGAGAATAACCCACCTAGCATGGAAGATACTGACAGCCCCCAGTCGCTACATGGGCGATTCGGGCATACAAAACGGAATATTTATTTGAAGGTTTAGAGTATGGCACATGCAAATTTACTCGGAACGACAGGTAAATACCGCATATAGGTAGGTATGGTGGACTCATATGGAACAACTTTGGGTTTATGGAAATGGATGCACAAGCAGTATTCCCGCTTAGTACAAGTGAAGGCTAGCAAAAGACTGGGAAGCGACCAACTAGAGAGCGACAACAGTCATAAACATGCTTTGAGATTAACCAACAGTGAATGCAAGCATGAGTAGGATATAAATCACCATGAACATAAACATCGTGGAGGCTATGTTGATTTTGTTTCAACTACATGCGTGAACATGTGCCAAGTCAAGCCACTCGAATCATTCAGAGGAGGATACCATTCTATCATACTACATCACAACCATTTTAAAATGCATGTTAGCACTCAAGACAAACCATTATTCACTCTTAGCTAATTAAGCATGGCATGAGTAACTATAATCTCTAATTGTCATTGCAAACACGTTCAACCCATAACAAGCTGAATCCAGAACGACGAGCTAATCATATTTACAAAAACAAAATAGGTCGAGTTCATACCAGCTTTTCTCCATCTCAGTCACTTCATCATATATCGTCATTATTGCCTTTCACTTGCACGACCGAACGGTGTGAATAATAATAAGAGTGCACGTGCATTGGACTAAGCTGGAATCTGCAAGCAATAACTCAAAGGAGAAGGCAAGGTAATATGGGCTCTCTGATAGATAAACAATAATGCATATGAGAGCCACTCAACATTTTCATCGTGGCCTTCTCCTTATGACCCAAAGAAAAGAAAAGAAAATTATTTACACGGGAAAGCTCCCAACAAGCAAAAGAAGAACGAGAAATCTTTTTGGGTTTTCTTTTAATACTACAGCTAAACAAAATGAACGGTAAAGCTACAACTATTTTTTTTGGGTTTTCTCAAGATTAATTAAACACACAAGAAGAAAGCAAAAAAAGAAGAAGAAATAAACTACCATGGATGGTATAATGAAAAAATATGAACACCGACAACTGGAATGAATGTGTGAACATGAATGTAATGTCGGTGAGAAATACGTACTCCCCCAAGCTTAGGCTTTTGGCCTAAGTTGGTCTAGGGCCACGGCTAGAAATAACCCTCTCCTGGATACTCCGGAGGATAATGAGGGTCCCACTGGTTGGCGAGCTCCTGTGGCTCTCACTGAAAAACTGGAGCCTGATACGGATCAAGGGCTGGTGCAAGCTCAGGTGCTGGGGGTTGCGACAGACCCCAATATCTGTAAATGTCCTCGGGCATAATAGTGTACCTACCTGAATGGATATCGAACAAAGCAGAAGCAGGCAAAGCAATAATCTCACAAGTACCCTGACTAAATACTAAATTGTAAAGCAGCCTCTTATCATTATCTTTCCTAATAAAATCATGTGCTACCATACTATCATAATCTAAATATCTTGTAGGAAGCGGCATTTCCTCTTCCTCGTCAAGCCTAATAGGTATCTTAAAGTGTTTAGCTAAACGAGATGCATAGATACCTCCGAATACGGGGCCCTTCGAACGGTTTAAGTTCAACCGTTGGGCCACTATTGCGCCCATACTAAAAGTTCTATCAGTAAGTAAAACGTGGCGCAGAATGGCGAGGTCGGGAGCACTGAGGCTTCCACTCTCGCCGCGACCAACTAAACATCTCCCCGCAAATAATGAATAATAGCGTAGAACAGGAAAATGTACACTAGCTGCTCTGGTCTTTGACACCCCTCTCTCTTCCCCTACAGTGATTGCGGCAATAAAATCCTCCATGTCTCTAGGACGTGGTTCACTGATGCTGCCCTCAAAAGGTATTTTGCAAACATTGCAAAAATCGTAAAGTGACATTTCCTTAGGCACATCATATAAATGAAATTCTTCCATGGGAGGATTTTTCCTAGGATAAAAGTGAAAATTTTGCACGAAAGTATTAGTAAGTAGGAGGTACTGGTCACGCTTATCGTTGAGAAAGTCGATGATGCCTGCATTTTCTGCCAGATAATAGAAATCTTCATGAATTCCGGCCGCTCTCAAGAATGCTTCACTTGGCCATTCACATGGTCGAACCTCCGCGGTGCGAGGAATATTGTACTTAGGCTTCTCATTTTCTTTTTCTTTAAAACCCCGGCTTGAAGAGCCTCTTAACAATCTCCTCATCATCTCTTTCTATGAAAAACAATTCTGAATTTTTTAGTGACTCCAAACAAAAGTGAACAAAACTCAACGAAACTTATAGCAACTACTCCCACAAGTGCCTGGAGGCTATATCATGCATCAAAACTACTTAGGACCATACAAATTTGACATGCAAGCTCAAGAACAAGGTCACCACAGCAGCAAAAATTTGCAATATATAAAGCACGAGAACAAAACTAATTGGACCATTGGAGGAGTCACATACCGATGAACAATCCCTTGAAACAGTTTTGCAAATGGAGCTTTGAGCAAGGAGATCGAAAATGGTAGCAAAATGAGCTAGAACACGGGTTTGAGCAATGGTGGGATTTTTTCTAGAGGAAGACGAAGTGGATGGGTGCTGCAATAAGTGAGGGGGGCCCACGTGGGACACAGAAGCCAGGGGGCGCGCCCAGGGGGGGTGGGCGCGCCCTGCAGGCTTGTGGCCCACTGGTGCAGGCCCCTGATGTGTTCTCAGTGCCAAAAATTCTTAAATATTGCAGAAAAAATCATACTACATTTTTAGGGGATTCTGAGAACTTTTATTTTCAGGTCATTTTTCTATTGCACGGATAAATCAGAAAAAAGAGAAATAATAGCATTTTTTACTAAATTGAAACTAAAGAACAGAAAATAAAAGTTGGGTGCAGAAGGTTGTGCTTTCTCAATTCATCCATCTCATGCTCATCAAAAAGAATCCATCAATAAGGTTGATCAAGTCTTATTGACAAACCTTTTTCGAAGGACATGGAACCGGAGAATTTTCGAATAACACTAGGTTACCTCAATGGGGATATGCATGTCCCCAACAATAAGTATATCATATTTCTTTTTGGCAGTAGGAAGAGGGAATTCAAAGTCTCCAATAATAATCGTTGAAATTTTTTCAATGGAGTTGATACTATGAACTTGAGATTGTTTCTTCGGAAAGTGTACCATATGCTCATTACCATTAACATGAAAAGTGACATTGCCCTTGTTGCAATCAATAACAGCCCCTGCAGTATTTAAAAAGGGTCTACCAAGGATGATCGACATACTATCGTCCTCGGGAATATCAAGAATAACAAAGTCCGTTAGGATAGTAACATTTGCAACTACGACAGGCACATCCTCGCAAATACCGATGGGTAAAGCAGTTGATTTATCAGCCATTTGCAAGGAGATTTCAGTGGGTGTCAACTTATTCAAATCAAGTCTACGATACAAAGAGAAAGGCATAACACTAACACCAGCTCCAAGGTCACATAAAGCAGTTTTAATATAATTTCCTTTAATAGAGCATGGTATAGTAGGTACTCCGGGATCTCCTAGTTTCTTCGGTATTCCACCTTTAAAAGTATAATTAGCAAGCATGGTGGAAATCTCAGCTTCTGGTATCTTTCTTTTATTTGTAACAATATCTTTCATATACTTAGCATAAGGAGACATTTTCAGAATATCAGTCAAACGCATACGCAAAAAGACGGGTCTAAGCATTTCAACAAAGCGCTCAAAATCCTCATCATCCTTCTTCTTGGATGGTTTAGGAGGAAAGGGCATGGGTTTCTGAACCCATGGTTCTCTTTCTCTACCATGCTTCCTAGCAACAAAGTCTCTTTTATCATATCTCTTATTCTTAGGTTGTGGGTTATCAAGATCAACAGCAGGTTCAATCTCCACATCATTATCATTACTAGGTTGAGCATCAACGTGAATATCATCATTAATATTATCACTAGGTTCATGTTCATTACCAGATTGTGTCTCAGCATCTGAAATAGAAATATCATTTGGGTTTTCATGTGAATCTATAATAGGTTCACTAGCTGCATGCAAAGTCCTATCGTCATTCTTTTTCCTACTATTACTGGGACGACTAGGTGCATCGGTATTAACTCTCTGAGAATCTTGCTCAATTCTCTTAGGGTGGCCCTTAGGGTACAAGGGTTCCTGAGTCATTCTACCACCTCTAGTCACAACTCTAACAAAATGATCATTATTCTTACCAATCATCTCATTAAGCAAATCATTCTGTGCCTTAAGTACTTGTTCTACTTGTGTAGTTACCATGGAAGCATGTTTACTAATAAGCTTAAGATCATTAACAGTTCTACTCATATAATCACCCAAGCGATCAAGCATGTAAGCATTATGTTTCAGTTGTCTACTAACATAAGCATTGAAATTTTCTTGCTTAACAATAAAATTATCAAACTCATCCAAGCATTGGCTAGCAGACTTATTATAAGGAATATCACCTTCATCAAATCTACGGAGAGAATTTACCTCTACTACCTGTGTCGGGTTATCAAGACCATGTATTTCTTCAATAAGTGGTAGATTCTTAACATCTTCAGCTTTAATCCCTTTTTCTTTCATAGATTTCTTTGCCTCTTGCATATCTTCAGGACTGAGAAATAGAATACCTCTTTTCTTCGGAGTTGGCTTTGGAGGTGGTTCGGGAATAGTCCAATCATTATCATTGCTCAATATATTGTTCAATAGTAGTTCAGCTTGTTCAACAGTTCGTTCCCTGAAAACACAACCAGCACAACTATCTAGGTGGTCCCTAGAAGCATCGGTTAGTCCATTATAAAAGATATCAAGTATTTCGTTTTTCTTGAGAGGATGATCAGGAAAAGCATTAAGTAACTGGAGAAGCCTCCCCCAAGCTTGTGGGAGACTCTCTTCTTCAATTTGCACAAAGTTAAATATTTCCTGCAAGGCACCTTGTTTCTTATGGACAGGAAAATATTTTTCAGAGAAGTAATATATCATATTCTGGGGACTACGCACACAACCAGGAGCAAGAGAATTAAACCATATCTTAGCATCACCCTTTAATGAGAAAGGAAACAACTTAAGAATATAGTAATAGCGGATTTTTTCCTCATGAGTAAATAGGGTGGCTATATCATTCAATTTAGTAAGATGTGCCACAACAGTTTCAGATTCATAACCATGGAAAGGATCAGATTCAACCAAAGTAATTAACTCAGGATCGACAGAGAATTCATAATCCTTATCAGTAACAAAGATAGGTGAAGTAGCAAACTTAGGATCATATTGCATTCTAGCATTCAAAGATTTTTCTTTCCACTTGCGTAGCAATTTCTTAAGATCATCTCTATCCTTACAAGCAAGAAAGTCCCTAGCTACCTCTCCCTCCATAACATAACCCTCAGGTATATCAGGCAATTCATATCTAGGAGAGCTAGGTCTAGCAGGTGTATCATAGTGTTCAGTTTCAATAATTTCATCAGATTCAGAAATATCATCAGTTGCGGCATTGACTCTAGCAATTTGTTCATCAAGAAATTCACCCAATGGCACAGTAGTATCAAGCAAAGTATCATCATAAGCATCATGCATAGCAGAAGTAGCATCATCAATTACTTGCGACATATCAGAATTACTAGCAGGTGGTGGTGTCGCAAATTTACTCATAACAGAAGGTGAATCAAGTGCAGAGCTAGATGGCAGTTCCTTACATGTCCTCGTAGTTGAGGGGTAGATCTTGGTTTTAGAGTCTTTCAGATTCTTCATAGTGATCAACAGATATAAATCCCAAGTGACTCAGAGAATAGAGCTATGCTCCCCGGCAGCGGCGCCAGAAAAAGGTCTTGATAACCCACAAGTATAGGGGATCGCAACAATTTTCGAGGGTAGAGTATTGAATCCAAATTTATTGATTCGACACAAGGGGAGCCAAAGAATATTCTCGAGTATTAGCAGCTGAGTTGTCAATTCAACCACACCTGAAAGACTTAGTATCTGCAGCAAAGTATTCAGTAGCAAAGCAGTATGGAAGTAACAGTAGCAATAGCAAAGTGACAATAGCAGTATTGTAGTGATTGTAACAGCAGCAACGGAAAAGTAACTTAGCAAAGATCAATATGTTAAAAGCTCGTAGGCAATGGATCAGTGATGGATAATTATGTCGGATGGCATTCATCATGCAACGGTTATAACATAGGGTGATACAGAACTAGCTCCAATTCATCAATGTAATGTAGGCATGTATTCCATATATAGTCATACGTGCTTATGGAAAAGAACTTGCATGACATCTTTTGTCCTACCCTCCCATGGCAGCGGGGTCCTAATGGAAACTAAGGGATATTAAGGCCTCCTTTTAATAGAGAACCGGACCAAAGCATTAGCACTTAGTGAATACATGAACTCCTCAAACTACGGTAATCACCGGAAAGAATCCCAGTTATTGTCACCCTGGGGGATGCGGATCATAACTCGTAATAGGTGTCTACAACTTGCAAGATAGGATCAAGAACACACATATATTCATGAAAACATAATAGGTTCAGATCTGAAATCATGGCACTCGGGCCCTAGTGACAAGCATTAAGCATAGCAAAGTCATAGCAACATCAATCTCAGAACATAGTGGATACTAGGGATCAAACCCTAACAAAACTAACTCGATTACATGGTAAATCTCATCCAACCCATCACTGTCCAGCAAGCCTACGATGAGATTACTCACGAACGGTGGAGAGCATCATGAAATTGGTGATGAAGGATGGTTGGTGATGACGACAACGTCGATTTCCCCTCTCCGGAGCCCAAATCAGACTCCAGATCTGCCCTCCCGAGGAAGAACAAGAGGTGGCGGCGGCTCCGTATCGTAAAACACGATGAACTCTTCTCTCTAATGTTTTTCTCCGCAAATAGGAATATATAGAGTTGGATTGGAGGTCGGAGGAGCTCCAGGCCCCCCACAAGACAGGGGGGCGCGCCCTGGGGGGGGGGGGGGGCGGGCGCCCCCTGGCTTGTGACCAGGTGGTGGCCCCTCTCCGGTTGATTCTTTTGCCAATATTTTTTATTAATTCCAAAAATATTCTCCGTAAATTTTAGGTCAATCCGAGAACTTTTATTTCTGCACAAAAATAACACCAAGGCAATTCTGCTGAAAACAACGTCAGTCCGGGTTAGTTCCATTCAAATCATGCAAATTAGAGTCCAAAACAAGGGCAAAAGATTTTGGAAAAGTAGATACGTTGGAGACGTATCAACCTCCAACTCCTATGACATATTTGATTCACCAAATGAAGGAAGTGGAAGTTTCTGCATAGCTAAAGTCCCCAAGGTATCACACCCCGAATACATTGAATTCAATAGTGATGGATGATTTACTAGGAGATGATGACTTGCTCTTTGATCAAACTAGTGATGTTAGTCAAAATGAACTTGATAATACTCATGCTAGTCAAGATAAGTCGTGTGATGATGATAAGAAGGAGATTGAGCGTCTAACTAAAGAAATAAAGACTCTTAAGTTAGCTCATTAATATACTCAGGAAGATCATATAGAGATCCTAAGAACTCATGAGAAGCTACGCTTTGAGAAGCTAAATTTAGAGCAAGAACATGAGTTTCTTAAAGCTATCAATGACGATCTTCAAAAGAAGAGTTCTTCTTATCTTGCCAAATGACTACTCTTGTCCACATTTGTTCCACAAGTTAAATCTTAGGAAACTAGTAACAAAGGCAAGAAAGGTTCTTCATCTAGTGGCAACAACACTAATGCTAAATCCAATGATGTTGCTTCTAGTAGCTATATTAATTCCACTAACGATTCTATTAGCCAAGTTACACTTGAGCAAGAAAACGATTTATTGAAAGGGATTATAGAGAAAGGTGTCTACAAGAGTCTTGCCAGATGTAAGCAATTTGAGGAGATTGTACGCAAGCATGGAGGATACGGGAAGAAACATGGAATTGGCTACTTCAACACCAATGGAGTTGAATGGGAAGAAGGTCAATACCCCAAGCCGAAGTTTGTTCCTCAAAGGGAAAAGTATGGTCATACTCTCCCCAAGGGAACAAAAGACCAAGATGATCTTCCACCACAAGACCACAAATTTGGATTTTTAATTTGGTCAAGTAGTCTAATCATCCCCCTCTAGACATACTTCGGATCCTACACATGGTTATAGTGCAAGTGTTAGTGAAGCAAAGATAATCAACGCAAAGTTTCCGATCTGCTAGATAAAACAACTTTGCAACACTTCATTTTATTTAGGGTTTTTACATCTGTGCCCCTGGTTCCTTAGTTGTACTCATTCATCCCCACGCTCTTAACGTTTGCTCACTTTTTCCCACTCCCTTGTCTGAAACCGTCATGAATGGTCACAGCGGAGGATGCCGTCGGGTCAATGGTTTGACCGTTAACTCTGACGAGTGGGGCCGCGTCGTAAGGTGTAACACCCCAAAAATTTAATCTTGTTTTATTAATTAAAATTTTGTCAAGAAGATTTATTTTCTATTTGATTTCAGAGCCACTTCTGTTCTAAGGATTTCATAATTTTTCTCTCCCATTTGAAGCTTTTAAATAATATTGTGGGACTTGAATACTTTATTAAAGCATCTTATTTCATTTAGTAAAACCAATGGAATTATTTTTATAATAAAACTTCCCAAGTTTTAATTCTTTTAATAGCATTTTCATTCTTTTAAAGGCATAAGTTGCACTACAACTACTTCATAAATCCTTTTAAAAATTCCACAAAAATTTGTAGATGTCATGTGATGTCCCTGAATCTCTTTTATGCAAAAACCCAGCTTTATGTTTTGTAAGTTTTGAGCAAAACATCCTCTTCTTCGTTCTGGTCCAATTTGTCATTTTGTACTACAACCCCATTTTAGTTTTCTCTAATGACCTTGATATTTTTCTTGCTTGAATTTAACCCTACCAAACTCTTAAGTCCAAGAGTGTAGGACCATTGCAGTAATTTTTGCCCATGCAATAGTACCCTTTAGTTTCTGTCCAGAAACATAGTTTTGGGATATTTGCATTATCAAGTTTTTGCTTTTGTCAAAATAGACTTTCCATCATGTTGTGTACCTAAAGATACCATGAACTGGTAATTTTGGTGGCCAGAATATAATCCTATATAGCCCTAGCATTCTGTCGAGCACCTGGTATGCGTGAACAGAATTGGCATATTTGTGAGCTTGTATTGTGAACTTCCCCCTCTGTCCAAACCAGGTTGTCTAGTAGCCTTCTAACGGCCTCTAACCTAGGTCTGTTGATTTTCATTGGCATCCAAGCAAGTTTGGTCGCCCTGGCATTTCGTCGAACGATTGCCGTGCGTGCCAGGAGCGCGGCCAGAGTGCGCGTTTTGCACGTGCCGCGCCCGAGCCGCCGCGTCCCTGGACAGTACCCCGAGCTTATCCTGACCCTCTGCTGCTCGCAGCGTAGCACCAAGCCCCGACCTGCACTCCCTCACGAGCACCACAGCAACCACCACGTCTCCGGCGAGCCAGGCACTAGCCGCCATTGCCGCCTGCAGTGGTCGGTGCCGTACGGGCCACCTGGCGCGCCCCGAGACCACCCAGCTCGCCGTGCTTATCTGCAGCCATGTATTCTTCTCCGACAAAGCTCAGGCAGCCAGCCCCACCTCCCCTGTTCTGTAATAGTGCCGCCGCCGTCGAGCTTATCCTCGGGCACCCGGCGAACCGACGTAGCTAGCCAATAAAAAGATCCCCAAGCTCGCGCCGATCTTTAGAAGGCTCTCCCCCATCCCCCTCAAGCCCCCATAGGCCCCAATCGACCGAGGGAGGTCGTCCCCCTCACCTCCGGTCAGGATTCGGCCGCCCCTTCCCCTGTCGAATTCGTGGCCAACCCAACTCCTCCTCCTCCCTTCTCTGTCGGAATGAATCTGACCTGGAACCGCGAGCGTATTTCCCTCTCGATTTTTGCCAGAGAGAAGCCGTGGGCAAAGATCCCTCGCAGACCCGCGCCGCCGTCCACCGGCCATCGAAGCCACCGGAGCTTCCAGGGCCTCCGGTGAGAAAGCCCCCATCCCTCGAGATCGCCGCGAGCCCCTGATCCCGAAGGTGCCCTCGGTTGCCGGAGTGGAGCCCCGAATCGCCGGCGGGGATCGCCGGAGGTCACTCCTCCCCCTCGGCTGGAGGAGGGAGAGGACTGGGTTGACTATAGTCAAACCTGTCCGTGGGCCCCGCTCGTCAGCGACAAAGCTAACCGGGAGCCGTCTTAAGTGAAGGCGTATTCCCGTAATACGTTTTCAGTTAAGTAAAGCGAATTTGGAGAGAGAAGCAAACTTTCAAAAAGTTTTGGAGTGCACCCTGCATCTCTGCACATTTAAGGCAAGCATTCTGAACCTTGGTATAGTATTTGTTGTGTGATGTTTGGTGTGGCGAATAAAACTACAACACATGAAGGGCACGTTATTTCATGTGAAGGTGTGATCATGCTTACAATGCAAGATGATGATTCTTGCTAATGAACTTGAGATGCTTGTGGCAGTAGTCACCACCTTGTGCCAACCCTGCCTACCGGAAGGAATCCGGGATAAGTCTCTATCTCGGGTGGACACGAGCCTGGTGCTGACATCTCGTTGGAGCGAGGATGGTCAGTGAGGCATGATGGGATGGGATGAGTGGTGATTCTATCTAGAATTGTGAAAAATATTTGTTGTGCTAATCATGCAGGGAACACTTAAACCTCCTAAGTCGACCAAAGATCGAGTCTTGTTCCAGTAACCCCCATACTTGTTTCGTATTACCACTTGTCCCTGCCGCAGGTAGGGTACGGTTCAGTAAGTTGTCAACCCCTTTCTTGGCACACACCGTACAGAGAGGCTATGGTGGAAGATACCGGCTACATCCGGTAGGCATGCCACCTGGTCCGGGGGCATGGGTGTTTCCGGTTGGGACCGAGAGGGGGGCACCCCTTAGTAGCGCACGGTATAAATTTGATCCCATGCTAATCGAGGTTGTAGCCTCCCCACTTAGAGTTTTGCTTAACGAGTGTCGTGGGTGATTCCAGGCACCGGTAAGTTAAGCTGGTGTGTGCGAGTCAGGTGTGTTTTCAATTAAAAGACCGTGAGCGGAATTAGTCCCGGTGGACTAAAGGAATCCGTTACTCGTGGGTAAAGAGTACACCCTCTGCAGAGTTTACATCTATTCAAATAGCCGTGTCCGCGGTTAAGGACTACAGTCTGGGATGGGTCAAGTGTCGGTCTTAGTGTCGGTCTTCGGAGGAAAACTTCTAAACCGGAATATTGAGCATGACGTGTGACAAATGATGATTATGGTTATTATTATTGCGGACTAACCATGTTATTTATTTGTATGGCTGAGTATCACTTGGGATGGTACTACCTCCTGGATACTCATTATGATTATTATTATATAAGCCCTTTATGTGGCGTCGCACAGACGCCCGACTGTGGCATGTATGTTGTTTGCTTTATTTTATAAGCCTTTCTGTGGCGTCGCTCAGACGCCCGACTGTGGCATGCTTATTATTTATTTTCCTTATAAGCCCTTTCTGTGGCGTCGCTCAGACGCCCGACTGTGGCATGCTTGTTATTTATTTTCCTTATAAGCCCTTTATGTGGCTTCGCTCATACGCCCGACTGTGGCATGCATGTTATTTATTTTTCTTCTAAGCCCTTTATGTGGCGTCACTCAGACGCCCGACTATGGCATGCTTTATATTATTATCCTTTTGAGGCGTCGCTTCAGACACCCGATAGGTTCATTTTATTTTTATTCTCTGATTGCTTATTCCTGTTTAATATGAATGACCTGCTTGCGTACATCATGGATTTTATTTTGTGACTGACTAAGTGATCGTGGATTATTTCAATGCATGATTATCACCTGCTATATTATACCTGTTTTCATGATGTTTGCGAGTACATTCAAAGTACTCACTGGCTTGTCCCTGGCTAGTGTCTTGGCCAGATTTCATGCTTGGAGAGGAGTGCAATGACGACAGCCCCGGAACCTAGGCAACGAAGATAGCAGCCACGCGAAGATAGGAGTTATCCAGGTCAGCTGTTCCTGTGGGAAATGGAGTCCCATAGACGCTGATGATCCGCAAACCGCTTCCGCCATCAACCACTAGAAACTTTTGTTGTACTCATAGACCACAATGGTCTTGTACTTCAGATTTTGTATTTTGCTTGGAATTTCTATATCAAGAATGTGCCTCACCAGCTAACAGTAATCCTGGGGTTGGTGAGCACAAGGACCATTTGCTGGGAAGTTAATATCCTGGAAAACCGGTCCTGACAACCTTGGTATCAGAGCCAGGCTGACCATTGGCTAATCCTATCTTAGCCGGGTTAATAAACCTAGGTTAACCCACCCACCAGACCTTACCATAACCACAGCCAAGCCTATCCTATGCTATAGCGCACACAGTGACCCCGACAGCTTTTGGCAGTCGGTGCCCAACCTATCAGACCAGCCCAGTAGGTCACACGCCCATGACCGACACCTGAGTTGTTCCATTCGCAAGCGTGCGAAGGAAGACCTCATTTTCTTTATATAAAGGAAACATTTGGCCAACCCAGCACACCACAACCAACAATCCCAGCCGCTAAGGATATAGTAGGCCACCCCAAGTCGCCAACGAAGACCATGAGGCAGACCCCGCCTTGTTGCATCTTGTGCGCTACTTAAGAGCACAAGAGGTGTTGTTTGATTAGGTCACCCTTGATCTGGTTACAACTCATAGAGAACTCGCTCGCCGAGCCCCGGCAAGAAGAGAAGCTGTGCCCGATGCCGACAACCCAGTTGTGCTATTCGGACAACCGATAGAGTCATCAAGGCCTGCCCCTGCAGCTGAGCGTAATATATTGGTATCCTCGGAGGAGCTTCGTCGCCTCTTGAGGACGTACTCCAACGAGAGTGTGACCACGAAACCCCGCGATGGTCATCATCGCTACCCTGACCCTGTAGCTCCGTACCCTAACCCAGTGAACCCCAGCAGTGAAGCCCAAAGAGAAGCCTCGACGTCCGCAAGGCACGCTCGACTAGATATGAACGAAGTAGATTAAGCCATTCGAGTAGTGCCGGGTCTTTGTATTTTTACGCCTTATAATAAGTATGACCTCATACCGCCATTAATAAATTGCAGAATACTTGTATACCATTAATTTTAATAATACTACAAGTAACCATGCATAAATAATTTTTGGCGTCTGGTCCCATATTTAATTCTGGGCGTAGCCACCAAGACCACCCAACCGACAACCGCAGTTATACGTCGCATTTTGCGATATATATATATATATATATAACTGTGGCACTGACCCTGACCACCATAGAACATAACCGACAACCAAGATTGCCCCACACCGCAATATGTCAACCAGCCCAGATGCTATGCATGAGGCCACTCCGTGACCTTACCAAGCATCCCTCACCTTGTGCATTGCCTTCACAGCCATTTTTTTTCAGGTCGCACCTTGGGATTCATATAAAGACCCCAGATGCAACCCCGGGGAATTTTATTAAAATAATTGTGAGATTTTAACCACAGTACCATGGGTTCTCCCCACCCATCCCGGTACAAGCTGTTCAAATCGAGGGTCACTTTCACCTCCTCGAAATATTGGACAGTCAGGCACAACCCACAGGTAGACCCAAACCAAGACCCTGCAGAATTTTCCTTCGTCGGGAAAAATATGCCCACCCCAGTAATGGCCATAGAGGCTGCTGCTTATGGAGCGGTTACCCGTCTTCAATTCATGGTACCCTATGCCAGTGAACGTGGGTATTATTATTTCCCCGAATAGTGCATCAGCCAGAGAAGCCGCATCCTTTCCCTACACCTGAGTACAGAAAGATCCGACGCTAATTAAGCTGGTGCACTATGTCATCGCTCGATAGCGCTTGACCCGGCAAGAGATGGGATTTTTCCACACCCTTGCTGTGATAAACCCAAGTCGCCATTAGCAGACCCCTGAGGCCAGACTAAGAGAGACGCATTTTGTGAGTCCCCCATCCGCTCCCCAGTAGACGAAGGACATATCCCACTGCAGGGAATAATTCCTCGTGAAAGATAGCTTATTACCTTAACCGCCAGTGCCGTAGTTGTATCAGTTTGTGTAGCATTTGACTGCTTGTTGTGATATCTGTGTTGTGTTTTAAAATTCTCAGTATGAGTATATTGTGTTGGTTGAAGTTGTTTCTTGTGATTGAAAATCGATTGTTTTCATTATAGAAAATTTCATAGTAAGGTTTTCCTTAAAAGACCACCGCGATGAAAATGTTTTCCAACAAAAATTTGATTTGCATGCCCTCGCGTTATACGACTCACAGACCACGTACATTTAATGCAAGACCGCGCGCGCTTCTATCCCCTAATCGATTACCTCGCTAGTATACCGCAGCTGCACATTAGTCAGCGATTTTGCTGTGACCCCGTCCTATCGTGTGTGTGGTATATTTGTTTTTCATGTTACGATTGCCGCGTGGCACGGTTAATATTTTTGCAAAATACATCCTTTAGCAAATCTCGAGGACGAGATTTTTCTTAAGGGGGGTAGTGTTGTAACACCCCCAAAATTTAATCTTGTTTTATTAATTAAAATTTTTTCAAGAAGATTTATTTTCTATTTTATGGATTTTCTATTTGATTTCAGAGCCACTTCTGTTCTAAGGATTTCAAAATTTTTCTCTCCCATTTGAAGCTTTTAAATAATATTGTGGGACTTGAATACTTTATGAAAGCATCTTATTTCATTTAGTAAAACCAATGGAATTATTTTTATAATAAAACTTCCCAAGTTTTAATTCTTTTAATAGCATTTTCATTCTTTTAAAGGCATAAGTTGCACTACAACTACTTCATAAATCCTTTTAAACATTCCACAAAAATTTGTAGATGTCATGTGATGTCCCTGAATCACTTTTATGCAAAAACCAAGCTTTATGTTTTGTAAGTTTTGAGCAAAACATCCTCTTCTTCATTCTGGTCCAGTTTGTCATTTTGTACTACAACCCCATTTTAGTTTTCTCTAATGACCTTGATATTTTTCTTGCTTGAATTTAACCCTACCAAACTCTTAAGTCCAAGAGTGTAGGACCATTGCAGTAATTTTTGCCCATGCAATAGTACCCTTTAGTTTCTGTCCAGAAACATAGTTTTGGGATATTTGCATTATCAAGTTTTTGCTTTTGTCAAAATAGACTTTCCATCATGTTGTGTACCTAAAGATACCATGAACTGGTAATTTTGGTGGCCAGAATATAATCCTATATAGCCCTAGCATTCTGTCGAGCACCTGGTATGCGTGAACAGAATTGGCATATTTGTGAGCTTGTATTGTGAACTTCCCCCTCTGTCCAAACCAGGTTGTCTAGTAGCCTTCTAACAGCCTCTAACCTAGGTCTGTTTATTTTCATTGGCATCCAAGCAAGTTTGGTCGCCCTGGCATTTCGTCGAACGATTGCCGTGCGTGCCCGGAGCGCGGCCAGAGCGTGCATTTTGCACGTGCCGCACCCGAGCCGCCGCGTCCCTGGACAGTACCCCGAGCTTATCCTGACCCTCTGCCGCTCGCAGCGTAGCGCCAAGCCCCGACCTGCACTCCCTCACGAGCACCACAGCAACCGCCATGTCTCCGACAAGCCAGGCGCTAGCCGCCATCGCCCCCTGCGGTGGTCGGTGCCGTACGGGCCACCTGGCGTGCCCTGAGACCACCCAGCTCGTCGTGCTTATCTGCAGCCATGTATTCTTCTCCGACAAAGCTCAGGCAGCCAGCCCCACCTCCGCTGTTCTGTAATAGTGCCGCCACCGTCGAGCTTTTCCTCGGGCACCTGGCGAACCGACGTAGCTAGCCTATAAAAAGACCCCCAAGCTCGCCCCGATCTTCAGAAGGATCTCTCCCATCCCCCTCAAGCCCCCATAGGCCCCAATCGACCGAGGGAGGTCGTCCCCCTCACCTCCGGTCAGGATTCGGCCGCCCCTTCCCCTGTCGAATTCGTGGCCAACCCAGCTCCTCCTCCTCCCTTCTCTGTCGGAATGAATCTGACCTAGAACCGCGAGCGTATTTCCCCCTCAATTTTTCCCTGAGAGAAGCCGTGCGCAAAGATCCCTCGCAGACCCGTGCCGCCGTTCGCCGGCCATCGAAGCCACCGGAGCTTCCAGGCCCTCCGGTGAGAAAGCCCCCATCCCTCGAGACCGCCGTGAGCTCCTGATCCCGAAGGTGCCCTCGGTTGCCAGAGTGGAGCCCCGAATCGCCGGCGGGGATCGCCGGAGGTCACTCCTCCCCCTCGGCTGGAGGAGGGAGAGGACTGGTTTGACTATAGTCAAACCTGTCCGTGGGCCCCGCTCGTCAGCGACAGAGCCAACCGGGAGCCGTCTTAAGTGAAGGCGTATTCCCGCTAATACGTTTTCAGTTAAGTAAAGCGAATTTGGAGAGAGAAGCAAACTTTCAAAAAGTTTTGGAGTGCACCCTGCATCTCTGCACATTTAAGGCAAGCATTCTGAACCTTGGTATAGTATTTGTTGTGTGATGTTTGGTGTGGCAAATAAAACTACAACACATGAAGGGTGCGTTATTTCATGTGAAGGTGTGATCATGCTTACAATGCAAGATGATGATTCTTGCTAATGAACTTGAGATGCTTGTGGCAGTAGTCACCACCTTGTGCCAACCCTGCCTACCGGAAGGAATCCGGGATAAGTCTTTGTCTCGGGTGGACACGAGCCTGGTGCTGACATCTCGTTGGAGCGAGGATGGTCAGTGAGGCATGATGGGATGGGATGAGTGGTGATTCTGTCTGGAATTGTGAAAAATATTTGTTGTGCTAATCATGTAGGGAACACTTAAACCTCCTAAGTCGACCAAAGATCGAGTCTTGTTCCAGTAACCCCCATACTTGTTTCGTACTACCACTTGTCCCTGCCGCAGGTAGGGTACGGTTCAGTAAGTTGTCAACCCCTTTCTTGGCACACACCGTACAGAGAGGCCATGGTGGAAGATACCGGCTGCATCCGGTAGGCATGCCACCTGGTCCGGGGGCATGGGTGTTTCCATTTGGGACCAAGAGGGGGGCACCCCTTATTAGCGCGCGGTATAAATTTGATCCCATGCTAATCGAGGTTGTAGCCTCCCCACTTAGAGTTTTGCTTAACGAGTGTCATGGGTGATTCCAGGCACCGGTAAGTTAAGCTGGTGTGTGTGAGTCAGGTGTGTTTTCAATTAAAAGACCGTGAGCAGAATTAGTCCCGGTGGACTAAAGGAATCTGTTACTCGTGGGTAAAGAGTACACCCTCTACAGAGTTTACATCTATTCGAATAGCTGTGTCCGCGGTTAAGGACTACAGTCTGGGATGGGTCAAGTGTCGGTCTTAGTGTCGGTCTTCGGAGGAAAACTTCTAAACCGGAATATTGAGCATGACGTGTGACAAATGATGATTATGGTTATTATTATTGTGGACTAACCATGTTATTTATTTGTATGGCTGAGTATCACTTGGGATGGTACTACCTCCTGGATACTCATTATGATTATTATTATATAAGCCCTTTATGTGGCGTCGCACAGACGCCCGACTGTGGCATGTATGTTGTTTGCTTTATTTTATAAGCCCTTTCTGTGGCATCGCTCAGACGCCCGACTGTGGCATGCTTATTATTTATTTTCCTTATAAGCCCTTTCTGTGGCGTCGCTCAGACGCCCGACTGTGGCATGCTTGTTATTTATTTTCCTTATAAGCCCTTTATGTGGCGTCGCTCAGACGCCCGACTGTGGCATGCATGTTATTTATTTTTCTTCTAAGCCCTTTATGTGGCGTCGCTCAGACGCCCGACTGAGGCATGCTTTATATTATTATCCTTTTGAGGCGTCGCTTCAGACACCCGATTGGTTCATTTTATTTTTATTCTTTGATTGCTTATTCCTGTTTAATATGAATGACCTGCTTGCGTACATCATGGATTTTATTTTGTGACTGACTAAGTGATCGTGGATTATTTCAATGCATGATTATCACCTGCTATATTATACCTGTTTTCATGATGTTTGCGAGTACATTCAAAGTACTCACTGGCTTGTCCCTGGCTATTGTCTTGGCCAGATTTCATGCTTGGAGAGGAGTGCAATGACGACAGCCCCGGAACCTAGGCAACGAAGATAGCAGCCACGCGAAGATAGGAGTTATCCAGGTCAGCTGTTCCTGTGGGAAATGGAGTCCCATAGACGCTGATGATCCGCAAACCGCTTCCGCCATCAACCACTAGAAACTTTTTTTGTACTCATAGACCACAATGGTCTTGTACTTCAGATTTTGTATTTTGCTTGGAATTTCTGTATCAAGAATGTGCCTCACCAGCTAACAGTAATCCTGGGGTTGGTGAGCACAAGGACCATTTGCTGGGAAGTTAATATCCTGGAAAACCGGTCCTTACATAAGGGCAACTCCAAAT
The DNA here is from genome assembly GCA_039707655.1 of Elymus sibiricus. NCBI lineage: Eukaryota > Viridiplantae > Streptophyta > Magnoliopsida > Poales > Poaceae > Elymus > Elymus sibiricus. The sequence goes on from CM077669.1 coordinate 286,149,881, forward strand.
CGTACGCCCACGTCCGCTCGGGGCAAAACGGACAGACGGGTCATCGCCTCGGGGACGCGTGGCGGCGTACTACCTACCCCCACCGCCCAAAGTAAATGCGCACGCGCGGTGGGCCCTCGTCGTCAGCCACCCACCTTCGGGTCGTCGTCCTTCTTTTGGTGGAAACCCGTGGACCGGCCAGTCCACACTCCATAGTAGCTTCCGCTTCTAAAGCCAATCCTGCCCCCTCCACCCCCGGCAGGTTCTTGAAACCCTAGCCCGCCACCGTCGCCATGATCTGGACGTGGTCCGGGAATGGGAAGCACGGACATGAGGCCAGCTCATCCTCTGGTAGGCGCCGCTTTGGTCGCTCTAGGAGCCCACCACCACCACCACCTGCTCTGCCCGCTCCGCCCGCATTTGCAATCGGTCCGCCGTCCGCCCCGCAGCGCACACGCTCGTACGTCGGCGTGGAAATATGCCAGAGGTACTGGGAGACGGTGACGCCATTGCCGTGGGGAGATGCACACCTCCCCGACAACTGGGACCTGTCCGCGGATCGGGTGCCAATCCCTCCGGTGCCGGTGAGCGGCCGCGCCTGCAGTGAGGAGATCGACCGACGTCGCGCGCACCTGGCTCCGGATCTCCTCCATGACCCAAGGTACGACATCAACTCGCCGCTGTTGGATACGTGGCTCCGTGATGAGCACGACCTGCGACGGCAGTCATTTTTTGCCGGTCGTCCACCTAGCCCACGCCGACGATGTGCTGCTAGCCCGCCCCAAGTGCGCGGTCGTAGGCGTGTCCGCGGCCTCACCCCGACACTATCTCCGTCCCTGTCACCACCACCTCCGATGACCGAGGAGGAGGAGGCTGAGCTCATTAGGCGTGTCATGGAGGAATCCACGCGCACGCATGATGAGCGTCAACGGGCGGACATGGAGAGGGCGATGGCCCTCTCTACGGCCGGTGACGTGGCCATCCCTGAGCTGGAGATGGCCATCGTCGTCAAGGAGGAGGTGGCGGAGGATCCGCCCCTTGCGGCGTGGAACCCCCGGCTGGTGGGCTAGAAGTGGGGGTGGTCGGCCACTTCGTCGGAGATGGCCGACGCGCTGGCTGTCGAGCCGTGGGCACCCACGCCGCCGCGGTCACCCGAGCCGGAGCACGAGCCACGGGAGGAGGTGTTGCAGGCGCCGCAAGCGCCTCCGGCCTGGCAGGGGCCGCCAGCCCACCTTTGGCAACCGCCTCCCTACGTCGACCTCACCACCGACGACGAGGAGTAGGACGGCGCTCCTGAAGACGACGACGACTTCAACGGAGGGCGACATTGTCTATATTTCATCTGTGTTTTTATATTAGTTGCTACTAGCCTTGTGTATATTTTTACCGTTTTATCTATGTTTTATATTTAAACTTGGCTAGTTAATGCATGGCAGACTTATGAACTAGGGTGCCCTAGAACTATCGCCGGCCTCTGTGGTCGGCATTAATGTTTAATTAAAGCTAATGCATGGTGATGTGATGTGATTTGATGTTTAATTAAGGCAAAACTTGAATTTGAACTAACATTTGAATTATAAGCGACATGTTGATCCTAAGGCCCTTCCCAGTGCTCTATCGTGCTAAAAGAGCTTACAGTAGGTGCTAAATCATTAAATAAAGTGAGCTTAGCAACAACAAGCTATGCACCTATCCATTGGAGAGTTGAGTTGCTAAGCTATTTAATACACTTAGCACCTTTGCATTGGAAGAGGCCTAAGTTGATCCTAAGTTGTAATGATCATGTTACCCTATGTTGCAATGATCTAACATCAAACAAAACAAAAATAGACTCCTAAACCCTAACCCTAAACCCTAACCCTAACCCTTTATTGCAAAACCCACTATTATAAAGACAGTTCAATTTTTTCAAGAATGAAAAAATAAGTTCAGATCCTTCTTACTCACACTAAAATGGAGCTCTGGTGATTTTTTTATTTTTTTAGTTTTCGTAAACATAAACCCACTGCCACTCTCTTCTCAAACTCTATACAACCCCGTACGTGATAGCTCGTATGTGTGAAGGAGTTTTCATGGAAATGTCCATAAACCAAGATTATTATTTTTGGCCATAACCATGTCACATAAAATGGCATTGTGAGTAGGTCTTACATTTTTTTTGATTTTTTAAATTTAGTTCTGCTCATTTGAACTTGGAAATGGTAGCTCACCTCAAAAAAAGGTTTTTCTTAAAAATGTCCCTAAACCAAGTTTATATATTTTTAGGGTAACTATGTCTTATAAAACGACGAACAAGGAAGGTTTCATATTTTTTTAATTTTTTTGAATTAGTTAAGGACATTTGAAAGTTGGTCAAACCTAAGATAACCCCGCTGACTGGCTCAAAACCCCGCAGCATCTCTCCAAACCCTAACGTCGAATTGCAACCGTCCGATCATACCCTAGCGCCAAGCGAGAGCCGTCAGATATGGTCTTCTAGAAGGATTTCTGAGGGCAGGCTGCGTGCAGGCTCCACCCCGTTGGATCACATGGACGGCTTCGCATCGATGGATCATTGGGCGATCTGCGAGAGGTTGGTTCTGCTCGCCCACTCGTCCGCGCAAAATAAAACCAAGTCCTGGTTGGGTCTTCGCTAGGCATTGACTGTCGAGGGAGGAGGCACCGCTTCGGCTCCCCGTCCTTATCCATAGCCGGCTATTTAAGCCGGATGGCATCCCCCAGCCCTAACTCACCCGCCTGCTCCCTCTCTCCGCCGGCACCCGAGCACTCCCCTCTCCAAGCCCCTCAGCCATACCACCACGCCGCCAGTACTACACAATTGAACATCGTCTCTTCCTCCTTCGGTAGGTCCAAATCCGGAGGCAAGCGAGGCTACCTCTGGAACCGGAGGAGGATTTCGAGGAGGGGGAGGAGGAGCCACATGAGTCGGAGGAGGAGGCGCCGCCGCAAGAGCCGGAGGAGGAGGCGCCGACGGTCGTGGATCTGTGACACGAGCAACTGGCCATCCTCAACTCCATCCGCTTGGAGTCAGCTACGGAGGCCCGGCGTTTTCGTCAGCAGCAGATGGAGATAGCGCGGGCGACGCAGGAGGAGGCGCGGGTGGGGGCGCAGGCGGATCAGGCTCCGGCGCAGGCGGATCAGGCTCCGGAGCAGGCGGATCAGGCCATCTCCGACGATGAAGATGCGTAGTGCACTAGGTAGTACGTAGGATATATATTGCATGCTTTTGATTGGAACTATGGATATAATGGACGATATATTTTGCATGCTTTTGTATGGACAAAATCGATGGAGGGAGTGACATTTTTCTAGACGAGCATGACCTGCGGCGGCAGTCCTTCTTCGGTCTGTGGCAGATGGAAGCTGTAGAGACATTCATCCCCATAAAAGAAGCAAGCATAACATAGATGGAGGGATAGAGAGAGTGACATTTTTCTAGATGGAGGGAGTGGCATTCATCCCCATAAAAGAAGCAAGCATAACATATATATATATGGGTGGGTAAATAAGGTGGGCGAAGCCCGCACGTAGTACTACACCCTCGCCTCAGTCTGTGGCACCTGGAAGGTGGAGACGCGTGCAAGAAGAGAGGAACCAGCAGCAACGACTATCGCTGCGTCCGTGGCGGTGCGCATCGGCGCATGCAGGCAGGCTTGCTGGATCACGTGGCATGCATAGCAGGCTTCTGTATCGTTGCTGTGCGCATCGGCGCGTGCAACGGCCCAACAGTCCAACAAAACCAGGGCCCAATGGTCCAACCAGTGCCACCATCCATCGCGGCCCCACTTGTCAGGTCCAATGGGCGACACAGTCCAGTGCGGCCCCACTCGTCAGTAGTTAACGGTCAAACCATTGACCCGATGACATCCTCCGCTGTGACCATTTTTGAGGGTTTTTGACAAGAGAGTGGGGAAAAGTGAGCAACCGTTAAGAGCATGGAGATGAGTGAGTACAACTAAGGAACCAGGGGCACAGGAATAGAAAACCGTTTTATTTAATCTAGACAACACCGGCTTGTCGGGAATGCATGGAAGAGTTTCTTTTGGATAGAGCCTTGAAAACATAAATTCATGAGCAGAAAGCATGTAGTAAAATATGATGCTCAAGTGCTCATGAGCACACCCACAATTGTCTCCTCCTCTAGGCTCTTAAACACTTTGTTTCAACCATTGTTTGCTGGAATTTTGATTGTCACGTTTATGCAAAATAAGTGATCATGCATAGGTTTTCGCTGTGGCTTAATGTTTGGGAACTATGGACCTTTAGCAATAATGTCTGTTTCGAGCCCTTTTGATCAGCCCCATTTATTTACCACATACACACCCACTCAAGAGAAAGCCGAATAATATTCATTTGTAGTGTTGCCACTACGTATGGTAAAAATCTCATAGCCGAAATACGAGTTTTCGCTCTTGGTGGATCATTAATTGGCCAGCAGAGTCCTTAGTATAACATCAAGAAGGGTGACGAAGCCACATTCACACACGTAAACGCGTATATAGTAGCAAAGGCCATGGCACCGGCCGGAGGCTATAACAACATGTTGAGATATACAACACAGAGTTTTGGCATAATCTCACCCACCTTTCAACTAAGTTCCTCTAGACAATTTAATCCACAAGTGCTATCAAGTCTATTAAAATTAACAACATGGGGTTGAGAATGTTAAACATCACTTCCACCACAATTTCTCAACCTCGAAGTCTTGAGAGACTTTCTCTTGTGCAAAGTTATACTTGGTTAATAGCATTTCATTTTAAAACTATCCCATGACAAGTCTTAGTTGTCTAAACTAAAGAAAACAAAGGCTACAAAATTATTTCAGCTACTTGAGCAAAACCTTTGTATCAACTATCAAGACTTACTCCCATGTGCACATATCACAGATACAACTACTACATCTACTCTAAGTATCCAAGTGCTAAAGATGGGGGTCGTAGGACAAACATTTACGGTTGCGAATTTACACACTTCTCTTCCTTAATCTTTCCTTCCTCATTGTCCAGCATAGATCAACTCATCTGAAAACAAATGCAAATAAACTCCAAGGGGTTAAATGAAGAACAAGAGCATAGCAGAACTTATTCTATTTTTTTGGTTTTTGAAAACTAACTGGCAACCGAAAAATCACAAAGGCAAGAACTAAAAATAAAAATAAAATAAAAAGCAAAGTGTTGGAACAAACCAACACGAGTGTTTTTGAAGCTCCTCGAGCTTAAGTACAACCTCATTACAATATATTCAAATACCGCCACATCTTGATGTAGAAGTGATGATAACCTCCCCTAGGCTTAGGCTTTTTCAAGCCCAAACCGGTGAGATGATTGTGGTTGGTCAGGAGCCCACTCCTGCATCCAGTTGGAGAAGTTTTTGTTCATGTAGGCGAACATGCCTCTCAGGGACGATGCGAGGTTGCTCATATCATGGAGAGAGCCCTGTAGGTTGTTGAGGCTCGCGTAGGTGGTGTAGTCTTGTTGGGGCTGCTCCTCCTCTTTGTCGGTGGCGAGTTCTTTTTCATCTACTTGTTCAGGTTCTGGCCCTTCTTGGTCAAAAGCTGCATCTCCTGCCTGTGCAACATAATGCAATTGTCCATTCTCGATGGAGAAACGGTTAGGCATAGGTGTGGGTAGCAAGTATGCCACTCCAGGATTTTTTATGCAATGACAGCCATTATGAACTACTACCATACGGGCGCTAGTAAGAACACGAATTTAACAAGAGTGTTACCGACAATTGAGCGGAGATGATTGTAGTTGAGACCAAGAGAGTTGGACAACATGGTGATCACTTCTCCACACATGATATCTACTTGTGCATGGTTTGCTTGATGCACTAGGTGTAGCAAAAGTATTGCCCCTAAGTCGGGTGAACAACCGACGTCTAGGTTTGCTGCTTTCCCGAGAACTAGTGTGTTCTCATCATTCACCTTAGAAACTTCTCCTTGTGCCTGCAACAAGTTAGTGATAGCATAGTAGAAATAATGTACATCAGGACTTTCAATGTAACTAGCTCTTTGCCTAGAGCCATGACGACTCATTTGATAAAAGGATTGCCTTTGGTGTGGGTTAGTGAAATCATAAACATATCTAAAATCATCATCATTGTTGGCAAAGCCAAAGTGGTTTCACAACCCATCGAGAGTGATGTTAAAGTCTTGATCAAGGAGATGGAAAGTGATCCTCTCCTCCTCTTGTTCATTTGGCACAAGACCAACATTATGCGAGAGAGTACCAAGAAACTCAAGTGTCAATCATTCATAAGTCTCACATCCCTGATAAACAAAATAATGCAACTCGGCACCGTGACAAAGAAAATTAAAATCATGAGTTATATCTAGCCTATCGAGAGTATTCGCACAAGCCCATTTGGTTGCTTTTGATCTTCCGTGTGGCGATCTTCTGGAACTTCTTCCTTGCTCTATGGTCGGTGAATACGATCCCCTGAGTGAAAACTTGTTGCTGTTGTGCCGTGGATGAAGTCGAACCACCGTGTATGCGAGAAGACCTCCGTGTAAACATCTATAAAACAATTTTTCAGTCCAATGCAATTAAACAATAATGATCCAACAATACTCACAATATCATACTCCTCTAAAAGATTCAACAAATCCAAGCCAAACTCAAATTTGGATCAGAAATATGCATATCCTAGACAAGGCCACTAGTGCAGAAAATGCTAGTGCCGGCGTTCTAAAAATCACATTGCTGGCGTTAGGGGTCGTCGCCACCAATATGGCGCCATTATTAAAAAATACCGATGGCGTCAGATCCCACGTCATCGGTATTTTACATACTGGTGGCGTGGCACTTTCACTCACGCGACCACTACTTATAGTAGTAATGACGTGTCATATTGTCACACACCATCACTATATCCATGGTACTAGTGTCGGAATCGGGGCTCTGCGGACCCAAGAAGGTTTGAACTCTGGGGCGTGTGCGAAGATCTCAACCAGTTCTAGCCTCAAGCTCGCCATCCCGCAGCCAAGCCTGGTCGAATATGTGCAAGCGAACAAGAAGATGGACACAGAGATTTACCCAGGTTCGGGCCACCTTGCGGTGTAAAACCCTACTATTGCTTTTGGTGGATTCGCCTCACGAGGAGGTTCGGGGATGAACTAGTACAATGGTTGAGCAACCTCACGAGGGCTCTGAGGTGAGGTTGGATCGATCCCTTCTACGGTGGATGCTGGTGCCTATTTATAGTGGCCTTGGTCCTCTCCCCTTATCGCACAGGCGGGAAGGGATCCCACAATGGCCAATTTTGAAAGGGGATAAGAAGTACATCTTATCCTGACTAAAGGTGGTCTTCGCCTGCAAAGCTTCTAGGCGTGACGCTGGGGTGGGCTCGGTGATGACATCCGTCCTGCCGAGCTCGTGGTCTTGGTCTTGTTGCACTGGAATGGAAACCTTTGGGGGATTCCTTGCGAACCCGCGTACGTCTTTGCCTCCTTAGCACGAAAGAGGAAACTGTCCCCTCTGCGCCCGCTGGCGCCCACCTGGCCTTGGTCGTCATGGCTCACGTCATCGCAGCCTCCTGAGGCCGGGTACCTGCATAGGAATCTCCGCTCCTCGGGAGGCAGCCTGGGGAGGCCGCTTCCCTGGGGGTCTTGGCGTTATTCACCTCACGAGGCTGGGGCTCTCGCGAGGGCCTTGACTTGGGGGGGCTTGCCGCCAAACCTTACCGGGCTGTCGAGTGGGCCACGCGCTGGGCCGTAGGCAGGCAGGTCTGGGTACCCCCGGGCCCAAGGCGCGCTCGGGTTATCTTCGGGGTGAAGCCTAGGAAGGAAGGTCGAAGCGTCGTGGGCCCTAATCGCCTGCGGGCCAGGCTCGACACGTGGCGCACGACGGGACGCGGACGCCTCCACTTCCCCACGTCGCCTAGGTAACCACCCTGACAGACAAAGGCTGGTTCGTGCCGCGGGGCCATCATTGCCCATAATGCAGAGGGGCGCCGGTGGCCTCCGATCAACTATAAGTGGGCGAGGGAGACAAAACCCCCTAGCCCGTCCTCATCTTCTTGCCTCCTCACTCCAAGCCGTCGCTTCCACGGCCATGTCGCCAGTGAGGAGATTCTCTGCCGCTGAGAAAGGGAAGGCCCGCCTGAAGGGACCGGACTCGCCGCCGCCCAAGAGGGGCCATGGCCGTCCCCGTAAGTACACCGCGACGCCGGCGGTGGTCCCCCGGGGGCGCGGGCGCACTCCTGTGAAGGCCGACGCTACCTCCGGCAGCCGTAGGAAGGCTCCCTCCTGCGCAGGCGGCAGTAGTGGCCGCGGCGCCCGTGGCCAAGGGGGGAAGCCTGCGGCGGGCGCCCAGCTGCCCTGCCCGCAATCCCACTCGACCGACGCGGCCCAGGAGTTCGTGGTGTGGGCGGAAAGGCCGGCACTCACCTGGCTCCAGCTCCTGCGCTTCTTCACAGAGGCGCTGCTGTCCGGAGGGCCTGCTGGCCTATGGCTGCAGGCCGATGGCTGCTGCAGCGAGGCCTCGTGGGTGGAGGTCGAGGTCACTTCCGCGGGCTACGTGTTCCTGAACTGCGGGTGGCAGAAGTTCGCCCACACTCGTGGCCTGCAGGGCAGGCGTACCCTCCACTTCAAGCTTGACGGGGCGGCAACGCTCTTTGTCAAGATCTTCGGGGAGGACGGCAGGCGCTTGGGGTGCTGCCCGGAGGGCGACGACGGCGACGGCGACCACCTCTCCGCCGACGATATCCATCGCGGCGGCGGCACCCTCGGTGGTGAACTTGCCCTTGGCGACGGCCGTAGCACCTCCAGTAGCAGCGACGCCTCCTCCGGGGGGAGCTCGAGCGACGACGACTACGGTGAGCCGCCACGTCGGCGCGCCCGGACCAAGGAGTACGGCGAGCCGCCGTGGCGCCGTGCCCCCGCCCAGGAGGTCGTTGATCCGCCATGCCGCCGTGCCCCCGTCAAGGAGGAGGAGGACTCCGACTGAGCGCGGGCAGCGCCGGAGCCAGGCCTCAGGAGTGGCGGTCCTCAGGAAGCTGCCTTTTGTTTTTTTACTTCCTGCATTAAGAACCATGGAGGGCCCCGTGGGGGCGTGAAATGAACTATGGCGCTTGCGCCTTTATGTTAGCATTTTTGTCTCATACTCTAGTATTTTTATTGCTACCAATTGAAAGTTCCTGCCTGTCGTGATTAGGATAACTTAGCTTGGTGTACTCGTGGCGGGTCCCTGCATCGTGAGGTGCAGTTGGGGCACCGGGGCAGCTTAGAGATCTTGTCGGGGGGCTTCTTCCTTGCGGACCAGACAACTTCGGATCCTCGAGAGGTGCCCGCCGCTCGCGAGGAACCTGGGGGGTTGGCGTGGAGTCAGGGCCTCCGGAGGTTCCTCCTCAAGGCACCGCATCCCACGAAGGCGCCAAAACGCGCTTTACGTAGGGTTCTTTCCTTGGTTGTCCTTCTCCCGGCGACCATTTCTGGTTGGAGCCCCTGAGCGAGTGTCGATCGTCCCTGGTATGCCGGGTCGCGATGCCCGTCAAGGCCAGGAGATGGGCGCTTCTGAGGCCGGGGGCCTGAGCCTGAGGCGACATGCGCCTGCTGGCTCGCTCGAGAACGTTGCGCGAGGATTAGGACGCCAAAGTTTTGGCGAGGTGCACACCGTGTCTAGCCCCCGCTCGCGGGGCGCGCGCGAGAGAGAGAAAACTGGCAGGTGCCAAACCTGTTAAAAATGAGACTTCAAAACGGGAAATGCTGCAAGAAGAAAAATTCCCACCCCTTTTTCGAATAAAGACGCGAGAACTTCAAGTTTCATTCCAAAAGGTGGAAAATTTGGTTACAAAGAGAGAAAATAACAGCCGCGTCCAGCACCTAAGCTACTCTTCCCACCAGCGCGGAGCATGGGGCCTCCACTTGGCGTGGGCATAGTCATTGTAAGACTGTGTCGTCCGCCAGCACGAAGCATGGGGCTTCCACTAGGCGTGGGCATAGTCATTGTAAGACCGTGTCGTCCGCCAGCACAGAGCAAGGGGCTTCTACTTGGGCGTGGGTGGGAGCCCCTCTGCGGCCTCGTACGACACTCCTTGGGGGGCTCCGGGCGTATACAGCCCACTCATTATTACATGAGAGTGTCACGGGTAGAACTTTCGGAGGTGCTGGATGTTCCAGGCATTCTGGATGGGGACCCCGTCCTGCGTCTCTAGGCGTACGGCGCCAAGCCTGGAGATGCGGGCGACCTGAATGGGCCCTCCCACATGGGCGAGAGCTTGTGCAAGCCCTCCCTGGAGAGGACCCGCCTCAGGACGAGGTCACCAACTTCGAGGGTCCGGGAGCGGATGCTGCGGCAGTGGTAGTGCCGCAGCGCCTGCTGGTACCTCACTGCGCGGAGTGAGGTTTGGCGGCGGGCCTCCTCCCCGAGCACGAGATCTGTTCCCCGCGAGGCATCCTGATGCTCCTCGTCGAATGCCAAGACCCGCGGGGAGCGATGCTTGACCTCGTGCGGGAGGACCGCCTCAGCCCCGTAGACAAGGAAGAACGGGGTCTTGCCGGTGGGCTTAGTCGCGGTGGTGCGGATGGACAACAACACGGACTGAAGCTCACCGAGCCAACCCCTACCGCAGGCCTGAAGCTTCTTCTTGAGGCCCCTCAGGACCTCCGCGTTGGCGCGCTCAGCCTGACCGTTGCTCCGTGGGTGCGCCACCGAAGTGTAGCATATCTGCGTACCAAGGTTAGCACAATATGTCCTAAAGAGGTTGCTTGTGAACTGTGAGCCATTGTCGGTAATAATACGGTTGGGGACACCGAAGCGGCTCACGAGACCCTTGATGAACTTGACGGCCGAGCCGACGGGGATGGTGCACACGGGCTCCACCTCCGCTCACTTGGTGAACTTGTCAACGGCGATGTAGAGGTAGCGGTAACCGCCGGCTGCCCGAGGAAAAGGCCCCAGTATATCCAGCCCCCAGACCGCGAAAGGTCAGGAGAGCGGGATGGTCTGGAGACCCTGCGCGGGCTGATTAATCTGCTTGGCATGAAATTGGCATGCCTCGCAGGATCGGACCAGTTCGGTGGCGTCGTGGAGCACCGTGGGCCAGTAGAAGCCGCTGCGGAACACCTTCCCCACGAGGGTGCGAGATGAGGAGTGGTGCTCACAATCCCTACCGTGGATGTCGGCCAACAGCTCGCGCCCCTGCTCCTCGGATATGCACCGCAGCGAGACGTCGTTGGGGCGCCTGCAGTATAGCTCGCCATCTTGCAAACAATAAGCAGTGGCCTGGCGGACCGCGCGCTCCGCGTCCTGCTCATTCTCTGGAAAGGTGCCGCAGAGCAGGTATGTTTGAACTCCTCGGTCCAGTCGCCGGCATGAGGTTCCAGCGCCAGGAGCAGTCAGGCTCCTGAGGCCGGACCACAAGCCGGGGTGCCCGAGGGCGGGGCCGGTGGGAGCTCTTCCTGAAGCGATACCGTGCTTGCGGCCGGGGGTGCCGTCGATGGCTTGAAGAGCCTCTCCTCGAAGACACTAGGCTCCTGAGGCTCGCGACACGACACTCTCTTGGAGTTGTTGTCTGCTTCCTTGTTCGCGCCGCGCGGGACGTGCTGCAATTCCAAGCCCAGGAAACGCTTTTCAATTTTACGTACCTCTTCCAAATATGTCTCCATGTGCTCGTCCTGCGGCTTGTACTCCTTGTTGGAAAAGTTGAGGAGGAGCTGGGAGTCGCCCTTTATGGTGAGGCGCTTGACCACCAGGGCGATAGTGGCCCTGAAACCAGCGATCAAGCCCTCGTATTCTGCGATGTTGTTGGAGACCTTCTCGCCATGTTGGAAGCAAAGTTGCACGGCATAGTAAAGCTTGTCCTGGGTCAGGGAGATGAGCACTACTCCAGCCCCCGCGCCCCGCCATGCGAAGGCTCCGTCAAAGTGCATGACCCAGCCGTCGGGCCCCTCATCGCCAGGAACGAGGGACTGGGCCTCATCCAGCCCCTAGTCGGGAGCGTCCGTCCACTCCGCCACGAAGTCAGCGAGGGTTGCACCCTTGATGACCCTGGTTGTGCTGAACTCCAGGTGGAAGGCCTGCAGCTCGATGTTCCACTCTGCAACCCTTCCAACAGCGTTGGGGCTGCGCAACACTTTCTCCAGGGGGTATACGGAGACGACCTTGATGGGGTGGCCCTAGAAGTAATGGCGCAGCTTCCTTGAGGCGACGAGGAGTGCGAGCAGGAGCTTCTGCTGCATAGGGTAGTGTACACGCGCGTCCCGCAGCACGGTGCTGACGTAGTACACCGGGTGCTCAACGAGGGATGAGGTGTTGGCGTCGCCCTGCTCCGCATGGGGCGCGAGGGTCTCGGGTGCCCTGTGGGTTGATTAAGTGACGAGGGCCTCAGGAGCGCCATCCTGGGGTGGCGAACGTTGTGCAGCCCCTCGCGGGCCGCCTTGCTCCGCGCCTGTGCCGGCGCGCTCCTCTCGGACCGCTACGAGCGCTGCGCTGGCTGAGTGGGGGGTGGCCGCCAAGTAGAGCACCAGGGGCTCGCGAGGACGAGGCGCCAGCATAACAGGTGGGCTCGTGAGGTACCGCTTGAGGTCCTCGAAAGCTTCAGGGGTCCACTAGAAGGGGTCCTTCCTCTTCATGAGGTTGAAGAAGGGGAGGGCGCACTCGCCAAGCTTGGAGATGAAGCGTCCCAAAGAGGTCACGCAGCCCGCCAGTTTCTGCATTTCCTTGAGGGTCTTAGGTGGGTGCATTGTCCCGATTGCCTTGATCTTCTCTGGGTTGGCCTCGATCCCTCGGTGCGACACCAAGAAACCAAGTAGCTTGCCGGACGGGACCCCCAAAACGCACTTCTCTGGGTTGAGCCTCAGGTTCACTCGATGCAGGCTGGCGAATGTGTCCTCCAGGTCCTCGATCAGGGTCCTCGCTTCTCGCGACTTGACCATGATGTCGTCGACGTACGCCTCCGCATTTCTCCCGAGCTGCTGCCCAGGGCGATGCGCATCAAGCGCTGGAAGGTCACACCAGCGTTCCGCAACCTGAAGGCCATGCAAATGTAGCAGTACACTCCGCACGGGGAGAGGAAGGGCGTCTTCTCGACGTCCTCCACTGCCATCTTGATTTGGTGGTAACCTGAGAAAGCATCCAGAAAGCATTACAGATCGCACTCGGCGGTGGAGTCTATGATCTGGTCGATGAGCGGGAGCGGGAAGGGGTCCTGAGGACAAGCCTTGTTGAGACTCCTGAAGTCGACGCACATGCGCTCCTTCCCACCCTTTTTGGGGACAATCACTGGGTTGGCCAGCCAATCCGGGTGCCGTACTTCCCGAATAACACCAACTTCTTGTAGCTTGCTGACCTCTTGGACGATGAACGCTTGCTTCTCTTGTGCCTGCCGTCTTGCATTTTGCTTCACCGGGCGCGCACTGGGGCACACCATTAAGTGGTGTTCGATCACCTCTCTCGGGACGCCTACCAGGTCACACGCCTCCCACGCAAACACGTCCTTGTTCACGCGGAGGAAGTCAACCAGCGCCTTCTCCTGCTCCGGGGGAAGGCCGACGCCAATGGTGAAGGTGGGGCCCGGACTCCCGTCATCAACAAGCACTTGCTTCGTCTCAGCCCGGTCCTGAGAGAACAACTGTTTCTTCTTCGCGGACAGGCCTTCGGAGCCTGCGCGACGCTCTCGGCGTCGGGGCGTGATGCCGCTGCGGCCTTGTAGACGAGCTTGAGGGCTTGAACTGTGTCCTTGGTGTCTCCGGCCACAGTGATGATGCCGCTGCTACCAGGCATCTTGATGATGTTGTAGCCTGGGTGCATCGCGCCATGAACATGGCGAGGGCCGGGTATCCTAGGATGGCGTTGTACGGGAGGCCAATGTGGGCCACGTCGAAGTCGATAACTTGGTGCGGTAATTGTCGTGAGTGCCGAAGGTGACGGGGAGGCGCACCTGCCCCAAGGGGGTGGCGGAGCCTCTGACCACCCCTGAGAAGGGCCTGGAGGGCGCGAGCTGGTCGTAGGGCACCTGGATCATGTCGAAGGCCTCCACAGAAAGGACGTTGAGGCCGGCGCCGCCATCGATGAGGGTCTTGGTGACCGCAACGTTATCGATGGTGGGCGTGCACAGCATGGGGAGCGCACCAGCAGCAACCGTCGTCCTGGGATGGTCCCTAGAGTCAAAGGTGATGTCGGTCGCCGGCCTTGCCCTGCTCCGCGGGGCCTCAGGCCGCGGCTGAGCTGCGCCCACCTGGCAGAGAAGCTGCTTGACATGGCGACCGGACGCGGGCGCCTGCGACCCGCCGAGGATGCAAGCGACCGCGGGCACGGCCGGGCAACCCGCAGCGTCCCCATAGGCCACGGGCTGCCAAGCCTGGGGAGCTGCACCTGCCATGGAGATGACGAGGCGAGGGCGGAGCGCGGCTGATGAAGAAGGAGCTTCAACACGCCCCTACCTGGCACGCAAATGTTAGAATCGGTGCTCCGCGGACCCAAGAAGGTTCAAACTCTGGGGCCTTTTCGAAGATCTCAACCAGTTCTAGCCTCAAGCTCGCCATCCCGCAGCCAAGCCTCGTCGAATACGTGTGAGTGAACAAGAAGATGGACACAGAGATTTACCCAGGTTCGGGCCACCTTGCGGTGTAAAACCCTACTCCTACTTTTGGTGGATTGGCCTCACGAGGAGGTTCGGGGATGAACTAATACAGTGGTTGAGCGACCTCACGAGGGCTCTGAGGTGAGGTTGGATCAATCCCTTCTACGGTGGATGCTGGTGCCTATTTATAGTGGCCTTGGTCCTCTCCCCTTATCGCACAAGTGGGAAGGGATCCCACAACGGCCAATTTTGAAAGGGGACAAGAAGTACATCTTATCCTGACTAAAGGCGGTCTTCGCCTGCAAAGCTTCTGGGCGTGACGCTGGGGTGGGCTCGGCGATGACATCCATCCCGCCGAGCTCGTGGTCTTGGTCTTGTTGCACTAGAATGGAAACCTTTGGGGGATTACTTGGGAACCCACGTATGTCTTTGCCTCCTTAGCACGAAAGAGGAAACTGTCCCCTCTGTGCCCGCTACCGCCCTCCTGGCCTTGGTCATCATGGCTCACGTCATCGCAGCCTCCTGAGGCCGGGTACCTACATAGGAATCTCCGCTCCTCGGGAGGCAGCCTAGGGAGGCCGCTTCCCTGGGGGTCTTGGCATTGTTCACCTTGCGAGGCTGGGGCTCTTGCGAGGGCCTTGACTTGGGGGAGGGGGGCTTGCCGCCAAACCGTCGAGTGGGCCACGCGCTGGGCCGCAGGCAGGCAGGTCTGGGTACCCCCGATCCCAGAACGCCGACAACTAGTGAGGTGCACATCACTCTAACGACACCGCTCAAAATTTCAGAACACAAAAAA
Organism: Elymus sibiricus; assembly: GCA_039707655.1. NCBI lineage: Eukaryota > Viridiplantae > Streptophyta > Magnoliopsida > Poales > Poaceae > Elymus > Elymus sibiricus. The sequence continues at coordinate 286,165,179 of CM077669.1, forward strand.
AGTTCTCACATGATTACAAATTTCACCAAATACAAGCATACATGCATTTATACGTTTCATCCATACATCTAGCTCAAACCTTTAGTGTATAAACATTGTTGAGATCCATGAGTCCAATGAACGCCTGCGCGTATAGGTTGTGGTCGTTGCTGCTGCAACCTCGTGTGGATGTCTCCATCGGTGTCATCGCCGTTGTTACAACCCTGTGTCGATGTCTCTGTCACCGTTGCCACCACAAGCCCGTGTTGATGTCGTCACCGTCGCGGCCTTGACCCCCTGTCATTAATGAACTACATTACAAACAGAGAAAGGCACATGAACAAGAAAGCTCAAGAAATACAAGAATAATCTAATTACAAGAATAAAACATAATTTGGAAAGAAAACTTCCAAAGGATGTCACATAATAGTGAAACTATTCATCATGAATAGTAAAGCAAGATATGCAAATGGTGCTCTATTCAGGTTTCCACTTACAAAAAACAGACAAATTACCCTAGATTTGCTTGCATTGTATATACATAATGTATATGTTTAGATCAGGGCAACCAAGTATATATAGAATGTATATCTTCAGATCCGGATAAAAAAGTATGTTGCAAAGTAACCACTTACAAAAAACAGATAAATATATTTTACATGTTAGTGTGTGTGTGTTGCATTATGAGTATGTACAATTGAAACTGAAAAAGTATTCCTTGAACGGTCAATCTCATATGAAGTAGGTTAGGCTAAGAAGACTTCCACTGATTAAACCAATTCAGTAGCCAATCTGCGCAACAAGTTACTTGATGATATTCTTTTCTGGAAGTTAGTTCACTTGAAGAAATAGCAATCACTTGCACAAACATACTCTAGTTAAGAGTGGAATTAAACATCTACTGATAGTTATCCACTAGTCATAGATTCAAGTATAATTACAGCTACAGAAGAGCTCCTAGCACTAAGCGTTCATTGCAATCCAAGAAGCTAAGATTCCATGTTTAGACGTGTGTATGAGTACATCAAACACGTGGACTAGAAGAGAATAATAACCATGGCGAGCTCAGTTTAATTGTACCACTAGAGTGCTACTACTACAGAAGTAGTATTAATTTGTTAGTTTGACATAATTTCTGAGCAGTAACTAGCCCCCTTTTGCAAACTCCCCATCAATTGGACGTTTGCAAACTTCACAAAGCTTTCTCTGGTCTGGAGTTTCAAAGGGGGAAATAAAAAAACTGTTCCCTGTAACTTTGGTAGTCTAGACTTTAACTACATTTTGCAGTCTAGACTTTGCATCCTAATTGTTCAAATAAAATTAATTCTGATGAAAAACTTGTAATTTTTTTGTTCCTCTATTGCACAGTATTTATCTTGACACAAGTACATTGCTTGAACTATATAGCTTGACACAACTACATATGCCACATCGGCAATAAAATATCTTCTCCACAAGTATTTATGACACAAGTAGCAAAACCACTATGATACCCAGTTACATCCCCTATTGTAAAGAGATAGAAACATAACATATGTCCAGAGAAGCAAAATCTTGAAATATATGTCCAGAGCAGCTTACAGAGTACAAACTGGAATTGATCGTCTATCTATCTTTTAGCCTGTTGTGCATACGAGTGTGCTCCAACTACAAATTATAGTCCATCGGCGAGCTACGTTTACATGTCCACTACTCGTCGGAGTAATCGTCAGCCAGCGACTACATTAGCATTGACTCAAAATAACAGGTAGATATAAATTTGTCTCCAATCTGCTGAATTGAGCCTAAATTAGTGTGCACTAGACTGACAGTAATCCACCCGTAGCATATAAGAATGTGTGATTAGTCAATCTGGACAGTAGGAATCAACTGAAATTGAACCTAAACAAATCAAGGCAGATAAAGTTCATCGGTTGTTACCAAATTTATGGCCGTGTACTTGTCCATGGCAGAGGCATCTGTGGTGAAGTGCGTGTAGGGGTCGTTGGACCAAAGCCACCATGGCGCTCTTGGCCGGCTCCCGTCTGCCGCCATCGCATACTGTAACACCCCAAAAATCGAGTTATCGATATTTGTGCTGTTATTCCTTCCTAGCTTTTCTCTCCCAAATTTTTTCCTCTGGAATCTGGCAAGTGACCAAGTGAAACCAGGCAATCCTCAACCTCTCAGTGCCTTTCCCATGTTCTTGTGCCAGCCAACCCTTCGTCAGTAAACCCCGAATCTTATTCAAACCCTGAAATCCTGCCTTTGTGTTTACAAAGGAGCTATCATTTTCTTTGCTCAGTTAATCCTCCCAAAATTTCCAGAGATCCTCCTTCATCCATACACCCTAGATGTGCAAAAATATTGTCAAGTCATATGCAATATTTCTCATCTAGAATTAATTCCTTTTTCTACCTTTCTGAGGAATTAAATCTAGGAAAATATCAATCCATCTCCCAAGCTCCAGAAAACTTGTGGAGATATTCTTTGTGATCATATTGAGCTCTCATAAAAATATTGGCCATAATTAAATAGTGGAAATTGCATTTTCCTATTTAAAGCCAATATCTCAATTTGGGGCCTTTCCAAAGGAACTACCATTTTGGTATCTAGGAAAAATCCTAAATAATTTGTGGAGCTTCTCATATCCATATCTTCACCATTTACATCAAAATATCAAGTTTCTCAATTCAAATTTTGAGCACCACATCCCTTTGCAAATTCTGTCCAGATTTCCTGTTTGCAAAGGAAGTGCTTGATTCCTTGATCTCCTTGGGCTAAAATTTTGCAGGGTGATTCATTATGATAAATTACCCTTGTCCACCAAAAATCAGGCCATTCCATCTAGCCAATCTTCCTTAGTAAATTATCCAAGTTTCTGTCCAGATTGGAGCACTGTGAAGGAAGTACCATTTCTACTTCTGCAAATGGTATGCAATTTTTACAGTGCCTCCATATGCCTAAATCATTGGTCTCCTCCAAATTTGAGCCATTCTCATCTAGCCATTTGACCCCAGCATCATCATCTTCATTTCTGGTCAGTGGGCAAGGTTACAAAGGAAGTATCATCTAGAGTTGTCTGTTTAAGCAGAAACTTTGCCAAGTCGATCACCTTAGTAGATGATTGACCTCTGCCCAATATCAAGCCAAGAGGTGCACTGTGATTGCCACTGCACAGCACAAACACATGGCTGCCAGCTGTTGTTTGACTTTGGTGTAGTCACACCAGAGCTCACTTTTCTTGCTTGAGAGGTCAAGTCATCTCAGTGTAGAGTGTAGAACAGCCTAGACATGTTTTGGCCTCGAGCAGAGCGTGGCAAGGCCCTGGCCACGTGGTGACCATGGGCAGAGCACGACAAATGCAGTGCTCTGTGCCAGATCCTTTGGGAGCTCCTTTCCAGCGAGCTCCAGCTTGTCCGGGAGCGTCTAAGAGCTCCCCATCGCGCACGTGAACCCTCTGGAGCTCTCTCCCCATTGTCCTCTAGTCGTGGCCGCCTCTGCCGCCGTCCCGAAGCTCCGGTCGCCGTCCCGAAGCTTCAGCCGCCGTTGCGAAGGCCCTTCCCCGAGCTATTTAAGCGAGTCCCCGAGCCTCCCGAGCAGCAGCAACCCCAGCCCCCTCCTCCAATCAAGCCCGGAGCCCCTTTCCCTCCCTATGGCCGGTGCGCCACCGCCGGACCCCCATGTCAATGTCACCTCCAGAGCCCTCTCCTCTCCGTCCGCTTCCGTGGCCGCTGCAGGACCCCGCGAAGCTGCTGCCGTCCCCGGCACCTCTGGTGATGTGCCGCCGGAGTAGCGGCTTCGGAGACCGTGGCCGCCTCCCTGCGGGCCGTGGGCACCTTCTCTCCAGGCCCCTCGAGCTCCCCGGCGACCACCCGCGGGTGCGGGACGGCGCCACGAGGCCGCCCGGCTCGTCGAAAGGCGCAGCCATGCGGGGGAGCGCCGGCGAGGCCGAGCCACCCCGGCCTTCCACTGTCTCTGTCAGGCCGGCGACGACCAGAGGAGAAGATAGGAGAGAGAGAGAAGAAGTCAACGTGGACCCCGCCCGTAAGTGAGAGGAGCTGACGCGGCCGGGCCCGCCGTCAGATTTAGTGGAGGCGCCTTCGGCACAGTGCGCTTCGCAGCTTTGAAAGCGTATTCCGAAGAATACGTTTTCTAATTCCTAGCCGCCGGCCGAAGGTGCTGAATTGTGAACGTTCGTCCGTTAAGCACCGAAATGGACACTATTTTGTCTATTTTATCGCCTAACGAATGAACGGCCGTAACTGTGCAACCGTAGCTCCGATCGAGGTAAAACCAACGCCCACTTCTTCGTCTCGTCGAGCCCGTTCCGATGACATCCTTTTCATAATATTTCCACCTGCTAAAAATAACCATTTTTGCCCTTGCCCTATATCCGTCCCCTCTGTGAGAGAACCCTTTCCGGTGAATTCTTCCACGAGGTGATCGCACTTCCTCCCGGCGTATTCATCGACCCCAGGCAAGCCAACCTCTTATCATGAGCTCCGGACTTGCGAGATGACTTTTCTTGCACCCTGTGTGTTTATCTAATACTGTTAGTCTGCACTTGCATACACGTGTGATTGACACCGGTATTAGATACTAGCATTTATTTTCATCCAATGTCATGTCCTGTTTTCATATTGCCATGCTAATAATAATATTGTTAATGCTATGGTTGATCTCATGCCATGACTATCAGTACTATGCTCTTGCTATACTAGCACCTACAGTTGTCGGTGAAATGGTACGATGATGGGTAGGTTGAGTTGGATTAATAAACTAAACTTAGTTGGTTGATCTTGAGTCACCTGTCCGGGCTTACCCGTGCAACCACATTTGCCGGTATGGGACGGCCTTGACTTGGTCTGATCGCGTGCTCTTTCACCGGTACCACCAGACAGGGAGGGTTATGCATGCATGCTACCCTGATCAGGTAGGTGGCGATAACCCTGTGAGCCAGTTGAGTTATGTGGGTACCCGTCCCCGTTTGGGACAGTTTAGTTTGGCTACGATGGTGGCAGGTGTCATGACGACACAAGGGCCACCCAGGGCAGGACTCCGGGGGAGGATGAATGCCGGTGGTACGATGGGAGAGTCACGGGTCAGGTAGGTTTCGTTGGAGCAACGCAGAAGAGAGTAAGTTGATATTCGTTACAGTAAGTACTCTAAGCACCTTATGTGATCATTGCCATGTAGTTGATAGGCCTAATCCATGTTATGCCATGCTTGATCCATGTTTTCTAGTTAATTCCATGCCATGTTTAGAATAGTTATTATATAAGCATAGGGCTTGCTTTGTTATTTGCTTGTTTGGATGCTATGTATTTGGTTGTCTTGCGAGTACATTCAAAGTACTCACCTGGCCTTGCATGTGGCCAGTTGCAGGAGAAGGTCCGTCGTGCTAGATCGTAACCCAGCCAGTCCTGTGCGTTATGGAGCCCAGCCAGAGACGTCGTTGCCGCTGAACCAAGACCTTAGCTACCATTTAGTTAGCCTTGGAGCTATGTAATATTGTTGTAAGCAACAATGTTGTAATATCCCATTTCATTTAATAAAGCCATTTTATGCCTGGAATTGCTGTATCATGTCTTTGACGTGCGCCAGATCTTATCCTGGGGCTTGCGTGCGTCGGCCCTCTATCGGGGTGCCACAAGACTTGGTATCAGAGCCAGGCTGGCTGTAGGTTACCCTAGCACCAAACCAACCCTAGGTTTAACCGGTAGTGAGCCCAATAGATTTGACCCGTCTCTGGCATCCGACATGGCCACCGTTGATCAACAGGCGGCGCAGTCAGAATGGACGTGTCCCTGCCCAGCTGTCCGCCCACCCAGCCATTCTAGATTGGACCCCGACCCTACCCAGTTGTCGGTCGTGCCGGCGTATCTTCTACCCGGCACGAGAAGGATCCACACCGTGTTGGTGTGTTCCAGCCCGACTGCCTATTTAACCCCTCCCACCTGCGAGTCGCAGCTCTCTTCATTCAGTAAGACAGATCCCTGCGAGAGAACCCAGGCTAGTATCCCCAAACCAGTAGCCATGGCCAGTTCTTCCAAACCATCCAAAACACCCACTTTCCATAGCTGAACCTTGGCTAATGATTCTCCCGGCTTTCCGTCCATCCTTTCGAGGATGCTCACTCAAGCCCTTGGCTGTAGTACTCCTCCAGTGTATCTGGTGTTCCAATCGGAACCCGTTCCCCACCTTTGCCGATTTTATGCAAGGGTGTATATCAACCCAGGTCCAATAGCGGATGGGAAGCCCATGAGTTTTCAGGGCAAACCCATGCCCACCCCCGCATTGGCTGTCCAGATAGCTGCCACAGGAGCCATCACCCGTCTTCGTATCCAGTTTCCGCAAGTAGCGGAGATGCCAGAGTTCCGCTATTTTTCCTCTCCGTCCGACACAGGTGGCAAGTTCTCCAGCATAGTTGGAGATGCTGACCCAGCAATAGCCCGCCTAGTCCAGTATATTGATGCCCAGGGACTGCTGCTCTCCGGCATTCTTAGAGAGTTCCAAGCCATTGACCAAGACACCACACGGGTTGTTACGGGATCATACCGTGCGGCCCGTCAAATTGCATCCCAGACCACCCATTCCTTGTTGCCAAACCCAGTGCCACCTTCGCAACTAGTACCACCCTCGCCATCTGTGAACCCCTATCGACCAGGCATCATCCACCCAAATTCCATTCAAGGAGCTATCCGACGACTTCGTCGTCGGGATGTGTTCCGTCAAGATCCCCCTGCAGCTCCAGCAGTTGAGCCCCAACCCATAGAGGTGTCCGACGATGAAGACAGAAGTTGGCTCAGCCTTCATCCCCCAGGAGAGCCCCAGCAGAAGTAGGCCCACCTGTGACTCCGGTAGTAATCGAAGCCAGAAGATGCCTCGAGTATGTGTGTTGCGAAGACTGTTCCTTCGCCTGCGTTTAGGATTAGGACTCGGTAGTTTGGAGTGAGTTGTTGCTGTTAGCTGCCTAGTCAGGCTGTGTGTTGTTGTATGGTTGTACTGCTTGTATTGCTTGTGCTTGTGTGCTGTTGCAATGTTATGTATGCCTATTTGCTTGTGTGTGCTTGGTGCATCTGTCACTCTGTTAAGCAGAAATGTTTAACAGAGCCGACAGTGGATTCGTAACAAGATTTTAGTCAGTAGAGCACTTACACCTAACAACATTGGACTCGCCCAGAGTCTCTAATAAAATGCGAGCTGGTGTAGGTGCATGTATACCAGGAGTACATACACCCACTAGCATTAAAACACTTAGTGTAATCTGCTCGATATGCTTCTTTCCTCTGCCTGCATTTTGCTATCATGTGCATTCTGCATCAGCATGCATATTAGTCTAGATTGCATGTGTATCGTGCGAGCAATGTCTGCATGCCAAGTTCTTTCTCCTGTGTACAGTCGCAGCAGTACTCGGGCAGAATGCAAGTCCCCTATCCATGCCTATCCGCGCTTGCTCCATCTGCCAGTGTTCCTGAACCCAACGTTATGGAAAACCAGCCCTATCCAATAGTGCCCCGGTCCCAAAATCTTTGCCCAGAACCCGGTTGCAATCTCGGAGTAATTCTGAGAAATTTTATGGCAGCATAAACCGGTACAACCTTTCTAGTCCAAGACCTAAACCCTGATTTTACCCCAACACCCACTGGTTGCGGATGTCGTTCAGCGAGGAGCAACCAGCAGTGTGGCCTCCACACTGGTAGAGCTCCGCTGACCGCACCGCACTAACCCCAGACCCAACGGCGCCTCTGTCACGGTCTTGTGTGACCGCCCCCTCGCCGCCACAGCCGCGCTTATTCCGCCGGCCTGAGACGGCGTAGTTGACCCCTAGCCACCCCTTTGGCAGCGGCATCAAGGCGATCATCGAGGATCATCGCGCACAGCAGTTGCGAGCCACCAACCAATGCCGCTAGCATTCCAGCCAAGAGGATCGTGATCAGCTCTGAGCCCACGTCCGCCATTAACGCCTTGCCTCACGCTCCTGCAACCAGAAGGAGAAGGAAAAGAGGAGGAAGAAGTGAGGTAGAGTGCGAGGTGATAGGTAGAGAGAAGAAACCGCGGTAGTTTTTATAGCCCCAGCTCGGTGTACGGTGAGCAAGGTCCAGGAGACCACGCATCGCTCGATCACCGGCGTCCAAGAGGCGAATCCGCGAGCAGTGCCGACCGGCATTGGCCCGTGATAGGAGTGCTCTCTGTGTCGGCCTCGTACACGCCGCGCGCTAGCGTGTAGGGTGCTTTATGCCCCAGGAGCTAGGCGTGCGCAGTGCCTAGCCGCACTCAGGGCAGCGCGAAAGCAAGAGAGAGAGAGAGAGAGCCGTTGGCCGGGGGAAGAAGAAGAAGGCTGACAGTAGGCCCTGGGTCCACCTGATAGCGAGAGAGGCCACTATTCATCATGGAACCCCGAGCGTTTTTGGAAAAAGCAAATTTTGCTTTTTCTAAAAATGACAGGGCAACCCAGCGGCCCCTACCTGTGGAGTAGATTCCGCAATAACCGTATCATGATCTGGGTGTACCAGTTTTTGGTACTCCTAACCCGGTTGTTTTCAACCACATGGTTAAGACCCAACCCAGAGGTATTTCCAGGAGGCGTAATTTTTGTTTTAAGCTAACCCTAGGAATCTCGAGGACGAGATTCTTCTAAGGGGGGAAGGTTTGTAACACCCCAAAAATCGGGTTATCGATTTTTGTGCTGTTATACCTTCCTAGCTTTTCTCTCCCAAATTTTTTTCCTCTGGAATCTGGCAAGTGACCAAGTGAAACCAGGCAATCCTCAACCTCTCAGTGCCTTTCCCATGTTCTTGTGCCAGCCAACCCTTCGTCAGTAAACCCCGAATCTTATTCAAACCCTAGTTCCAAAATATTGGAATTGGAAATCCTGCCTTTGTGTTTACAAAGGAGCTATCATTTTCTTTGCTTAGTTAATCCTCCCAAAATTTCTAGAGATCCTCCTTCATCCATACACCCTAGATGTGCAAAAATATTGTCAAGTCATATGCAATATTTCTCATCTAGAATTAATTCCTTTTTCTGCCTTTCCGAGGAATTAAATCTAGGAAAATATCAATCCATCTCCCAAGCTCAAGAAAACTTGTGGAGATATTCTTTGTGATCATATTGAGCTGTCATAAAAATATTGGCCATAATTAAATAGTGGAAATTGCATTTTCCTATTTAAAGCCAATATCTCAATTTGGGGCCTTTCCAAAGGAACTACCATTTTGGTAGCTAGGAAAAATCCCAAATAATTTGTGGAGATTCTCATATCCATATATTCACCATTTCCATCAAAATATCAAGTTCCTCAATTCAAATTTTGAGCACCACATCCCTTTGCAAATTCTGTCCAGATTTCCTGTTTGCAAAGGAAGTGCTTGATTCCTTGATCTCTTTGGGCTAAAATTTTGCAGCGTGATTCATTATGATAAATTACCCTTGTACACCAAAAATCAGCCCATTCCATCTAGCAAATCTTTCTCAGTAAATTATCCAAGTTTCTGTCCAGATTGGAGCACTGTGAAGGAAGTACCATTTCTACTTATGCAAATGGTATGAAATTTTTACAGTGCCTCCATATGCCTAAATAATTGGTCTCCTCCAAATTTGAGCCATTCTCATCTAGCCATTGGACCCCAGCATCATCATCTTCATTTCTGGTCTGTGGGCAAGGTTACAAAGGAAGTATCAGCTAGAGTTGTCAGTTTAAGCTGAAACTTTGCCAAGTTGATCACCTTAGTAGATGATTGACCTCTGCCCAATATCAAGCCAAGAGGTGCACTGTGATTGCCACTGCACAGCACAAACACATGGCTGCCAGCTGTTGTTTGACTTTGGTGTAGTCACACCAGAGCTCACTTTTCTTGCTTGAGAGGTCAAGTCATCTCAGTTTAGAGTGTAGAACAGCCTAGACATGTTTTGGCCTCGAGCAGGGCGTGGCAAGGCCCTGGCTACGTGGTGACCATGGGCAGAGCACGCCAAATGCAGTGCTCTGTGCCAGATCCTTCGGGAGCTCCTTTCCAGCGAGCTCCAGCTTGTCCGGGAGCGTCTAAGAGCTCCCCATCGCGCGCGTGAACCCTCTGGAGCTCTCTCCCCCTTGTCATCTAGCCGTGGCCGCCTCTGCCGCCGTCCCGAAGCTCCGGTCGCCATCCCGAAGCTTCAGCCGCCGTCGCGAAGGCCCTTCCCCGAGCTATTTAAGCGAGTCCCCGAGCCTCCCGAGCAGCGGCAACCCCAGCCCCCTCCTCCAATCGAGCCCGGAGCCCCTTTCCCTCCCTATGGCCGGTGCGCCGCCGCCGGACCCCCATGTCAATGTCAGCTCCAGAGCCCTCTCCTCTCTGTCTGCTTCCTTGGCCGCTGCAGGACCCTGCGAAGCTGTTGCCGTCCCCGGCACCTCCCTGCCGGCCGTGGGCACCTTCCCTCCAGGCCCCTTGAGCTCCCCGGCGACCACCCACGGGTGCGGGACGGCGCCACGAGGCCGCCCGGCTCATCGAAAGGCGCAGCCATGTGGGGGAGCGCCGGCGAGGCCGAGCCACCGCGGCCTTCCCCTGTCTCTGTCGGGGCCGGCGACGACCAGAGGAGAAGATAGGAGACAGAGAGAGAAGTCAACGTGGACCCCGCCCGTAAGTGAGGGGAGCTGAAGCAGCCGGGCCCGCCGTCAAATTTAGTGGAGGCGCCTTCGGCACAGTGCGCTTCGCAACATTGAAAGCGTATTCCGAAGAATACGTTTTCTAATTCCCAGCCGCCGGCCGAAGGTGCTGAATTGTGAACGTTCGTCCGTTAAGCACCGAAATGGACACTATTCTGTCTATTTTATATCCTAACGAATGAACAGCCGTAACTGTGCAACCGTAGCTCCGATCGAGGTAAAAACAACCCCCACTTCTTCGTCTCGTCGAGCCCGTTCCGATGGCATCCTTTTCATAATATTTCCACCTGCTAAAAATAACCATTTTTGCCCTTGCCCTATATATGTCCCCTCTGTGAGAGAACCCTTTCCGGCGAATTCTTCCGCGAGGTGATCGCACTTCCTCCCAGCATATTCATCGACCCCAGGCAAGCCAACCTCTTATCATGAGCTCCGGACTTGCGTGATGACTTTGCTTGCACCCTGTGTGTTTATCTAATATTGTTAGTCTGCACTTGCATACACGTGTGATTGACACCGGTATTAGATACTAGCATTTATTTTCATCCAATGTCATGTCCTGTTTTCATATTGCCATGCTAATAATAATATTGTTAATGCTATGGTTGATCTCATGCCATGACTATCAGTACTATGCTCTTGCTATACTAGCACCTACAGTTGTCGGTGAAATGGTACGATGATGGGTAGGTTGAGTTGGATTAATAAATTAAACTTAGTTGGTTGATCTTGAGTCACCTGTCCGGGCTTACCCGTGCAACCACATTTGCCGGTATGGGACGGCCTTGACTTGGTCTGATCGCGTGCTCTTTCACCGGTACCACCAGACAGGGAGGGTTATGCATGCATGCTACCCTGATCAGGTAGGTGGCGATAACCCTGTGAGCCAGTTGAGTTATGTGGGTACCCGTCCCCGTTTGGGACAGTTTAGTTTGGCCACGATGGTGGCAGGTGTCATGAGGACACAAGGGCCACCCAGGGCAGGACTCCGGGGGAGGATGAATGCCGGTGGTATGATGGGAGAGTCATGGGTCAGGCAGGTTTCGTTGGAGCAACGCTGGTCCACCCGAATGGGATCACGAGGTCAGGTACTCCATGCTGTGGGTAAAGTGCGCAACCTCTGCAGAGTGTAAAATCTATTCGAATAGCCGCGTCCACGGTATTGGATAGCCCGTCCAGACCTCAGTAGGTGGTCAACCGTAACAGTGTTAGTAATGATGGAAGAACTCCTGTTGTGTTCAGGAGTACTTGATGGCTCATGAATATTTCAAGGGTTGTGGGACAACCCAGAAGAGAGTAAGTTGATATTCGGTACAGTAAGTACTCTAAGCACCTTATGTGATCATTGCCATGTAGTTGATAAGCCTAATCCATGTTATGCCATGCTCCATGTTTTCCAGTTAATTCGATGCCATGTTTAGAATAGTTATTATATAAGCATAGGGCTTGCTTTGTTATCTGCTTGTTTTGATGCTATGTATTTGGTTGTCTTGCGAGTACATTCAAAGTACTCACCTGGCCTTGCACGTGGCCAGTTGCAGGAGAAGGTCCGTCATGCTAGATCATAACCCAGCCAGTCCTGTGCGTTATGAAGCCCAGCCAGAGACATCGTTGCCGCTGAACCAAGACCTTAGCTACCATTTAGTTAGCCTTGGAGCTATGTAATATTGTTGTAAGCAACAATGTTGTAATATCCCATTTCATTTAATAAAGCCATTTTATGCCTGGAATTGCTGTATCATGTCTTTGACGTGCGCCAGTTCTTATCCTGGGGCTGGCGTGCGTCGGCCCTCTATCGGGGTGCCACACATACGCAGTAACCAAGCGTGCCATCTAGTGGAAGACTAGGTCACTGTGGAGGACCAACCACTCGGCCTCGTCCCTAACGACATCGGCGACGTGTCCCTGGCCTTGGTAGATCGGGTAGCGCCATGGTCATATGCTAACCCTCTCGATCTAGGGCCTCAGGTAGGGAGAGGAGGGGGCGGGGAGGGAGAGAGATTGGGTGGGGGGAGCAGCGGCGGGGCAGAAGGTATGGGCGACGGTACGGGGGCAGAAGGTACGGGCGGCGGCGACGGAGAAGGTGAGAGGAGAGGCGGCGGTGGTGGGACAAAGAGAGGGGTTGGAGAAGAATCGGTGGAGAGAGAGAGATCGACGCAACCACACAAAGTTTTTTCTTCCGTTCGCAAGGTTCTTGTGGCGTTGGCAGAATTTTTTTGTTACGTCACGCCATTAGGATTTGGTAAAAGAAAAAAGTTAAATGTTAAAAAGACCAGCTAGGTTACTAATGGCGTGTCAGTTAACCCGCATGCCATCGGTATGCACAATACTGGTGGCATGAGAAAAAGGCACACGCGAGCAATAACTTGCACTGGACCACACTGTTGGATCCCAAATACTGGTGACATGAATTTTAAACACCACGCCACTAGTAACATATTATAGATGGCGTACTAAATATGCCCATGCCACCGCTATTTGAAAAAAATAGTGGTGGCGTTGAGAAAAATGGCACGCCACCAATTGAAGTTCTGGCTAGCCATTTTTTTACTAGTGGGCAATGCTAGGCATGAGAAGATCGATTCATACAAAATAACTTGGGGATCAGAGGAGAAACGTACCGTAGATCGATCACAAGGAAGGATTTGAACTGAAAATGAACGAGTAGGAGATCGGGCAAAGTTTTGCTAGGGTTTGGAGAAGTTTGGAAGAAGAAAAAGAAAAGAGAGAGATGGCAACGACATATCTCCTTCCTCAGGCATATTGGAGCCGGCGGTGCGTGAAACGACCGCTTATATAGGCGCAAACGCCCTTATGGAATGTCGTCTTCAAACCCGTTTAGACTACCTTTGCCTGCGCGTAGATGAAATGGCCGCTGAAACGGACGCTAGCGTATGTGTGGAATGCCATCGAACATTCTGTTCCTTTTCTTCTTTTGGTTGTGGATGTCAGACGACCACTAGAACGGGCGCATGCGCCCGTTTGGAACGCCGTCGAACGCTCTGGACTCCTTGATGGTTTCTGCAGAGAAACAAAATGACTGCCAAAACAAGCGCGAGCGCTCGCATTATACTTCATCTTCCTCACTGATGTCTCTAGTTGTTTCGCGCTCGAACCTCCTGTAGATCAAACGACCGCCCACATGACTGTTGCAGTCGCATGATAGGTCGTCTTTTGGTTTGTTTCTTCCGAAACTTGTCTTTTTCTCTGTTTTCCCACGGTGTTAGTTCCATAAAATACATACGCATATTTCCAGGCATTCAAACAGCAATCTAACACATAAATCATCTTGCACAAAGCTGAGCCTTCATTAGAACAACTCTTCCAAACTCCCTTCTTCATATGGAACTTCAATCACTCTTTTTATTAAAAACAAAAATAAAAACTTTCTTGTCTACTTTATTCGCGTGGGTTGCCTCCCACGAAGCGCTTGTTTTCGGTCGGTTAGGTGGACCGTAGTGGTTATCAAGGTGGTGCTAGAACACCGAGACCACAACTTCTGGCATTCAAAATGATGACACCTCCTGTGTAGGTCTTCAATTTCTTTTTCCTGGGGAAATGTCTTATAAAAGGATATTTAGCTGGTAAATCAAAACAAACATTCCCCTCAAACACATTTATCATAGCTTTGATAGTCCTTAGAAAGGGTCTACCGAAAATTATAGGAGAATCTGGATGTTCATGCATATCTACTATAACAAGATCAATCATGACAGGGCAATCATTAATTTGAACAATAACTCCATGCTTAATGCCTACTGACCGAGTAAAATTAGAGTTAGCCATATTCAATATAATCTCAGTATTAGCAGAAACCAAGCTTGAGGCTATCATAAACAGATCTAGGAATAGTGGAAACACTGGCCCCTAGATCACATATAGCACTGAACTTATTAAATCCTATCTCAATCTCTATTGTAGGTTCAAAAGCATCCTCTTGCTTAGTTGGTAAAACTGAATAACTTTTCATTTCATCATCAAGCTCACGTACCTTGGCAGCAACTTGTTCAACAAACACATTATATGCCTCATCATTAGTTACCTCCGGTAGTGGATACTTCATGGATATCATCTTGACAAAATATGCAATGGTGTAGTTGTACTCTGGCACATGGCTTGTGTCAAGCACCCCAGCTTTCTCTTTGTTTCTTATTACCATTTTAACTTCTTCAACCGAGTTAGGCTCCTGTTTACCTGCAAACTTGGCCAAAATCAAGGTTTGTCTCTCTGCTATCTTTGCCACATGTGCCTCCATATTCTCGGATCTGGCTTCAAGTATCTGCACATCATTTGTTAGTCCAACAACCTTACTGGTCAACTGAGCAAGTAAGTTATCACGATTCTTCAAGATATTCTTGAAGTTTTCATTCTGCTCAGTCTGGCTAGCAATAAAATTTTCAAGAGTTTCTTCAAGAGTATTTCTGTTGCTACCATTAGCTCGATTAAAATTATTGGATGCTCCTCCATTATTAGGATAAGGAAGTTTAGGAGCATATCCATTATTTTTCCAATTAGTATTATAGCTATTACGAGCAATAAAATTCACATCACTAGTATCTTCATTAGTGATGGCATTGACATTTACCTCCTCTTTACCTTTCATCAAGGAGATAAGTTCTTCAAGCTTGGTTGTCAACTCTAAGCTATTTTATTCTATATCATTCACCTTCTTGGTGGTGGTTCTCTCAATATGCCATTGGGCATGGTTCTATTGCATATCATCTAGTATCTTCTTGACATCTTCTATGGGCTTTCCCATGATTGTTCCTCCTGCAGTTGTATCAAGCATAGTTTTTGACATGTGATTCAATCCATTATAAAACACATGAAGGATTAACCACTCCTCCATTCCATGATTGGGGCAGTTTCTTATAGCTTCTTTCATTCTATCCCATGCAAGCGCTAGTGGCTCATGTTCCTCCCGCTTGAAACCTGTAATCGGAGAGCGTAATTGTATTATTTTTGCAGTTGGACAAAACTTCGATAAAAAATTACTGCAACAAGTAGCCCAAGAAGTAATACTGCCTTTAGGTAGAGCTAAAAGCCATTCCTAAGCATTTCCACTCAAAGAGAAAGGAAATAAGCAAAGTTTTAGAGCATCTGGGTTAGAATCCTTTATGCGTGTCATGTTGCACAATTTAGTGAAATTATGTAAATGCATACCTGCATCTTCTAAAGCAGAGCCTCCAAATTGGTCCTCTTGAACCATGGAAACTAGGTTCGGTTTGACCTCATATTCTGTAGCTGCAACATCAGGTTGTGCTACTGGTTCAAGCATTAAATTGTTGCTAGGAGTAGCATGACTCCCAAGATTACGAGCCATAGTAATTTTTTATTTTTCAACTGAAAATACTTGCAACAAAAATAAAATTTAAACTAAAAACTAAAAAGTAAAAAAACTAAAAATTAACTTTAACAAAAAACTCTAAACACAAACAGTAAGAATATTAAACTCCTCCCCTACAACGGCGCTAGAAAAAGGGCTTGATATCTCCTTGTTATTGATCCAATATTGGAACAAGAAAGGGTATCCCACACCTATTTCCCCATAGGTGACCCTGGGTATCGAACCCATGAGAGGAAGATTCCCTTGAAACAATGGTCTCTAGCAAGCTTTTGCCAAAATGTCAAATCCAACTTTTGACCAGATCAATAAGCAAATTATGATTCAAACACTTACAATAAAAAGAAGGTACGAGTATGAGGTCTTAATGCTTACAACCATGTATTTGCATTGGGATCAAAAATTATATTAGTTTGTGCTCGGGAAGTCACCCATCAAGAGGTGCTTGCTTCATATCGGAGTGGGGGATGTGTCCAAATAACATCTTGACCGATACAAGTCCTGCATCAAGAATCGCTTGCCCTACCGAAGGCCCTATCCGTCTCGCGGGGTTGCCCCGATAATTAAGATAATAATATCAAACAAAAGCATTGGGTGTCAAATGAGTACACCTCATAAGTCCCCAAGGATATGATCCATGTTACCCTACAAAACCTTACTGTCACCGGTGTTTAGTATAACACTTCATGGTCTCCTTGCTCCTAACTTCACCGGTGCTTGATCTCCATGATCCTGGGTACCTGCAAGGATGAAGATCACGGACAAGACAAGAGACACTTCATGAAGCAATTTTATTTCAGACATACGAGAAGTTGTGTCAAAGACTTCCATTGATCCCCTCAACAAATACGTGGGGTAGCAAGGCTCATGCCTCACCCTGTACCTTACCAAACTACTCACACATGGAGATCAGTTCGCATGAAGAAAATATTGAAGAAAACATCTTGGGATTGATTGATTGCAATATGTCTTACAAAGGATTCCTTGTGCGATGCAAAGTATGAACTAGATGAGAGAGCACTATGGTGGTGGAGATGGCTATTGATACGTCTCTAACATATCTATATTTTTATTGTTCCATGCTATTATATTATCATTCTAGGATACTTTTTAAGCATTTACTTGCTGTTTTATATTATTTTTGAGCACTAACCTATTAACCCAGTGCCAAGTGCCAGTTGCTGTTTTCTGCATGTTTTTGGCCTTTCAGGAATACTGTACCAAACGAATTCCGAATACCCCGAAACTTTTTAATGATTTTTTATGGACAAAAATAAGACCTGGAAGCTTCAGAGGAAGACCAGAGGGCACACGAGGTGCCCCCAAGCCAACAGGGCGTGCCCAGGGGGGTGGCCGCACCCTGCTGGCTTGGGGCCACCTCCCAGCTCCTCTGGCCCGGATCTCTTCACTATAAATTCTCATATATCCCAAAAACCATGGAGAGCCTCCGAAACACTTTTTCCGCTGCCGCAAGTCTCTGTTCCGCCATGTGCCCATCTGGAGCCATGTTCCGGTGCCCTATCGGAGGGGGGATCGATCACGGAGGGCCTCTATATCAACCTTGCTGCTCCCATGGTGATGTGTGAGTAGTTCACCATAGACCTACGGGTCCGTAGTTAGTACCTAGATGACTATCTCTCTTTATGTTGTTCATTACCAAGATCACCGCGATTCCCACGGTGATCTATCTTATATAATCAATCTTTGCGGTGTTTGTTGGGATCCGATGAATTGTGGGTTTATGTTCAGATTATTCATGAAAATATATTGAATCCTTGCTGGTTATTTATATGCATGATTGTTATAGCTTCGTAATGCTCTCCGACCTATCGGTTTTGTTTGGCCAACTAGATTGATTTATCTTCAGTGGGAGTGGTGCATTGTAGTGGGTTCAATCTTGTGGCGCTAATCCCAGTGACAGAAAGGGACATGACACGTATTGTATTGCTGCCACTAAGGGTAAAACGATGGATTTCATTCATATTAATTGGATTTACTTTGTATACATGATGTCATTATCCTCCAAGCATTACTTTTTTTTACTTAATACTCTAGATGCATGGTGGATAGCGGTCGATGGGTGGAGTAATAGTAATATATGCAGGAAGGAGTCGGTCTACTTGTTGATGGACGTGATGCCTATATACATGATATTGCCATGAATAAATATTGCATAACTATGCGCTTTTCTATCAATTGCCGAATAGTAATTTGTCTACCCACCGTATGATTTCTTCGAGAGAGAAGCCTCTAGCGAAATCTATGTTCCCCGGGTCTCCTCACAAATATATTTACAAAAACTCTAACTACCTTGCTGCCATTATTTACTTTCTTTTTATTTTCAATATATTTTTACCAAATTATCTATCTATCACTAATTATCGCTTGCAAGTAACGAGTTCAAGGGGATTGGCAACCCTCTTGGCCGCGTTGGGTGCAAGTGTGTGTTGTTTTGTGTGTAGGCGCTGAAGACGGGAAATTGCATGGTCCTCCTATTGGTTCGATAACCTTAGTTCTCACTGAGGGAAATACTTACCTCTACTGTGCTGCATCATCCCCTCCTTTTCGGGGAAAATCCCAATGTAGTTCAGAAGTATCAGGAAGGATTTCAGGTGCCGTTGCCGGGGAGTATCACCAAATTCTTATCAAGTACCTTCACACAAATTATCATTCACTTGTTCTACTTATTACTTGCTTAGTTATGTTATCTTTATCTTTGTCACACTAAAACAGAAAGTAAATGCAAAAATTCAAGATAAATGGATCCTCATCCACTTGCTAATCTTTTCAAAAGACCCGCTAATGGTGAACCAATTGTTAGTGAGAGTGCACTAGATTATCTTTATGAGGTCTTGCTTGAAAATGGTGAATCTTAAAATTGTGAGGACGTGTTAAAATAAATTTATAAAGTGATTCATGATAGTTCCTTGAATGAAAAGCATGATTGCAATTTTGTTAGTATAAATTCTATGAATGTTAATTGTGCTAATGATCATAACTAGGGTGATAATCATGATGTTTCTTGTGATCTTGAGAATTCAGAGCTTCATGATGAATCTACTATTGATAATGATATTTGCAATGCTACTAAAAGTGGGTTTGGAAGAGCATCAACTTTAGGTAATAATGGTCCCACTATTTTGGAGAATGATCAATCTTATGAAATTTTTGATAAAAATTGGTTTGGGGAGGTCATGACTTTAGTTGATGTGAATCCCACTATCTTGGAAGATTATAAAACTTGTATGCATGTGGATCATGAAGATAATATTTTATATGATAGTTATATTGATGAATTTGATTATGATCCTACATGTAATTATTATGAGAGAGGCAAATGTGGTTATAGGAATCTTCAGGTTCAATTACCTCTCTTGATGGTCAAATTGTTAATGCTTCATTTTTCCTATTTGCATATGCTAGAAACTCCTTGTCTTGATAATTTGTTTGCTTTAAAATGCCTATGCATAGGAAGTATGTTAGACTTAAATGTGTTTGTCACATGATTTATGATGCTCTCTTTGTGCTTAAATTCTTGTCTTTTATGTGAGCATCATTATTATCCCAAGCCTATCTTAATGGCTATAAAGAAAGAGCTTGTTGGGAGACAACCCAATACTTTCTGTCTTGGTGTGATAACATGATTATTTCTATTGTAATGATTCTTTTTATGTTTAAATTAATGTTTGTGCCAAGCCTTTGGGATTACTTGAATGATAAGTAGAATTGATACGGTGCAAAGACAAAAACTTTTGCATCCAGTGCAAAATTTCTCTGATTTTACTGGAACATCTTTTTTGATCTGAAGTCATTATACAATATTGGTATACAAATTCCCCAGGTTGTCCTAAATTTTCAGAATTTTTGGAGTTACAGAAGTATAGTGTTTGCGCATATCATTATTTTAGACAGATTCTGTTTTTGCTTGCATAATTTGCTTGTTTTGATGATGCTATGGATTGTATCGGGGGGTATAAGCCATGGAGATGTTAGAATACAGTAACTTATGCAATAATAAAATACGAATCAATTTATAACAGTACCTAAAGTTTTTGATTTACCTATCATACTAACGGAGCTCACGAGTTTTATGTTGAGTTTTATGTGCTGGAGTTTTCAAATTTTGGGTGCAATCATGATGGATGAAGGAATAAGGAGCGGCAAAGAGCCTAAGCTTGGGGATGCCCAAGTCACCTTGAGGGAGTCTGGGATTAAGGGGTCCTCGGGCTGCTGGCTTATCTTATGTGGACCAGCCCGGTGGGCCGCCTTGGGAGATCTTCGGGAAGGCCGGACTATAGGATGACCCCATGCTTAGTGGGCAAGGTTCCGAAGACTTGGTGTGTCCTCCAAGTAAGAATGGGTGTATCTATGCCCGGATGGAAACCAGCCATTTGTAACCCTAGGGACCCCTGGTGTCTATATAAACCAGAGGGCTTAGTTCGTAGAGACACAAATCAACTCATTAGGGTTTAGCTCGTTTGATCTCGAGGTAGATCTACTTTGTAACCTTCATACTCAGCAATACAATCAAGCAGGATGTAGGGTTTTACCTCCTCATGAGGGCCCGAACCTGGGTAAACACCGTCTCCTTCGTCCCCTGTTACCATCATTCCTAGATTCATAGTTCGGGACCCCCTACCCGAGATCCGCCGGTTTCGACACCGACATTGGTGCTTTCATTGAGAGTTCCGCTGTGAGATCACTTGTGTATTGATGGCTCGCCTAATCATCAGGGAACAAGCCCGGAACGAGGACATCTTTGTCCCCGGACAGGTCTTTGCGTTCGGCAGCGTCGTGTTGCATGCTAACTCGACCGGCCACCTAGGCCGGATCGAAAATTTTGCCCATGGTCAATAGATCAGGTTCTGGAACCTAGAGTTCACCGCCGACTCCCGTGGCGATATGTTCCTTGCTGAACCCTCGGTTTCGTTCGATGGGCCCAGAGATCCCGGAGCTTCAACTTTGGGCCCACTACCCGGCTTGACCCTCAGATCTGTCTCCACCAGAGGTCCGGCCTCGAGCCTGGACTCGGTGATGGTACCTAAATATCAAGGTTAGGCCTTCGCCGAACACGCCCATCCCGAAGACGCCTTGGAGCTCAACTCCAAGGGCCCTCAGGAAACCGATCTGGTCGTCCTCTCATGGTTGAACGAGGCTCTAGACCAGATCCAGTCGATGGCAATCGAGGACAATCTTACCTTGACCCACGTCCCGGTCGACCTAGAGGCCGGTTATGGGGAATTTTACGGCCCACCCGCCGCCCATTTGGTAGCCACTGTCGAAGACTTAACCGACATGTTGGAATACTCCTCCGAAGAGGTAGAACACACGGATGAAGAGATCGGTGATCCCGCCCCCATGACCACTGGGCGGTGGACAGCCACCTCGACCTATGATGTCTATATGGTGGACACCCCTAACGACAGGGACAATCACACCCCCAGAAAGAACGGCGAAAAATCCGACGAAGCATCAAAACGCCGGAAACATCACAAGCGATCCAAGACCAACAAGGGCATGGAAGCCAGTTGCAGGCACCAGGGAAAGGGATACCCCGGAGGACCTCGGCGACCCTGAAGGCCCCGCGGAGCCGCTAGAGGACCCAGAAAGGCTGACGGATCAGCAAGACGCCGAGGACCTCAATGATTCCGAGGATGATCACTACCTCCCACACGCTGGGGAAGAAGAAAGCCTTGAAGCTGAAGACTTCACCATCCCCGAAAACCCTGAGGACCAAGAACGATTCAGGCAACGGCTCATAGCCACTGCTCGAAGCATAAAGGCAAAGCAGCTGCAGCTCAAAGCCGAACAAGACACCATCAACAACAGATGGACAAAAGTTCTGGCGGCCGAAGAAGGGTTCAGCAGTTAGCGGCCAGACCAAAAGAGGAGTTACCCTCGCCGGCACCTGCTGCCGCAATTCGACGACGATTCCCTTGAGCCCGAATCTCCCAGATGCACTCAGTATGACCAGCCGGACCGCCCCCCACGAGGACGGGACAGGGTGGCTCAAGGCGCCGAGTACTGGCCTAAGTCACCCCGTAGGAGAGGAAAGGGGCCAGCACAGCCTGAGGATCGATACGATCTTCGGCAGGACC
This sequence comes from Elymus sibiricus, assembly GCA_039707655.1. NCBI lineage: Eukaryota > Viridiplantae > Streptophyta > Magnoliopsida > Poales > Poaceae > Elymus > Elymus sibiricus. Next base: position 286,187,221 of record CM077669.1, read on the forward strand.
CGGATTACAGGTGAGGACACACAAGATCCATTTACGGATCTAGGGGACGCTCCCCCGCTAGACCGGATGGTTACCGATCGTGGCTCGACCACAACCACAGGAACCGGGAACAATACCGGGCTCAACCAACAGCCGACTTCCGGCGCGTCGTAGCCCGAATCAGAGGCGCCGCACACCCACTATGTTTCACAGACGAGGTCATCCAGCACCAGTTCCCCGAAGGGTTTAAACCCGTTAACATAGAATCATACGACGGAATGACAGACCCGGACGTATGGATCAAGGACTTCCTCCTTCACATCCATATGACCAGAGGAGACGATCTCCATGCCATCAAATACCTACCACTCAAACTGAAGGGACCAGCCCGGCACTGGCTAAACAGTCTCCCCGAGAACTCCATTGGGAGTTGGGAGGAGCTCGAAGACGCCTTCTGGTCTAACTTCCAAGGCACTTATGTCTGGCCACCGGACTCTTCCGACCTAAGCAACGTCATCCAGAAGACTGGCGAATCGGCCAAGCAGTTCTCGAATCGGTTCTTGACTAAGAAAACCAGATCGTCAGCTGTCCGGACGCCGAGGTGATAGCCTCGTTCAGACACAACATCCGGGACGAATTGCTAGCTCGCCAGCTCGGCCAGGATAAGCCGAGAACGATGTCTTCCCTCACCTCCCTTATGACCGGCTTTTGCGTGGGCGAAGACAATTGGCTAGCTTGCCGAAGCCACAATCCCGAAGACCCCGGCACCTCTAAAGTGCGGGATGGTAACGGAAAGCCAAGGCGGAACAAAAATAAATTCCGCCAAAGCAATGGCGACTCGGAAGACACGGCCGTAAATGCCGGTTTCCACAAATCAAAACCCGGACAACGGAAGAAGCCCTCTAAAGGGAACAGGGATGGACCTACCGCTTTGGACAAAATCATGGATAGGCCCTGCCAAATCCATGACACGCAAGACAAGCCGGCCACCCACACCAACAGAAACTGTTGGGGTGTTCAAACAAGCCGGCAAGCTAGCAATCGACAAACAGAGCAAGAGCCCACGCAACAAGGACGATGAAGAATCTCGCGGGCCAAACAATGGCGGGCAGAAGCAATTCCCTCCCGAAGTCAAAACTGTGAACATGATATATGCCACACACATACCCAAAAAGGAGAGGAAACGCGCACTTTGGGAGGTCTACGCCGTAGAACCCATAGCTCCGATGTTTAACCCGTGGTCGGCTTGCCCGATCACCTTTGATCGCAGGGATCTTCCGATCAGCATCCATTTTGGAGGCTCGGCCGTCCTCGTCCTGGACCCCATCATCGATGGGTTCCACCTCACTAGAGTACTTATGGACGGAGGAAGCAACCTTAATCTGATTTACTCAGACACAGTAAAAAAGATGGGTATCGACCCGTCAAGAATTAAACCCAGCAACACTACCTTCAAGGGAGTCATCCCCGGTGTCGAAGCACGCTGCTCGGGTACCGTGACGCTGGAAGTATATAACTTTCGTAGCAAAGACTTGATCTTCGATATAGTGCCTTTCGCAGTGGCTATCAAGCACTGCTCGGCCGTACAACGTTCACTCGCTTTAACGCCATTCCCCACTACGCCTACCTGAAGCTCAAGATGCCTGGGCCAAAGGGTTTCATCACCGTCAATGGCAATACAGAACGCTCACTCCAGACTAAGGAACACAGAGCGGCTCTAGCGACCGAATTCCAGTCTGGCATCGAGGCACCAGGACCCCAACCAGGCGACAAGCTGCGACAGGCGAGCAAGCGGGTCCGAGCACGACTTAATCTCCTGGCGCGATCTTCTGTTCATCACAAATAGGGACGCCCCCCCATAGCACGGCCCCGCTACCCATCAAGTACGTACCGAGAAGGCACAATTTCGCGCTTAAAATACCATGGGCTGCTATGGGGGGACGCCTCATCACAATGGAGTGGTCGGTTCGACCAAACTACTCTCAACACAGCAGGCGTCAAACTCATGCATGTCTCGGCGATTTAAACATGTACCTTTCTCAAAGGTCCGTTCGCCGATTATAACCACCTTTAAAGGAGCATACTACTTTTCAAGAGCAAAGGAATGGAGGCGCACAGGGATACGCCATGGACGTCAAGCCATTGATCAAGAGCCCCGATCGAACCTCCCCTTTGTATACATTTGTTTCAAAAAGTACCTGTAACAGTTATGCCCGCAGTATGAATTGTAAAAATTCATAATATATAAAGATCATCTTTTACGGTCTGGTTATGGCATTTTATAAAATGTTTTCCAACTCCCCACCTTCGGAAGCAAAACAGTTCGGTACATATTTGATGCAACCGGCTAATAGACCGGGGGGCTTAGCTCTAAAGCTCGTCCCAAGCATCGTCCTGGCATTATCCTTTATATGTCTGGCATGTCGGATTTCTGTGTTATATGCATCGGTTCCGAATTATGTCTTAGGTCAATGGTTGGGTTGCCCGGTTCCTATGCTTACCCTCTTATGTTCCGCTCGTTCGGCTAAAAGGGTAAAGGGAGAACCACTGTGATTGTATTTCCAGCTCGCCTGGTCAAGTACCTCAGTGGAGAAAGCCGAAAATCGACCGTCATAATGAGCGCGAACCGGTCTGCAATCCGAACACAAGTGTCAAACTAAAAATCGATAGAGATTATTCTGTGTCATACGAGGGGTTTGCATTCTCGCAAGCCACGTGGTAATGGTTTTTACCTCGGTTCACCCGAATACCACACAACAATGGGGGCTAGTAACCAGCCCCCGCAGTCAAGCTCCTCTGGCTAAGTGAAGGCATTAAAGCCGCATAGTCTGATTGCCTCGTTCCCATCTCTCGCACCACCGCCTCTGGGTTCCGATAATTCGGCTAAGGATAATACTATGGATGACGGAACACCTCCTGTAATAATTACATGGGGTTAAAGCCGACGAGTGGCAACTTTTAGTTCCAAAAAACGGCCACATAGGAGTCAAAATAATCAAAACACCAAAGCATGATAAACCATGCATACGCACTATCAAATACAATATTCATCATACATATAATAACATGTTCACTCGAAAATTACATCCTTAGGGCACCGGGTGTCTACCGACCGAGCACCCTCCATTGCAGCGGCGAAATAAAGTTCGGGGCGCCTATGCTCCTTCCCGGGCGGCGGGGGTGTTGTAGCCATCTCGAGCGGCTTCATCCCTGGCAAGTGCGTCATAGTCCTCGCAAAGGCCATCCACGCTCCTTCAATACATACAGAGCGCTTCAGGACCTCAATGCGGGAGGAGGCATTGCAAAGCTTCTGCACCAAGCCGAAATAACTACCCGGTAGTGGCTCTGAAGGCCACAACCGAATACAGAGGTCCTTCAAGGCCGGCTCCGCCATCCGATGAAGCTCCATCAACTGCTTCATCTGATAACTGAGAACAGGACGGGGCTCAGGGGTCTGAAATTGTGCCCAGAACAGCCTCTGTTCTGCATCCCCGTCCCTAGCCGCGAAGTGCTTGGCCGCATCCGCCACACTCTTCGGATGCTCCGCAAAGGCGCCTGAGGAACGCCACAGCTGTGTAAGACGAGCAAACCTGTTACCACCAAACGCACACTGCAGTAAGTACGGCTTACCATCCGCGATCATCCTGACTTGGCGGAGTTCTTCCTCAAAGGACCGCCTATCTACACGTTTCGATTTAAGATCGACGGACAACGTGGATAGCTCGGCCGCCTGGTCCTTGGTCTGCTGCTCAAGTGCCTCACACTTAGTGCTAGCATCTTGGAGCTCTTACTGCACCTCGACCACCCGAGCTTCATGTTTTTCACTGACAACCTTCAGGGAGCTCAGTTCGGCCGCCGCCTGGTCGGCCGCCATCTTATGATCGGCAGCCTCTCGCTTGTCCTTCTCCAGCTCAGCCTTGAGATTCTCGACCTCGGAAGAAACGGCTGCAAATACAATGGAAGACCAAAATTCAGGATTTCAAAACTCAAGAACCTCAATCAACGAGGATTAGAAAGGGTCTTCGAGATAAAATACCAACTCCACGTCATGGACAGCCGCCGCCGATGACGAGGCCTGCAAAGCAAAAATTATGTGAGAAACACATGGGAACTGTTGGTCATAGACCCCCTTTTTCCAGAACACCTCCGGAAACAGTCAAACATATCGATTTTACTCGGAACTTGAGGTCCTTTGATCTCCGGGTAAGTTTCTTAAACTCACCCAGGGCTCGGAGGCTACTATACCTATCCGGAATAGATATACCTCACGAACAAATTCCGCTTAGAGAGAGGAGCATTACATGACTTACCTTAAAACCCGTCAAAAGAGCGCCGAAGGCCTCCTTCAGTCCGCTATCAACGGACTGAATGCCTTTCAGAACCGCACCCATAAGGATGCGGTAGTCTTCAGCGATGATGGAGCTGCACAAGGCCTCCTCCATCGCGGTTGGCCACCCGGTTGTGGCCTTCCCTGTCGTGGGTGGCACCGGTGGCAGCACCACAGCTCCTCCTTCTTGCAAAGGGAGAGTCATCGATATCGGAGACTTGGCAGTCTCCGGAGTCGTCTTCGAAGGGAGCTCCGATGACCCGCGGCCTCCCTCTTTGTCTACCAGAAGGGGCTCGACCTCCTGGTCCTCGGCCACCGAGGTCTAAGCCTCGGTCATGACTTCCTCGCCCTAAGTATTCGGCCGAGGAAGGGTTCGCCGGGATATCGCCTCCGTGGCCTTGTCGGCGGCCTGATGAGGGGAAGTGCGGGACGCAGTTCCACTTTCCGCCAGCTCGGGTGGCGGGGGATCTCCCTCTAAGACCTGTTCGGTCGGGAGATCATGGGCCGGGCTGCAACATGGGAGGCATTAGTCCGGTCGGCAACAAAAATCATGCATAAGAATGTATTTGGAATCAGTACCTCTGGGCCGCGGGCTTGGCCCTGGGGACCCTCCGTGGGACCCTTTCGAATGCCTCGTATTCCTCGTTGAAATCCGGGCTGACATCGGGCAAGGTCACTTTAACCCTGCAGGGCCTCTTCGAAGAAGGGGGAGCTGAGTCCTCCTCGGCATCCACAGATGCCGCCCTTTTCCTTGGCTGGGGGGAATCGATTCCCCCCTTCCTCCATCTGCTCCTCCTCGTGAGCGGAGGAGGCCTGGGTCTCCCTGGACTTAGCGTCCGGGGGACCTCTTGGGCGGAGACCAGCTCGGGTCTCCTTCTTCTCGCTTTTCTTCTGCTTGTCCTTCTTCTATGGCGTCGAATACGGCGCCTCGACCAGCATCACCGTCAAGAGGGTCAACCTGGGGGCTTCGGGCAGCGGGGCAGGGCCGTTGATCCGCATGGCCTTAGCTAGCCAGCCCTAGGGAAACCAGGAAGTGGAGGTTAGAATCTTTGCTAAAAAGACCGAACCTAAAGATAAAAGATTGAAGCTTTACCTTAAGCGGAGGGTGTTCGGCGTCTAGGCCGGTGTCTTCCTCTTTGGCCGGCCACTCCTCCTGGGGCTTGAACAACGCCTTCCATAGGTTTTCCCGATTAGTGCGGTAGAGCTTGCGCACGGTGGGAGGATCGTCGGACTTATAGGCCCACATCGGTGTGGCCCGGAGCTGGCAGGGGAGGAGGCGGCGACGAAGCATGACCTGAACCACGTTGGTCATGCCGATGTTTGCTTCCAGCATCTTTCCGATGCATTCCTGTAGCGCCTTTACCTTAGTGGCCGACCCCCAGTCCAGCCCTTTCTTGATCCACGAGGTCAGCCTCGCGGGAGGACCATATCTGAATTCAGGAGGGGCCGCCCAATCTGCGGCACGTGGTTCGGTAATATAGAACCACTCCTTTTGCCAGGTCTTGATGGTGTCGACGAAGGTGCCCTCCGGCCACTGGACCCGTGGGAGCTTGCTGATCACCGCTCCCCCACAGTCCGCGTGCTGGCTGCTTACGATCTTAGGCTTGACGTTGAAGACCTTCAGCCATAAGCCGAAGTGTGGCCGGACCCGCAGAAAGGCCTTGCAGACGATGATGAAGGCCGATATGTGCATGACGGAGTTTGGGGGAAGGTCATGGAAGTCCAACCCGTAGAAGAATATCAGGCCCCTTACAAAGGGGTGCAGCGGGAAGCTCAGTCCCCAGTTGAAATGCTGAATGAACACCACTCGCTCCCCGGGCTGTGGCGTAGGGATTACTTGGCCCTCTTCGGGGGCGCGGTGGGCGACATCAACCGAGAGGTAGCCGGTGCGCTTCAGTTCCTGGATGTCGTCCTCGGTGACACACAACGCCTCCCACTTGCCTTGCGAGCCTGAACCAGCCATGGCCGTGCTCGGGGAAGAAGGATGGGTGTTGGTGGAAGTGCTGGTGAAAGACTAGATCTGCCCGCTCGGAGCGAGGAAGGTTTGAGAAAGCGAATCTGGGGAGCGTGGAAGGGCTATGAAGATGTTTTCCTCCCTTTTATGGAAGGTCGTAACACCAAGCGTTCCCGTACTACGCCGTGAGCTGCGCTAGTTCCTGAAGCGACTGCCCCATTATGCGCGCGTGGGATGGCCCAAATCAATGATCATATCCAATAAAAAATGGAGCACGATTTTCATGTCGATCGAACGTGCCAATAAAAAGGCAGCCTCGAACCGCGAATCGAGTTTTTGTAACTGGTTAAGTGGCCATGACCCGTCTGAGCCTTTCGTCAGAAAAGTTGTCAGGAAGGGTATGTAACAGCCCGAGACCGACGATCCAGAAGATTCCCCTTTTATTTCATCGTCGCCGTGTTATTTATCTGGTTGTTGCATTCATCATCGCATCATTCGCATCATCCGCATTGCATCGGCACTTCGTTGCCGCCAGTTTTCAAAACTTGCATCCGTTCGTAGTTGCCGGTTCTTCCCGTTCTGGTCGTCCACCATTTTGAGACCAACCACACACGCACGCGCCCGCGGCATCGATAAATTATTGTTTTTAAAAGTGCGTATAAAATATTCTCGGATTGGGTCGGAAGTTGGCATGCGGTCTTAATACATCGTAGCTAGACCGCCTGTCAAATTTCGTCGCAATCAGAGTCCGTTTGATCCCGAACGGCCGACCGTAGCAGCGCAGTCTTCGGATTATTTATTGGATGTTTCCGGTTTTAAAAACTCGTGTCACGGGCCGCAACTTCCCTCTCATCTCAGCCCACAACCCCCCTATACAGCCCACCTAGCCCTGCTAGCCCCCTCCGCTTCCGAACCGTCGGATCGAGATCCGAAGGTCCAAAAATGGACTAAATCCCCCCTAACCTACCCCCTGCCTATTTAAACTGTGCCTCCCTTCCAAAATGGAACCCTAGCCAGCTCTCCCTCGTTTTCCGTGCATGACCACTCCTCAGCCGCCACCTTCTCCCACCTCCTCTCTCCTCGGCCGCGCGGGCCCGCCGAGCCCATCTGAGGCCCGCCCGGGCCCGGTTCATTCGTCACCGTGGGAGCTCCAAGCGGGAGCTCCTCGCATGGCGCCCGAGGGGCCCCGAGCTCCCTGTCCTCCCACCCCGCAGCGTGCCCTGCGCCCCGTGCCGGCTCCTCGCTGCCGGCCATGGAGGACACCGGAGCGGCTCGCCGCCGGCAGGCAAGCTCGTCAGAGATGCCCCGCGCCCCCGCCAAGCGCCGCCGGCCGCCGCGCCATGGAGCTGTGCGTCGCCCCTGCCCTCCAGCGCCAGGGATGGACCTCGGCGACTGGATCCGGCCGCCCCTGGCCCGCACCGCCCAGCCGCTGCTCCGCCTTTGCCGGAGGGCGCCGCCGTGGCCGCTGACCAGCCCCCACCGCGCCCCGTCGGGATCGAGCAGGCGCTCGATCTGCCCGCTCGCTCGCCTGGGCGTTGACCGCGGCCAGTGCTTGGGCCAGCGCCCGCAAGGCCCATCTCCAGCGCCCCTCCTTGACTAGCCCAGCCGGATCGACTTGGGCCTTGGCCCATGGTGAGCAGTACCACCTTGTTTTTTTTATGATGTTGGGCTTGGCCCGTGTGTAACTGCTGCTATGTCTCGCCCAGTGCGCTTGTTAGTTGTCCAACACCCACCAGTTTCGGCCTAGTTGTGTTTTTTACGTACTGCGAATTATCTGATTAAGCAGGGAATTGTAGATTTGCAGAAAAGACCCTAATGATCATGCATTTAATAACTTTCAAACCGTGCAACATATGTAAAAACTTTATATATGTAAAATGACTAGAATTTCGTGTAGATTCATAATATCCAACTCTCAAATGTGTTTAAAAAGTTTAACCTTGATGTTTGCATTAATTTGCGTAATTGCCATGTTAAAATGATTTATTTCATAACTAAATAACCGTAGCTCCGATAAAAATGTTCCACATATGTAACTTGACTAGAAAATCGTGTAGAATCTCATGGCTCACTTTATTTTGCTTGTTAACAAATATAAAATATGCTTAGGGAAGATCTGGACCAAAATCACAATATGCATATGAGGTCGTTTCGGTAGTGCTATATGTTGCTTTCGGCCTCATTTAAAATGCCTAGACGATGTAGTTATTCATGATTTCCCTCTTGCCATGATAAACAACATTAAAATCTTATATTTACTAATTGGATGCACCATACGAGGCTCCACGTTAATCCTAGAAAAGCTAACTAATTAACCGTTGGATCTGTAATTAAAAAATCTTTAGCCATTGGATGTACGTAATACCTTAATAAGCTAGATAAAAAAAGTACGCTTGTGCTTTAATATTAAAAAGCACACGTGCATAGTCCCGAACAACCACATCTAAGTTATGTAGAAACAAAAATAGTGTTCCATCTCTCACGTACAAAAAGAGTCCCCTTTAGATCCTAAAAGCAAAAGAGTCCCCTTGGTGCACGTAAAAAAAATGCCTCTAGCCTCATCACGTTAAAAAAGAGATGTAGGCCTGATTTTCAAAAGGAAAGGGGTACATCTATTACAAGATGTTGCCTGAATAAAAAAACATCACGTACTACAAAATAGTTCCCATAAAAAAATAGTTCCGAACACCCACATCTAAGTTCTATAGAAACAAAATGAACGTGCCTTTTCCCCACACGTAAATAAATGAGTATCCCAGCTAAAGAAAGAGTCTTCAACACACACGTCTAAGTTGAAAATAAAAACAATGTGCCAAAAAAATATGTGTACAGTTATGAAGATGCACGTGAACAGAAAGTCGTCATGCCTCTCATTAAAAAGAGTCCACATCTCAATCTAGAAAAATGAAAATTCATGCACGTACAAAAAAGATGGAGCTCAAGCCTCATGGTCAAATAAGAGAGTTTATGCCTGATTTGGAATAAAAAAATATAGCGGCTGGATATGTTGCCGGCGCCATAGAAGTATGCTCAGAGCTACTCAGAGATCATATGTTGGCCAGTCTATGGCACAACCGACATTGACGACAAAGTCTGAGTCGTTGGGCAGCTACTTGCATTTCTTCAACAGTTGATCCCCTAATTTCTGATTCCGCTTGGTCTCTCTGCTGCTCTCTTTGACGTGAGTTTTCCTCAAATCTCTACTTGATAAAAATGAAGAATAGCTTGGAGGTTAGGAACTGAACTAACTGATTTACGTTCCTCGGATTTATGGATTCTGAAAATCGTTACTTCTTTAGTGGCTTTCTATTCATTTTCATCAAATGTTTATCTTCTGTGCAATTTAAATATATGAAGGTGACTTAACTTTCTATTTTCACACCTTTCTCATTTTTAGATTAACCTACATGGATAGTGCAGTGGACGATGTTGCTTCACAAATAGTATTGCTTCATTTACAACTCCATTAGAACTAATTAGTGCATGGTATGCATCTCCCTTGGCAGGTTCGCTTTGTTTCCGTTGAGCATTAAAGACATCAGTTTCTTATTTTTAAGGATTAGTTCATTGAGTTTGTAATTTCACATTTGAGAGTGCAAGAATATCATGAAAATTCATGCACATACAAAAACGAGGGACCTCATGCTTCATGGTCAAAAAAGAGAGTTTATGCTTGATTTTGAAAAAAAATGGTAGCGGTCGGATTTGTTGCCGGCGCCATAGAAGTATACTCAGAGCCGTACTCAGAGATCATATGTTGGCCAAGTCTATGGCAGAAAATATTGACATGAAGATTCTGCTAATTTAATATAGGTACACCTGTTCACAGGGAGACCTTACTTAGATTAATAAATCATGAATGTCTTTTTGATAGAAATTAGTTCTTTTGAATATTTATGTGTATGTTATAACCAATTTTGTCATGCAGGTTTTGCAGCTACAACTAAATGAAATGTTAATATGTTATTCTTAGCCATTAAGTACTATCTACCATTTTCTTGCAGTGTATATAATGTAACTATTGCTGAATAATTTGATTGACAAATACCCTTTTTTTTGCGGGTACAAGCTAACAAAACTAAATTATCTTTTTGACCAACGTTTAACCTTTTAGTTTTCAGTGTGTGCTTCTGAACAGACAAAAGATTGTCTTTGAAGAAAAAAGTGCAAATCGCATCTGTTGATATGCTATTTTTGAACAATGATACTAAGGATGGTACCTGCATGCCACAAGCTCAAACGCCTAATAGGAAAACTAGGTGAAACTGATACATATTTATTACTTAGATTACAAAATTATATTACAGAATAACATTATGGTTATTTTTCCAGAGTATATCATCTGAATTTTGAGTGTTCGTGGCACATGGCGAAAGAAGCACAACGTTTTCCAAGACATGGGTAACAACACTATCGACTTTCAAATGGATATACAAATGTTTACAGATGTATTGGTAATGAAAACAAGCTATGGTGTTCTAAGCAATAAAGTGGAGAAGCTTGGTTAATAATCTCTAAATAGGATATTGGTCAAAGAATTATAGGAAGGTGTTTTTATACCATTAGAGTCGAAGACTTGACAACCAGAGATTTAATACATCCCTAAAGGTATTTTTATTCCTAATTTCGTGTCAGAAGCAGATGTATCTTGATCCAAGATGTATTTACCTCTTTCCACAAGGTTTCACAACACCTTAAGCATGTCACCCAATAAATCAATGTGTCTTTGGTAATATTTCTAATGAATATATTCCATGCTAAGATTTTTTTTGCATGTTTTCAATGCTAATATTAGAGATCATAATTCCCTATAATTTAAAATATTAAGAAATGTCAAAATGACATTGGTACTTCTATTGTTGCATGTCTCCCTAATTAACTAGCCCGTGCTGCAGCACGGGCTAACGACTAGTGATTGTTTAGTTAAACAACATTAACCGCCTTTCCCGTAATATGGAGAGTTATTATATTGTTATGTTCTCCTTCTCCATTTAAAATTGCTTAATCCCTTCTTCACCTTATGCCATGACCACCCATGTTAAACAACATTTAATATTAATGAGTACCTAAACGAGAGTGAACTAAATAATTTGACTGTGGAGTTTCGTCAATATGAAACTCGTTGCATATTGAACTTCACTTAATTTGTAGTGTTTGTTTGTTGTGATTGCCATGCCTTGCATAATTAAACTGGACATGCATCATGTTTGTTTGTGCATCAAGTCATGCATATGTTGTGGTGTTGATCATGTGTTGATTGTTGTTTTCGGATTGCTTCTTCTCGATAGAGTTCCGAAAGCGTTCAGAGTGTGAGGATTCGTTCGACTACGTTGGCTCGTCTTCTTCATGGATTCGTTCTTCTTCCAAGCGGGATCTCAGGCAAGATGACCATTTCCCTGGATACCATTACTATCATTGCCATGCTAGTCGTCTCGTTTCTATCGCTTTGTATCGCTACCTACCACTTGTTTGTCAAGCCTCCCAAATGCCATGAAAAGCCTCTAACCCTCCACATCCCAGCAAACATTGTTTGGCTATGTTACCGCTTGCTCAGCCTTTCTTATAGCATTGCTAGTTGCAGGTGCTAATTGGTTCCATGTGTCAACATGGATGTTTTTTTGAGATATCACAATGTTATTGCTATTTAATTTAATGCACATATATACTTGGTAAAGGGTGGAAGGCTTGACCTTTCGCTCGGTGTTTTGTTCCACTCTTGTCGCCCTAGTTACTTGTGAACCGGTGTTATGTTCCATATTGAGCGCTCCTAACATGCTCGGGGTTGTTATGGGGACCCCCTTGATTTTCGTTTTAGGATAAAACTTGTCTGGCAAGGCCCAACATTGGTACTACATTTGCTCAACATAATAATACTGAACACCATTAGTAATGCATAGGGAGTTAGCGCTACCCGCGGATTAATCAACATAATACAGGGGGGCCAGTGCTGATGGTGTTGGTCCCAAATGGGCTGCCTGCAGGGCCGCCTAAAGGAAACTCGGGGATTGGTTTTCCCTGTTGCTAGTCCCATCCGGTCGTGTCCTGAGAACGAGATACGCGGCTCCTATCGGGTTTGTCGACACGTCGGGCGGCCTTGCTGGATTTGTTTTACCTTTCTCGAATGTCTTGTGCGCGGGATTTCGATGACACTTCGGGCTATCTCGAAGTTGAGATTTTCCATCGGGATTCTGCAAATACTACGGGTTATCCCCCAGTTGAGGAATTCCAACGCAGCTTGTGGTTAGTTTGTGATGGATGAGTTGGAGCACCCCTGCAGGGTTAAATCTTTCAGAAAGCCGTGCCCGCGGTTACGTGGCAACTTGGAAACTTTGTTTAACACCCGGTCATAGCAAACTTGAAGTAAACTCAAATAAAATACACCAACCGTGTGCATAACCATGACTGTCTCTCCTTGTGATTTCTGAACCAAGAAAGAACACGGTGGGGTTATGTTTGTTCGTAAGTAGCTGTTCAGGATCTCTTAGAGATCATTACTAGTTCACGTCCGTTTAAGTGACGATCATCCCCCTTTATTCTTGTACTCGCAAGTTAGCCACTCAAATAAATGCTTAGTGCTTGCTGCAGCCTCACCACTTAACCATATCTCACCCATTAAGCTTTAATAGTCTTGATACCCTTGGAAATGAGATTGCTGAGTCCCTATGGCTCACAGATTACTACTACAACAGTTGCAGGTACAGGTAATGCGATGATTTGACGTGAGCGCGATGCTTGTTTGATTTGGAGTTCTTCTTCTTCTTCTTCTTCATCGATCTAGGATGGGTTCCAGGCCGACAGCCTGGGATAGCAAGGATGGATGCCATTTTATCATTTGTTTTCGTCCGTAGTCGAACCCTGCTCTTCTGTATGATGTTTGGATATGTTGTTGTATTGATGTGATATTGTTGTAGCTTGTGGCGAGTGTAAACCAATTCCATATACTCATCTCTTCTTTACATATACTTGTAATGATATCCATTCTTGTGAAATGATGAGATGCGCTTCTATCCTTGTCGAGGCCCTCGTGCCAAAATAAGGATAGAATCGCATCTTGGGCGTTACAGGGTACTATTCACACTCGGGCGTTTGTCCTTCAAGGTTAAGCAAGGTATGTTCAGAAGGCAGGGTGTCATCGGTGGCCGAGCTAAGGACGGCCAAAGCATGGAAGAAATGAACTCGCCCCGCAAGCCAAACATTCTGGATCTCTGCGGCGCAACTGGATGTCCTGAAGACCGGCGTTGGAGGCTAGTTCGGGGGCTACTGAGGGAGTCCGGGTTTAAGGGGTCCTCGGGCTGTTGGCTTATCTTATGTGGTCCAGCCCGGTGGGCCGCCTTGGGACATCTTCGGGAAGGCCGGACTACAGGATGACCCCATGCTTAGGGGGGAAGGTTCCAAAGACTTGGTGTGTCCTCCAAGTAAGAATGGGCGTATCTATGCCCGGATGGAAGCCGACCGTTTGTAACCCTAGGGACCCTTGGTGTCTATATAAACCAGGGGCTTAGTTCGTAGAGACACAAGTCAACTCATTAGGGTTTAGCTCGTTTGATCTCGAGATAGATCTACTTTGTAACCTTCATACTCAGCAATACAATCAAGCAGGACGTAGGGTTTTACCTCCTCACGAGGGCCCGGACCTGGGTAAACACCGTCTCCTTCGTCCCCTGTTACCATCGTTCCTAGATTCATAGTTCGGGACCCCCTAACCGAGATCCGCCGGTTTCGACACCGACACACCCCAAGGCAAATTCTAGGAAGACTCAAGCATCTAAGCTTGGGGATGCCCTGGAAGGCATCCCCTCTTTCATCTCAATCCATCGGTATGTCACCTGGAGCTACATTTTTATTCATCACGTGATATGTGTTTTGCTTGGAGCGTTGTGTGTTTTAGTTTGCTTTTTTGTTTTAGTTTTCCACAATCATTGTTTGCTGGACACACCTACTTGAGAGAGACACATGTTCACCATGATTTGTTAGAATACTCTATGTGCTTCACTTGTATCTTTTGAGCTAAGCAGTTGCTCTAGTGCTTCACTTATATCTTTTAGAGCACGGCGGCGTATAGATTTTATGGAAATAATTGAACTCTCGTTCTTCAATTAAATTTGTTTGAGAGTCTAATATATAGTGACGGTAATTTGCATGGGTCATAAGACTAGTCCAAAAATAATAGGTATTCAAGGAGTGCATAATCAAAACCTTCATGTAGCACATAAAAGAGAAATTGTGGGTTAATGATATTGATGTGGTAATGTGAAAGGCATGAGTTCATGGTTGTTGGTTAGTAGAAATATCGATAGTTAAAGGGTGTTAATTTGTTGTTCATCTAAATATTGGTTATGGCATGGTGATGATGTGTGAGCATTCTTATATCTCGTTGAAATCCTCGTGCTATTTAGGTCGGGATGGTTTGGCCAACTAGATTGATTTATCTTCAGTAGGGGTGGTGCGTTGTAGTGGGTTCAATCTTGCGGTGCTCAATCCCATGACAGAAAGGGACATGACACATTTTGTATTGCTTGCACTAAAGGTAAAACGATGGGGTTCATTCATATTAATTGGATTTACTTTGTCTACATCATGTAATCATCCTCCAAGCATTACTCTGTTTTTACTTAATACTCTAGATGCATGCCGAATAGTGGTCGATGGGTGGAGTAATAGTAGATGCAGGCAGGAGTCGGTCTACTTATTTATGGACGTGATGCCTATATACATGATCATTGTTGTGAATAAATATTGCATAACTATGCGCTTTTATATCAATTTCCCAATAGTAATTTGTCTACCCACCGTATGCTTTCTTCGAGAGAGAAGCCTCTAGCGAAAACTATGGCCCCCGAGTCTCCTCACAAATATATTTACAAAAACTCTAAATACCTTCCTGCAATTATTTACTTTCTTTTTATTTTCAATTTATATTTATGAAATTATCTATTTATCACTACTTATCGCTTGCAAGTAACAAGTTCAAAGGGATTGGCAACCCTCTTGCCCGCATTGGGTGCAAGTGTGTGCTCTTTTGTGTGTAGGCGCTGAAGATGGGAAATTGTGTGGTTCTCCTATTGGTTCGACAACCTTAGTTCGCACTGAGGGAAATACTTACCTCTACTATGCTGCATCATCCCCTCCTCTTCGGGGAAAATCCCAACACAGTTCCCAAGTATCAGCTATGTAGATGAAAATGGCGGCGGATAGGGTTTGTGGATGATTATGATGATGATGAAGAGGTTTTGTCTGTTCTCGATGATTCCTTATTGACATTTCGATGGGTTCCACTTTATAAAAGTTGTTTAGGTGGATGACCTGCCCGATTTCTGTTGGGGATATTCCCCACGGTGTGACCAGGCCAGGAGGAATGACCCGGCCCACCATTCAGCGGCTCGTAAGGTCCCCCTATTTACCGGGTCGACATGGACGACAAGGCCTAAGGACCAATGTGCGCCCCGACGGAAGGCGGCTCATGCGGAGGCCTGGAGGGCCGGCTCATAGAGAAGGCCCAAGAAGAGGAAGAATCCCCTCACAAGGGAAGCAAGACCCGGATTAGGATTCAAGAGAGACTAGTCCTAGTCCTAGTCCTAGTAGGACTCTACATGTAAGCTTACCCCTTCAACTTATATAAGGAGGGGCAAGGCACCCCAAGAGGGACAAGTTAAGTCACTAGAGATAGACAGATTAGAAACCCTCAAGACTAGAGGCGGTGAAACAACACCCGTGTAATCGAGATCATCATCTTCATCAATACACACAAAGCATGACGTAGGCTTTTACCTCCATTGGAGGGCCCGAACCTGGGTAAAACACGCGTTTCTTGATTCCGACCAACCTCGTTCAAGCCGCCACCTAGTTGTGATGGCCTCACACCTAAGTTCTCTCACAAGGACATCTACCGTGACAAAACCACGACAGTTGGCGCCCACCGCGGGGATACCACAAAGTGGTGTTGAGTTCTTGGAGGGCGCTCTCCCAGGGATCGAGAGGACGATGATCGATCGGATGAGGAAGAGCTGGCACGGGAAGATCTACATCAACTCTGATCCCAAGATAGAGCCCCAATGTCACATCCCTAGTCTTCCCTTGCTTGTGCTAGCTAAGATGTGCATCATGTTTCAATTTTGCATCAACATGAAATGGGGATTAACAGAAACCCCAACACCTCACCTGAATTAAACCAATTCAAATGTTGTGAATTTTCAAAATGCCCTTAAAAAATGATCACTATTTCTGATAAATGTTGGAAACAACATATCAGAGGACATTTTATTTTTCACAACAAATATAGCATTTAAAATAAACTCTCAATGCTACTGAAATTGTCAAATAAAGCACTATAAATATTATAGTCATTCCAAAATGCTGAAACTTTTTGTGGGGGTTTGAAATATTCAAACAATGCCCTATAAAATGTTTCAATAGTTTTTGAGCTAGGAATTTGGCCCAAACAAAATAAAACAAGTGACAGAATTCGAAAACAGAAACAAAAAGGAAAAATGGGAAAGCTTACCTGTGCCTGGCCCAGGAGGGAAGCCGACCCAGCCCACCAGGGGCAGGGGGGTCTTCTTCCTCCTCTGCCAGGAGGACATGCAGCTGCGTGGCGAGCGCGCCGCCGCCGCATGGCCACCTCCTGCCCGTCTGCCTACTGCTAGTGGACTCCCGAAGCTCCACGAGGTCCCCCCGACCGCTCTCCCCTCGCTCAGTCGCCCCTCTCCCCTCTCCCTCGTCTCTGTCGCCATGGCTGCACCTCGCCGAGCACCGCCGCCGTAGACACGCCTCCCCACTGCCTCCCTCTCGCCCCTGAGTAGCTCAGGAGCTTCGCCTCGACGCCCTCAACCTCTCTAGCAAGCCACGCGACGGCAGGGTCCGCCCTTCGCCGCCCCGAGGTCTTCTTCCTCCTTCGGTCGCCGACGATCGCCGCCGCCGTTCTCCGTCTGCAGCCCCTACCCGACCAAGCTAGCACCGACAACGAGTTCTCTGTGATCCCCTGCGTTGAACCCCTCTCTTCCCCAGCCCGATTGCGCTCTGTAGACCCTGATTGCTCGACGCCCGAAAGGCTCTGCCGCGTGAGCTCATCGCCGACAATGCTCCGGTGATCGAGTGGTCCTCCCAAGGCCACCATCGGGCTCGTAAGACTGCGTAGTTGCTTTAGGAGCCAAGCTCCGACCTGTTTGCGCAATGGGTCGATGACCCCGAGCTTGCCCGAGCTCCAGCAGCCGCCAAGCTCATCGCCGGCAGCGATTCTGGCGCCCCCACGACCAGCTGATCCCAGAAATGGATGCGGACGTGCGTGGGCTCCATCCTGGTGGTCTCCGCGCGTCCAGCCGCTGTCTTTTGCGCGGTTCCGGCGAGAAGCCGCCGTCGATTTGGTCACCGCTGGCGACACTCCGCCGCCGCCGACGTGGCAAAGTCATTAGCCGCTAACCCCGTGCTTAACTAGGCTTAACAGCCACTGACAGTGGGCCCTGACTCAGGTCAAAGCCAAGGTCAACTCGGGTTAACCCCCTGAG
Organism: Elymus sibiricus; assembly: GCA_039707655.1. Classification (NCBI taxonomy): domain Eukaryota; kingdom Viridiplantae; phylum Streptophyta; class Magnoliopsida; order Poales; family Poaceae; genus Elymus; species Elymus sibiricus. The sequence goes on from CM077669.1 coordinate 286,204,982, forward strand.
TCAATGACATGTGGTCCCCACATGTCAGTGACTCTGGATGGCCCTATGTCACTGACCAGTGGACCCCACTGGTCAGGTTTCACCTGGCAACGGCCAGCTGACCTGCTGATGCAGTGCTGACGCCATAAATGATTTCCGATTTAAATTAATTCCAGAAAATGCTGAAAACTTTAGAAAATCATAGAAAATAATCTGTAGCTCAGATTGAAAAAAAAATTATATAAAAAATTATCAGAAAAATCCAAAGAATCCATTGGTGCTATTGTCATGCATGTTAAAGCAACCTATGTAGATGAACATTGACATTTTGCAATAATGCAATATGTTGAATATTATATGGAGAACAATTTTGAACCTATATTCAAACCTACTCCATTTAACTCTAATGATAGATGCATTAGCTCATCCATAACATGTTGCCATGTCATGATCATGCATCATATTGTTGCACTTGACATGTATTGATTGCTACTCCGTCTATGTCGCGGTAGGTTTTGCTCCATCGGATACCCTCGAGTATCCCCCTGAAGGAGAGTACCTCCCGGCCAACCTGCAAGGCAAGCAACCCCATTGATCATACCGATAACATCCCACTCTCTCGCTCCTGCTCTTGTTTATTGCATTAGGACAAACGCTTCTACTATCTATTTGTTGCGGTAGTTGAACCCATTCCTCTGCATGACCTGTCATTGTCACAATAAATAGCTAAACCATGCAACCTAGCATACCTGGTAGATGTTTGAGCCTTGATATGCTTTACCTGCTCTGCTTGCTATGCTTGCTATGCTTAGAGTTGTGTCAGGTCTGATTCATCTGGCTGATGAACCGGAGTGAAACGGTGTTGTTCTGATGTGATGAACTAAATGATGAACTCGATTTGGTAAAGGTAGCGATGAGAGGCTATGTAGGAGTACATAGCGGATTGTCTCATTAGGACCGTTCTTAGGAACTGAGTTCCGTGTTTGTGATCCAAGAATAGTTACAACCACATGCTGGGCCCTGAAATATGACCCCGCTCGACTTATCAACCGCCTAGTCCTCTGTCCAGGAGTTGCAAGTAGTTTCTGGTGTTTGTAGCCATGCTGGGGGCCGGGCGTAGCGTTGACCTTAGGGGTGGGCTATGGTGCGGTAGGCAGTGGCACGGTGTACCAAGTGGCACCCGAACGGTGGGCTTGGGAACCCTGCGCACATCGTTTGAGGCCGTAGAGGAAACTTCGGCCGGACTTCCGTGCGGGTTTTGTCTCAAATAGGCGATAGCCTGGACTAGGGTCTTGTGTGATTGACGGTCGTGGCCGACTCCCTCGCTGGCTTCCGCTTGAAGGTTGCCGAGGTGCCTGGTTTTATGAGCACACAGCGATAAGTGGCGAGAGCGTGTGTGAAGAAGTGCACACCTGCAGGGTAATGAATCTGTTCGAATAGCCGCGTCCTCGGATATGGACTACTTGGAGAACTTATGCTGTTCATAGATAACTTGATGGTTACTCATAAAAGACTCAAGACAAGTGTGAGTACCGTGGATGGCACTCTTGTGGGTGACGGGAGCAGATCCATGGTGGTGTATTGATGTGGTGTTAGTGGACTCGTGTGCGCTATCTCAAAACTTGTTCAAAGAACTGGTAGTCATAGTATAGGCTAGCCAAGAGTCAAAGCTGGCTTGCTGCATAAACCACACTACTCCCCTTGTTGAAACATGAGCATGAATAGCTTAGGTCTACTTTAAAGACTTGCTAAGTACGATTGTACTCATGTTTGCTTAATAACTGTTGCAGATGAGAATATGGACCCATCTGGTGGGTTCTATCTAGACGTCGACGACGCCGAGTAGCTGGTATCCCAGCTACGATCTGATGCCCTGTGATGGGTTGTAGATAGTCAGGCTGTATGCCTTTTTACCTTTCAACTATCTGTACTCAGACAGCTTTAAGCTTCCGCTTGGTTTGTATGAACATGTTTGTACGACTTGAGTGTCGGGTCATGTGACCCCTACCTGTATGAACATATTATGTAAGGCTCTTCTGAGCCTTCTAAATAAATGTTGTGTTGTTGTATGGTTATGTTGTGATGCCATAGTTGTATCTATGCATATCGGACATGTCATGCGTACGTGTGACGTGTAACAGTATGTATGGGATTCGACACCTAGTTGTGTGCCTCTAGTAGTACTCTTTACGGGGAAATGCCTCTTTGTGCTTCCACTGAGCCTTGGTAGCTTGCTACTGCTCCGGACACATTGATTGACCGGCATGTATCCTTCTTTGCTGCTGTGTCTGTCCCTTCGGGGAAATGTCTCGCAGTGTAATGGAGTCCATGTAGCCTGCTATGACTCGTCTACGCGCAGTTGATGACATTTATGTCCCACGGCGTAATGGAGTCCCTGTAGCTTGCTAGGACTCGTCTACACACGCTGAGGCCGACACCTGCATTGCTGGGTTACGTATGCCTGTCCCTGTACGGATGTGCTACTTGGGTTCTATGACTAGTCATGTCGACCTGGGTTCTTTGACATTTGAATGCTAGCGACATATTCACATTCGTGAGCCAAAAGACGCAAACGGTCCCGGCCCAGGTAAGGTGGCAGCCGTGGGGATAACCGTGCGTGAGGCCGCAAAGTAATGTGAAGTGTTACATGCTAGATTCTTATGGCTTAGGATTGGGGTCCCGACAGCGTTGGTATTAGAGCCTGACTGACTGTAGGATTACCAAGCCAAACTGGTCGAAGTTGAGTCTAGAAATGCTTTAGTTATGTAAAGGAATTGATTGTGGAAGGGAACGTAAGGCTCTTTTTACTCCTCTTCCCGAGTCATTCTATTCTGAGTCACCCTCTTCTTTTCTACAGGGTTAAGAGCTAGGCTTCTTATCTACCTCTCAGGATGACGAGTTACTAACCATGGACTTGTAGACTAAGTTGCTTGACAGTCAACTCCAGTTTTCAAGTATTGCTTCTGTGTGATAATCTTTTGGTTAGAATCTTGATGCTAGGAAGTTGAGTGGCTATTCTGTCCAATTTTTTCGGAATGTCTCAAAATTGTTTTTGAGGATTTTCAGCCGTTATGCTGTCCGATTTCTGCTAGGATCTCTAATGCACTTTGCATTATCCTCTGTTTCAGATGCCTTCTCGTTCTTCTCGTCAGGTGGTCCGGTTGACCAGGTGCATTGATGTACCGGGTCACCCGGCCATGTTGGTCAGAGTCATGTTGGAGACCGGTTATCGTTGGTACCCGGAATATACCATGGAGGAACAGTACCGCGACTTCAACCAGAGCCAGTATCTGTGTACCGTTAGGATTTATCCATCATACCCTGGAGCTGCGGAGCCGCTTCATTGGGCTTATGGATTAGGTGCCACCATTGATATGGCAGTTCAGGAGGCCGCCTACACGATGCTGACCATTATGAGAGCTCACCATGGACTACTTCAGAAAACAGAGTTCTGCTATATTCCAGCGACACTAGGAGGAGAGGATAGCTATCTTGCTGCAGCCTATTATGATCACTCTCATGAGGATACTAGGCTCCAGGTGACTGCTCAGTTGTTAGAGAACAGAGATCGTGATGCTTGGGCACTTCATATGGAGCTATATGCCACCCGTGCACGCCTTTGGACCGCACTGACACAGCTTGCACCCATCGTCCAGACTGGTTATGGAGATTTGGAGATGTTGAGCCCCTTTTGGACTCATTTGCCCGCTCACGTAGACTGGCCCGATGTTGGAGGCATCACCCCTCTTCGAGGACCGCTACTGCCGCCAGCGAGAGGACCTAGGCCACATCCGTGTCCTTATGGTTTCCAGGGATCTCAGGCCAGGGTGTTTCCAGACCCTCAGGTTCAGCTTCCAGGTCACGGAGGTAACCTGTATGAGATGTTCTACGCAGATGCTTGAGACCGTTAGTGGAGGTAGTAGTATTGTAGCAGTTGTATTTCCACAGTCCTGCGCGTCTTGTGGAATATGACTAAGGTGTGAGTTGAGTTCCGGAGGTGTAGAAAAATAATGTATAGGAAGCTTGTAATGCCTCCGATGAGTTGCATAACATGACCTTTTGTGATATGCCCACTCCATTAGTAGTTCAGACCCCTGGATCAAAATGGCAAACTTCTAGAGTGAGCCATGACAATGAGATTCTCGTGGATAGGCTAGTCTTCTTAGCTTCCCTGATAGCTTTGAAGTCTTCGGACCTCAATATCATCTTGGGTATGGACAGGATGAAAGGCCATTATGCCAAGATTGATACTCATTCAGGAAATGTTCAACTTACAAATCCTTCAGGTGAGATAGTCACCTTTTCAACTCGAGTGGCTAAGTGCCAACTCTATTCTCTCAATGCTAACCCTCTTCCTGAACTTGAGGATATTCCGGTGGTCCGTGACTTTCCGGATGTCTTTCCAGAGGAACTGCCAGGTATTCCACCTGTCAGAGATGTAGAGTTTGTGATAGACCTCATTCCAGGGACTATCCCAATAGCCAGAAGACCTATAAGATGGCACCCTTAGAACTAACCGAGCGAAAGAAACAACTCGATGAGGCGTTGAAAAACGGATTCATCCGCCCTAGTTCTTCTCCTTGGGCTTGCCCCGTCCTCTTCGTCAAGAAGAAGGATGGAACGGATCGGATGGTTGTAGATTACCGACCAGTGAACCTGGTCACAATCAAGAACAAGTATCCGCTTCCCAGGATCAACGATTTGTATGATCAACTCGCTGGATCCTCAGTCTTCTCCAAAATGGATTTGAGGTTGGGATACCATCAAATCAGAATTAGGAATGGGGACATTCCGAAAACGGCTTTTGTTACTCGTTATGGCCAATACGAGAACACCGTCATGTCCTTTGGATTAACCAATGCCCCAGCCACCTTCTCTCATTTGATGAATTCGATCTTCATGGAGTATCTGCATAAATTCGTCGTGGTTTACCTCGACGATATACTCATCTACTCGAAGAACGAATGAGATCATGCCGAGCATCTCAGACTAGTATTGACGAAACTTCGAGAGCATCGCCTGTATGCCAAATTCTCCAAGTGCGAATTTTGGCTACCAGAAGTGACCTATTTAGCTCATGTAATCTCTGGCAAGGGCATTGCTGTCAATCCCGAGCGAGTTCAGGCTGTCCTTGATTGGACTCAACCTGAATCGGTTAAGCAAGTTTGGAGTTTCCTTGGCTTAGCGAGCTATTGTCGCCGCTTTGTTGAGAACTTCTCCAAGGTTGCGAAACCTCTTACTGAACTCCTCAAGAAAGATAAAAAGTTCGAGTGGACCCCACAATGCGAGTACAGTTTTCAGGAACTGAAAAGTCACCTGACTTCTGCTCCCGTATTGGTGCCACCAGATTTTTCTAAGGACTTTGTTATCTATTGCGACGCTTCGCGACAAGGATTAGGTTGCATTCTCATACAAGATCGTCATGTGATTGCATACGCTTCTCGACAGTTGCGTCCACATGAGGATAATTATACAACACATGATCTTGAGCTTGCAGCTGTAGTCCATGCACTTAAAACATGGCGACATTACCTTCTGGGTAATCGTTGCGAGATATACACTGATCACCAAAGTCTGAAATATATCTTCACCCAACCGGATTTGAATCTCAGGCAAAGACGGTGGGTTGAGTTGATTACAGATTACGACTTAGGGATAACTTACACCCCGGGGAAAGCCAATGTCATGGCTGATGCACTAAGTCGTAAGTCTTATTGTAACAATCTGATGTTACAACAAAGTCAACCGCTTCTCTGTGAGGAATTTCGGAAGTTAAACCTTCACATTGTTCCTCAAGGATTCCTTTCCACCTACTCTTAGGGATCAAATCATATCTGGCCAAAAGCGTGATAAGGGTATATCCCGGATCAAGGAGAACATCGTTAGCGGAAACGCTAAGGATTTCTCCATCGATGATCAAGGTGTGGTGTTCTTCCAGAACCGCTTGGTGGTTCCCAAGAACCAACATCTTCGGCAGCTGATCCTTAAGGAGGCTCATGATTCTCCTTTCACGATTCATCCTGGTAGTACCAAAATGTATCAGGACCTACGCCAGAGGTTCTGGTGGACCAGAATGAAGAGAGACATTGCTCAGTTCGTTGCTAACTGCGACGTCAGTCGTCGCGTTAAGGCAGAACATCAAAGGCCTGCTGGCACCCTTCAACCCTTAGCTATTCCTAAATGGAAATGGGACAAGGTCGGTATGGATTTCATCACCGGTTTTCCCAGGACCAAGAGAGGGAGTAATGCTATCTTTGTGGTCATTGACCGTCTTTCCAAAGTGGCTCATTTTCTTCCTGTTCGCGAGAGTATAACTGCTAGTCAGCTAGCGGATCTATATATCTCTCGAATAGTGTCTCTTCATGGTGTTCCTTTGGAGATCAACTTAGACCGTGGAAGTATCTTTACTTCCCGATTCTAGGAAAGCTTCCCGAATGCTATGGGGACTCATCTATCCTTTAGCACTGCTTTCCATCCGCAGTCAAGTGGTCAAGTAGAGCGGGTCAATCAAATCCTGGAAGACATGCTTAGAGCTTGTGTTATATCATTCGGCATGGATTGGGAGAAGTGCCTTCCATTTGCTGAATTTGCTTATAACAATAGTTATCAGTCAAGCTTGGGCAAAGCCCCTTTTGAAGTTCTCTATGGACGAAGGTGTCGAACACCTCTTAACTGGTCAGAAACCGGAGAGAGGCAACTCTTTGGCCCGGATATGATCCAGGATGCAGAAGAGCAAGTTCGCATTATTCATGAGAAGTTGAAAACAGCCCAATCTTGTCAAAAGAGCCAATATGATCGTCATCATAAGGATGTGAGCTATGAGGTTGACGAGAAGGCTTACCTTCGGGTTACACCTCTGAAGGGTACCCATCGATTCGGTATCAAGGGCAAGTTGGCTCCTTGTTACATTGGTCCTTTTAGCATTCTAGCTAAACGAGGAGCGGTTACCTACCAATTGGAACTTTAACCATATCTTTCCAAGGTTCATGATGTTTTCCACGTCTCGCAACTCAGGGGTTGCTTCTCGGACCCTGTCCGCGAAGTGATCTCCAAGATAACCTTACTTATCGAGAATACCCTGTTCGTAGCCTCGATCAAGATGAGCGTACCACCCGACCTCGAAACATCAAGTTTCTCAAGGTTCAGTGGTCACACCATTCCGAGAAGGAAGCCACATGGGAAAGGGAGGACCGTCTTCGACTAGAGTACCCCGCGCTCTTCCCGACGACTTCCAAATCTCGGGACGAGATTCTTTTGAGTGGGGGTGAGTTGTCACGTCCCTAGTCTTCCCTTGCTTGTGCTAGGTAAGATGTGCATCCTGTTTCAATTTTGCATCAACATGAAATGGGGATTAACAGAAACCCCAACACCTCACCCGAATTAAACCAATTCAAATGTTGTGAATTTTTAATGAATCCAAAATGCCCTTCAAAAATGTTCACTATTTCTGATAAATGTTGGCAACAACATATCAGAGGACATTTTATTTTTCACAACAAATATAAAATTTAAAATAAACTCTCAATGCAACTGAAATTGTCAAATAAAGCACTATAAACATTATAGTCATTCAAAAATGCTGAAACTTTTTGTGGGGGTTTGAAATATTCGAACAATGCCCTATAAAATGTTTCAATAGTTTTTGAGCTAGGAATTTGGCCCAAACAAAATAAAACAAGTGACAGAATTAGAAAACAGAAACAAAAAGGAAAAATGGGAAAGCTTACCTGTGCCTGGCCCAGGAGGGAAGCCGGCCCAGCCCACCAGGGGCAGGGGGGTCTTCTTCCTCCTCTGCCAGGAGGACAGGCAGGTGTGTGGCGAGCGCGCCGACGCCGCATGGCCACCTCCTGCCCGTCTACCTGCTGCTGGTGGACGCCCGAAGCGCCACGAGGTCCCCCCGACCGCTCTCCTCTCGCTCAGTCGCCCCTCTCCCCTCTCCCTCGCCTTTGTCGCCATGGCCGCACCTCGCCGAGCACCGCCGCCGTAGACACGCCTCCCCAGCGCCTCCCTCTTGCCCCTGAGTAGCTTAGGAGCTTCGCCTCGACGCCCTCAACCTCTCCAGCAATCCACGCGACGGCAGGGTCAGCCCTTTGCCGCCCCGAGGTCTTCTTCCTCCTTCGGTCGCTGACGATCGCCGCCGCCGTTCTCCGTCTGCAGACCCTTCCCGAGCAAGCTAGCACCGGCAACGAGTTCCCTGTGAGCCCCTGCGTCAAACCCCTCTCTTCCCCAGCCCGATTGCGCTCTGTAGACCCCGATTGCTCGACGCCCGAAAGGCTCCGCCGCGTGAGCTCATCGCCGGAAATGCTTCGGTGATCGGGTGGTCCTCCTGAGGCCACCATCGGGCTCGTAGGGCTGCGTAGTTGCTTTAGGAGCCAAGCTCTGACCTGTTTGCGCAATGGGTCGACGACTCTGAGCTTGACCGAGCTCCGGAAGGCGCCAAGTTCATCGCCGGCAGCAATTCCGGTGCCCCCGCGACCGGCTGATCCCCGAAATGGATGCAGACGTGCGTGGGCTCCATCCTGGTGGTCTCCGCGCGTCCAGCCGCCGTCGTTTGCGTGGTTCCGGTGAAGCCGCCGTCGGTTTGGTCACCGCCGGCGAGACTCCGGCGCCGCCGATGTGGCAAAGTCATTAGCCGCTAACCCCGTGCTTAACTAGGCTTAACAGCCACTGACAATGGGCCCTGGCTCAGGTCAAAGCCAGGGTCAACTCGGGTTAACCCCCTGAGTCAATGACATGTGGTCCCCACATGTCAGTGACTCTGGATGGCCTTGGGTCACTGACCAGTGGACCCCACTGGTCAGGTTTGACCTGGCAACGGCCAGCTGACCTGCTGACGCAATGTTGACGCAGTGCTGGTGCCATAAATGATTTCTGATTTAAATTAATTCCAGAAAATGCTGAAAACTTTAGAAAATCATAGAAAATAATCTGTAGCTCAGATTGAAATAATTTATATATAAAAAATTATCAGAAAAATCCAAAGAATCCATTGGTGCTATTGTCATGCATGTTAAAGCAACCTATGTAGATGAACATTGATATTTTGCAATAATGCAATATGTGGAATATTATATGGAGAACAATTTTGAACCTATATTCAAACCTACTCCATTTAACTCTAATGATAGATGCATTAGCTCATCCATAACATGTTGCCATGTCATGATCATGCATCATATTTTTGCACTTGCCGTGTATTGATTGCTACTCCGTCTATGTCGCAGTAAGTTCTGCTCCATCGGATACCCTCGAGTATCCCCCTGAAGGAGAGTACCTCCCGGCCAACCTGCAAGGCAAGCAACCCCATTGATCATACCGATAACATCCCACTCTCTCCCTCCTGCTCTTGTTTATTGCATTAGGACAAACACTTCTACTGTCTATTTGTTGCGGTAGTTGAACCCATTCCTCTGCCTGACCTGTCATTGTCACAGTAAATAGCTAAACCATGCAACCTAGCATACCTGGTAGATGCTTGAGCCTTGATGTGCTTTACCTGCTCTGCTTGCTATGCATGCTATGCTTAGAGTTGTGTCAGGTCTGATTCATCTGGGTGATGAACCGGAGTGAAACGGTGTTGTTCTGATGTGATGAACTAAATGATGAACTCGATTTGGTAAAGGTAGCGATGAGAGGTTATGTAGGAGTACATAGCGGATTGTCTCATTAGGACCGTTCTTAGGAACTGAGTTCCGTGTTTGTGATCCAAGAATAGTTACTACCACATGCTGGGCCCTGAAATATGACCCCGCTCGACTTATCAACTGCCTAGTCCTCTGTCCAGGAGTTGCAAGTAGTTTCTGGTGTTTGTAGCCATGCTGGGGGCCGTGCGTAGCGTTGACCTTAGGGGTGGGCTACGGTGCGGTAGGCAGTGGCACGGTGTACCAAGTGGCACCCGAATGGTGGGCTTGGGAACCCTGCGCACATCGTTTGAGGCCGTAGTGGAAACTTCGACTGGACTTCCATGCGGCTTTAGTCTCAAATAGGCGATAGCCTGGACTAGGGTCTTGTGTGATTGACGGTCGTAGCCGACTCCCTCGCTGGCTTCCGCTTGAAGGTTGCCGAGGTGCCTGGTTTTATGAGCACACAACGATAAGTGGCGAGAGCTTGTGTGAAGAAGTGCACCCCTGCAGGGTAATGAATCTATTCGAATAGCCGCGTCCTCGGATATGGACTACTTGGAGAACTTATGCTGTTCATAGATAACTTGATGGTTACTCATAAAAGACTCAAGACAAGTGTGAGTACCGTGGATGGCACTCTTGTGGGTGACGGGAGTAGATCCATGGTGGTGTATTGATGTGGTGTTAGTGGACTCGTGTGCGCTATCTCAAAACTTGTTCAAAGAACTGGTAGTCGTAGTATAGGCTAGCCAAGAGTCAAAGCTGGCTTGCTGCATAAACCACACTACTCCCCTTGTTGAAACGTGAGCAAGAATAACTTAGGCCTGCTTTAAAGACTTGCTGAGTACAATAGTACTCATGTTTGCTTAATAAATGTTGCAGATGAGAATATGGACCTATCTGGTGGGTTCTATCTAGACGTCGACGACGCCGAGTAGCTGGTATCCTAGCTACGATCTGATGCCCTGTGATGGGTTGTAGATAGTCAAGCTGTATGCCTTTTTACCTTTCAACTGTCTGTACTCAGACAGCTTTAAGCTTCCGCTTGGTTTGTATGAACATGTTTGTACGACTTGAGTGTCGGGTCATGTGACCCCTACCTGTATGAACATATTATGTAAGGCTCTTCTGAGCCTTCTAAATAAATGTTGTGTTGTTGTATGGTTATGTTGTGATGCCATAGTTGTATCTATGCATATCGGACATGTCATGCATACGTGTGATGTGTAATGGTATGTATGGGATTCGACACCTAGTTGTGTGCCTCTAGTAGTACTCTTTACGGGGAAATGCCTCTTTGTGCTTCCACTGAGCCTTGGTAGCTTGCTACTGCTCCGGACACATTGATTGACCGGCATGTATCCTTCTTTGCTGTTGTGTCTGTCCCTTCGGGGAAATGTCTCGCAGTGTAATGGAGTCCATGTAGCCTGCTATGACTCGTCTACGCGCAGTTGATAACATTTATGTCCCACGGCGTAATGGAGTCCCTGTAGCTTGCTATGACTCGTCTACACACGCTGAGACCGACACCTGCATTGCTGGGTTACGTATGCCTGTCCCTGTACGGATGTGCTACTTGGGTTCTATGACTAGTCATGTCGACCCGGGTTCTTTGACATTTGAATGCTAGCGACATATTCACATTCGTGAGCCAAAAGGCGCAAACGGTCCCGGCCCAGGTAAGGTGGCAGCCGTGGGGATAACCGTGCGTGAGGCCACAAAGTAATGTGAAGTGTTACATGCTAGATTCTTATGGCTTAGGATCGGGGTCCCGACACCCAAAGAATATTTTTCATGGCAGCCGCACATTGGATGTTTAAGTGATCAATCTGGCCTATGTTTTTTTCAATCTGATCTGGTGCTTAGCGAAAAAAGCTCGAAGGATTTTTGTGGAGGCAGGACACCTCAAGCCACCCTGAAAGATTAAACTACAATCCACCGAACCACAAAGAATGAAGGGGATGCTGTAAAGCATCCATGGAATAGATCGACTAATCAAAGGAGCAAGAGAAAATTTCCATGCGAGATATGCTGATTCATCAACAACAAAAAAATCTAAGACAGCATGTTCATCTACTAAGTCACATGTTTCCAAATCAGTGAGTATGAAGTTGTTAGGATTCTGTGGCGTATGTGTCCCCGATTCAGCTGTTGTATCCGAGTCCGACAGGAGGCCAACACTGCCACCGTTCACAAGGATTGGCAGAGGCTAGTATGATTTGCCAAACCCAAGACAGAAGAAAGAAGGGGTAGCACTATGACCCACGACAAGGCAATTACCTACGACTGCAACATAGAGAGATACGAAAGAGGGGAAGAGAAGGCAACGAAGCCGGAGTGGACACGGACTGGCTGCGCCAGGCCAGCCACGACCTGGACACAAACTGGATACGCAGAACCAGTTTTGGACCAGAACAAGGACTCAAAAATCTGTGCCGTCGTCGCCTCGCCTAGATGGCACGCCCCTTCCGTCGTGGTCTCATTTCACCTCGCAGCACCAAGGCCTCCGCCGCCTGCCTCCACAGCCGTGGCCCCGTCACGCCGGCCTGGCCTCGCCTGCCTACCTCTACAGCCACAACTTTGCATCTATTGACTGCCGCCGCGGCCTCGTCTCGCCGCCTTGTCTCGCCGGCACTGCCTCGCCTCCTGCCCCAGCCGCTCCCACCTCCACCTCGCCCCCGGCCTCCATCCTTGATGTCTACTACACAACTTGTTCTTGTAGACTCGTGTTGGGCCTCGAAGCGCAGAGTTTTGTAGGACTGTAGCAATTTTCCCTCAAGTGGATGACCTAAGGTTTATCAATCCGTGGGAGGTGTAGGATGAAGATGGTCTCTCCCAAACAACCCTGCAATCAAATACAAGAAATCTCTTGTGTCCCAACACACCCAATACAATGGCAAATTGTATAAGTGCACTAGTGCGGCAAAGAGATGGTGATACAAGTGCAATATGGATGGTAGATATAGGTTTTTGTAATCTGAAAATATAAAAACAACAAGGTAACAAATAGTAAACAGCGAGCAAAACCGTATATTAATGCCTGGAAACAAGGCCTAGGGTCTGTATTTTCGCTAGTGCAATCTCTCAACAATGATAATTTAATTGGATCACATAACCATCCCCAACGTGCAACGAAGAATCACTCCAAAGTTATTATCTAGCAGAGAACATAAGAAGAAATTGTTTGTAGGGTACAAAACCACCTTAAAGTTATCCTTTCCGATCGATCTATCCAAGAGTTCATACTAAAGTAACGCCAAGTTATACTTTCCGATCAATCTATCTAGAGTTCGTACTAAAATAACACCATATGATACGCATCAACCAACTCTAATGTCACCACAAGTATCCATGAGTTAATTATACGATACGCATCAAACAATTTCAGATTCATAATACTGAATCCAACACAAAGAACCTCAAAGAGTGCCCCAAGATTTCTATCGGAGAACATGGTATGAAAACATGCAATCAACCCCTATGCATAGATCCCCTAGGTCACCGGAATCCGCAAGTTGATGCCTCAACATATATCAAGTGAATCAATAGAATACCCCAATGTCACTACGGGTATCCCACGCAAGACATACATCAAGTGTTCTCAACCAAAATATTCAATCCAACATAATGACTTCTCAAAGGGAAAGATTCAATTCATCACAACATGATAGCAAGGGAATAACATCATATGATCCGACTATATTAACAAAGCCCGTGATAAATCAAGATCGTGACATCTCAGGAACACGAGAGAGAGAGATTGAACACATAGCTACTGGTACAAACCGTCAGCCCCGAGGGTAGACTACTCCCTCCTCGTGATGGCCTTCGCCGAGATGATGAAGATGGCCACCGAAGATGATCTACCCTCTCCGGCAGGGTACTAGAATGCCTCCAAATTGGTTTTTCATCGATACAGAGAGTTGTGGCGACGGAACTTCTCATCTAGGGTTATTTATGGGGGTTTCTCATATAGGATTTTTGGGCGTCGGTTTCACGCGAAGATGGGCCACGAGTGGACCACAAGACACCAGGGCGCGTCGGAGGGGCCTGGCGCACCCTGGTCGGTTGTGCCCACCTCGTGGCTCTTCTGGCCCTCCAACGAAGCTTCTAGTGCCTCTTTTGTTCCAAAAAAAATCGTCAAAAAGTTTCGTTGCATTTGGAGAACTTTGATTTCTGCACAAAAAACAACATCACGGTAGTTCTACTGAAAACAACGTCGGTCCGGGTTAGTTCTAAATAAATCATGCAAAGTGCATCAAACCATATAAAATTATTGTAAACATAGGTGAATATGGCATTAATACTTCATAAATTATCGATACGTTGGAGATGTATCAGCATCCCCGAGCTTAATTCCTACTCGTCCTCGAGTAGGTAAATGATAAAAGAAATAATTTATTAAGTGTGAATGCTAGCATAGTGCATAAGTTTGATCAATTATAATTTGAACCACTTTTCCTAGCATCATAACAACAACTCTTTCTCATAAAACTCATCATGATAAAGTAGCAACCAATTCACATGTTATGGTTCAAACAATGAATTCTCTTGAAACTTAACAAGCTATGTTCTTAGTCACCAAACAATTGCAATTCAACTTATTCTCAACAAAGTCTAAGTAAGAGCTCTAGATACTCAATCATCATACAGTCTTCTATGATTGCTAGTACTCAAAGCATATTTTTAGAACAAATGGCATCCATCGAACACAGAGAAAGATAGGGGCTTAATGTTTCGCCTCCCAACTCATTTATCATAGAGATAATTGTCAACAATAATAAGTCATGATGAAATATATTTGACTGGCCATATGTGCCTAGATCTTTCCCCACCACATAATGCTTGCCAACTAGAGAATAATTGAGGTTGAAATGAGAATGCATACTATTGACACTTGCATAAAAGTAAATAGTGAAAGGTAAAAGATAGGCCATTCACAGAGGGAAGTAGAGGTTGTCATGCGCTTTTTGGTTTTGTATGCACAGTCCCTTAATGCAAAAGAATGTCACGTTATATTGCCCCTTATGATAGCAACATTTATTAGGCAGTCCGTTACTTTTATTACTTTGCCATCACAAGTGAGTATAACGCTCAATTTTCTCTTACACTAAATGATCAAACACATTTAGAAGCAATTTTTATTGCCTTTTTGCACTGATGACAACTTACTTGAAGGATCTTATTCAATCCATAGGTAGGTATGGTGGACACTCATGGCAAGAAACTGGGTTTAAGGGTTTTGGATGCACAAGTAGTATCTCTACTTAGTACGAATTTTTGGCTAGCAAAAGATCCTAAGCAAACACCACATGTTGGAGGATCCATAACAATATAACTTTTATGCAAATATACACAACCATAACTCATTACGTTGTCTTCCTTGTCCAACTTCAACTAATTTGCTCAAGTTTGAAAATAATTAATGGGTATTCACAATGATAGAACATGTCCAAGATAATATATTTGTATGTGAAAGTTCTCTTCCGTATACTAATCATTCACGAATTGCTTGTATGACCAATATTGTGATTGTCAAGCTTCAAAAGATTTCACTTTCTGAACCCAATGTGAAGCTACTACTAAGCATGATATGAACATATAATTTCAACTTCATGGTATTCAATTCATTCAACAATTTACTCATAGGATATAAGTGTGTCGGCGTTCTGGGAACGGGAGTACCCAGACCTGCCTGTCTGCGGCCCAGGGCGTGGCCCACTTCGATGGCCCAGTACGGCCAGGTGCAGGATCGCTCAAGAACAAGGCCCTCACGAGAGCCCCGCCCTCGCGAGGGGGACGACGCCAAGACCCCCGGAGGGAGGAGGCCTCTCCAGGCCCCCTCCCGAGGGGCGGAAATCCCTATGCAGCGCCCGGCCTCGAGAGGCTGGGGTGACGCAAGCCTGGCCAGGCGGGCGCCAACGGGTGCATCAGGAGCAGTTTCCTCTTTGGTACAAAGGAGGCAAGGACGTACGCAGGTTCCCAAGGCATCCCCCCAAAGGTTTCCATTCCGGTGCAACGAGACCAAGACCAGAGCCCCGCAGGACGAACATCATCGCCGAGCCCACCTCTGCATCACCACGGCCACTTTGCAGGCGAAGACCACCTTTCATCAGGATAAGGTGTACTCCTTGTCCCTCTTTGAATTTGGCCGTTGTGGGATCCCTTCCCGCCATTGCGATAAGGGAGGAGGACCCGGGCCATTATAAATAGAGGCTAGGCTGCATCGTAGGGACAACGGATCAGAGACCACTCAAGCGCCCTCGCGAGGTTGCTCACCATTGTACTAATTCATCCAAAAATCTCCCCATGAGGCAATCCACCAAAAGCAGGAGTAGGTATTTACGCTTCGCAGCGGCCCGAACCTGGGTAAATCCGTGTGTTCGTCTTCTTCCCCGCGGTCGAGTGGGTTCGATCTGACTTGGCCGTGGAGCTATGAGCTTGAGGTCGAAGCCGGTGGGGATCTTCGCACACGCCCCTGAGTTCGAAGCTCTTTGGGTTTTTGCGGAGCCCGAAATTCGACAAAGTGAAGCACAAGAGTAAATGAAAAGCTACTCCAAAAAGATATAAGTGAAGATCAATGAGTAGTCAAACAATTAAGTAGCTATGTGAGGACTCTCTCTCAATAAAATTTCCAGATCTGAGTATTTTATTCAAAGATCAAACTAAACAAAATAAAAGGACATTCCAAAAATAGCACACATCATGTGAAGAAGCAAAAACTTGGGCTCAACCGCTACTAACCGGTAATTGTTGATGAAGAAAGGTGGGATGCCTACCGGGGCCTCCCCGAGCTTAGATGCTTGAGACTTCTTGAAATAATATCTTGGGATGCCTTGGGCACCCCCAAGCTTGAGATTTTGTGTCTCCTTAATTCGTTTTATATCACGGTTTCCCTAAATCTTAAAAACATCATCCACAAAAACTCGAAAAGAACTCTTGAGATAGGTTTGTGCACATAATAATAAATCAACTCTTTATGTACTGCCAAGACAAGTTGCATAATAAATTCAAACATCATCTACTGTTCACTATCATTTACACAATTTATATCTACCAATATAGGCTATGGAAACTATAGGATAAGTAGATAACAAAACTATGACAGCAATCTGTCCAAACATAACAGTCTGTAGCAATCTATTAAACCAGTGTACTTCTGTAACTCAAAAAATTATGAAAATTTAGGACAGGCTAAAGAATTTATATGAACATTGTGTAAAAAGTTCAGAAACTTTCCATATTCCAGTAAAATATGAAAATTCAAACACTACAGAGAAAGTTTCTGTTTTTACACAGCACACATCAAACATGCAATGCAAGCATCCTAAGGCAATTCTTGGAACTTTTTTTGAAAAACAAGATTATAAATAACACCTAACATAAAATAACAAAATATAATGACAATTCAAGCAAAGCACATATTATGTGACGAATAAAAATATAGCTCTAAGTAAGATATACCGATAATGTTGAAGACGAAAGAGGGGATGCCTTCCGGGGCAGCCCCAAGCTTAGGTGCTTGAGTCTTCCTTGGATATTACCTTGGGGTGCATTGGGCATCCCCAAGCTTAGGTTCTTGTCACGCCTTATTCTCCTCATATCAATGTCTCACCCAAAACTTGAAAACTTCAATCACACAAAACTTAACGGAACTTCGTGAGAAGGGTTAGTGTAATAAAGATAAATCATTCACTTAGGTACTGTCAAGACAAGATTCATAACTGTTCTCACATAATACCTACTGTATTATACCATTCACATAATTTATATCACTGAATATAAGCTATGGGAACACTAAAACAAGCAAACTATGTGTGCAAAACAGAATCTGTCAAAAACAGAACAATCTGCGAAGATCTGCCGTATAACCATACTTCCCTATCTCTAAAAATTCTGAAACATTAGGAAAACCTGAAGAATTTGTATATCAAGACTGTGTAAAAATTTCAGCTCATTATCACGCTCCAATAAAAAGTGAAAATGCCTGTACTGGAGTCAAAAATTTCTGTTTTGGTTCAGCATCAATTCTACTCATCTTGTGAGTCATCCCAAAGGCTTTACTAGGCCACTAGCGTCGTCTCCACAGCCATCGCCGCCCGCACCCGCCAGGCGCCCCCGGGCTCCGCACGCCCGCCGCCGAGGCAGTACGCTCGCTTCGCGGCACCGCCCACCGAGCAGCCTTCGCCCTGCGTCCACGTAGGAGATCTGAACGCGCATGACGCGCTGCTGATGGCAAGTGAGCTGCTTCGTCACCGCCCGACGAACGGGGGCTTCGACGCCTGGGCCGACCATATCGCCGAGCTTGTCGCCATCACAAGAAGAGCCTGGGCCCCGCACTTCCCCCTCCAACATCCGACGCTGGGCGCCGGGGCTCGTCTGCCGCGCAGCTCTCTTCATCGACCGGAGACATGCTCGGTCGCGCCTGAGCGGGCCCGAGCAAAGCATGCCCCACTCAGTTCTCCTTCTCCTCCGGGTCCCGGTGACCGGCTTCGGGGCATCACCCGGCCCCGTCGGCGGCACGCAAGGAGGAGGCAGCAAGGCATCATGCGCGCACCCCGGCGCGCGCACCCTCAGCACGGTGGATCATCGGCCGCCCGGATAGTCTAGGCACGAGCGCTCTAACCAGCACAGGGACCAGGCGGCTCAAGTCCCTGGGCAAGCAGGTAATCGCAACATTAGCATGGCGGATGACCACGTGGGCAATCCTCGTCAGGATGCGTGCGGTCAACCTCGCGGCGACGGTAAAGGCAAGTAGCTTCGCGCGGAGGCTCGGTGCAGGAGGGTCTGTGGACCGCGTGGCCCGGGCGGCACCGCCGCGGCACCTGGGGAAGTTGACCGCGCGGCGCATGGAGACGGCTCAGGAGGAAGCCAAGGCCTTTACACGGAGCCCTATGTTCCGAGCAGCATTGTACCTGTGGACTGTGCCGCAGGTCACGCGTCCGCAGTAGGCGACAGCATCCTCCCGGAGTAGGAGGGTGGCCCGGACGTCCCCTTCAGGCCGGGCCGAGGGGCTTCCACCAAGGGAGCACTGGGCCCGGTTGGAGCAGAGAGGAGGGCGTCCCGGGATGCGCGGGGGCACGGTGCGAGCCCTGCCCCCGCGAGCAAGCAAGGCGCAGCCGGGCCCCTGGGCCTCAGGAGCCACCGCCTGGGGGACCGGCAGGACAAGAAGAGCGCGGACCACGCACGGTTCCTAGGGCGCCGACGTGGCCTCAGGAGGCAGGGCCTCGCGAGGTCCCCGGGTCGAGGCCTGGCCGGCGCCTCGACGCCTCACGAGGCGGCTTCACCGACACAACACCCCTATGGTTACGCGGGGTGCATTGCACATGTTTGGGCCGTGGGAGCGCAATCCCACGGCTACGCGGGGGGCAATGCACTCATGTTTGGGCCGTAGGGGCGCGCAACTGCGCAGAAATGTGCGGGATGACTCGTGACCGAGTTGGGAGCACCTAGGCCATGTGCCAGGGGGTTCGCCCAGCTATCTTCGACCGCCGGCGCCGGCTACATTCAACCGTGACACTCTCACGTAATAATGAGTGGGTTGTATATGCCCGGAGGCCCCCGAGGACGCGGAGGGGTTCCTGACGGCGTTCTGGATACCAGGGTACCCAGACTTGCCTGCTTGCGGCCCAGGGCGTGGCCCGCTTGGCGGTCCGTACGGCCTCGCGCGGCCTCACTCAAGACAAGACCCTCGCCAGAGTCCCATCCTCGTGAGGAGGACAGCGCGGGGCGGAAGGGGAAGGCCTCCCCAGGCCTCCTCCCGAGCGGCGGAGATCTCTATGCAACGCTAGGCCTCAGGAGGTCAAGGGTGACGACAGCTAGGCCAGGCGGGTGCCAGCGCGCCAGAGGGAACAGTTTTCTCTTTGGTGCAAAGGAGGCAAGGACGAACGTGGGTTCCCAAGGAGCCCCGCGAAAGGTTTCCATTCCGGTGCAACAAGACCGGGTCAGCGAGCGCGGCAGGGCAGATGTCACTAGCGATCCCACCACCGCGTCACCACCACTTACTTTGCAGGCGAAGAGTGCCTTTCGTCAGGATAAGATGTACCTCCTATCCCCTTTCAAATTTGGCCGTTGTGGGATCCCTTCCCGCCATTGCGATAAGGGAAGAGGACCCGGACCGCTATAAATAGAGGCTAGGCTGCTCAGTGGAAGGGGTCAAACAAACGCACTCGCGGAGCAACACACCACTATACTAGTTCATCCACAAACCTCCTCGTGAGGCAATCCACCAAAGGCGGGAGTAGGGTTTTACGCTTGGCAGCGGCCCGAACCTGGGTAAACTCTTGTGTGCCATCTTCTTCCTCGCCATCGTGCTGGGTTATCGTGTTGTGAGCTTGGAGTGGGTGAAGCTGTTTGGGAATCTTCGCACACACCCCTGGGTTCGAACTCCTTAGGATTTTGCGGAGCCCTAAATCCGACATTTGGCGCGCCAAGTAGGGGGCGTGTCGAAGTCTTCCTCAAGCTTTGCTCTTCCTTCGCCTCACCGCCCCCATGGCTGACGCTCGCCGAGCTCGCGCCGAGCGCCGTGCTGCTCGCGTTGCCCAGACGGCGCCGGTGGGCCGCACCGCTGCGCGTCGGTCCGCCTCTCCTGTGGCCAACGCCGCCACAAGCCCGGAAGCCCACGAGCAGTAGGACTTGTCACAGCCGGTCACTGCACGGCGCGACGGCCGCACCGCCACTCCGTCGATCGTTCCAGCTACTGGGTCGTCCTCCCACACCCGCCCCGGGCCGGCGCGTGGATCGGGCTCACTCCTCATGGCGCACGCGCTCCTGTGCTACCGCCCAGCACACAACTGCCTCGACGACTGGCTCGGGCGCGTCGAGGATCTCGTCAGTGCCGCCGGCGATGCTTCGGCGTTCTCCTACTTGTTCCTGCCCCAACCCTCCCTCGCAGGCAACGAGGCCCACGATGTGCAGCCTCCTCCTCCCCAGCGCGATGTCGACCCCGAGCCCAGGCATGAAGCACGCCCGCGCGACCAGCCACGCGGGCCCCCGGCAAGGGTGAGAGATGAAGTAAGTTGCCAGGTGGTGCCACGGCCACGCGCGGACGTGCGTGCGCTCCCGATGCCGGTGCACCAGCAACGCGACCGGGCGCCCCTAGAGGCATCCGCGCAGGAGCATCAAGACCGGGTCCCTCCCGAACGCGCGGCGCCTGTAGGCCCAGTGGGTTGCTGCGCCATCGCCCCAAAGCTCCATCCGACTGTGTGGCCCTACAAGTTCAAGCCTGACCTACCTACTCGCTACGACAGCACCCAAGATCCCGCCGAGTTCTTACAGCTCTACTCGCTGAGCATCCAGGCGGCCGGCAGGGACGACAAGGTCATGGCAAGCTGGTTCCCCATGGCGCTCAAGGGTGGTGCGCTCTCCTGGCTCCTCAACCTCCCGGAGGGGTCAATCACCTCCTGGGAAGACCTGCGTGAGAGCTTCGTCGCCAACTTCTAAGGCACCCGTGACCGCACGCTTGGAGTGGGTGACCTCCGTCGCGTGAAGCAATAGCCTAACGAGACCCTGCACAAGCTCATACAGCGCTTCACGACTACCCGCCTCAAGATCCCGAGGGCGTCAGATGAGGCCATCATCTCGGCGTTCACCGACGGCGTCATGGACCTCAGGATGAGGGAGGAGCTCGCTATCCATGACGACCTGAGATCGGCCTTGGAGATGTTCAACTTGGCGAACAAATGCGTGAAGGCCAAAGAGGGCCGTCTCTCCCTCCGCGAGCTTCCGAAGGCGGAACCCGAAGACAAGAAGACCAAGGCCAAGGAGCCAAAGGGCAAGGCCCCCGCGGTGCTGGCGGCTGAGCCTGAGGCAAAGCGCGGTCGGGACGAGGAACCCCTAGCGGGCGGGCGACCATTCTGCATCTTCCATGGCACCAACAGCCACAACACCATCAACTGTCAGGAGCTCAGGGTGGTTCGTGACGAGCATTTCGGCCGGCGCCCTGGGCGTAGCGACCGAGGCTATGGACATGGCGAAGGCCGCGGCGGAGGCCGCTGGGACAATCGAGACCCGCGTCAGGGTGGCGAGACCAGCCTCGGGAGGACCGTTGGCGCGATCAAGCTTGGGAGGACCGCTGGCGCGACGAACCTCCGGAGGGGTCACGTCGAGGCCAGCCTCGTGAGGTCCGCCCTCGCGAGGCCGGCCTCCCCCCGCTGCCGCCGCTGCCCAAAAGGAAGGAAGAAGACAGGCAGAACGACGGGCATGGGGGCTTCCAGGAGGTCAGGGCAGTAGCCTGCATCCTGGGCGGCGCCCAAGCCCCTGCATCGAACCGCGTCTTCAAGCAGTTTTCGCGAGAGGTGAACCCGGCTTTTCCAAAGCCTGAGGCTGCGCGCCCCCTCAAGTGGTCCCAGTGCACCATCACCTTCGACTCGAGGGATCAACTCAGATGTTCAGCCATGGCGGGCGCTCTCCCCATGCTGTGCACGCCCACCATCAGCAATGTCCTCGTCACCAAGAGCCTCATCGACGACGGCGCCGGGCTCAATGTCCTCTCCATCGAGACGTTCGAGACGCTCCAAGTGCCTTACGACCAGCTCATGCCAACCAGGCCTTTTTCAGGGGTCACTGACGGCTCCACGGTTCCCATCGGGCAGGTGCGCCTGCCCGTCACCTTCGGCGGGCGCAACAATTACCACACCGAGATCATCGTCTTTGACGTCGCCCACATCCACCTCCCGTACAATCCGATCCTTGGGTACCCAGCCCTTGCCAAGTTCATGGCGGTGACCCACCATGGCTACAACGTCCTCAAGATGCCGGGGAGTGGCGGCGTCATCACTATCGCCTGCGATGAGAAGGAAGCTGTTTGCTCCCTCGAGCACGCCTACCGCGCTGTGGCGGCCGAGCACTCGGATGACGAGGGGGGTGTCCTGCCCCGCGAGGACATCCCCAAGAAGAAGAAGCAGCTCCTTTCCAAAGGACGCCAGGGAGCTGAAAACCCTAAGGACTGCACTTCAGGAACCACGCCCGGGGCCAAGGCCCCTTCCTCCCTCGCATAGGAAGGCGCGCCTGGCGCCTCCCTTGGGTCGGGCTTGGGGGCTTCCACCGGGAGGATTACCGACCCGACCAGTGAGACAAGGGGGGTGCTCGGGCACAACTTGGGGGCGCGTGCCGGTGCATGCCCATCCAAGAAAGGAGCAAGGCGCGAGGCGCCAAGTTCGCGGGAGTTCGTCACCAGAGCAATCGAGGAGCTTCAGGAAGCACAAGTTGTGCGAGGTGAGCGCGGCCCTGCACCACCCAACGCCGTCGCCGTCATCGACCCGGGCGGTGCGCCGCGCATCTGTGTCAACATACCCGGCATCAACAAGGCTGCATCATAGGACGTCTTCTGGCCGACGCGTATCAGTCACGGCAGGGCATACCCATGCAACTACATCCGCATGCCCTTCGGGCTGGCGAACGCGGGCGACACGTTCCGGCGCCTTGCCCAGGCCATGCTCGCACCATACCTGGCCAGGCACCGTGAGGAGTTGGAGGAGGTGCCGGGCCCGAGCGGGTGCCCCGAGCCTCCTGAGGCGACGGGCTCGTGAAGGCCAAGCTTGCGGAGGCGCAAGGCCAAGTTCCTACGACTACCTCCACGCTTCAGCGGCATTGCCGCCAGGTGATCCCTTTCGGCTCGTACCATGTAACTTTTTGGTTTGCTCAGTTTGAGGGCGCCCATCGGGCTGCATTACCCTCAGGCGGCTAGAACTCATCCCAGTCGCGTCGTTCTCGCATGTATTGGACCTTTACATGCTTTCGATCTATTTCCCTAAGTATTCCAACCTGCATGCTCGGTGCTTCGCCGCCATGAATGTCGTTGCGCCCTAACGAGCCTACCCTCGACCGCCTCATGATTAAGGGCTGGCACGACGTCTGTGCTCGGGTCCGTGCCTGCAGCGTCGACAAATCCAAGTGGTCGAGCTCTGTCTCGCGGGCTAGCCCCGTGTACGTCACCTCGCATGGCCCTCGGTGCTTCGCCCTCGCATGAGCTAATCGGGAGTGGGTGAGTCAGGGCGCGCGGCACGGTTCCGGCCGGCCTTTCACCGCCGTGGGAGCTGCGCGTCGGGTGTTTTCTCCTCGGAGTTGTCGCATGAGAAGACTAGGCACGACGTCTATGCTCGGGTCCATCCCTGCAGCGTCGGTAAATCCAATGGCTGAGCTCTGTTTGGCGGGCCGGCCCCGTTCACGTCACCTCCTGGGTCATTGGTTGTCGTGGGAAACGGACACCTATGGGATCGAGGAGATCCCTTTACGGTTCGGCAAGGGGAGAGGATCGCACAAAGAGCAGAACTAACGATCAGCACACGGGGGATTTTACCCAGGTTCGGGCCGCACGGATGCGTAAAACCCTACTCCTGCTTTGATTGTATTACTGTGGATGTTCTTGGCCAAATTCTAGGAGCTACAGTACTCGGTAGCTGCGCATGCAGAATGGGCCCTCAGAAGTGCTCCTTTTTCTTCCTTTCCTCTGTACGCCTCGGGCCTCCTTTTATATGAGTCAAAGGGGCTACCACAGTGGCGTACGAGATAAGGCATGAGGTGGAAAGTAGCTACAGTGTTATCACAGTGTTATCATACCTAACCCTGACGTCCTGGGACAAACTCATTAAATGCACCGTGAGGTGTCCGTCAAGGTGTCCCTTAGCGTCTTGGGCTTGGAAAAGATTTACGGGGGATGGGAAAAGCAGCCATCCCATCAGCACCGCTTAAGCATCTCGTGGCCGGCATTGCGCCACGTCACGATGAGGACAAGCCCTAAACGACAAGGCTGGCCGCTGCACTGGAGCGATGGCGCTGCACTGTGCAGAGCCTTGCCGGGGCTGAATCCTTGCCGGACCCGGGGCTTGCCGGGACCGGGTCTTGCCGGGTGCGAATCCTTGCCGGGTGCGAGGCCTTGCCGGCAAGGGTCTTGCCGGGCCTCCGCAACCCTTTGGTCTTCTGTCTTCTGGTCTGTCTGATCGTTGACTTGAACGCCTTCTTGGCATCTTAGTCTTGTGATTACTCCTAGCTATTCCCCGGCAAGGCTTGCCGCGGTACGGCTACAACTGCCCGTGCAAAAGTAAGGGGTACTAAAAAGACCCATACTTTAGTACACCGACAGGAGCCCCCGGGCCTAGGCCATACACGGGTGCCAGGACTGTTGGGCTAGGCCCAAAACAGTGCACGGGCATGCATGGCAAGGAATAACTGCTTGCAATCATTATCTCTTTTACCATGCCCCTCCACTACGCGCATTAATCGCGCGAAGTGGGAGACATGGGTGGAAACTCCACTGCAAAAGCGGGCGGTAAAGAGCCTGCCTCGCGCCTTCCCCATAAAAAAGGGAATCGCAGAGGGCACTGCTCATTTACCCCCTCCGCCTTTCCAATCTCAATCTCAGAGCCGTCGCCATCGTCTTCTTCCTCACGCCCAAAGCAGAGCTTTTCTCCCTCCACCCGCCTCCACCACGCTCTCGACGTCTTCAGCGCCCACTTCCATAGCCATCATGCCGCCCAAGCCGAGCAAGGGCAAGGCGGCGGATGCGGCCGCCGCGGAGAGCAAGTTGGCGAAGATGCGGAAGGAACGCGCTGTCTTCCCCTCGACGCTTGACGCGGAGACCTTGAAGAAGAGGTACCAGTTCGCATGGGCGAAGGAGACCACGGCGCATCCAGCCACCAGAGTGAGTGTAGCTTCTCGTAGGGCAGAGCCAGGATATTATCCCTTCTTTGTTGATTACTTCTGGTGCGGCCTCTGTCCTCCGTACTCGGATTTCTTCGTACATATCATGCTCACCTATGGCTTCCAGCTGCTAGATTTCACGCCAAATGCCGTGACTTGTATGTCCGTCTTCGCGCTCCTTTGCGAGAATTTTGTCGGGGTCATCCCGAGCACTGCACTTTTCCGGCACTACTTCTACCCCCGCATCCAAAAGGGCGACGCCCTTTCCGGCAGCATCACTTGGATTCCGAGGACGGCAACCAAGGAGACGTACCCAGAGGGGTTCTACCGCGAGAGATGGGATGAGTGGCGCAGCAAGTGGTGCTGGGTCTGGGAAAAGGAGCCCCAACCGTTCTGCGAGGTGCGGAAGCAGAAGGTGGTCCGCGGCAAGGATTGGAGCGCCGCGGACTCTGACGACAGCAAGCTCACCATCGCCATCACCAGGATACAGCGCCTCAGGGCCGCCGGGTTGAAGGTGGAGATGATTGCTTCAGATTTCCTTCGCCGGCGCATCGCCCCACTGCAGAACAAGGGGCGCCCTGCCTGGGAGTACACGAACGCTGCCGACGTCATGAGGGTGCGCCCTGGGCTGGATAATGATCTGACAGCCATGGGGCATGCTGCCTTCTGCCAACAGCTGTTCAAATCCGGCGCAGTGGAAGAGTTGCCGGCAGGCGTCATCCCACTGTGCAACAACTCGTCGCTGACCTCCATCATCGCCATGATGCCGGTGTTCAATGCCCATAGCATCGACGAGAGGTGGATCGAGCCGTCCGCGGAGCAGGTGCTGGCGTTCTTCGACAACTTGACGGAGAATGCCATCCGCGAGGAGAACCTTGTCCGCGCCACCACGGAGGAGGAGCTCGCCTACATCGCCAGCAGGGCGGAAGAGGAGAATCTTGCCGAGGAAGCCGGCAGCGCTGAGTCCAGCGAAGGCGAGGACCCACTGCGGGAAGATCTTGCCGGGCGAGATAAGGCTGCCGGGGAACCGAGCGGAGCCGCTGCCGGGAGCTCTTCTGCCGGAGGCGCCGCCGAAGAGGAGGAAGAGGAGGAGGAAGAGCCCCCATCTCTTCAACACAGGAAGAGGCGCGTCCTCCGGAAGAACACCGCTGGTGCTCCAGCC
Source organism: Elymus sibiricus (assembly GCA_039707655.1). Lineage (NCBI taxonomy): Eukaryota > Viridiplantae > Streptophyta > Magnoliopsida > Poales > Poaceae > Elymus > Elymus sibiricus. The sequence goes on from CM077669.1 coordinate 286,231,385, forward strand.
CGCCAACCTTCCTCAAGCAGCGAGGCTTCCGGCAAAGGGGCGGTCGGCGAGGCCGCACCGCAACCTGCCGCTGCCAAGCGGCCCAAGACCACTCCTCCTCCTCCGTCAGGTACTGCGGCGGGGGTCGGCTTCGACCTCTCCGCCATCAGCTCCGAGGAAGAAGAAGAAGAGTAAAAGTCCCGCCACAGCTTTGATTCTTATCTTTCTAGTTTTGCTTGATGAACTTGCTCTGTTCCCGTCTCCACAGGGAAATGGAGACCATGGCGCAGAGGATGGCGAAGAGGACCAAGACCTCAACAAGCGTCGAGCCGCTGGCAAGCACCTCGGGCGTGCCAGAAACGGTTCTCGTCAGCTCGGAGTCAAGCCCAAAACGCAACCCTCGATGCAGCCCTCGACGCAGCCCCCGGCGCAGCCCCCAGCGTGAGTCTTCTACTCACTGCCCACTGGCGCGTGCCGAGGTGTGCATCTTCTCTGCTGACATCCCCGGGCGTGCAGGAGTGGAGCAACAACAAGAGGCAACAGCAGGAGCTGCCTCTGCCGTGCCGCCTCCATCGACCACACCGCCCAGGGAGGATTCTTCGAGCGAGCCCTACCATGACGAAGGGGAGGGGTCGGCAAATGCAGGCTCCGGCAACCCCTTCCTTGACGCAGGTAAATGGCTCAGCCTAGAACTCTTGTCGCTTTGGTTTTTCTTCTTTTTGTCTTCTTGAACTCCCTTCTTAGCTTCATCTTAATCAACTCCTTGGCTTTCAATCTTCTTCTGACAGATCTCATGGACACTGACGTTGTCATTGAAGAGACTGCCAAGGATGCCGCCACTGAAGCCGACAAGGTTGCCGCCGAGGAGACCGCCAAGCATGCCGCCGCCGAGGCCGCCAAAGCTGCTGCCGCCGAGGCTGCTGCCGTCGAGGCCGCCAAGGCCACTGCCGCTGGGGCCGCCAAGGCCGCGCAAGAGGAGGCCGCCAAGATGCCCGCTGAGGGAGCCGGCGAGGAGACCCATGGCCATACTGACGGTGCTTCCGCTGCAGGAGCGCCAGGCGCTTCTACTGCCGCGGGGCCCTCAACTGCCGAAGACCAACCCTTGTCGTCCAAGGCCCCTTCCTCAAGCCAATACATCAGGGCCGGCAAAAACGTCGTCGGCATGCCGGGGTCGGCAAACATCGAAGAGCTGGTTGAAGGAGAACATCTTGACGGGGAAATCATCATCGCCGCCGCCAGCGAGATCAAGGAGGAGCAGCTACTCCAAGCCATGAATGACAACTATCAGAAGCTCCAAGCGCTCTACCGTGCCCAGAAGGAGAAACTGGACTCCCGGGTAGCGCTCATCGAGGCAGCGGAAGGAGACTTCCAACAACGCGTCACAGAGACACAGGCTTGGTACAGCGAGGCCCTCCAAGAGTTGAATGTTTATCGGGAGCAGCTGGCGGAAGAGCGGAACGTCCTCCTGCTGAAGCAATCGGACATCGAGAAAGCGCAGGAGGAGGCCGCCCAGCAAGCCGCCGCGGCATGAGCCCTCTTGACGCAGCGCCGCATCAGCCTTGACGCCCAAGAAGAGGACCTTGCCGCGCGCGAGGCGGCGCTTGCCGCCAAGCTTTGCAACAAGGACGAAGAGCTCGAAAGTGTTGTCGCGCGGCGGGTCCAGGAGCTTGAGCAGAAACACTTCGAGACGCTCAGAGCTCTAACTGAAGACCACGTCGGCAAGCTCAAAGAGGCCCTCGACGCTGTCGGAGCTGCAGAGGCCGCCAAGAACTTGCTGGAGGAGAAGACGAAGCAGCTGGAGGCCGCTCTCGAGGACCACGGCAAGAAGGTCTCAACACTCGAGGCCGAGAGAGACAAGGCTCTCCACAGCCTGATGGAGACGCAGGTTGCCGCATCCGAGAAGGTCCAGCAGCTTTCCTCCGCCAAGGACTCCATTGAAGATCTGAAGCTGAAGCTATCCACGCTGGAGGAGTCTCTTGAGGCTGCCCGAGTTCGCAAGAGGACTCTTATCAAAGACCTCCACGGCGAACAGGAGCTGCTCCAGAACGCCGCCGTCACCCACAACGAGTACACTTCTAGCGTGAAGTTCTGGACTGCCAGGCTGGCGGACGTCGCCGAGAAGCTTGGCGCGGAGCTGGAGGCCATGGGCTTGCCGGGCTTCGGATACTCTGCCGATGACAATGTATCCTCAAGCGCCAGGCTAACCATGTTCTTTGAGAAGCTCGTCGACGCCCTCAAGCTACTCCAGGCGAACCAAACAAGCAAGCTGGCCGACGAATCCCAGAAACTCTGCCAGCTCGTCCTCCGTAAGGTGTTGATGAAGGTGGCGTACAGGAACCCTGGCATCGACCTCTCCAAAGCCTCGAAAAGTTGCCGAAGGACGCAGACGTCAAGGCTCTCGAAGAGTTTGTCGCGCCCATCGTCGATCGGGTGAGCCAGGTGAACAGGGTCGAGGGCGATCGCCGGGACTAGCCGCACCCGCCTCATCTCTTCTCCATCTTGCCGCCGGCGTCACATGTAAAAGACAATTTGCCTTATGTCAGAAACGCGGCAAGCACTAGATGTAATATAACTTGCTCTCTTTGAATTAAGGCATGCTATTCCCTTTGTTCAATTTCTTTCTGTATGGCGTATACCCTACGCTTCGCTGGGAACTTGCCGGAGCATAACCCTGTCGCGAGCGCTGGATTCGGGTCGTCAGCAGCTTGCGGGCGGTGCTGCTCACGGCAAGAAATCTTGACGCTTTCAGCGCGGCCACCTAGACTGTTGAGCGGACTCGAAACAGAATAAGGGCGCAGCCGATCACGACAAGATTCCATCGCGTGCAGGTTTTCCATACAAAGCCGAAATCGTTCAAGGGAATACAGCCTTACAAAAATCAAAATCTGCTTAAGGGGTTCAGCAACTTAGCTCTGCTTTTCGTCGCTATTCTTCTTCTTCCGGCAAGGCGCCAACCTTGAACGTCGTCTGGTATCCATACCACCATTCTCCTTCCCCCCCGACAAACTTGCGCGCGAGGGAATCTTCTGTCTCTTGAGAAAAAGAAAGAAGAGAAAATAAAAGTATGGAACCTTGACGGTTTGTTAGCTCCTACCGGGATCGAGTGCAATACATATCTTAGATAACACATGCATATAAAATGACATGGAATCAACAAGAAACGTAAAGCACACAGATCTTATTAAATATGCACAAAGGATGGGCCTGCTCTGTACAAAGGATTACATGCCACCGGCAACACTTGTACAGAATGGCGTTGCCGGGATCTTGCCAGAGCGTTACGCTGCCGCGAGCGCTGGATTCGGGTCATCAGCAGCCTGCTGGCCGTATCGCTATCACAGCAAGAAACCCGAACAACTGCGCCTTACGGGTAGAACTTGCGAAGGTGCTCGATGTTCCAGGAGTTGATCACGGGCAAGCCCTCTTCGGTCTCCAGGTGGACAGCGCCAGGCCTGGTGACTCGCACTACCCGGTAAGGGCCTTCCCACTTCGGCGTCAACTTGTTGGAATTCTTGGCCGACTGAACGCGCCGAAGAACAAGGTCGCCTTCCTCAAGACTCCGAGCGCGAACCTTGCGGCTATGGTAGCGGCGCAAAGCTTGTTGGTAGTGAGCGGCTCGCACAGCAGCCCGAAGACGGTTCTCCTCAAGGAGCAGCGCGTCATCTTGCCGCAGCTGCTCTTGCTCAAGCTCATCATAAGCGAGCACTCGAGGTGACCCGTATATGAGTTCCGTGGGGAGAACTGCCTCCGCTCCGTAGACCAGAGCGAAGGGTGTCTGGCCGGTGGCTCGATTCGGCGTCGTCCTGATCGACCAAAGAACCGCCGGCAGCTCGTCAATCCAGCGTCTTCCATGCTTGTGCAGCTTGTCGAAAGTTCTGGTCCGGAGACCACGCAGCACTTCAGCGTTCGCCCTTTCCGCTTGGCCATTGCTTCTCGGGTGAGCGACAGAGGCAAAACAGATCTTGCCGCCAAGGTCTTGGACGTACTGCATGAAGGTGCGACTAGTGAACTGCGTACCGTTGTCGGTGATGATCCTGTTCGGCACACCAAAACGGCACACAATCCCCTTGAAGAACTTGACTGCTGACTGTGCTGTCACCTTCCTCACTGCTTCCACTTCTGGCCACTTCGTGAACTTGTCGATGGCAACGTACAAGTACTCGAAGCCCCCGGCAGCGCGGGGGAAGGGACCCAGTATGTCGAGCCCCCAGACCGAGAAGGGCCAGGAGAGAGGGATCGTCTGGAGAGCTTGAGCTGGCTGATGAAGTTGCTTCGAATGGAGCTGGCACGCTTCACACTTGGTTACTAGTGCAGTTGCATCCTAGAGAGCAGTAGGCCAGAAGAATCCTTGCCGGAATGCCTTGCCGCCAAGGGCTCTTGAGCCTATGTGGGATCCACATATGCCCCCATGAATCTCTGCCAACAGCTCTAGTCCATCCTCCCAAGGAATACACTTCACTTTCACCCCGTTCGGTCTCTTTCTGTACAGAACGTCATCGACGAACTGGTACATGCTTGACTGACGGGCTACTTTTTCAGCTTCTTCCTGCTCTTCGGGGAGTTCTCCTGTCTGAAGGAAACGGACTATTTGCTGTGCCCATGCCGGAGCTTGTGGCTCGACGACAAGGACTAAAGGCGACTCTTCAGCTGCGGGAGCATTTGCTTCTACGGCAAGAACCTGAGGTTCTTAGCGGAGCAGTTGCTCACCGGCAACTGGTATTTCTTCGGCAGCAGGGGCGCTTGCTTCAGCGGCAAGAACCCGAGGTTCTGCACGAAGCCGCTGCTCACCGGCAACCGTGTCGTTCCCGGCAAGATTCTTGCCGGGGGCGTTGGGAAGCCCTGCCGGGATGTACTCGTCGGTACTTAACTTTCTTCTCTTGTCAGGCCTTGTCGATGGCGACACGGATGGTTGAGTCAAGCGGAGCACAACAGTCCCTGGTTCCACAGGTAGCTTGAGTGCGGCACGCTTCGACAGGTCGTCGGCAATGATGTTCTCTGATCGAGGAACATGCTCTGTCTGAAGACCGTCAAAGCGCTTTTCCAGCTTCCTCACTTCATCGACGTAAGCTTCCATCAACAGGCTCTGATAATCTTTGTTTACTTTCCTCACGACGAGCTGGGAGTCACCTCTGACGATGAGCTTCTTGATCCCAAGGTCTGCCGCGATACTGAGACCGGCAAGCAGTCCTTCATACTCTGCCGTATTGTTGGTCGATCTCTCCCGGGGAAAATGCATCTGGACGACGTCCTTGAGGTGCTCTCCGGTGGGTGCGACAAGCAGCACGCCGGCACCGGCGCCTTGCAGCGAAAAAGCCCCATCAAAGTACATAATCCATTCGTGATCTGTTTCCTTGCCGGGAATCGCTGATTCTTGAACTTCGTTGTCTGGCGTTGGGGTCCATTCTACAATGAACTCTGCCAGGGCTCTGCTCTGGATAGTTGAAGAACTTTCAAACTTGAGACCAAAGCATGACAGCTCCAACGCCCACTCCACAATCCTGCCGGTTGCTTCTGGATTCCGGAGAATCCGTTGCAGCGGAAAGCGAGTGACGACGGTGATTTCATGTGCTTGGAAGTAATGGCGCAGCTTCCTCGAGGCCATGAGAAGGCCGGAGAGCAACTTCTGCACACCAGAATATCTCGACCTAGCTCCCTGCAACAGGGCGCTGCACCATCTTCTTCTTCTGCACTGCTTGACTTGACTGCGCGGATCTTTCCTTGTCGGCACCAGACTCTGCCGGGGCTGGCCTCGGCAAGTCGCTTGGCGGGCCTGCCACTGCCGTTGCCTCTTCGTCTGCCTCTCTCTGCGCCACTAGCGCAGCACTAACCACTTGATTCGTTGCCGCCAGGTACAGCAGCAACGGCTCTTGTGGCCTAGGTGCGACCAGCGTCGGCGGAGAGGAGAGGTACCTCTTCAAGTCCTGCAGCGCTGCCTCCGCTTCTGGAGTCCATTTCATTGGACCTGCCTTCTTAAAAATTTTGAAAAATGGCAGGGCGCGCTCAGCGGACTTGGAGATGAACCTGCTCAGAGCAGCAACGCAGCCGGCAAGTCGGCGCACATCTTTGACACGCCTTGGTGCCTCAATCTGCTCAATTGCCTTGATCTTGTCGGGATTGGCTTCAATTCCACGCTGAGATACAAAGAACCCGAGAAGCTTGCCGGATGGAACGCCAAACACGCACTTCTCGGGATTGAGCTTCAGGTTGATCCTGCGCAGGTTTGCAAAAGTCTCCTCCAGATCTTGAATGAGCGTTGCCTTGTCCTTGGTTTTGACCACTATATCATCCATGTAAGCTTCCATATTTCTATGGAGCTGGGTCTCGAAACCAATCTGGACGGCTCTTGCGAAGGTCGACCCAGCACTTTTCAACCCGAAAGGCATACGCAAGAAGCAGTATGTGCCACATGGGGTGATAAATGCGGTCTTCTCTTCGTCTTCTCTCGCCATGAAGATCTGGTGGTAGCCTGAGTATGCGTCAAGAAATGACAGCAAATCGCAGCCGGCAGTGGAATCCACAATCTGGTCGATGCGCGGCAAGGGAAAGGGATCTTTCGGACAGGCTTTATTGATATCTGTAAAGTCAATACATAGCCTCCATTTACCGTTCGCCTTGCGCACAACAACTGGATTGGCCAACCATGTAGGATGGAGCACTCCTCTAACCAGGCCTGCTGCCTCAAGCTTCTTAATCTCTTCTGCAATGAACTCTTGCCGCTCCAAAGCTTGCTTCCGCACCTTCTGCTTGACGGGCCGCGCGTGGGGACAGACAGCTAGGTGGTGCTCAATTACTTCCCTGGGAACACCGGGGATGTCAGATGGTTGCCATGCGAACACATCGACATTCGCCCGCAGGAAAGCAACGAGCGCGCTTTCCTATTTGTCATTAAGGGTGGAACTTATGGTGAAAGTTCCTCCCGTCCCGTCCTCCTTGGCGGGCACCCTTTTGGTCTTAGGCGGAGCAGCCTTGGATTTCTTGGTCTGGCTGGCAGAGCTCTCTGGTGCATCCTCGACGGTAGCGCAGCATTCCGGAGAGGCGCGCTTGCCGGAGTTTGTACCAGAGGTCTTGCCGGGCTTCTTCTTCTTGCCGGGATCTTGAGTGGCAGGAGCATGCGCCTTGGCGGCGGACGCTGCAACTACTTCCCGGTAAAGCTTGTCGGTGCAAATGAGCGCGTCTTTCTTGTCGGAGTGGACAGTGATGACGCTCATTGGGCCGGGCATCTTCAAGACATTGTAGGCGTAGTGCGAGGCCGCCATGAACTTAGCCAGCGCTGGGCGGCCAAGGATTCCATTATAAGGTAACGGAATCTTGGCGACGTCGAAAACGACCTTCTCCGTCCTAAAGTTCAGCTCGCTGTCGAATGTTACCGGCAGCGTGATCTTGCCTTTCGGCTGGTTCCTTCCCGGATTGACCCCTTGGAAAGAGCATGTCTCCTCAAGGTCCTCGTCAGGAATCTGCAGCCTCTTGATGACGTCCGGCGAAATCAAGTTCAGGCCGGCCCCACCGTCAACCAACATTTTTGTTACCTTCAGGTTGCAAACTGTTGGTGAAACCAACAACGGCAAGCACCCGACCGCGGTTGTGCGATCTGGGTGGTCCTCGGCGTCAAAAATGATGGGCGTGTGGGACCACTTCAGTGGCTTCTGTGCACCAATAGAGGGTTCTGCCGCATTAATCTCACGTGCCCACCGCTTGAGTTGGCGGTGAGAGAAATGCAACGAAGCGCCTCCATTGACACACATAACCTCCGTTGCCTTCTGGAACTCTCGCTCACTAGATTCGCCATCATCTTCCTCTTCATCTTCATCCCCTTCCTTCTTGTCACAGCCCCGGGTAGGCTTTTCTTGCCGCTGCCTGGGCTTGCCGCGGCGACCTCCTCGACCGCGTTTCCTGCCAGACCCCCCGGCACCATCTTGGGCTCTCTCCTTGTCGCGCATTTCATACTCGGCGCGCTGCTTCTCGACAAGCTCCTCCACATGCCGGCAGTCTTGGAGATCATGGCCCTTGGTACGGTGGATCTTGCAGTACTACTTGCCGGACCCTTCTGGCTTGTCGGCAGCCGCCAAGGCCTGACACGCCGCACACCCGACAACCTCCTTGCCAGGGTCATCGGTCTTGGACTTCTTGGCGGTGCCGGTGTTGCCGGAACCTTCAACGGCAAGCACGGCCTTGCCTTTGCGCTTCCTGTTCTTCCGCTTTCCCTTCTTTGCCGGGACAGGAGCGTCTTCGCTCTCGGAGTCGACTCCGGCGCCAGCGTTCTCGCCGGGGAGTCTTCTTCCTTCCTCTGCCCGTGCACACTTGTCGGCCAAAGCGTAAAGCTCGGCGACGTCTCTGACTTTGTTCATCGCCAGCTCCTCCCGCATTTTATGATTGCGCACATTCTGATGAAAGGCGCTGATGACGGTGGCGGGATGAACGTCAGGAATGTTGTGCTGGACGCGGCTGAACCTTTGGATATACTTGCGCAAACTTTCGCCCTCTTTCTGGGGGATGATATGTAGATCACTCTCCTGGCCAGGAGCTTGATGGCCGCCGGTGAAGGCGCCAACAAACTGGTGGCACAGGTCGGCCCAAGAAGAGATGGAATTCTCGGGCAGGTGCATCAACCACGATCTAACGTTGGGCTTCAGCACCAACGGAAAGTAGTTGGCTAGCACCTTATCGTCACGAGCCCCGGCAGCCCGCATCGCGATGGTGTAGATGCTCAAGAACTCGGACGGATGGGTCTTGCCATCATACTTCTCCGGTACTTCCGGCTTGAAGGAGCGGGAGCTGGGCCACTGGACTTGCCGCAGCTCACGAGTAAACGCTGGACAACCCACCTCGTAAGGTAGGCAGCCAGGGTACCCTGGCGCGGGCTCGTCAACAGCGGTCCCAGCGCGCTTGTCGGACTGGCGACGCGCTTCCCTTCGGCGCTCGATGGTGGTTCGAGCGTCCTCCTTCTTCCGTTCCTGAAGAACGTGACGTTGATCGCGGCGAACCCGCGGATCAGACGACGCCGTGGAATCATCGTCACGGGCGCTGGTCCGTCGAGTTAACGACCGCTCTTGATGCAACGGAGGGGAATGCAACGTAGTCGTCCCAGCTCCGGTTTTCTCTCCATCGCCATGCACCAGCCTAGACGACTGCAGCCGCGAGGGTTCACCCTGCTGTGGTCTGCCGATGTCAGCCAGGCTGAGGAGGCTCTGGATAGTGGCTCGCCACTCGTCTAGCTTCTCCGTGGCAGGAGGGAAGTCTAGGAGCAGCTGAGCTCGCGCCAACGCCTCCGCTGGCGTAGGCGGCGGCGACAGGTGCGAAGAACGTGAGGTGCTCAAACTCCTAACAGGGTTAGAAGGAGCATCATCACGACTCTGCACCCACGCGCGGCTTCCACCAGCGCGCTGGCGCGGATCTTGGCCCCGCGCATCTTGAGAGTGATGCGCAGGGGTTTTCCCATGGGGATGCTTGGATCCACCGACGTCACGGTGCTGCACGTCATGCACGTCCTGAGAAGGTCGCGGTGCATGCGCCAGCGTGGTCGTCCTGGAAGGCGCCGCTCCATCCTTGGAAGTCGCTGCACCACCCGCGGGTTGCGTAGCTCCATCCTTGGACCTGTTGCTCGTCCGGCTCGGATCGCCGGAACGCCGTGGAAGCTCGGAGCCTCCACCTCCTCCACCCGCGTCTACCCCGTCGCCTGTGCGCGCAGCATCAGGCACGACGGATGCAAATGGACCAACCGCCATGAAACCCTTCTTCTTGGGAGCCATGGTGGTGAAGATGATCAAAGATCTGACGCGCTGATCGCTAGATCAGGTTCGCACAACCTCGATCTCCCCCTACCTGGCGCGCCAAAGATGTCATGGGAAACGGACACCTATGGGATCGAGGAGATCCCTTTACGGTTCGGCAAGGGGAGAGGATCGCACAAAGAGCAGAACTAACGATCAGCACACGGGGGATTTTACCTAGGTTCGGGCCGCACGGATGCGTAAAACCCTACTCCTGCTTTGATTGTATTACTGTGGATGTTCTTGGCCAAATTCTGGGAGCTACAGTACTCGGTAGCTGCGCATGCAGAATGGGCCCTCAGAAGTGCTCCTTTTTCTTCCTTTCCTCTGTACGCCTCGGGCCTCCTTTTATATGAGTCAAAGGAGCTACCACAGTGGCGTACGAGATAAGGCATGAGGTGGAAAGTAGCTACAGTGTTATCACAGTGTTATCATACCTAACCCTGACGTCCTGGGACAAACTCATTAAATGCACCGTGAGGTGTCCGTCAAGGTGTCCCTTAGCGTCTTGGGCTTGGAAAAGTTTTAGGGGGGATGGGAAAAGCAACCATCCCATCAGCACCGCTTAAGCATCTCGTGGCCGGCATTGCGCCACGTCACCATGAGGACAAGCCCTAAACGACAAGGCTGGCCGCTGCACTGGAGCGATGGCGCTGCACTGTGCAGAGCCTTGCCGGGGCTGAATCCTTGCCGGACCCGGGGCTTGCCGGGACCGGGTCTTGCCGGGTGCGAATCCTTGCCGGGTGCGAGGCCTTGCCGGCAAGGGTGTTGCCGGGCCTCCGCAACCCTTTGGTATTCTGTCTTCTGGTCTGTCTGATCGTTGACTTGAACGCCTTCTTGGCATCTCAGTCTTGTGATTACTCCTAGCTATTCCCCGGCAAGGCTTGCCGCGGTACAGCTACAACTGCCCGTGCACAAGTAAGGAGTACTAAAAAGACCCATACTTTTGTACACCGACATTGGTGTTTGGCCTTCTCATGCGATGGCCCTTGGAAACCCATTTGGCACAGGTTTCTCAAAAATGTACATGACTTGAAGCGGCGCTTTCCACCAGAAGATTCAGGCGCAACCCTCCTTTGAGGTAGGGCCTCGTGAGGCCTGAGCTGCCTCACGATGCCCAGATACACCTCCCAGTTCTACCGTCCAGGCCACGCGTACAAACTTAATGGGCTGTACACGCCGGGGGGCTCAGGACCCGGGGCCCCCCATTCCCACGCCCAAGTGGAAGCCCCATGCTCCGCGCTGGCGGGCAACACTGCCCTCCAATGGCTATGCCCACGCAACGTGGAAGCCCTATGCTCCGCGCTGGGGATAAACAACTGAGGGCGCCTTAGCGGGTGCATTCAACCTCAGGATGACCCCTCGCGGCTCCATTTCGCAGCATTCCCCCGGGATGCACGCGTGAGGGGGCTGCGTGGGGGCTACGCTCAAGCCAGGCCTGGCGCACGCCACCTCACCAGGTCCCTGGTACCTGGTCTTCACGCGTCCCTCTCAGACGAAAACTGGCGAGAAAAGGTATGGGAGCCGCTCGTACGTCAAGGGGGACCCATGAGCATCACGACTCAGGGGCCTCACTGGTCTCGTCGCCCCTCACCCCTTGGCATCGTCCTGGTGATCCGGACGCCCCAACGGCGGTCGAGGTATGCGCGGGACCGGGCCTTGCCGACGCAGAGCTCAAGGCGCTCCAAATCCCCAGTCAACCCCATCTTCGCCGCGTTCCCTTCATGAGGGCTGCTCGTACGTCAAGGGGGACCCCTGAGCATCGCGACTCAGGGGCCTCACTGGTCTCGTAGCCCCTTGCCCCTTGGCACCGTCTTGGCGATCCGGACGCCCCAACGGCGGTCGAGGTATGCGCGGGACCGGGCCCTGCCGACGCAGAGCGCTACAGCAAGCAGGAAGGAAACAAAGCGAGGAAATAGAACCTCATAGCTCAGCAGTCATTACAAGCATTAAAGTGCCTCTGAAAATGCAAACAAGTCTAACGCCTCCACGAGGCACGATAAACATTATAGGGGAAGACCCAGGAAAAGAAGCTAGGAGGAGCTGGCACCACCGCTCGCCCCGGCCGCGGGGAGCTCATCGTCGACATCGCTGCCGCTGTCATCATTGTCACCAACCCTCGCAACCGTAGCAGGAGGTGAGGGAACGGCGACGCAGGCGAACTTCTTCATCAGCGCATTCACGGCGCCCTCCACGGCTGTCGCCGTAGAGGCGCGAACCCCAGGATCAACCGGGCGAATCACGGAGCCGAAGTCGAAACCTGGCTCACGAAGGTAGAGGTGGCTGAAGACGTGCATTGCGGCCACAGAGAAGAGGTCGCGGCACTCACTCTCCAAGACATTCTCCACCCGGGCGATGGCACCCTCAAGCACCTCGGCGAGCTTTGAAGAGAGCCCTGCGAAGCCGCTCTCACGAGCTACCAGGGGTTTTGTAAATCCCCCATGGCAGATGGACTGCAGCGCCTGGCGAAGCCTGAGCTCGACGGAAGGGAGAGCGTCGAGCTCCGCAACCTTCTTCTCCTTGGCCGCGGCAAGGGTCTTCTCCCTGGAGTCAAGCCGGGCCTTCCTCGCAGCCACTTCCTCCTTCAACCTGTCCCGCTGCTTGCGTTCAGCGGCTTGGTCGGCCGCCGCCTTGGACAGCGCAGAGTCACGGTCGGCAAGCTTGGCCTCGTAGGTCTTGAGGTCCTCCTCCCGCTAGCGAAGCCTCTCCGCGAGCGCGGACCTTTCCTCTTGAAGAGCCTTCAGGTCGGCCTCCACCTCGTCGCAGCGCTTTGCGGCAGACGCTGCATCAGCCAGCGCCGCGTCTCGGGCTGCCTTGGCCGATGCGGCCTCCTCCCTGCTCTCAGCTGCGGTGGCCTCGGCTTGGCTCCCGACCGCCACGGCTAAGGTGTCAATCTGGAGCCACCCAGAAAGAAGACCTAAGCGCTCTCTTGCAAGGCGACCGTCAGCGCTCCCAAGGGCGTCTCGGACCTGATCCAAGACGACATAGGCCCCGTCCAAAGCGCCTGACTCAGCTGGAGGAACACGAGCCGGTGGCGCTAGGGCACGGCCCAGAGATGGCGCCCGCGCGGCGGCAGGAGCTATATCCGGAGAGACAAGGGCATGGGGAGCAAAAGACACCGGTGGCTGCGCCACTACCACGGGCAAGGCAGGGGCGAATGGCCCTGCACCCAGCTGACCCTCGGGGGCTGGCCCATCGGGCAGAGGTGCGGACGCGCCCCCAAGGACGGAAGCGGCCACTCCAGCGGGCATCGGGGGCTCCGCGGCCGTGGCAAGGAGGGTCGCCCCGCGAGCCCCCTCGCCCGCGACATCCGGCACCTCATTCGGCATCGGCAAGGCACCAAGAACGGGCATCACGTCGGAAGGCGCCCTCGGCTTGACGTCGGCCTTCTTCTTCTTCGCCTTTGGCATGGGGGCGCCCTAGATTACCAAGCAAAGGAGGGACCATCAGCATATAAACCACCGGAAGACAGCTAGAAACCAAGCGAGATTACTTACTCCTCGACGTCGACCCACTTCCTCCTTCTTTCCACCTCGGCGAGGGCGGGGATGCCCCCGTCCTTCTCCGGGGAGGCGCCTCCGTGGGAAGGAGCGGTGGAACCGCTCGAAGGAGCCACGGCCGGCAAGGTCGTGCCGGCCCTGGACGCGGCCGCCTCGCCCACAAGCTGCGGCTCGGGTAGAGGTGAGGCGGGCGTTTAGGCCACCTTGCCGGCGCGGGCTGGGGGCTCCGGAGGAGGCCCATCCCCGCGCTTCCTCGGGGTCACCCGGCAGGCGGATCATGCGGCCCGAGGTGTGGGGCCCGGCCCCCTGAGGACCCTGGTAAGTCACGGAGGACTTGCAGCAGGGGGCTTGCCGGCGTCGTCGTCATCGAAGCTGCGGAGAAGTGCACTCCGCGATGGAGGAGACACTTCCTCCAGATCATCATCCGCCGTCTCCTCCGAGTCCTCTTCATCTGCGGTGTCGTCGGAGGACACCGCCACATGGGCGTCGGGGCTCTCGGCCGGAGAGAGCCCCAGCTCGTCGAAGCTGGGCATCATGGCGACCAGATCAGCCTTGTCGTCGTGGCAGTACAGCGGGGCGTAGGCCTTAGGAAGGTCCCCGGGGTCGCCGTTGAGCAGGGTCGCCATAACCCTATTCAACTCCTCGGCGGTCAGGAGCACAGAACGGAGCCTCATGTCATCGCCACCACCTTGATAGTCCCCCATGGGCCTCGAGTGAGACTGGAGGGGCGCCAGGCGTTCGACCAGGAATTCCTTCACTATCATTCCCCCAGTCAACTTCCTGGCGCTGATGTCTCGAAGGACCCACTCCAAGACGGGCTTGGCCCAGGGGTCGGAGAGCTTCGCAGAGCTCCACGCCGGGATCTTCTCCGACAGCCCCTTTGGGAGCTCCAGGCGAGGGTTGCTACTCTTGAGATCCAAGAAGACCCAGCGGTTCCTGAAGTTCTCCACCTTCTTCCCGGCCTTGAAGAGCATGTTCCCGCAAGCTGAAGAAATGGCGGAACAGGGCCACCGAAGGCTTCACACCCACGAAGGCTTCACAGTAAAAGACAAAGACGAACAGAAGCAGGATGGAGTTGGGTTGAAGATGGAGAGCCTGGATCCCGTAGTGCTCAAGGACGGCGGTGAAGAACGCAGAGAAGGGCGGGACGAGCCCGGAGAAGACGATGTGGAGGAAGAAGGGGTAGGCTGACTTGGCCAGGTGATGCCTCTCCGCGGAGCCGCACCATATCAAGGTCCACCCCCGCTCATTGGTGTCGTCCGCCGTCGACGGAAGCACCGGGGTGAGGTCCCCGTCCTTGGCTATGGTAGACTCTGAGAGCGCCGACGAGATGGGAGCAGAAGCCGAGCTCTGGACTTCGGGTTTTGACTTGCCGGCGGGGCCATCGAGAAGCCTTTGGGGCTGAGGAAGCAACAAGGAGGACGGAGCGGTGCTGAGATCTGGAGAGGTTCCCACAAAGGATGGAGATCTGGAAAGAAGAGCAAGGACGCGGAAGTGGAAAGCAATAATGGCTCAGTGCTGGACGTCAGGCTTTTGTCAGTTCGGGCAGTTGCTGAGGAGGCATGGGAGCGGGGACACCCGCGCCCAACCAAGCACCGCACGCCAAAACTGGCCCGCAAGCAATGAGGGCCCGCGGCGCTCCGGGCCATCTTCTTCGGCTTCCCCTCGAAGCCAACTCGAGCACGCCTTGGGCCCGGGGGCTACTGTCGGTGTTCTGGATACCAGGGTACCCAGACTTGCCTCCTTGTGGCCCAGGGCATGGCCCGCTTGGCGGTCCGTACGGCCTCGCACGGCCTCACTCAAGACAAGACCCTCGTGAGAGTCCCATCCTCATGAGGAGGACAGCACCGGGGAGGAAGGGGAAGGCCTCCCCAGGCCTCCTCCCGAGCGGCGGAGATCTTTATGCAACGCTAGGCCTCAGGAGGTCAAGGGTGATGACAACCAGGCCCGGCGGGCGCCAGCGCGCCAGAGGGAACAGTTTCCTCTTTGGTGCAAAGGAGGCAAGGACGAACGCGGGTTCCCAAGGAGCCCCACCAAAGGTTTCCATTCCGGTGCAACAAGACCGGGTCAGCGAGCGCGGCAGGGCGGATGTCACCAGCGAGCCCACCACCGCGTCACCACCACTTACTTTGTAGGCGAAGACCGCCTTTCATCAGGATAAGATGTACCTCTTGTCCCCTTTCAAATTTGGCCGTTGTGGGATCCCTTCCCGCCATTGCGATAAGGGAAGAGGACCCGGACTGCTATAAATAGAGGCTAGGCTGCTCAGTGGAAGGGGTCAAACAAACGCACTCGCGGAGCAACACACCACTGTACTAGTTCATCCACAAACCTCCTCGTGAGGCAATCCACCAAAGGCAGGAGTAGGGTTTTACGCTTCGCAGCGGCCTGAACCTGGGTAAACTCTTGTGTGCCATCTTCTTCCTCGCCATCGTGCGGGGTTATCATGTTGTGAGCTTGGAGGGGGTGAAGCTATTGGGGAATCTTCGCACATGCCCCTGGGTTCGAACTCCTTAGGGTTTTGCGGAGCCCTAAATCCGACAGTTCCCACCCACGTCCAAGTGGAAGCCCCATGCTCCGCGCTGGCGGACGACATTGTCCTCCAATGACTATGCCCACGCCTAGTGGAATCCCTATGCTCTGCGCTGGGGAGAAGACGAAGACGAAGACTAGCCTAGGTGCTAGACGCGGCTGTTCATTGCTTTTTTCTGTATTCGAATTTGACATTTTCTGGAATGGAACTCGAGGCTTTTCAACCTTATTTGAAAAAAGGGGCGGGAATTTTTCTCCTTGCAGTTCTCTGTCTTGAAGTTTCCTTTTCTGAATCGACACCTGCTAGCCTCTCCCTCTCGTGCCCCACGAGCGGGGGCTGCGGGCACGGTGCACACACCTTGCCAAGGCCTTGACATCATGGTCCTCGCGTGGTGCTCTCAAGTGAGCCAGCATGCGCGTGTCACCTCGCCCTTGCTCGAGGGCTCCAGCCACGGCCTGGCACGTCACCATGGAGCCCCGAGAGGGGCAAGGAACGGTATGGGAGCCGCTCGAGCGTCAAGGGGGACTCCTCAGCAACGCGACTCAGGAGCCTCACAGGTCACGTAGCCCCTCGCCCCTTGGTCTCGTCCTGGTGATCTGGACGCCGCAACGGCGGTCGAGGTACGCGCGGGATTGGGCCCTGCCGACGTAGAGCGTGACGTAGCCCCTCGCCCCTTGGTCTCGTCCTGGTGATCCGGATGCCCCTACGGCGGTAGAGGTACACGCGGGGTTGGGCCCTGCCGACGTAGGGCGCCAAGAGGGCTCCCAAACCGCATCGCTCGCAAGAAAGAAGAACCCCCTGACAAGACCCCGAAGCTCCCAGGCGCCACTGCCAGACCTCACGGCGCGGAGACCCGTCGCGGACGCATCAAGCTAAGTACCCTAATCATGACCAACAGGAAGTCTCAATAAATAGTAATGCAAGGATAGGAATGCATGACGAAAGTGCTAAAGTAAGGGCGCAAGCGCCAGAGTTCATTACACACCCCAAGGGGCCCTCCATGATTTTTTGATTGCAGAGAAAGGAAAAGAAGAAGAAGGCGAAGGAAGCCCCCCCCCCTCGGGGGCTGCCACTCCTGAGGACCTGGCTCCGGCACGCCAGCGCTCAGTCGGAGTCCTCTTCCTCCT
Organism: Elymus sibiricus; assembly: GCA_039707655.1. Classification (NCBI taxonomy): domain Eukaryota; kingdom Viridiplantae; phylum Streptophyta; class Magnoliopsida; order Poales; family Poaceae; genus Elymus; species Elymus sibiricus. Next base: position 286,248,291 of record CM077669.1, read on the forward strand.
TGACGGGCCCGTGGTGGCGCGCCGGCGTGGCCGCTTCTTGGGTGGGAGTACGGCGCCATCGCGGCCTGCTCCCCCCGAGGTCCGAGTGCACCGACGCGGTGGCACATTGTAGGAGTCATCACTCGGACTCTCCTCGGAAGAGGTGTCGCTGCCACTAGAAGCATGACGGCCGTCGCCAAGGGCAAGCTCACCTCCAACAGCGCCGCCGCCGCAAGGGCTGCCAATTGCGGGAAGGCGATCGCTGCCATCACCATCACCCTCCGGGCAGCACCCCAAGCGCTTGCCATCCTCCCCGAAGATCCTGACGAAGAGCGTCGCCGCGCCGTCGTACTTAAAGTGGAGCGTGAGCCTCCCCTCCAGACCGCGGGCGCGGGCGAAAGTCTTCCACCCGCGGCTCAAGAAGGCGTGACCTGCGAGGGTAGCCTCGATCTCCACCCACAACGTGCCGCTACAACAACCATCGGCCTGCAACCACAGGCCCGCGGGCTCGCTGTCCCGCAACGTCTCCACGAAGAATCGTGGGAGCTGCAGCCAGGTGATCGCCGGTCTCTCCACCAACATCACAAACTCCTGTGCTACATCGGCACCGTGGGACCACGGGCGCGGTAGTCGGACGCCAGCTGAGGGCCTCCCTCCTTGGCCACGGATGCCACGCCCGCCGCCTGCACCTACTCCGAAGGGGGCGCCTGCCCTAGCGGGGGTGCGGCCGTGCCCCCGGGGCGCCGCCGTCGACACCACGGTGTAGTTGCGGGGACGACCCCGGCCCCTCTTGGGTGGCTGTTGGTCCGGCCCCTCCTGGCGGGCCTTCCCCTTCTCTGCGGCGAAAAACCTCCTCACTGGCGTCATGGTTGAGAGGGCGGGGGCCTTGAGCAGGGAAGCAAGAAATCAAGATGGCCTGGGGGCTCCGCCCCTCTGCCTATTTATAGCCGGGTGGAGGCCAACCGACACCCCTCCACGTTCCGGGTAATGATGGCCCTGCTTCACGTCACTTCGTCTACCCCCGTCGGGTCACGTCCGCGCGGGTCGAGGGGAGAGAACACAGGGACTCGGCTGCATTCAAGGAAGGGCAATGATGGCCTGCGCTGCGTGCAGGCTTCACGTCGGCCTGACCCGGGGTGGTTCCCGAAGTCTTCGGGAAGCGGAGGCGTCCGCGTCTCATTATGCGCCACGCATCAGGCTAGGCCCGTAGGCGATTAGGGCCCGCGGCGCTCGGGTTGGTTCCCTCGACTTCGCCCCGATTGGAGGATCCATAACAATATAACTTCTATGCAAATATACACAACCATAACTCATTACGTTGTCTTCCTTGTCCAACTTCAACTAATTTTCTCAAGTTTGAAAATAATTAATGGGTATTCACAATCATAGATGATGTCCAAGATAATATATTTGTATGTGAAAGTTCTCTTCCTTATACTAATCATTCACGAATTGCTTGTATGACCAATATTGTGATTGTCAAGCTTCAAAAGATTTCACTTTCTAAACCCAATGTGAAGCTACTACTAAGCATGATATGAACATATAATTTCAACTTCATGGTATTCAATTCATTCAAAAATTTACTCATAGGATATAAGTGTGTCGGCATTCTGGGAACGGGGGTACCCAGACCTGCCTGCCTGCGGCCCAGGGCGTGGCCCACTTCGACGGCCCAGTACGGCCAGGCACAGGATCGCTCAAGAACAAGGCCCTTGCGAGAGCCCCACCCTCGCGAGGGGGACGACGCCAAGACCCCCGGAGGGAGGAGGCCTCTCCAGGCCCCCTCCTGAGGGGCGGAAATCCCTATGCAATGCCCGGCCTCGAGAGGCTGGGGTGACGCAAGCCTGGCCAAGCGGGCGCCAACGGGCACAGCAGGAGCAGTTTCCTCTTTGGTGCAAAGGAGGCAAGGACGTACGCAGGTTCCCAAGGCATCCCCCCAAAGGTTTCCATTCCGGCGCAACGAGACAAAGACCACGAGCCCCGCAGGACGAACGTCATCGCCGAGACCACCTTTGCATCACCACGGCCACTTTGCAGGCGAAGACCACCTTTCGTTAGGATAAGGTGTACTCCTTGTCCCCCTTTGAATTTGGCCGTTGTGGGATCCCTTCCCGCCGTTGCGATAAGGGAGGAGGACCCGGGCCATTATAAATAGAGGCTAGGCTGCATCGTAGGGAGCATGGATCAGAGACCACTCAAGTGCCCTCGCGAGGTTGCTCACCATCGTACTAATTCATCCAAAAACCTCCCCGTGAGGCAATCCACCAAAAGCAGGAGTAGGTATTTACGCTTCGCAGCGGCCCGAACCTGGGTAAATCCGTGTGTTCGTCTTCTTCCCCGCGGTCGAGTGGGTTCGATCTGACTTGGCCGTGGAGCTATGAGATTGAGGTCGAAGCCGGTGGGGATCTTCGCACACGCCCCTGAGTTCGAACCTCTTTGGGTTTTTGCGGAGCCCGAAATCCGAAAAAGTGAAGCACAAGAGTAAATGAAAAGCTACTCCAAAAAGATATAAGTGAAGATCAATGAGTAGTCAAAAAATTAAGTAGCTATGTGAGGACTCTCTCTCAATAAAATTTCCAGATCTGAGTATTTTATTCAAACATCAAACTAAACAAAATAAAAGGACATTCCAAGAATAGCACACATCATGTGAAGAAGCAAAAACTTAGGCTCAATCACTACTAACCGATAATTGTTGATGAAGAAAGGTGGGATGCCTACAGGGGCCTCCCCAAGCTTAGATGCTTGAGACTTCTTGAAATAATATCTTGGGATGCCTTGGGCATCCCCAAGCTTGAGCTTTTGTGTCTCCTTAATTCGTTTTATATCATGGTTTCCCTAAATCTTAAAAACTCCATCCACAAAAACTTGAAAAGAACTCGTGAGATAGGTTAGTGCACATAATAATAAATCAACTCTTTATGTACTATCAAGACAAGTTGCATAATAATTTAAAACATAATCTACTGTTCACTATCATTTACACAATTTATATCTACCAATATAGGCTAGGAAACTATAGGATAAGTAGATAACAAAACTATGACAACAATCTGTCAAAACAGAATAGTCTGTAGCAATCTATTAAACCAGTGTACTTCTGTAACTCAAAATATTATGAAAATTTAGGACAGGCTAAAGAATTTATATGAACGCTGTGTAAAAAGGTCAGAAACTTTCCATATTCCAGTAAAATATGAAAATTCAAACACTACAGAGAAAGTTTCTGTTTTTACACAGCACACATCAAACATGCAATGCAAGCATCCTAAGGCAATTCTTGGAACTTTTTTTGAAAAACAAGATTATAAATAACACCTAACATGAAATAACAAAATATAATGACAATTCAAGCAAAGTACATATTATGTGATGAATAAAAATATAGCTCTAAGTAAGATATACCTATAATGTTGAAGACGAAAGAGGGGATGCCTTCCGAGGCATCCCCAAGCTTAGGTGCTTGAGTCTTCCTCGGATATTACCTTGGGGGTGCATTGGGCATCCCCAAGCTTAGGTTCTTGTCACTCCTTATTCTCCTCATATCGGTGTCTCACCCAAAACTTGAAAACTTCAATCACACAAAACTTAACGGAACTTCGTGAGAAGGGTTAGTGTAATAAAGATAAAGCATTCACTTAGGTACTGTCAAGACAAGATTCATAATTGTTCTCACATAATACCTACTATATTATACCATTCACATAATTTATATCACTGAATATAAGCTATGGGAACACTAAAACAAGCAAACTATGCGTGCAAAACAGAATCTGTAAAAAACAGAACAATCTGCGAAGATCTGCAGTATAACCATACTTCCCTGTCTCTAAAAATTCTGAAACATTAGGACAACCTGAATAATTTGTATATGAATACTGTGTAAAAATTTCAGATCATTATCACGCTCCAGTAAAAAAGGAAAATGCATGTACTGGAGTCAAAAGTTTCTGTTTTGGTTCAGCATCAATTCTACTCATCTTGTGAGTCATCCCAAAGGCTTTACTTGGTACTTTATTGAAATAAAAGACACAAAACATGATTAATACAGTATCTTAATCATGTGAACACTCAAAAACCGAAAGTAAAAGTGTTGGGTTGTCTCCCAACAAGCGCTTTTCTTGAAAGCCTTTTAGCTAGGCATGATGATTTCAATGATGCTCACATATGAATAGTATTTGAAACATGTAAGAGAGCATCATGAATCTCATGACAAGCACATTTAAGTCTAACCCACTTCCTATGCATAGGGATTTTGTGAGCAAACAATTTAGGGGATCAAGAATCAACTAACATAAGAAGGCAAAACAAGCATATCTTCAAGATTTTCAACACATATGGAGGAAACTTGATATTATTGCAGTTCCTACAATTATATGTTCCTACCTCATAATAATTTTCAGTAGCATCATGAAGGAATTCAACCATATAAATATCACATAAAGCATTCTTTTTCATGATCTACAAGCATAAAATTTTCCACAAAAGCAATTTTCTTCTCATTCATAGTAGTGGGAGCAAACTCAACAAAATAACTATCATAAGACACTTGATTGACATAACCACATTCAATATTAAAATCATGATGAAAAGTTTCATGGTTACTATCACTTTTTATAGCATGCATGTCATCATCATAATCATCATAGATAGAAGGCATGCCATCATCATAATAAATTTGCTCATCAAAACTTGGGGGACAAAAAATATCATCTTCATCAAACATAGCATCCCCAAGCTTGTGGCTTTGCATATCATTAGCATCATGGATATTCAGAGAATTCATACTAATAATATTGCTATCATGCTCATCATTCAAGGAATTCTCATTAAGTATTTTCATAAATTCTTCCTCTACCAATTGAGCACCATTTTCGAACCATCATTTTCACGGAATACATTAAAAAATGAAACAATTGATGCAACCTAAACTCCATTTTTTTGTAGTTTTCTTTTATAAAACCAAACTAGTGAAAAACAAGAAACTAAAAGATTTAATTGCAATATCTAAAGATATAACTCAAGAACTCTCCTCCCCGGCAACGGCGCCAGAAAAGAGCTTGATGTCTACTACACAATTTGTTCTTGTAGACTCGTGTTGGGCCTCCAAGCGCAGAGTTTTGTAGGACAGTAGAAATTTTTCCTCAAATGGATGACCTAAGGTTTATCAATCCGTGGGAGGTGTAGGAAGAAGATGGTCTCTCTCAAACAACCCTGCAATCAAATACAAGAAATCTCTTGTGTCCAAAACACACCCAATACAATGGCAAATTGTATAAGTGCACTAGTTCGGCAACGAGATGGTGATACAAGTGCAATATGGATGGTAGATATAGGTTTTCGTAATCTGAAAACATTAAAACAGCAAGGTAACAAATAGTAAACAGCAATCACAACGGTATATTGATGCTTGGAAACAAGGCCTAGGGTCCGTATTTTCGCTAGTGCAATCTCTCAACAATGCTAATATAATTGGATCACATAACCATCCCTCAACGTGCAACGAAGAAAGTTCGTACTAAAATAACACCATATGATACGCATCAACCAACTCTAATGTCACCTAGATACTCCAATGTCACCACATGTATCCATGAGTTAATTATACGATATACATCAAACAATTTCAGATTCATAATACTCAATCCAACACAAAGAACCTCAAAGAGTGCCCCAAGATTTCTATCGGAGAACATGGTATGAAAACGTGCAATCAACCCCTGTGCATAGATCCCCTAGGTCACAGGAATCCGCAAGTTGATGCCTCAACATATATCAAGTGAATCAATAGATTACCCCAATGTCACTACAGGTATCCCACGCAAGACGTACATCAAGTGTTCTCCAAAATATTCAATCCAACATAACGACATCTCAAAGGGAAAGATTCAATTCATCACAACATGATTGCAAGAGAATAACATCATATGATCCGACTATATTAACAAAGCCCGTGATACATCAAGATCGTGACATCTCAAGAACACGAGAGAGAGAGAGAGAGAGAGAGATTGAACACATAACTACTGGTACAAACCGTCAGCCCCGAGGGTGGACTACTCCCTCCTCATCATGGCCTCCGCCGAGATGATGAAGATGGCCACCGGAGATGATCTACCCTCTCCGGCAGGGTACTAGAACACCTCTAGATTGGTTTTTCGTCAATACAGAGAGTTGCGGCGGTGGAACTTCTCATCTAGGGTTATTTCTATTTTTTTTTAATATATAGGATTTTTGGGCGTCGGTTTCACGTGAAGATGGGCCACAAGTGGACCATAAGACACCAGGGCGCGCCGGAGGGGCCTGGCGCGCCCTGGTGGGTTGTGCCCACCTCGTGGCTCTTCTGGCCCTCCAACGCAGCTTCTAGTGCCTCTTTTGTTCCAAAAAATCGTCAAAAAGTTTCGTTGCATTTGGAGAACTTTGATTTCTACACAAAAAACAACACCATGGTAGTTGTGCTGAAAACATCGTCAGTCCGGGTTAGTTCTAAATAAATCATGCAAAGTGCATCAAAACCATATAAATGTATTGTAAACATAGGTGAATATGGCATGAATACTTCATAAATTATCGATACGTTGGAGACGTATCAATCCTCGCCTGGCCCCGAGCCGGCCAACCGCTGTGGCCTCACCCCCGGCCTCCATCCTCGCCTGGCCCCGAGCTGGCCAGCCACTGTGGCCTCGCCCCTAGCCTCCATCCTCACCTAGCTCCGAGCCGGCCCACCGTTGGGGCTTCACACCCGCCTCCTACCCATCCCCATCACCGAAGTCGCACTCCGGGCGCTCCTCATCGCCCGCAGGCTCCCCCGCGTTGCGCCGCTGTGGCCCGCTCCTGCCTCGCTTGCACGCCGAGCCGGCGCTCTGCTCCACTCTGCCCCATCATTTGTGGCCCTGCTCCCGCCTCGCCCGCTCACCAAGCCGGCCACCGCTGTGGCCGCCGCTCCCGCCTTGCCCGCTCGCCGAGCCGGCCCTCCGCTGTAGAGCCTCGTCTCGCCACCACGTCCGCACTCACCTAACGGTTCTCCGACTCTTAAAAGAAAAGGGACAGACAGAGAAAGGTGTAGCTGATTTTTAAAAAAAAAAGAAAAAGAAACTGGACACGCCTGTAGATAGCCACATCGTGCCGTCCGGTCTACATCGACATGCTGAAGACAATGCCAAGTGTCTGCATGCAGTGAGCTGTTCAATCGGACAGACGCGCGGGCCACCGCCCGTATAGTGCAATCTACCAGCGGCTACATGTCATCCGTGATTCATCCGAAAGAAATCAGGTGCTATTTGTCCTATCTATTTATCAGTACATATTAAAATTCATTCGAGAACAAATTTTTGGCTTGCAATATTTTTACGCAGGACAATTATTCATTACAAAAGTGGCATTACACTGTAGAGATAGAGCGCACGCCAACATCATTCTGCACCGGTGTTCGTATGTCGCGTGGCACTGGCTTCCAATGCCACGCCCGTCTCGCGCGTCCGCGTCGGCTTACAACGCCGCGGCTGACTCCCGCGTCCGCGCCAAGTTATCGGCCAGCTCTCGCGTCTACATCAACACGCAGGGGCCGTGCTCGCTCAAACCGCCCAACGGACACTCATGAGCCGCCGCCCCCGCGGTCCAGTCTACACCGACACGCTGGTGCCGCGCCTACTCACTCAAACCACCCAACGGATGATCGTGAGCCGTTGCCTTGCGGTCTAGTCTACATTAACACGCCGGTGCCGCGGCTGCTCGCTCAAGCCGACTAACGGATGCGCGTGAGCCACCACCCCCGCGGTCCGATCTATAATAACATGCCGGTACCACGCCTGTTCGCTCGAGCCGCCCAACGAATCCGCGCGAGCCGCCGCCCTCGCGATCCGGTGTACTCCAACAACGATGGAGCAAAAAAAGGTAAATATATATCTATTATCAAACTCCACCCACGCTAGGTTGCCCAATGGATAGGTGCACTGGTTTGCCGTCCCCTGGTCTGGTCTGCTTCAGCACATAAAAGGAAACAGGAGAGCCAGAGCCACATAGGAACCATCCCTGAAGAAGCTATCGTTTGAGCCGACCATCATTTGAGCCGGCAAAATTCACAGAACCAGCAGCAAAGAAATATATGGCCCTGGAGGAACCAGGAGAACCGGACCACGTGAGAATAGCAAAGCATAGGTCAAGAGACATATGAACTCAATTTGGCCACGACATTTGTCAAAGATATACGATGAGCATCACGAAGATCATCAACTCGCCACATCGTCTCCAGTCTCAATAAATTTCATCATTAGCTGTGAACTTTACACCGGCTCATGCTACAGCTAAGTATGAAGACTCTCAAGCCACCTCCTCGAGTCGACTTAAGACTCGGGGGCTACACAGATATGGCTCGACAGATTTAGTCATTGTCAACTAATACAAGAACCCCGGGTCATTACAAGGAAGATAACCCGGTCCTGGGGGCTGCTGCCTTATTGGTGAAAAAATAAATGTCACCAAAGAGGACTAGCTGCTACGATGCGCAGTTCAAACATGGGTGTCCTGCCTTATTGGCGAAAAATTAAAGGTTGCCAAAGAGGACTAGCTGCCATGATGCGCTGTTCAAACATAGGTATCCTGCCTTATTGGCTCAAAAAATTATGATCACTGGAATAAAGCCAGCTTATCTGGACCCCAGATGTTTTGCAGTAGTAGCATTGCCTCATGTATATCCTATGATGAGCTTTTCCATCATCATAAGTCACTTGGGGGCTCCCGACTCAACGAGTTAGCTAGTAATAATTTCCCTCTTGTCTCGGCTACAAGCCATTACAAAATTGAGGTTAAACCTGCCTGTCTGCACGATGCTTCTCCGAACAAAGTGACCCCATGTACTCTCGATAAGTCAATCCTTATGGACCCTGAACATATCCAGGATAACACACCGGCTTATGTCATGTGAGAGCCAGCTTACAGAAAGCGAGGATACTCAATGGGCTATTAAGCCACCTTCATTGAAACTTGGTTAAACATGCCTGTTTGCAAGATGCTACTCCGACCCCGTGTACTCTCGATAAGTCAATCCATATGGACCCTGAACTTATCTAGGTTAAAACATCGATTGGGTCATGTGAGAGTCGTCTTACAAAAGCGAGGATAAGCCATGGGCTCTCATGCTATTTTCAATGAAGCAAGACTCAAGCCTCGAAAACTGGCATTTTTATATTCTGTTATCATATACATACATCATCCTGCATTGCATCCACATACAATGCATTTCCATATTTGTTTATGTTGCGGAAAGCTAGTCTTCAAACCGGGTTATATCATAACTTCTGCAGGAACAAATAGATCTTTGATAGCCAAAATAGCCGGACCTTCATCATGGTTTATCATAACCAGTATTAAATGATTGGGGTTTTCCAAGCCAGCTCAGAAGAAGTGACTATTCTCTAAGAGCCGGTCTATCACATATTGCTGAGCTGGTACATTACATATTGTTGAGCCAGCTTATCACATAATGTCGGGTCATTTAATTGACCGGCTCTTGGATTTTTTCAACTTGTGCTTGATACGTCCATTTTGCATCATGATTTTCTACTGTTATTTATAATGTTTTGATGTATAATAATGCTTTAGGGAGTGATTTTTATGCCTTTTCTCTCATAATATGCAAGGTTTACCCAAAGAGGGAGAATACCGGCAGCTGGAATTCTGGACTTGAAAAAACACATCAGAGAAACCTATTCTGCACATCTCCAAATAAGCTGAAACTTCATGGAGAATTATTTTGGAATATAAAAAAATACTGGAGCTAATAACTACTGGAGGGGGCCCACCTGGTGAGCACAAGACACCAGGGCGCGCCAGGCCCCCCAGGCGCGCCCTGGTGGGTTGTGCCCAGCACGGCCCACCTCTGGTGCCCATCTTCTGGTATTTAAGGTCTTTTGACCTAGAAAAAATAAGGAGAGGACTTTCGGTACGGAGCACCGCCGTCTCGAGGCGGAACTTGGGCAGGAGCACTTTTGCCCTCCGGCGAAGCGATTCCGCCGGGGGAACTTCCCTCCCGGAGGGGGAAATCGAAGCCAAAGTCATCACCAACATCCCTCTCATCTTTGGGAGGCCAATCTTCATCAACATGTTCAACAGCACCATCTCCTCTCAAACCCTAGTTCATCTCTTGTTTTCAATCTTTGTACCGGAACCTCAGATTGGTACCTGTGGGTGACGAGTAGTGTTGATTACATCTTGTAGTTGATTACTATATGGTTTATTTGGTGGAATATTATATGTGGAGATCCATTATGCTATTTAATACCCCTCTGATATTCAGCATGTATATTATTTCTGAGTAGTTACCTTTGTTCTTGAGGTCACGGGAGAAGTCATGTTGCAAGTAATCATGTGAATTTGATATGTGTTCGATATTTTGATGATATGTATGTTGTGATTCCCTTAGTGGTGTCATGTGAACGTCGACTACATGACACTTAACCATCCTTGGGCCTAAGGGAATGCATTGTGAGTAGTTATTAGATGATGGGTTGCTAGAGCGACAGAAGCTTAAACCCTAGTTTATGCGCTACTTCGTAAGGGGCTGATTTGGATCCAAACGTTTAATGCTATGATTAGATTTTATCTTAATACTTTTCTTGTAGTTGCGGATGCTTGCGAGGGGATTAATCATAAGTGGGAGGTTTTTCAAGTAAGAACAGCACCCAAGCACCGGTCCACCCACATATCAAATTATCAAAGTAGCGAACGCAAATCAAACCAACATGATAAAAGTGACTAGATGAAATTCCCGTGTACCCTCAAGAACACTTTGCCTATTATATGAGACTGTTCTGGCCTGTCCTTTGCCACAAAAGGATTGGGCTACCTTGCTGCACTTTATTTACCATTACCGTGACTTGCTCGTTACCAATTATCTTGCTATCAAACTATCTGTTACCTACAATTTCTGTGCTTGCAAAAATTACCTTGCTGAAAACCGCTTATCATTTCCTTCTGCTCCTCGTTGGGTTCGACATTCTTACTTATCGAAAGGACTACAATTGACCCCCTATACTTGTGGGTCATCAAGACTCTTTTCTGGCGCCGTTCCCAGGGAGTGAAGCGCTCTTGGTAAGTGGAAATCGGTAAGGAAAAACTTATACTACGTGCTGAAATTTATTGTGACTTGCTACTATGGAAAACAATCCTTTGAGGGGTTTGTTCGGGGTATCTTCACCTCGAACGGAACCACAATTAGTTGCCCCTCAACCTACTGCACCTACTGAAAATATTGGTTATGAAATTCCTTCGGGTATGGTAGAACAACTGCTAGCTAATCCTTATGCAGGAGATGGAACTGAACATCCTGATATGCACCTAATACATGTGAATGAAGTTTGTGGATTATTTAAGCTTGCAGGTTTACCCGGAGATGAAGTTAAGAAGAAGGTTTTCCCTTTATCTTTGAAGGGAAAAGCATTGACATGGTATAGGCTATGTGATGATATTGGATCATGGAACTGGAATCGATTGCAATTAGAATTCCATCAAAAGTTTTATCCCATGCATCTCTAGCTTGGGGGAGGCTCAAGTCAATGTTATATTCATTCCCCAATCATGATATCCCAAGAGAAATTATTATTCAGAATTTTTATGCTCGACTTTCTCATAATGATCAATCCATGCTCGATACCTCTTGTACTGATTCTTTTATGAAGAAGACTATTGAATTCAAGTGGGATCTCTTAGAAAGGATTAAACACAACTCTGAAGATTGGGAACTCGACGAAGGTAATGAGTCATGTATAAAGCTTAAGTTTGATTGTGTTAAATCTTTTATGAATACCGATGCTTTTCACAAGTTTAGCACTAAATATGGACTTGACTCTGAGATAGTAGCCTCTTTCTGTGAATCATTTGCTACTCATGTTGATCTCCCTAAGGAGAAGTGGTTTACATATCATCCTCCAATAAAAGAAGAAATTAAATAACCGGTAAAAGCCAAAGATGAAACCATCATTTACAATGTTGATCCAGTTGTGTCTACTGCTTATATTGAAAACCCACCTTTCCCTGTTAGGATAAAGCAACATGCTAAGGTATCAACTGTGGTTCGCAAAATTAATATTAAAGCACCTAAGCCCTCTGAGCAAATTAAAGTAGAACCCAATGTTGCTATGGTTAAAGATCTCTTGGTAGAAAATATGGATGGGCATGTTATTTACTTCTGTGATGAAGCTGCTAGAATTGCTAAACCCGATGAAAAAGATAAACATAGACCCGTAATGGGCATGCCTGTTATCTCGGTCAAAATAGGAGATCATTGCTATCATGGTTTATGTGATTTGGGTGCTAGTGTGAGTGTTATTTCTTTTACCTTATACCAAGAAATTATGAATAATATAGCACCTGCTGAAATAGAAGACATTGATGTTACTATTAAACTTGCTAATAGAGATGTTGAAGCCTTGTGTGGTAAAGTGAAATATCCTACTGATTTTCTAGTTCTTGGTTCCCCACAAGATGAATTTTGTCCCATTATCTTTGGTAGAACTTTCTTGAATACCGTCAATGCTAAGATAGATTGTGAAAAAAAACTATCGGTGTTAGTTTTGGTGATGTGTCTCATGAGTTTAATTTCTCCAAGTTTAGTAGACGACCTCGTGATAAAGAATTATCTAGTAAGGATGAAATAATTGGTCGTGCCTCTATTGCCGTACCTCCTACCGATCCATTAAAACAATATCTGCTAGACCATGAAAATGATATGCACTTGCGTGAAAGAAATGAAATAGATAAAAATTTCTTTGAAAAACAACCGTCCTAAAACACAATTTTCCTATTGAAACCCTTGGAGGTATTCCTCCACCTAAAGGTGATCCTGTGTTTGAATTAAAACAAATGCCTGATACTTTGAAGTATGCTTATCTTGATGAGAAAAAGATATATCCTTTTATTATTAGTGCTAACCTTTCAGAACATGAAGAAGAAAGATTATTAAAAATTCTGAGCAAGCACCGGGCTGCTATTGGATATACTCTTGATGATCTTAAGGGCATTAGTCCCACTCTATGTCAGCACAAGATTAATATGGAACCCGATGCTAAACCCGTTGTTGATCATCAATGTCGATTGAATCCTAAGATGAAAGAAGTGGTAAGAACTGAAATATTAAAGCTTCTGGAAGCAGGTATAATCTATCCCATAGCAGATAGTAGGTGGGTAAGTCCTGTTCATTGTGTCCCTAAGAAAGGAGGTATTACTGTTGTCCCTAATGATAAAAATGAACTTATTCCACAAAGAATTGTCACTGCCTATAGAATGGTAATTGATTTCAGAAAATTAAATAAAGCTACTAGAAAAGATCATTACCCTCTTCCCTTCATCGATCATATGCTAGAAAGACTATCTAAGCACACACACTTTTGTTTTTTGGATGGATATTTTGGTTTCTCTCAAATACCTGTATCACAATCTGATCAGAAGAAAACCACCTTTACTTGTCCTTTTGGTACCTATGCTTATAGACGTATGCCTTTTGGTTTATGCAATGCACCTGCAACCTTTCAAAGATGTATGACTGCTATATTCTCATATTTCTGTGAAACGATTGTGGAGGTTTTCATGGATGATTTTTCCGTTTACGGAACTTCTTTTGATGATTGCTTAAGAAACCTTGATCGAGTTTTGCAGAGATGTGAACAAACTAATCTTTTCTTGAATTGGGAGAAGTGCCACTTTATGGTTAATGAAGGTATTGTCTTGGGGCATAAAATATCTGAACGAGGTATTGAGGTGGATAAAGCTAAAGTTGATGCAATTGAGAAAATGCCATGTCCTAAAGATATTAAAGGTATTCGGAGTTTCCTTGGTCATGCTGGTTTCTATAGGAGGTTCATTAAAGACTTCTCTAAAATTTCTAGGCCTCTTACTAATGTTTTACAAAAGGATATTCCTTTGTTTTTGATGATGATTGTGTAGAAGCCTTTGAAAACTCAAGAAAGCCTTAACTTCTGCACGTATCGTTCAACCACCTTTTGAAATTATGTGTGATGCTAGTGATTATGCTGTTGGTGTTGTTCTAGGACAAAGAGTTGATAATAAATTAAATGTTATCCATTATGCTAATAAAACTCTAGACAGTGCCCAACGAAATTGTGCTACTACCGAAAAAGATTTTTTAGCAATTGTGTTTGCTTGTGATAAATTTAGATACTACATTGTTGATTCCAAAGTTATTGTTCACACCGATCATGCTGCTATAAAATATCTTATGGAAAAGGAAGATTCTAAACCTAGACTCATTAGGTGGGTTCTATTGCTTCAAGAATTTGATCTACATATAATTGATAGGAAGGGAGATGAGAACCCCGTAGCTGATAACTTGTCTAGGTTGGAAAATATTCTTGATGACCCACTACCTATTGATGATAGCTTTCCTGATGAACAGTTAGCTGCAATAAATGTTTCTCAAAACACTCCTTGGTATGCTGATTATGCTAACTACATTGTTGCTAAATATATACCACCTAGTTTCACATACCAACAAAAGAAAAAAATCTTCTATGATTTAAGACATTACTTTTGGGATGGCCCACATCTTTATAAAGAAGGGGTAGATGGTATTATTAGATGTTGTGTACCTGAGCATGAATAGGAACAAATCCTACGGAAATGTCATTCCGAAGCTTATGGAGGACATCGTGCGGGAGATAGAACTGCTCACAAGGTATTGCACTCTGGTTTTTATTGGCCTACTCTCTTCAAGGATGCCCGTAAGTTTGTCTTGTCTTGTGATGAATGTCAAAGAATTGGTAATATCGGTAAGCATCAGGAAATGCCTATGAATTATTCACTTGTTGTTGAACCATTTGATGTTTGGGGTTTTGATTCTATGGGACCTTTTCCTTCCTCTAATGGGTACACTCATATTTTGGTTGCTGTTGATTATGTCACTGTGGGTAGAAGCTATTCCAACTAGTAGTGCTGATCACAACACATCCATTAAAATGCATAAAGAAGTTATCTTCCCGAGGTTTGGAGTCCCTAGATATTTAATGATTGATGGTGGTTCACACTTTATTCATGGTGCTTTCCGTAAGATGCTTGCTAAATATGATGTTAACCATAGAATTGCATCACCCTATCATCCTCAATCCAGTGGTCAAGTTGAACTTAGCAACAGAGAAATAAAATTAATATTACAAAAAACTGTCAATAGGTTTCAAAAGAATTGGTCTAAGAAACTAGATGATGCACTTTGGGCCTACAGAACAGCTTATAAAAATCCTATGGGTATGTCTCCATACAAAATGGTATATGGAAAAGATTGTCATTTGCCTCTAGAGTTAGAACATAAAGCATTTTGGGCAAATAAAGAACTCAATTATGATTTCAAACTTGCTGGTGAGAAGAGGTTATTTGATATTAACTCACTAGATGAATGGAGAACCCAAGCTTATGAAAATGCCAAACTATTCAAAGAAAAAGTTAAAAGATGGCATGACAAAAGAATCCAAAAGCGGGAATTCAAAGTAGGAGACTATGTTCTTTTGTACAACTCTCGTTTAAGATTTTTTGCAGGTAAGCTTCTCTCCAAATGGGAAGGACCATATATTATTGACGAGGTTTATCGTTATGGAGCTATCAAGATCAATAATGCCGAAGGTACTAACCCGAAGGTGGTCAATGGACAAAGAATTAAACACTATATCTCAGGTACGCCTATTAATGTTGAAAGCAATGTTATCCAAACCTTGACACTGGAGGAACACATAAAAGGAACCTTCCAGAACACTCCAGAATTCTGAAAAAGAGGAGGTACGTGATACAGTAAGTAAACGGACTCCGAAAA
The DNA here is from genome assembly GCA_039707655.1 of Elymus sibiricus. Taxonomy (NCBI): domain Eukaryota; kingdom Viridiplantae; phylum Streptophyta; class Magnoliopsida; order Poales; family Poaceae; genus Elymus; species Elymus sibiricus. Next base: position 286,264,084 of record CM077669.1, read on the forward strand.
ATCCGCAAAAATATTTTCTGTTAGTTTTGGAATATTACAAAAATTAGGAAAATAAGAAATAAACGGGAAAGCAACCAAGGTGAGCACGATACACCAGGGCGCGTCAGCCCTACCAGGCGCGCCCTGGTGGGTTGTGCCCACCTCGGACACCTTCCCAACTCCGTTTTCCTTCCATATTCTTGCTTCCCAAGATAAAAAATTCTTTATATATACCCCTGATTGTTTTGACCACCGCATCGCAGAAAAATCCTCTGTTCTTGTTTCGTGCTATTTTCTCGTCAGATCTAGATCTCCATGGCTCCACCAAGCTCCTCCAAGGACAAGTTCTTCGAGAAGGTCATCAAACCATACTTGCCGGAGGTGATGAAGCACCCTCAAACCATTCAGATGCGTGGGGGGTGCTCCCAATCCGCGATGTTCAGGGACCCAAGAGAACTGGAAGCGTGGAAGCTAGGCTCAAGGCGGTGGAACACGACATCTTCAAGTGCCAAAGGATGGTGGAGCGTGGACTTAGTGCCAATCACTCCATGATCACGGAATTCACCCGTGATCAGATGGTGGATGGCCGGTCTATGAAGGACACCGTCTACACCCTCAACGAGCAAATCAATTTTCTGCAAAGTCAAATTTATGATCTTCAAAACCAAGTTTTTGAATATGAAGCAAGATTTAAAGGTATGAGTTTAGCTGCCAATTGCAGGACTCAGGGGACTCGGGCGTCAACTTTTGATGGTGAGCCCTTGCCCTGGAAGCTGGAGGACAAACCTATCACTTCATCACCACCACCTTCATCATCTTCACCACCAAAGGAGACTTGAACACACGGGTATGGGCACTCCCCTTGGCTTGAGCCAAGCTTGGGGGAGGTGCCCCGGTATCGTATCACCATCACTTTTACTCACCTTTACCTATTTTCGTTCGATCCTTAGCTTTTTCGTGATTTAGTTGAACAAAAGTTTAGTATGATCTATTTTCGAGTGTTAGTTTCATGATCTATCTATCTATGTAATCGAGTGAGAGTTATATAATAAAGTTTAGTTTGAGATTTTGCTTCTTTACTTTTTTTGTTGCAATCAAAATAAAAAAGAAATAAATGAAAAAGAATCATATGCTAATATTATGGTAAGTAATGACATCACATAAGGAAAAGTATAAGTGGTAAAATTTATTGGAGATTGGCAAACATAACATTGGTCAATGATGCAATTCATGAAAGAATTAATAAGGGAAGAGAAGATTCACATGCAAATACACTATCTTGGACATCTTTTATGATTGTGAGCCCATTAAATATTATATGTCAAAATTGTTGACGTTAGACAAGGAAGATGTCGGATTTCGGGCTCCGCAAAACCCAAAGAGGTTCTAACTCAGGGGCGTGTGCGAAGATCTCCACCAGCTTCGACCTCAAGCTCACAGCTCCACGGCCTAGCCAGATCAAACTCACTCAATCGCGGGGAAGAAGACTAACACACAGATTTACCCAGGTTCGGGCCGCTGCGAAGCGTAAAACTCTACTCCTGCTTTTGGTGGATTGCCTCACAAGGAGGTTTGTGGATGAACTGGTACAGTGGTGAGCAACCTCGCGAGGGCGCTTGAGTGGTGTTGGATCCCCCCTCTTCTATGGCGCAACCTAGTCTCTATTTATAATGGCCCGGGTCCTCTTCCCTTATTGCACTGGCGGGAAGGGATCCCACAGCGGCCAAATTCGAAAGGGGACAAGAGGTACATCTTATCCTGACGAAAGGTGGTCTGCGCCTGCAAAGTAGCTGGCACTGACGCGGAGGTGGGCTCGGTGATGACATCCGCCCTGCCGAGCCCATTGGCCTGGTCTTATTGCACCAGAATGGAAACCTTGGGTGGGATGCCTTGGGAACTCGCATAGCCCTTGCCTCCTTTGCACCAAAGAGGAAACTACTTCATCTGTGCCTGCTTGCACCCGCCTGGACCTGCCGGCGTCACCTCAGCCTCCCGAGGCCAAGCGCTGCATAGAGATCTCCGCCCCTCGGGAGGGGGCCTAGAGAGTCCTCCTCCCTTCGGGGGCCTTGGCGTCGTTCCCCTCACGAGGGCGGGGCTCTCGCGGGGGCTTTGTCTTGAGTGATGCCGCGTCGGGCCGTGCCAGGCTGTCGAAGTGGGCCATGCCCTGGCCCGCAGGCAGACAGGTCTGGGTACCCCCGTTCCCAGAGCGCCGACAGTAGCCCCCGGTCCCAAGGCGCACTTGGGTTGGCTTCAGGGCAGAGCCGAAGGAGCCGGCCCGAGCGATGCGGGCCCCAATTGCCTACGGGCCCGGCCTGACACGTGGCGCGTAACGAGACGCTGACGCCTCCACTTCCCGAAGACCTCGGAAACCGCCTTGAGTCGAGCTGACACGAAGCCCGCGCGCAGCGGCGGCCATCATTGCCCTTCCTTGAATGCAGCCAAGTCCCTCTGTCTTCTCTCGCCTCGACCCACATGGACGTGACCCGACGAGGGCAGACGAGGTGACGTGAAGCAGGGCCATCATTACCCGGAACGTGGAGGGGCGCCGGTTGGCCTCCACCCGGCTATAAATAGGCAGAGGGGGCGGATGCCCCAGCCCATCTCGATTTCTTGTTTCCTTGCTCAAGGCCCCCGCCCTCTCAAGCATGACGCCGGTGAGGAGTTTTTCCGCCGCCGAGAAGGGGAAGGCCCGCCAGGAGGGGCCGGACCAACAACCACCCAAGAGGGGTCGGGGCCGTCCCCGCAAGTACACCGTGGTGTCAACGGCGGAGCCCCTGGGGCGCGGCCGCACCCCCGCAAGGGTAGGCGCCCCCTCCGGCGCAGGCGGAGGCGGCGGGCGTGGCGACCGTGGCCAAGGAGGGAGGCCTTCAGGGGGCACCCGACCACCGCGCACGTGGTCCCACAGTGCCGATGTAGCCTAGGAGTTCGTGGTGTGGGTGGAGAGACTGGCGATCACCTGGCTGCAGCTCCCACGCTTCTTCAAGGAGACTTTGTGGCCAACGAGCCCACGGGCCTGTGGCTGCAAGCCGATGGTTGTTGTAGCGGCGCGTTGTGGGTGGAGATCGAGGCTACCCCCGCAGGTTACGCCTTCTTGAGCCGCGGGTGGCAGACCTTCGCCCGCGCCCGCGGCCCGGAGGGGAGGCTCACGCTCCACTTCAAGCACAACGGCGCGGCAACGCTCTTCATCAGGATCTTCGGGGAGGATGGCAGGCGCTTGGGGTGCTGCCCGGAGGGTGACGGCGGTGGCAGCGATCGCCTTCCCGCATGTGGCAGCCCTTGCAGCGGCAGCGCTGTTGGAGGTGAGCTTGCCCTTGGCGACGGCCGTCATGCTTCCAGTGGCAGCGACACCTCCTCCGAGGAGAGTCCGAGCGATGACTCCTACGACGCGCCACCGCGTCGGCGCGCTCGGACCTCGGGGGGGAGCAGGCCGCGATGGCGCCGTACTTCCGCCCAAGAAGCGGCCACGCCGGCGCGCCACCACGGGCCCGTCAAGGAGGAAGAGGACTCCGACTGAGCGCGGCCGCGCCGAGCCTGGGCCTCTGGAGTGGCAGACCTTGTGGGGGTCACCTTTCGCCTTCTTCTTCTTTTCTTTCCCTGCAATCTAGAATCATGGAGGGCCCTGCGGGGCATGTAATGAATTATGGCGCTCGCGCCTTTACTTTTTAACATTTTCGTCGCACATTCTAATTCTTGTTTTACCATCAACTCCCGTCTGTCGTGGTTAGGGTACTTAGCTCGATGCATCTGCGGCGGGCCTCTGCGTCATGAGGTTCGGTCGTAGCACTTGGGGAGCTCGGGGATCTTGCCAGGCGGTCTTCTTTCTTGTGAGCGAGGTGGTTTGGGAACCCTCTTGGTGCTCTACGTCGGCAGGGCCCAATCCCACGTGTACCTCGACCGCCCTTGAGGCGTCCGGATCACCAGGACAAGACCAAGGGGCGACGGGCTACGTGACCAGTGAGGCTCCTGAGTCGCGCTGCGGAGTCCCCCTCGACGTTCAAGCGACTCCCGAACCATTCCTCGCTCTTCCCGGGGCTCCATGATGACGCGCCAGGAGCCCCTGAGCGTGGGCTCACTCGAGAGCGCCGCGCGAGAACCAGGATGCCAAGGTCTTGGCGAGGTGTGGACACCGTGCACACCGTGCCCAGCCCCCGCTCGCGGGGCGCGTGAGGGGGAGACCGACGGGTGGCGATTCAGAAACAAAACTTCAAGACAGAACAAATTGCGAGGAGAAAAATTCCCACCCCTTTTTGAAATAAGGTTGCAAAACTTCGAGTTTCATTCCAGAAAATGGCAAATTCGAATACAAAAAGAAGCAAAGAACTGCCGTGTCCGACCCCTAGGCTAGTCTTCGTCTCCCCCCAGCACGGAGCATAGGGCCTCCACTAGGCGTGGGCATAGTAATTGGAGGACAGTGTTGTCCGCAATCGCGGAGCATGGGCCTTCCACTTGGACGTGGGTGGGAACCCCTCCGCATCCTCGGGGGGCTCCGGGTGTATACAACCCACTCATTATTACGTGAGAGTGTCACGGGTAGAACTTGCGGAGATGCCCGATGTTCCAGGCATTCTGGATGGGGACCCCGTCCTGAGTCTCCGGGCGCACGGCGCCAGGCCTGGAGACGCGGGCGACCCTGAACGGGCCCTCCCACATGGGCGAGAGCTTGTGCAAGCCCTCCCTGGAAAGGACACGTCTCAGGACGAGGTCTCCGACTTCAAGGGTCCTGGAGCGGACGCTACGACAATGGTAACGCCGCAGCGCCTGCTGGTACCTCGCAGCTCGGAGCGAGGCTTGGCGACGGGCCTCCTCCCCAAGCACGAGGTCAGTCCCTCGCGATGCATCCTGAAGTTCCTTGTCAAATGCTAGGACCCGCGGGATTCAATGTTTGACCTCATGTGGGAGGACGGCTTCAGCTCCGTAGACGAGGAAGAACGGGGTCTCGCCGGTGGGCTTAGTCGCAGTGGTGTGGATGGACCACAACACGGACTGAAGCTCACCGTGCCAACCCTTGCCGCAGGCCTCAAGCTTCTTCTCGAAGCTTCTTGCCTTGAGGCCCCGCAGGACCTCCGCGTTGGCGCGCTCGGCCTGGCCGTTGCTTCGTGGGTGCGCCACTGAAGCGTAGCATATCTGCGTTCCAAGGTTAGTACAGTACGTCTTGAAAAGGTTACTTGTGAACTGCGAACCATTGTCAGTGATAATGCGGTTGGGGACGCCGAAGCGGCTCACGAGGCCCTTGATGAACTTGATGGCCGAGCCGGCGGGGATGGTGCGGACGGGCTCCACCTCCGCCCATTTGGTGAACTTGTCGATGGCGACGTAAAGGTAGCGGTATCCGCCGGCCGCTCGCGGAAAGGGCCCCAGTATATCCAGCCCCCATGCCGCGAAGGGCCAAGAGAGCGGGATGGTCTTGAGGCCCTGCGCGGGCTGGTGAATTTGCTTGGCGTGGAACTGGCAGGCCTCGCAGGACCGAACCAGCTCGATGGCGTCGTTGAGCGCTGTAGGCCAGTAGAAGCCACTGGGGAAAACCTTCCCTACAAGGCTGCGGGATGAGGATTGGTGTCCGCAGTCTCCTCCGTGTATGTCGGCTAGCAGCTTCTGCCCCTGCTCTTCGGATACACACCGCAGCACAACGCCGTTCGGACGCCTGCGGTATAGCTCGCCGTCCTGCAAACAATAAGATGTGGCCTGGCGAACCACACGTTCTGCATCTTCCTCCTTTCCTGGTAGGGCGCCGTGGAGCAGGTATGCCTTGAACTCCTGCGTCTAGTCATCGGTCTTAGGCTCCAGCGCCAGGAGCAGTGGGGTCCTGAGGCCAGGCCACAAGCTAGGGCTCCTGAAGGCGGCGCCGGTGGCAAATCTTCATGTAGCGGCTCCTGATCCGCGGCCGGCGGTGCCGCGGATGGCTTGAAGAGCCTTTCCTCGTAGACGCCTGGCTCCTGAGGCTCGCGGCGCGATGCCCTCTTGGCGATGTCATCTGCCTCCTTGTTCACGCCGCGCGGGATGTGCTGCAATTCCAAGCCCTGGAAATGCTTTTCAATCTTACGTACCTCTTCCAAGTATGCCTCCATGTGTTCGTCCTTCGGCGTGTACTCCTTGTTGGAGAAGTTGACGAGGAGCTGGGAGTCACCCTTGATGGTGAGGCGCTTAACCACCAAGGCCGCCGCGGCCTTGAGGCCAGCGATCAAGCCCTCGTACTCCGTGATGTTGTTGGAGACCTTCTCGCCATGCTGGAAGCAAAGCTGTACGGCGTAGTAGAGCTTGTCCCGGTCGGGGAGATTAGCACAACTCCAGCCCCCGCGCCCCGACGCGCGAAGGCCCCGTCGAAGTGCATGACCCAGCCGTCGGGCGCCTCGTCGCCGGGGGTGAGGGACTGGCCCTCGTCCAGTCCCCGGTCGGGAGCGTCCGTTCATTCGGCCACGAAGTCCGCCAGGGCTGCTCCCTTGATGACCCTGGTTGTACAGAACTCCAACTCGAAGGCCTGCACCTCGATGTTCCACTCTGCGACCCTACCTGCGGCATTGGGGTTGCGCAGCACCTTCTCCAAGGGATACGCAGAGACGACCTTGATGGGGTGGCACTAAAAGTAATGGCACGAGTAGGAGCTTCTGCTGCATAGGGTAACGCGAGCGCGCGTCCCGCGGGATGGTGCTAACGTAGTACACCGGGTGCTCGACGAGGGACAAGCCATCCACGCTGCCTTGCTCCGCAGCGGGCACATGAGACCCTGGTGTTTCATGGGTCGTCGGGGTGGCTGTGGCCTCAGGAGTGCCATCCTGAGGAGGTGAGGACTTCGGGGCATCCTGTGAGTCACCTTACTCCATGCGTGGGGACCCGTCGGCGCCTGGGGGTGTTGCGCGCGTGCCGGCACGTTCCTCCCTGACCGCCACGAGCGCAGCAGTGGCGGAGTGTGGGGTGGCAGCCAGGTATAGCACCCGGGGCTCATGAAGGCGAGGCGCCACCATCACCGGTGGGCTCGTGAGGTACCGCTTGAGGTCTTCGAATGCCGCATCCGCCTCTGGAGTCCACTCGAAGGGGCCCTTCCTCTTCATGATCTTGAAGAATGGGAGGGCGTGCTCGCCAAGCTTGGAGATGAAACGCCCCAAAGAGGGCATGCAGCCCGCCAGCTTCTGCATTTCCTTGAGGGTCTGAGGCGGGCTCATCTTGCTTATAGCCTTGATCTTCTCCGGATTTGCCTCCATCCCCTGGTGCGACACCAGGAAACCGAGTAGTTTACCCGACGAGACCCCGAAGACACACTTCTCGAGGTTCATCCTCAAGTTCACCCGCCGCAGGCTGGCGAATATCTCCTCCAGGTCCTCGATCAGGGTCTTCGCCTCTCGCGACTTGACCACGATGTCATCGACGTAGGCCTCCGCGTTCCTTCCGAGCTGCTGCCCCAGTGCGATGTGCATCAACCGTTGGAAGGTTGCGCCAACGTTCCGCAGCCCAAAGGGCATGCAGGTGTAGTAGAACACAACGCACGTGGTGAGGAAGGCCGTCTTCTCGACGTCCTCCAACGCCATCTTGATCTGATGGTAGCCAGAGAAGGCGTCCAGGAAGCAGAGGAGGTCGCACTCGGCGGTGGAGTCCACGATCTGGTCGATGTGCGGCAGCTGGAACGGGTCTTGGGGGCAAGCCTTGTTGAGGTACGTGAAGTCGACGCACATGCGCTCCTTCCCGCACTTCTTCGGACGACCACTGGGTTGGCCAGCCACTCCAGGTATCGCACCTCTCGAATAACCCCGGCTTCCTTCAGCTTGCCGACCTCTTGGGCGATGAACGCTTGCTTCTCCTGGGCCTGTCTCCTCGCCTTTTGCTTAACCGGACGTGCGTTGGGGCACACCATGAGGTGGTGCTCAATCACGTCCCTCAGGACCCCCACCAGGTCGGATGCTTTCCATGCAAATGCGTCCTTGTTCACGCGGAGAAAGGCCACCAACGCCTCCTCCTGCTCCAGCGGAAGGCCGGCGCCGATGGTGAAGGTGGGTCCAGGGCTCCCGTCGTCTAGGGCACCTGCTTCGTCTCAGCCTGGTTCTGAGAGAACAACTTCTTCTTCTTTACCGGCACTGCGTCCCCGGCATCCCCAGCATCCCCCGGAGCCTGCGCGGTGCCCCCAGCGTCAGGGCGCGCCACGGCTGCGGCCTTGTTGGCAAGCCTGAGTGCTCGGACCGCGTCCCTAGCATCCCCGGTGACAGAGATGACGCCGCCGCTCCCCGGCATCTTGATGACGTTGTAGCCTGGATGCGTTGCCGCCATGAATTTGGCGAGGGCGGGGTAGCCGAGGATCGTGTTGTAAGGGAGGTGGATGTGGGCGACGTCGAAGTCGATCTGCTCGGTGTGGTAGTTGTAGCGGGTGCCGAAGATGACGGGGAGGCGCACCCACCCCAGCAAGGTGACGGAGCCCCTGGCCACCCCAGAGAAGGGCCTTCAAGGTGCGAGCTGGTCGTAGGGCACCTGAAGCGTGTTGAAGGTTTCCACGGAGAGGACGTTGAGGCTGGCGCCGCCGTCGATGAGGGTCTTGGTGACGACCACGTTGCTTATGGTCGGTGTGCACAACATGGGGAGCGTGCCGGCGGCGACCGTCGTCCTGGGGTGGTCATTGGGGCCGAAGGTGATGTCGACCTCCGGCCACGCCCGAGGCTGCGGGGCCTCGAGCCGTGGCTGAACCGTGCCCGCCTGGCAGAGGAACTGCTTGACATGGCGGTCGGAAACAGGTTCCTGTGATCCGCCGAGGATGCATGCGACCACAGGATTGGCCAGGCAAGCTGCGGCGTCCCTGCACGCCAAGGACTGCCTGGCCTCGGAGGCGATGCCGACCATGGAGCTGATGATTCGAGGCCGGACCGCAGCCACGGAGGGAGAGGCTTCGACATGCCCCCTACCTGGCATGCCAAATGTCAGATTTCGGGCTCCGCAAAATCCAAAGAGGTTCTAACTCAAGGGTGTGTGCGAAGATCTCCACCAGCTTCGACCTCAAGCTCACAGCTCCAGGGCCTAGCCAGATCGAACTCACTCAATCGTGGGGAAAAAGACAAACACACGGATTTACCCAGGTTCGGGCCGCTGCGAAGCATAAAACCCTACTCCTGCTTTTGGTGGATTGTCTCACGAGGAGGTTTGTGGACGAACTGGTACAGTGGTGAGCAACCTCGCGAGGGCGCTTGAGTGGTGTTGGATCCCCCCTCTTCTACGGCGCAACCTAGTCTCTATTTATAATGGCCCGGGTCCTCTTCTCTTATCGCACTGGCGGGAAGGGATCCCACAACGGCCAAATTCGAAAGGGGATAGGAGGTACATCTTATCCGGACGAAAGGTGGTCTTCGCCTGCAAAGTAGCTGGCACTGATGCGGAGGTGGGCTCGGTGATGTCATCCGCCCTGCCGAACCCGTTGGTCTTGTCCGGACGAAAGGTGGTCTTCGCCTGCAAAGTAGCTGGCACTGATGCGGAGGGGATAGGAGGCACCAGAATGGAAACCTTCTGTGGGATGCCTTGGGAACTCGCATATGCCCTTGCCTCCTTTGCACCAAAGAGGAAACTGCTTCATCTATGCCCGCCTGCACCCGCCTGGCCCGGCTAGCGTCACCTCAGCCTCCCGAGGCCAAGCGCTGCATAGAGATCTCCGCCCCTCAGGAGGAGGCCTGGAGAGGCCTCCTCCCTCTGGGGGTCTTGGCGTCGTCCCCCTCGCGAGGGCGGGGCTCTCGCGGGGGCTTTGTCTTGAGTGATGCCGCACCGGGCCGTGCCGGGCTATCGAAGTGGGCCACGCCCTGGTCCGCAGGCAGGCAGGTCTGGTACCCCCATTCCCAGAGCACCGACAGAAGACAACGTAATGATTTATGTTTGTTCATATTCACATAGAAGTTATATTGTCATAGATCCTTCAACATGTTGCTTGCTCAATATCTTTGCTAGCCAAAAAAATTCCGCACTAAGTAGAGATACTACTTGTGCATCCAAAAACCCAAAACCCAAATTCTTGTTTTGAGAGTCCACCATACCTACCTACGGATTGAATAAGATCCTTCAAGTAAGTTGTCATCGATGCACTAAGGAAATAAAAATTGCTTCTAATTGTGTTTGATCCATTAGTGTAAGAGAAAATTGAGCGTTGTACGAACTTATGATGGCAAAGTAATAAAAGTGACGGACTGCATAATAAAGGTTGCTATCATAGGGGGCAATATAGTGTGAAGGGATAGGGCATGCGAACCAAAAAGCACATGACAACCTCTACTTCCCTCTGCGAAGGGTCTATCTTTTACTTTTATGTATTTAATCTTATGCAAGAGTCAAAGTATTCTTCCCTATTCCTTTATACTTTTTCTTTTTGCAAGCATCATGTGGCGAGGAAAGATCTAGGCACATATATCCAACTAGATATGAGTGAGCATGAGTTATTATTGTTGACATCATCCTTGAGGTGAATACGTTGGGAGGTGAAACTATAAGCCCCTATCTTTCTATGTGTTCGGTTAAAACTTTTTGCTCATGGGTATGCTGTGAGTGTTAGCAATCATAGAAGACTAAATGATGGTTGAGTATGTGGACTTCCCAAAAGGCTCCGACACGAGACCCTTCCTGGAAATATGATGAATTGTAGTTGCAAAGTTGACTGAGAACATAGTTTGTTGGTTTTCAATAAGGTCTATGCTTTATACTTCTATGTTGTGATGAATTGTTACTTGTTCATGAGAAGTTATATGATGAAGTTATATAATAAAACTTATATGAATAAGTTCTATGATAAAGTTTGTTGTTGTTATAATAATAAGCATGATGCTACTATGTCCGTATTTTGTTTTTATCGACACCTCTCTCTCAAACCATGTGGACATGCTTTTCAATATCGGCTTTCGCTTGAGGACAAGTGAGGTCTAAGCTTGGGGGAGTTGATACGTCCATTTTGCATCATGATTTCCTACTATTATTTATAATGTTTTGATGTATAATAATGGTTTAGGGAGTGATTCTAATGACTTTTCTCTCATAATATGCAAGGTTTACACAAAGAGGGAGAATACCGGTAGCTGGAATTCTGGACCTGAAAAAGCACATCAGAGATACCTATTCTGCACATCTCCAAATAAGCTGAAACTTTACGGAGAATTGTTTTGGAATATATAAAAACTACTGGAGCAAATAACTACCGGAGGGGGCCCACCTGGTGAGCACAAAACACCAGGGCGCGCCAAGCCCCCCGGGCGCGCCCTGGTGGGTTGTGCCCAGCACGGCCCACCTCCGGTGCCTATCTTCTAGTATTTAAGGTCTTTTGACCTAGAAAAAAATAAGGAGAGGACTTTCAAGACGGAGCGCCGCCGTCTCGAGGAAGAATTTGGGCAGTAGCACTTTTGCCCTCCGGCGGAGCGATTCCGTTGGGGGAACTTCCCTCCCGAAGGTGGAAAACAAAGCCATCGTCATCACCAACACCCCTATCATCTTTGGGAGGCCAATCTTTATCAACATCTTCAACAGCACCATCTCCTCTCAAACCCTAGTTCATCTCTTGTGTTCAATCTTTGTACCGGAACCTCAGATTGGTACCTGTGGGTGACTAGTAGTGTTGATTACATCTTGTAGTTGATTACTATATGGTTTATTTGGTGGAAGATTATATGTTCAGATCCATTATGCTATTTAATTCCCCTCTGATCTTGAGCATGAATATTATTTGTGAGTAGTTACCTTTGTTCTTGAGGTCACGGGAGAAGTCATGATGCAAGTAATCATGTGAATTTGATATATGTTCAATATTTTGATGATATGTATGTTGTGATTCCCTTAGTGGTGACACTTTACCATCCTTGGGCCTAAGGGAATGCATTCTGGAGTAGTTATTAGATGATGGGTTGCTAGAGTGACAGAAGCTTAAACCCTAGTTTATGCGCTACTTCGTAAGGGGCTGATTTGGATCCAAACGTTTAATGCTATGGTTAGATTTTATCTTAATACTTTTCTCATAGTTGCGGATGCTTGCGAGGGAGTTAATCATAAGTGGGTGGTTTGTTCAAGTAAGAACAACACCCAAGCACCGGTCCCACCCACATATCAAATTATCAAAGTAGCGAACGCAAATCAAACCAACATGATAAAAGTGACTAGATGAAATTCCCGTGTACCCTCAAGAACACTTTACCTATTATAAGAGACTATTCTGGCCTGTCCTTTGCCACAAAAGGATTGGGCTACCTTGCTGCACATTATTTACCATTATCGTTACTTGCTCGTTACCAATTATCTTGCTATCAAACTATCTGTTACCTACAATTTCAGTGCTTGCAGAAATTACCTTGCTGAAAACCGCTTGTCATTTCCTTCAGCTCCTCGTTGGATTCGACACTCTTACTTATAGAAAGGACTACAATTGACCCCTATACTTGTGGCTTATCAGTGCTCCGTAGTAAACTACAACACTTATGGATTTCTCAAACATATATTTGTGGGTTGCATCGCAACCACAGACATGGATTTCATTTCAAGGACAAAGGCATTATTCCAGGATATTCGATAAAATACCGGGTTACAACCACAGTCAAGGATTCATTCAAATAAGATTAATATCAAATTATGATGGGTTATATTATTCTCACACAGTCCCAAGTCGCCACACGCATACGACCCGACACTTGGGGGCTGATACGTCTCCAATGTATATATAATTTTTGATTGTTCCATGCTGATATATTATCATTCTAGGATAATTTTTGGGTCTTTATTTACCAATTTATAATATTTTTGAGCTCAAACCTATTGACCCAGTGCCAGTTGATGTTTTCTGCATGTTTTTTATCTTTTCAGGTTTACTGTACCAAACGAAGTCCAATTGCCACGAAACTTTTTGATGATTTTCATGGACTATATGAAGACCTAGAAGCTTCGGAAGGAAGCCAGGAGGTGCACGAGGGCTCCACCACACATCAGGGCGTTCCCTGGGGGGGCCTGATATGTGGTGGCCCCCTCAGCCGCCTCCCGACGTCCCTCTCCGGCCTATCAATTCTCTAATATTGCAAAAACCCTGAAGGTAGTCCCGAAACCCTTTTTCTGCCACCGCAAGTCTCTATTCCGCCGCGAGGCCATCTGGAGCTCCATTCCGGCACCCTACCGGAGGGGGGATCGATCATGGAGGGCCTCTTCATCAACCTTGTTGCCCTCATGATGATGTGTGAGTAGTTCACCACAGACCTACGGGTCCATAGCTAGTACCAAGATGGCAATCTCTCTCTCTTATGATCTTCAATACAATGATCATTGCATCTTCGCTTTGATCTATCCGATGTAATCCTATTGTGCGGTGTGTTTGTTGGGATCCGATGAATTGTGGGTTTATGTTCAGATTATTCATGAAAAGTATTTGAGATACCTCTAATATATATTGTCTCTTAATTACATGATCATTATAGCTTCGTAATGCTCTCCGATCTATTGATGTGCTTTGGCCAAGTAGATTGATATTTCATCGGTGGGAGTGGTGCGTTGTGGTAGGTTCAACCTGGCGAGTTTCTATATCCCAGTGACAAAGTAGGGGACAAGATACGTCTTTGTGTTGTTGCTACTAAGGATAAAACGATGGGGTTCATTCATATTGTTTGAGTTTACTTTGTCCACATCATGTCATCGTTCTCCAAGCATTACTCTGTTTTACTTAATACTCTAGATGCATGCTAGATAGCGGTCGATGAGTGGAGTAATAGTAATAGGTGCAGGCAGGAGTCGGCTTATTTGCTTATGGACGTGATGCCTATATATACATGATCATTGTCATGAACATCGCATAACTATCCGCTTTTCTATCAATTGCCCAACAGTAATTTGTTACCCACCGTATGCTGCCTACATGAGAGATGCCGCTAGGGAAAACTATGGCCCCCGGGTCTATTCACTTATATATTTACAAACGCTACAATTACCTTGCTGCCTTTATTTATCTTTATTTTATTTTGCAAGTCATATTTATCAACAATTATCTACACAACTCCTTTGCTTGCAAATAACGAGATCAAGGGGATTTACAACCCTCTTGCCCGCGTTGGGTGCAAGTTGTTTGTTCATTTGTGTGCAGCCACTGAAGACGGTTGAGGATTGATATTCCAATTGGTTCGATAAACCTTGGTTTCATAATAGAGGGAAATACTTACCCACTTCGTGATGCAATTACCCGTTCCTCTTCACGGAAAACCCAACGCGGATCACAAGTATCAGGGGCTACATCATATGATGTTTTTCTTTTCAAAAGGAGAAGTACATGTAAGTCCCGAGTCCCTGCAGGCAAACGACCCGGCACTTGGGGGCTACACTAATCAGATCAAATTTTCTATAGTCCCAAGTCGTTGCAGGCATGCGACCCGGCACTTGGGGCTACATTATTCAGCTGTTTAAACACATTATTAGGTTCAAATTGAAGACCCAGCACATCACATACTGATGAGCTGGCCCTTGGGGGCTACACATGTGAAATGCAAGACATTCAGTTTATAACCGGCGACTCAAATGACAACTCGTATTTTCTCCAAAGCTATCTACCTACAACATTCAAAACCAAGTTCAAAGTCCCAGGTTGTTGCAGGCAAGACAACCCGGAACTTGGGGGCTACATTGGCTGAAAGCTTTATAAGTATAAGAAAATTACAAGTCCCAGGCTCCTGCAGGCAAGACAACCCGACACTTGGGGGATACACACTCAAAGATATTATTGCAAAGCACCAAGTCATCATGAACTGATAAACTCGGAGCTTGGGGGCTACGTGTAATATGGAGATTGAAAAAAAGAGGAAGGAAGAATATCTTCAAGCTATCAATTTTGAGTGAGCCAGGTCTCATTTCTTGATGGAGGTTTGTAAAGATCATCTTCTCCAAGTTATTCATAGAAAGGCCCAGAAGCCGGCTCAACATCAGATGGATCTTTTATTTCCAATATTTTTATCTAGCCGAAGCATTGAAAGACCAGATCAACATCATACAAATTTATTTATTCCCAATAAATTTATCAAAGTCAACTGGAGTCCAATTGTTTTAACCTGGCAGCACTAACGATCATGACCCAACAACACTAACGATCATGACCCGGCATCATCAATGTTCATGACCCGCATCTACTACGTCCGATGACCCGGCAAGTGACGCCGCGTCTCAGAAAGCTGGCTCAACAACAGACGAATTTTTATTCCCAATATTTTCATCAAACCCAAAGCATTGGAGGCCGACTCAACGACAGATGGGTGTTTTATTTCCCCATATTTTTTCCCGCAAAGGACACAGACCAGCAAGATAATTGTGAAGATGGCTTGTTAATATGAAGAAGAAACCGGATTTTCGAGGAGCCACTTCATTGAAATAAGCCGGCCAGGGGATCAAGCCGGTCTCTTAGCATATTTATTTCAGGAGCTTACCATGAATAAATTCAAGCTAACCTGGGGGCGAATGTCGGGGATATTCCCCACGGTTTGCCCCGGCCAGGAGTATGACCCGACCCATCATTTGGAGGCTCAATGGGTCACCGTGTTTACCGGGTCAACCTAGACGACAAAGCCTAAGGCCCAGTGTGCACCACGGCGGAAGGTGGCTCATGGAGAGGCCTGGAGGGCCGTCTCACAGAGAAGGCCCAAGAAGAGGAAAGATTCCCTCACAAGGGAAGCAAGACCTGGATTAGGATTCAAGAGAGACTAGTCCTAGTCCTAGTAGGACTCTATATGTAAGCATGCCCCTACAACTTATATAAGGAGTGGCAAGGCACCCCAAGAGGGGAGGAGTTAAGTCATTAGAGATAGACAGATTAGAAACCCTCAAGACTAGAGGTAGCGAAACAACACCCTTGTATTCGAGATCATCATCATCATCAATAACAAACAAGCAGGACGTAGGCTTTTACCTCCATTGGAGGGGCCGAACCTGGGTAAAACTCACGTCTCTCAATTCCAACCAACCCCATTCAAGCTAACACCTAGTTGTGATGGCCTCACACATAAGTTCTCTCAGAAGGACATCTGCCGAGAAAAAACCACGACAGTGGAGCAGGCCGGTCTCTTAACATATTTATTATTCTTATTTCAGGAGCTTACCATGAATAAATTAAAGCTAACCTGGGGATAATGTTGGGGATATTCCCCATGGTTTGACCCGTCCAGGATGAATGACCCGGTCCACCATTCGGCGGCTCGTAAGGCCCCCCTGTTTACCGGGTTGACCTGGACGACAAGGCCTAAGGCCTAGCGTGCGCCCCGACAGAAGGCGGCTCATGCGGAGGCCTGGAGGGCCGGCTCGTAGAGGCCCAAGAAGAGGAAGAATCCCCTCACAAGGGAAGCAAGACCCGGATTAGGATTCAAGAGAGACTAGTCCTAGTCCTAGTCCTAGTAGGACTCTACATGTAATCCTACCCCTTCAACTTATATAAAGAGGGGCATGGCACCCCAAGAGGGACAAGTTAAGTCATTAGAGATAGACAGATTAGAAACCCTCAAGACTAGAGGCGGCGAAACGGCACCCTTGTAATCGAGATCATCATCGTCATCAATACACACAAAGCAGGACGTAGGCTTTTACCTCCATCGGAGGGGCCGAACCTGGGTAAAACACGCGTTTCTCGATTCCTATCAACCCCGTTCAAGCCGCCACCTAGTTGTGATGGCCTCACACCTAAGTTCTCTCACGAGGACATCTGCCGTGACAAAACCATGATAGTTTCCATGCCAAAAAACTGCTCATGCGAGCATGTCCGGTCGCATGAAATGCCGTATTGGCTCTGGTTGCCTCCTGGAGACTGATTCCTTCTCCATTTTCCTTCCTTTTCATTCTCTCACATGTTTTCTTCCATTTTTAGCCAATTTCCTATGGAAAAATATTAAAGACAGGATTTGTGGAATCCTTTGCATTCATTATTTATTAGTGGAAATATCGAAGCGAATATCTCTCTTTTAATGAAATATCTCAGTTTAAACAAGGTTGAAATGAGTGTATAAATATCACTCATCAATTGACAACCCCCTTGCCAAATTAGGTGCAAGCTTTTATTTTTGTTTGTGTCCAGGTGCTACTTATCTTGTAAGCTTGTTGACTCCTACTGGTTCAATTAAACCTTGCTTCGTAACTGAGGGAAATATTTTCTTTGGGAAAATCCAACAACTCCTACGGGATTAGTAGACGTGCCATATTACATGACGAACTACTAGACTCCATGAGTGCGTCTTCACCCCCACCAACCACATACCATAACTACAAGCAACAACGTGTCCCGAAGTTATCGACATACACATACTCGAGTGTTGAATCCAACACAAGGAAAATGTGAATTGGTTTGCAGGCGATTTGGGGACAATGGCCGGGGTGAACCGAGCATAAACGTGTCATCCCAAACAAATTGGAAAACGACATTTGAAATGACATCTTCGCCTCCAACCAGCAGCACACCATGGGTAGCCGACACACCGCGCCTACAACTACTAGCCAGCCACCACCAAACTAAAACACCTATCGAGGGTGTAAGTATGTTTGGCTTTAACTACCATTATCTTGTGTGACTGAAAAGTGGTGGTGGCTTACTTCAATTACATCGCCTCTCCATTAGAAATCCATGCACCACGTTAGTAAAATGACAAAGTAATCGGGGCAGGTAAGATTTCATCTGTGTCTCATCGCTATTGATGACTTCACATAGTTGGTTTTGAAAGTCTGGGAAGACGTCCCAAAGCACCCCGTCCGCCTTGACCGTTGGATCAGAGTATCTAACGCACCCAAACACAATGGCCAACCATCAAACCAACCATCAGTACCAAGCAAGCAAGCCTCCGAGTACTCAGCGGGCCCATTAACAAATATCCTTTGAGATGGATAGCCAAGTGAGATACATGAGACCCCATGACGATCACATGGTTGTGTCTGGTGCAACCGAATTCAATTACCGACCAACAAACCCATTGCATACATGGGACACACAATTGTACCAAACAACCTTGTTCTCCACTGTCTGCTCATGCACCGCCCAATATAGATATCTGATCCAGGTAGAGAGCAGGTCACTGCCTGTTTTAGGCTATGGGTGCAGATTTGTGTGTTGCGCGGACCTTGAGATCCTTTCGGGTGGACACATCACATGTAGTTTTGCCCGACATTAGGCCATTTTGGTTGGCCACATGGCGTGTCCTGGCATTGTCGGCGGGCGTGCGTAGAACACATGCACGTGACATCGTGGAGGTCACACTCCTCTGCTGTTCGTGGATGGGGGACGGAGGTCTAGACCTACTCTACTTGAAATGCATGAAATGGACACGATGGTTTACCCAGGTTCGGGTCACATGGTTGCGTAATACCCTACTTCTGCTTTTTGTGTGTTTATAGGTGGGATTAGGTAGCTACAAGGCCTTTCCAGGGAACGGGAAGGGCGTGTGTCGTCCTATTGCTCTACCAACAAGTGTCCAACCCTATGGCTATGCTATCTTTGTCGCCTGCCGATCCCCCTTTTCCCTTCGTCCTGGTCCTCCTTTTATAGTTCAAGGGGAACCACATGCCTTAGAACCTAAGGTAAGAATATTTGGGTCAGACTAAGTAGATACATGCATTTAATGCACTGACGAAGTGACATCGTCTTCTAGCTTCTAGGAACGGATGTTTGTCTTATCACAACTGACCTAGGTGACGCCTGCCCGAAATGTGCCATGTTTCAGTACATGTGTGCAACATGCGGCGGCGTGGGTGAGTGATTCGCCCCTCGCGTCTTGTTCATCTTCTGGGCCGGCTGCCCTCCAACAGTGTGGCGCCTATGCTCTGCGAGCGCAGTAAGAACATTCGCGCCGCACATGAGAGGAGGTAGCTTGCTGCGTAAGGCTTGTTGAGCATGGGCCAGTGAGGCCGGTCAGCCAGGAATGGTCTTTCACGGGTCTTGGACTGTGGTAGTCGCTGCCGGGTCTTGTACATTGCCTTCTGTTCCGCCGTGGCCGAGCTTGCGCGGTTGGTGCAGGGTCCTTGTTATACAAAGATCTGCATGCCACCATCGAGTCGACTCTCTTTTGGTGGGGTGTTCTTGATGTCCTTCTTCACGATGATCTTCATACCACCACTGGAACGTGGTGATACGTGTTTCGCCCTTCTTCTTGAGTGATGAAGGGGAAGACCGTGGCCGGTGCACCATTGGGTAAGTGGATCGATTTTCCACCGCACCGACACCCCTGGGCCGAATGCGTGCCACGCGCGCTGTCAGGGTCAGGTCCTTTCAGCGCATAGGGCTCACGCGCCGTGAGCCTCCGGGTTTGGTCAAATCCTACTGCAGGGGAAGTGTGAGCGGCAAGCATACCCATGGCTAGCCAGAGACAACTGTTCACCATGCACAATCCCCCTTATTCTCGCCTTCTACGACGACCATGTGGCCGCTTGACTTGATGGAGGTGTCCTCCTGACACATCGCATCCCACTTTTATCATCAGATGAGACACAACACCGTGTGCCTGTCTCAGGAGGGGAGAGGAAGGAGGACCGACGCGCACTAGGGAGCGATCGATCATCGAGTCCCCTCGGTCTTTGAGTTGTCATGAGAGGCTTGATGTGTTTCTCCCTTAGTGGACATGACGCGCCGCCTCGGGTTCTTCTTGGGAACCTAATGGCACATCGTCAAGGCCAGTGATCGGCGTAAGCATGGGGTCAGTCCACCATGCCTCCCTGGCTATAAATGTCAGGGAGGAGAAGATTTGTTCTCCATTTCCCTCTTCTCCATTCCCTCCTCCTCCTTTCTCCCCCCATGGCGACGCAGGCGGTAGCAGAGTTTGAGGTGAGGCAGCTTGCGGAGGAGGTTCGATCCCAGAGGCGAGAGCTCCAGGAAAAGGACGTGGAGCTAGAGTCCTTGGGCGGAGGCGGAGGCAAAGCTTTGTGCCGTGGATCGGGAGACTAGGGCATGGGAAGCTGAGCTTGATGTCGTGGGGCGTAATACGGGCGATGAGTTTCGCATTCTCCAAGAGGAGAATGCAGAACCCAAGAAGGAGCTCGCGTCCATCGCCGACAAGTATCACGAGTCGCAGTTTGCCATGGAGATGGTGGGAAACCGCCTTCACCATGAAGTGCCCACGATGACGGAGCGCGTCCATAGGGAACTTGCCCGGCGCGACGTGATTGGAGATCGTCTGGGCTAGGCGCTGCTGGAGTGGGCATGCAAGTGGAGCGCCTTCGCCACGCCTACCAACAAGTTAGCACCGTCATGCTTGCTCTGGGCATGAACTCCTTTGATCACCATGCCAACTTTAGCGAGCGTTGTCTCACTGACTTGGCGTCCTTCTTCGTCTTCCTGTCCGAAGACCTGGTACGCCTCCGTGCCATATTAAGGAAGGCGTTGAACAGGGAGGGGATTTGGGTTACCATTGTCGTGGCGTCCCACATCCTTTTCAACCTTCATCACCAAGGTCCCTTCCTTCCGACCAGCATCATCTTGGAGGACCTGTCCCCTGCAGTCACCGAGTGGGTGCTGAGGGCCGTGTCCTCCATGATGCACCTGGAGAAGAAGAGGGATTTCGGTCCCGCGTAGTGCTACTTGTGAGTCGCATTTGGGATTTTCCCTGAAGAGGAGAGGAGTTGCAGCACAGTAGAGATAAATATTTCCCTCAGTGAGAACCACGGTTATCGAACCAATAGGAGAACCAAGAAAACTCCCTTCGACAACACCTACACACACAAAACCAAACACTTGCACCCAACACGGGCAAGAGGGTTGTCAAGCCCCTTGAACTCGTTACTTGCAAGGATTAAATCTTGATATAGATAGATGATATAAAGGTAATATAAAATAATAGTAAATAAATCTAGTTGGCGCAAGGTGACATGATGTAGACGAGATAAGACTCCTGCCTTCATCTATGGTATAAAGTTCATAACAAACAGAGTAATGCTTGGAGCAAGGTGACATGATGTAGACAAGATAAGACAAGCAATATGTTTAGACCCCGTCGTTTTATACTTAATGGCAACAATACAAATACGTGTCTTGTCCCTTTTTTCACTGGGATATAGAACACCGCAAGATTGAACTCATTACAACGCACCACTCCCGCTGAAGATAAATCAATCTAGTTGGCCAAACCAAACCGATAGATCGGAGAGAAATACGAAGCTATAACAATCATGCATAATAGAATTCAGAAAAGACTCAATTACTTTTAGTGAATAATCCAACCATAAACCCACAGTTAATCGGATCCCAACAAACACACCTCAAAAGAGGATTACATCGGATAGATAACAGCAAGGATCCCGGTGAACATTGTATTGAAGATTAAAGAGAGAGAGGAAGCCATGTAGATACTAGCTATGGACCCGTAGGTCTGTGGTGGACTACTCACACATCATCATGGAGGCAGCAAGGTTGATGAAGAAGGCCTCCGTGATCGATTCCCCCTCCGGCAAAGTACCGGAAAAGGTCTCCAGATGCCCCCCGTTGGAACAAAGACTTGTGGCGGCGGAAAAAGTGTTTTGGGTGTCTCCCTGTTGGTTTCCCGATTTTAAAGAATTTATGGAGGTGGAATTAGGTCAGACAGAGCCATGAGGGGCCTACAAGGTAACAGGGCATGCCTACCCCTTGGGCATGCCCTGTTGCCTTGCAATCTCCTCGCTTCGTGTCTGATCCTCTCCCGAAGCTTTCATGGTCTCTTTTGTCCAAAAATAATAATTAAAAAGTTTCATAGCGTTTGGACTTCGTTTGTTACTAATTTCCTGGAAAACCAAAAACGGGCAGAAAAAAGCAACTGCCACTAGGCACTGCGTTAATAGGTTAGTTCCAAAAATGATATAAAATAGCATATAATTGCATATAAAATATCCTAGATTGATAATATAGTAGCATGGAACAATAAAAAATTATAGATATGTTGGAGACGTATCACGTAGGCGCGTCCCGCCAAGCATCTGCTCCTCTATTGCCCTGCTCGATCATTAGAGAAAAAACAGGTACTAGGTGTGTGTGAGCAAGGGGGTTAGAGTGGAAATATAATAAAATATGTAATTTTCACTCCATTTTGCTTAATGTTAATAGTAACCCCGGCAATCTTGTTCGAATGAGACCTCTCTGTTGGTACAAGGAGTAAGAACAAAACGTGAGTTTTAATGCTTGTTAGCTAATGGAACTTATTGGGCCCATTGGTGGAGGCACCCCTAGGGCTTGTTGGAGAATCTAGGGGGGGGAGTTGCAGGAGGACACCTCCCCAAGTTGGCACCCCTTCTCTCCCTCCACCTATATATACTTAAGGGGGGCGCCCCTAGAATACAAGTTCTCTCCAATTGGAGGCGCCCCCTCTAGTTCTCTCTCTATTCGAGTCTCAGTGTACACTTGATCTAGAGTTATCTAGTTGTAGTTTTCTGTAGTCCACATAAGGCGTCATGTGTCTCGCACCGTCACCTGTCTCCGGACGCCGCCGATGCCCGTCGGCCCCAAACCATGACTTAAGCCACCCCCTAGCATATGCCGTACAAATACCACGACACCTGCGGTCTTTCTCTGAAGTGGGGCTGCCACCAACTCTCCTCTGCACAAAGTCTCATAAGTCCCCATTAATCCTTTAGGTCATCGCTGTTCTTCTTAGTTCATCGAAGATGTTACCCGAATCTAGTCTTAAATAAAATGATGGTCATGGATCTAGTTGCTTTCAACACTTTCATCAGTATAGATTGATCTCCAATTTGTTCCCGTAATGTTGTAGATCTGTAGCAAATTGCCCACAAAGATCTGCAGTTATTTCCGTCTTAACATCTCCGCTACTCTTAGGTCCTTTATATTAATTTTTCCGCATTTGCTGGATCCACTTGGTCCTCTGTTTTAGGAGAAATTAGTTTGTGCAGGAAGAAATTGCCAAGTTCTTTTATGCCTTGTTTTTGCCTCTAGCCGGCTCATGTAGATGTCAGCTCATCCTATTTCATCACTTGTCAACTTGTTGCCTTCGTTGACTTACTTTAGTAATGCCGACTCATCCAAATTGCCGGATCATCAAGAAATCATGTTATTAGCCGGTTGTTTTCAACCCACAGCAATAAGACTCTTAAATTGCCATCAAATGACATCTCAACTTAGCCGGCTCATAGAGTTACCTTAGCATATCAAGTTCATTCTTAGCCTTGAAAATGGGGGCGCATCCCATATAAACGTAGCTCCACCGGCTTATGTACTTTTATTGCCACCCTGCAGTTGACAGAGAATTCAATGGTCTCGAAAAACAGTAAAGCTGTTGGCTGGGTTAGGTCTCAGGTGTCAACGCTCACGTTGGATGATCTTGTGAGCCAAGGTCTTCTATCGGCTCAGACAGAGATCAGCTGGTGGTCACCTGAAGAAGAATCTCACCCCAACCTCAACAGGGCGAAATTGTTTCTTCACAAATCATTTGCACAGAGGCTTCCGACTGCCCAGGTTAAAGTTTTTCATGGATGTGCTTCATTTTTTCAATCTCAGGCCACAAGATATTGGCCCCAATTCGATAACCAACCTCTGTCAGTTTCAAGTTCTTTGCGAAGTATATCTTCAGATAGAGCCAACTGTCACTCTCTTCCGGGAATTTTTCTACATCAACCACTAGACCGAGTTCAAAGATGGACCCAGCGTGGAACTTGGTGGAATTGCAATCCAAAAGAGAAAGACTAGTTCTTTTCTGAAAGCTAAACTGGCAAGTCATCCCAAGGATTGGAACAAGACTTGGTTTTATTGCAAGAACACTGCTCCACAAGGTCAGAATCCCCTGTTGGTTATAGGCTGGAGCGACTCAATGCTATGCCTTTCTGGGTTGGCCAACCGACGAAGAAAGGAAACAAATGGCACCACTTTATTTGAAGTTAAGGGATTTAATAGCCCATGGCTTCACTAGGATCAACCTGACCCGATATTGGATATGTTGGCAAATTCAGCCCCTTAGCCTAAGGGGAGTTTTGATGTGTAACTACACTGGCGAGCCAGCTGATGCACAACGCTTGAGTTAGAGCAATTTGCCTGAAGATGAAGTTACCAAAGCCACAAAGAAATTGTTAGCTGATCCCAACAAGAAGTGCAATTTGACTGGGCTTGCACCCTTTTGCTTGACGAACCTCGTTCCTCCAGTAAGTATTCCTGGACTTTTTCATGTTTGTTTTCAATAATTCTGCTTCCATGCTTGTACTTATATTCTGGCTTATCATACATACAGGCAAGCTCTGACTGGTGGAAGGCCAGAGTACAGAACCCTACTCCTCCTCAGGTCGAGCAAGTAGATGACCCGGCTGGTGAAGCAGCTGCTGTAGAGGAGTCAAAGGCAGAGCTTGACTCACTTGGCTGTCTTTTTATCGAACTTGCTGACGCCCCTTCTTGCCAGGATAATACCAAAACCAGACGAGCCGACAACGTCAGGTAATTTCAATCTCATCCAACTCATCAGAAACATATATCCCGAAGAGGACGAGACGAGCCGTCAGAAAGGTTCCATTTTCACACCCAAACGCTCACTTAGACCCACAATTTCATTTGAAGAAAACTCAACATGCCGGTCCGTCAAAACGCATGACCCGAAGCAGCTCTGGGGAGTTATCTTCCGGCTTAACCCTAGAGCCAACCGCCCACAAACAATGAGTTGAGGTGCCTCATAGTCCAACTTCATCCCGTTCGCGAGCCGGTCTTCTTAAACAACCACTCAATCCTTCTGATTCTAATTATCAGGAAACATAGCCCTCTTCTGGCGAGTCGACCGCAACTCAACTTCCCGCCTTCACCATTAATCGCGGGTAAGTATTGTTGAGCTATGATTTTGCTTTGTCGTCACTATTGTTTCTTTGACCCAATATTATCTTCATGATTGTAGAGCCAAAGCTTTCGTGAAGAACAAATTTGGCGGGTCATCTTCTGTTGCTGCCAGTCTTGACACTCAAGACCCACCAACGGCCGATCCAGAACTCCAAACTGAGTTGGCTGGCCAGCATAACCCAGACTTAGGGGTTGAGGCGGCTCATGAAAATGAGCCGGTTCGTGCTGAAGAGCCGGTTACAATGGAAGGGACAGTCCAAGAACATGATGCGATTGATGACCCGACCCAACATCTTGACCCGCCAAGCCCTGCTCGCGCCTCCAGCCCTGCACACAAGGTGAATAACACTGTCCATTGCCCACGACGGTGATGCAGAGATGACCATTGTTGGAGAGATCTACAAGGCTCCCGAAGCATCAACGCCTTGGCCAAAATCGTAGCCAAGGACGAGTCGGTAATGTTGCAAAAGGGGAGAGCCAAATGAGAGCTCCCTAACTTTGCCAATATTGGTGTCAATGCCCTGCATTAGGAATATTTGACCCGACTGTCTAAGAGCCGGGATGGTGAGATGAGCTTGATAAGGTTGCGCAGGCGCAAATATGAGGTATGAAAACCCCATCCTTTTTCCTTTATCATACATACTCTTGTAGCCTCCAAGGGCCGGCTCATTAAGATAAGTAGTGAGCTGGGTTTTGAAGAAATGACTTATAATTTGTGAGCACTGACGGTAGCCCCCAAGGATCGGGTCGTTATGAAAATAACAAGACAGTACTCTAAAATGCGTGAAATCATTATAATAAAGAAAATGCAACCTGTATCCCCCAAGGGCCGGCTCATCTCTTTGAGATGGCCGGGTCTTCTCATAAAGGAAAAGAGTGACTTGCATTAGTCCCCAAGTGCCATGTAGAATGCTTGCAACTACATGGGACTTAAACATGGAGCAATTTTTGTGTATTGTAGCCCCAAAATGTCTGTCGCTACCTGCGGCGGCTCGGGGCTTGTAAACTGTCGTTGATGACTTATAATGTGTAGGATATGTTGGATGAAGCTGAGTCGTGTGTGGCCGGCTTGAAGAAGAAGCTCAAGCAAGAGAGAGATCTGAAGAAAGGAGCCGAGAAGCTGGTGGCTGATCTCCAGAATTCATTACACCAATCAACTGAGATGTTGCATAAGACCAAGGCTGATTCTGAGCAAGAAAAAGCCACTCTGCAGAAACGTGCAGAAGATGTTGAAGACTGAGGAGTTGAAGACTCTGAAGCAGCATATCACAAACATGACACTGGCCATCTTGGTACGTTTATAACATCACCGTAGTCATAATCCGAGTTAGGTTATCAGCCGGCTTATAGATGTGTTTCTCCTTTATGCAGGCAACAGAAGTGATAATGTTGTTCAACAGCCTATTGTGAAATCGAAAGCCATATTTGCATACCTAGAACAGATGTTCACATGATGTGTTTATGCAATAATGGCTGTGAAAAATGTCACAAAGCCCCCTCTCCGGCTCAAAGATATGCTCAATGACTTATCAACTGTTCCTCAGCAAATTAACTGATCTCAAGAAATTGGGGCCTTGACCTGGGGCCAACGCGGCGCTTGCTCGTGCGAAGGCTTATTTGCCGGAGATGGAGACGACTCAAATGGAAGGCGGGTTCCTGGAGTGCATTGATGGCTAAGAATTTTCTGAGAAGGACTATGCACAGTGCGTGAAGGAGACCCGGATGATGCCGACTGAACTTTTTGTAGAGCTCGACTTGTCAAAATACCAACCTGGCTACACAGCCAAGAACAAGCGCGCCAACCCGCCGGAGTATAAGTCCTTCGAGCTTATTCCTCCATGCCGTAAACAAAACTTTGTCCTTGATGTTGACCCATCTGTTATCCTCCGTGAAGAATCAATTTTCCAAGCCTTGACAACTATCCAGTGGACCCAAAAGGAACCCCAAACCGATCAAGAGGAGCCGGCTCAAGTTGACCCAGAAGCCGCTGGTGCAGAGGACCAGCAGGAAGATGCCAACCGGAGGTTTCGAGGGCCGACGCGCATGAGTAGTCGTCCTGCTTAACAACTTTGATGTTTTTGTGGCCCAAATTGGGCTTGTAATAGGAGAAACAAAACACTTGGTCATCTGCATTGCCATCGTGCACTTAGTACTTTTCACTGTTATCCTTTTGAAGGCAATGGTCCGACTTTTCTAACAAAATTGCTTTGCATATGTTTGTCTTCTTTTATGCTTCATAAGTGAGCAGTCGTGTCTGACTTATCATAAGCCGGCTCATTTTGGTCATGCCCAAACTGGAGATGACTTGAGATTTTACCAAGTATAATTGGACACAGTGCAATCCAGTGTGTCAAAAGTAATAACCCGGAGTATTGTTGATCCGAAAAATGATGATAATATAATTATTCTTGTAAAACAAAATATGAATATATATATATATATATATATATATATATATATATAATATTGTAATAGAACATAAATAAGTCGCATAATTTGAAGCCATTTTTTGAGGCTTGATATAAGACCGACTTTCGAGGCTCGGGTCTTGCTTCAACGAAGCTGGTGTGATAGCCCTTGGTTTATCCTCGCTTTTTGTAAGCCGACTCTCACGTGACGTAAGCCGGTGTTTTAACTTTGACAAGTTCAGGGTCCATATGGATTGACTTATCAAGAGTACGCCGGGTCACCTTTTCGGGGTAGCATCAAGCAGATAGGCAGGTTTAACCAAGTTATATAATGGCATATGCTGGGTCAAAAGGGATGTTAATAGCTAAACTCGATGAGTTGGAAGTTCCCAAGTGACCTATGATCAAAGAATAAAGACTCATATACAATTTTTGGAATGAAACGACAGAGACCCCGAATTTCGGGGGTGCCGGCTTTATTTTATTGATCATTTATATATATATATATATATATATATATATATATATATATATATATATATATATATATATATATATATATATATATATATATATATATATGACTACTTTTCTGTATTCCTGGGTGTATGTACTCCCATCCTTAATATACCTTGTATACGCATTGATTATACATCTTTATCATTCTCAATATACTTCATTAAATATTGTAAGATACCTCAATACAAGTTTTGTTGAAAAAATATCCCTTGCGACGTACTTTTTGTAATATACCTTTTTCACATATAAACAAATCAGCATATACGTACACCTTTAAAAATATGTAGACTCACATGAATTTTTTCATGAAACTCATTTTGAGGTATCTAGTAATTATTAGTGAAGTATATTAAAAATAATAATGAGGTATAAAAGATTCATTTATGTGGTATATGAGGAGCGGGAGTACGTGCTCTCAAGAGTACAGAGCCATTTTCCTATATATATATATATATATATATATAGGGTGGATCTATTTTGACAACACCCTTAAAAGTCTTATTTTGACATCATTTTCTTATTCTGACAAAACTTTAGACCCACACCGGACACCTAAACCGAACCCACTCTACCCCCCTAACTGAACCGAACCCACTCTAACCGTAAAACAGCAAAAACAACCAACTCACCCCACGCACCCCACCTCCCATCTCCAACCAGCCCCCACCTCCCTCATCCGGCGCACCTCCCAGATCCACCTTCTCCTCAGCCCTACGGCCTCCTCCCCGATCCAAAGCTCCGCCCCCATCCACCTTCTACGGGCGCGGCCGCCGGAGCACTACCCCCAGGCCACCGCCGCCACCCCGCCCTGTCCCGTCCACCTTCTACCTGCACGACCACCGGAGCAACACCACAGGCCGCCGCCACTCCGCCCCGCCCCGCCCCTTCCACCTTCCACCGGAGCACAACCCAGGGCCCCGCCACGCCGCCCCGCCTCCGTCTACCTTCCCCCCCTCCGATAGCCGCCGCTGTGGCCTACCTTCCTCCCGCCCCTCCCACTGCTTAGCGTGGTCACCATGGGTGACGGACCTCCGCCAAGCCGCGGCCTCCTCTGGCCGCCGTGCCTCCCCGATAAGCTAGCCGCCGAGATGCGGTGCTCCCGACCCGCTCCATCACCGGCATCTATGGCCAGATCTGACACCGGTGAGCAACCTCTTCCCTCCTCCCCTCCCACTTCGGTGCAGACAAACTGCTTGGCATGCAGTCCAGAGGAGCCCGACGTGCAGTCTGAAGGAGCTCGACATGCAGTCGGCGATGGGGATGGACGCCCAGGTGGCCGTGCTCCCCCACGGGATTCGATGGGCTGCAGGTCGTCTTCCGCCACTGCGAGGTTGTCCTTCGAGCAGACCATGGGGCGGGGTGCAGGAGGCTCATCTTTCAATCACACCCTGCAGAGGTCTCCGACGAGCATGACAAAACTCGAGCTCATCCATCGCCAGGCAACACGGTCGCTCCCTCCTCCCCCAAGCGGCCATGACACTCTGTCACAAGATCCCCTCCCTCCCTGGCCTCTGCCTCCATGGGTGTCCCCCGATGTGCGTACGCGGCGAC
The DNA here is from genome assembly GCA_039707655.1 of Elymus sibiricus. Classification (NCBI taxonomy): domain Eukaryota; kingdom Viridiplantae; phylum Streptophyta; class Magnoliopsida; order Poales; family Poaceae; genus Elymus; species Elymus sibiricus. Next base: position 286,293,250 of record CM077669.1, read on the forward strand.
CGGACGACGAAGACACACATGGCAAGCGGAGGACGACCTCCACCCCAGCTCCCCGTGCAGTTCGCCTGATGCGCCTGTGCGGTGCGGATCGAGAGTGTGCGTGCAATTCGGTCATTCGAGTTTTGTATTGTTTGTACTTTTTCCCTGTAGTTCGCTTCGGGAGTGCTCCAGTGCTGGTTTTATTGTGCGATGGGTGTATACATGTCTGTATGTACAACTTATTTAAAGTTCGGGCATTTCGTTCATGCGGTTGTTGGTGGTGTGCGTGCAGTCCGGTGTGTGCGCACAGGAAGTGCTTTGTGTGCATGGGAAAAATGGAAAAAGGAAACACAAAAGAAAGATGAAACATTGCAGTCAACTTGTCTCGACCTTGCAGTCGGATTCATTAATAAAAAGTTTGACTAGCTGGGAGGTTCATGTGGAAACCTTGATAGTTCATTTTAGGGGCAAAATTTAAAAAAATATATGCAATCCACTTTAAAATAATATTGCGGTTCATTTACGTTCGATGTGAAGTGCACCTTAGTTCATCGTCTTGAAAAATTCACGTCGAATATAGTAAAACCATGCAGTTCACTTGCTCGTAGGATGCAGTGCGGATTTCTGTCAGAAGAAGTGTGTTCTTCTGTCCGATGCGATTCACGCGTTGATTTTGGTGTCGTGAAAAACAGAGTGTCCGCGTTTCAGTAAATTTGAAACTGCTCTTAAACCGTAAGGAATTACAGAGTGTGTTCAACATGAAAAAGTTGCGCCTCGTCGATATGTTTCCAACGCTGTATCATTTGCATCGTACCGACGAGCGGTTTGGAAAAATTTACAAAAATACGCTCGCTGCCACTCGTAGGCAGCCGCACCGTTTTCAAAATTCGTTCAAAACCGTGAGGAATCTCAACAAATGATCAACATATGAAAGTTGCGCCTATTACACAGCTTTCCAACACTGTATCACACGCCTCGTTCCGACAAACGGTTAAAAAACCAGAGTGAAAACCGTATCAAAAAATCGAAAAAATTGAAAAACAGAATTCCGTGTTTGAGTAAATTTGAAATTACTCTCAAACCGTAAGGAATTAGAGAATGTAATCTACATGAAAAAGTTGTGGATTGACAATATATTTCCAACGCAGCGTCGTTTGCATCATTCCAACGAGTGGTTTAGAAAAAACCGCGAAAATACGCTCGCTGTCACTTGTGAGGCGCCCACCGTTTTCGAAACTGCTCTTAAACAGTGAGGAATCTCGAAAAGTGTTCCACATGGCGAAGTTGTGAATTTTCCATAGCTATCCAACGGTATATTATACGCCTCGTTCCGATTAATTGTTTAGAAACTGAAGCGAAAACAGTGCCGAAAAAACTCATGCAGTTTTTTCTGTTGACATTGCAGTGCTCGTTTGATAGGGATGCAGTGCACTCGCGTTAACCGTGCAGTTCAAAAGTGTTGTCAGAATAGTTATTCTGCAGCCAATGTCAGAATAGACGGTCTATATATATATATATATTTATATATATATATGGAGTGGCACTATTCTAATCCCAGGATTAGAATAACTATTTGGATCACAGCCAGCCCTATAAGGGCCCGACAGCTCCCTCGTGAACTTCCCGAACTGCCGGCCCACCCCGACAGGATCCACCTGGTCCGATCCCGATCGAGGCCGCCCCAGCCCCCCTCCCTCGAAGCTCCTCGCCCCAGCCCTCCTCCTCGCCACTCCTCCCCTCGATTCGCAGCCGGCCTCCGCCGCGATTCGCCGCCGACCTCCGCCGGATCCAACGCCTCCCCTCCATCTCCAGCTCCCGGCCGACCAGATCCAGCGCCTCCCCTCCGTCTCCACCTCCCGTCCGACCGCCGACGCGGGCGAGCGAGCAACGGCGGACGCCGGCGCGAGGGAGCCCGCGTCGCCTGGAGGCGGCGAAGCCGCCGGAATTTCTGCAACAAACCGCCATGGACTTTCGGAGGCCTCCTCCTTCCAACCTCACCTCCTCCCGACGGCTTAGCAGAGCTAATGACGGCCAAGGCTCAAGGTACGGCGAACGGCGCGGCCAAGGGAGCATCTCAGCGGCGGAGGGCGCATCGGCGGCGCCTTCAAATCTAGCAACGAACGCGGCACCACAGGTACCTGAACTTCCTCCCTCTTAGGTACCAGAACTTCCTCCTTCTTCTTGGCTCCTCCTTCAATCTTTCCTCACCTGAACTTCTGGCTTCATGCAGATGAACTTCGCGCCCTCTGCAAGACATGGAATGCCATGGGATATCTCTCCCAACTTTCCAACGAATTGCTCTCAAGGTGGCCTATCTACTGCTGGAAAAAGGCTGGCCGAACTTCTATCCAAGGTATGGTTGAACTTCATGCTGTCTGCTATTTTCTTTCAGCCATGTGAAGTTCTGGTAGTGTGTGAGCCTCAGTCCAGGCTGCAAAAATTAAAAAATCTACCTGCATTCATATGTAAAAAACCATGTGAAGTTCAACAAGTTAGTGGGCTAGAGTTCAGGTTGGTATGTATCTGGTTGTGTGCAAAAAAAAAGGAAAGTAAAACAAACATGTGATCAGTTGAAGTTCAGGTTGGAATGTACTAGGAAGTTCAACCATTCAAAGTCATGAAGGTCAGGTTTTTGACTGTATACAGTAGTTCCCTTTGCAAACCATGCAAAACACATGAAGTTCAGGATGGTATGCACTAGTAAGTTCAACCATGCAAACACATGAAGTTCAGGTTTAACTGTAGACAGTATTTCCCCTTTGCAAACCAGAAGTTCAGTCTGTGGAGAGTGCTCAGTTCAGGTACAGAAAAAAACAAATAGTGTAGAATTCAGAATGTGAGGTTCATTCTGTGAAGAGTGCTCAGTTCAGGTACACAAGTATAGGCAAATGCTCAGCTCAGTTCAGAGTGTGATACTTGTCCTAGGAAAAATATGTACATGAACAACACTTTTATGGGTAGTTCAGGCTGTGAATAATGCTCAGTTCAGCAACACCAGTATATGCAGATGTGACTTGTGTGCTAACACATTCTTTTTTTATGCCAGCAGGATGAGAGACGCAGAAATAAGGTTAGAACTTCCCAGCAGCAAGTACACAACCCTAAGCCTATACGCGTTGTGCCGCCCCCTCAATGGGTCACACCTCAAACGCACCAACAGCATTCCCAATCTGCTCCACACCAGAATTGGGTGACACCGGAAACACATGCAGACTTCCAAGAAGCTGGGTCACAGCCCGATCCGCACCATTTTGCGCCTCCACCTAATTGGGTGACGCCGGAAATCCCCCGCGGATTCTTTGTATCCACCAGCAGACTTCCAAGCACACCGATGGAGGAGGGTGTTAGCTCAGGTCCTGCGTATAACTCTGGAGGTTATCCTGGTGTGGCTCGTCAATGTGAAAGGGCAGCAATTAAACCGGATACCAGGACAAATCCAACAGGAACACACACACGGAGGAGAGTGCTCTGCACACTACCGCCGTTGGATGCTGCTGCTGCTACAACTCAGGATCGTACGGGACATGAGGTAGATGGATTGCTTCACAGAACAAAAGAGCAAACTAAAACCAGGATCGCCATGCCTCCACAACCACCACAAGAAAAAAGGACGCAAACAAGAGAGAGGCCATCTTCAGCCCTCCTTCCTCCTCGTGATCCACTCCTGCACCCTGCTATGATAACTCCGCCGTGCCCCATCCCAGAGGGCCAACAACAGACTCCGGTGGAGTTTTGATCATACACGCACGTAAGTGAACAAAATTTAAGTATTTATATATGCATCTTGTATGATCTGCAATTTTTCTGCTCCCTCCAGGATAACAAATTTATAAAGTGCATTTTAACATACCGTATGGATTTTTTTTCTTTTTCTGCAGATGCCGGATCTCCCAGATTATCTAATACCAAGACTAAAGATGCCATTCAAGAATGTAGAGAAAGCCAGGGAATTTTACAATAGATACGCCAGACACGCTGGTTTTGGCATCAGGAAGACGGGAGGGAATGACAATCACAAGTATTTTGTTTGCGCGTTCCAAGGGAAACACATAACTTCTGTTTCAGAAGCTGAAAGGAAGAGAAACAAAACATCGCAGAGGACAGGCTGCAATGCAAGAATGAGGGTGAAGGTGCAAGAGGATAACACATGTGTGGTAGTGGACATTGAGTACAATCATAATCACCACCTCATCCAAACTGCTGACATGCTGGTATTCTTGCACTCACACAAGAATTATGACCCCACTATTTTGGAGTACGTAAAGCTCTTGCAGTACCATGATGTCAAACATACAACAATTATGTCCATGTTATCCGAAAATGAAGATGGAAACTACTTCCTAAGCATGACCGGACGAGACCTACTAAACCAGTAAGTATTGAAAAATGCACATACTGCAATGTACATAGCATCCTAAGTCACCACCCTTGCTAGCAAAAATAACGAATGCATGTTTGCATATAATTTGCAGGAAAGCTATGAATGCGAGGAAAGATGATTTGGATGATGTATTGAAACTTGTATCTTTCTTTAAAGACATGAAGGCAATCAATGATGAGTTTTTCTATGACATACAAGTAGACAGCGACAATGTAATTAAAAACATTTTCTGGTCCAATGCAAGCTGCCGGGGAGCATATCAAGATTTTGGCGATTGCGTAACATTCGACAGAACTTATAAGACTAACAGATTTCATATGCCTCTGGGAGTGTTTGTTGGAACAAACCACCATTTGCAGTCAACGATATTTGCTGTTGCCCTGATCAGAGACGAAGATGCAAAGTCATTCAAGTGGCTGTTCGATACATTTGTACAGTGCATGAACAACAAACACCCAACTTGCATTCTAACAGGTAAGTTCAAAAAAACTCTACAAGTTTCATCATCTTTTCAGATTTGGGTGTATATTGGGTATACTGGTTTTAACTGAAAAATATTATAAACCAAGCAATTCAAACATTGGTAGCACAGAAGTCCAACAAACAGTACAAGAAGCAAAATTTGGTTATGTCTGTGAAGTTCAAATACAGAAATCATAGAAGTTCAAGAACACTGCTGTAAGAAAAAAATATGTATCATGTTCAGAAAAATATGGTTATGTCTGTGAAGTTCAATCACTGGTACCACAGAAGTTCAACAACACTGCTATAAGAAAAAAAATTGGGTGACATTATTAGATAGTCCTACTGCTGCATGTGAAGTTCAACTACTTGTATCACATAGGTTCAACAACACTGCTATAAGGAAAATATATGTGACATTATTAGATAGTCCTACTGCTGCATGTGAAGTTCAATCACTGGTACCACAGAAGTTCAACAACACTGCTATAAGAAAAAACTTTATGACATTACTACATAGTCCTACTGCTGCGTGTGAAGTTCAAGTACTTGTATCACATAAGTTCACCATCAGTGCAAGAAGCAAGTTTCATTTTTTTAATTCATGCAGACCAGTGCCCGTCAATGGCAAAAGCTATACCACAATCATTCCCAAATACCGTCCACAAGCTATGCCGTTGGCACATCCTGAAGAAGTTCAAGGAATACCTCGCGTTGCTGTACAAAAAGTATAATAAAACATTCAAAGAGGAGTTCACAGCAATCTTAAACTGGCCGCTAATGCCAACAGAGTTTGAAGCTGCCTGGGCTGCACTCGTGCAGAAGTACAACCTGCAGAACGACCAGATGATGATGCAGCTGTGGAGTGATAGGAAAATGTGGATATCAGCATATTACAAGAACATTTTCTGTGCTAGAATGACTTCTACACAACGAAGCGAGAGCATGAATCACGTCCTCAAGAGAGGGTTTGTCAAGGGGACACAGAACCTACACAAGTTTGCTAGGCGGGTAAATGCTTGCATACAAACTCGGCTGCAGAAGGAGAATGAGCAAACAATGGCCAACATGGTATTGTGACTTCCTTGAACATGTGCACTTGGTATTTAAAGGAAACCCATGACTCTGCTCGACTAATATCTTATTTTTTGGCATGTGCAGAGCAATCCTGTCACAAAAACAAATTACGGCTACGAGGAAGACATGGCTATCAAGTACACGAGAGCCGTGTACAGCGAGATGAGGGATAGGATGAGAAAGAGCACGCTATTTCGCGCAAAAAAGACAGCAGAGGCCACTAAGTACCTTGTGTACTACCACAACAAGGGTGGCCATGATGATGAAGAAAGGTTTGCCTGGTCAAAGCATGAATTCCAAGTTGTAGCTGACCCAGAGAATGAAATATATGAGTGCGAATGCAAGCTTTGGACACACACAGGTGAGCGGAAAAACAAACTCATTAAATAGCTAAACTAGTAGTATCATATCAATATATGAAACTCATTGCTGGCTCACAAATAATGTATTCTGCATTCATCACAAATTCAGGTCTGTTCTGCCTTCACCTAATGAACATACTGGACTACCTGAGGGCTGACAAATTTCCAGACAAGTATATCTTGAAACGGTACACAAAGACTGCAAAATCACAACCAACATTTGATACAACGGACTACAACACAATTGCATCGGATGGCAGCTCAAAACTCTCAAAGCAAGACATCCTGCTGCAGCTAAATTTGACGGTTAACAAGAAAGCAATGAGATGTGAACAGCAATATGACAGAGCCTTCTATGTTCTCAAGAGGCTCGTGGAAGAACTTGATGCAATACATTCAGCAAATCAAGCAGATGCTGACGAAAGGATGCTGAAGAGGATGCTGAAACTGAAGATGACCTTCAATATTATGAAGCTGAAATGCTCCAGACCGCTGCTCAAGCCGACCGATGCAAGGAGGATGTTGGCCAATTGATGCAGCAGCAACAGCAAGAGATGAAGAAACTGCCGCTGTACTCTGAAACAAAGGGTAGGAAGAAACTTTCTGCAGCAAAGAAAAGTGACCAGAGAGCTCAAATAAAGGCACCATCTGCAGATAGAGTCGTCGTGCTGGATGACAATGGAGTGCCACTTGGACACAAGCAATGTAGTGTGTGCAAAAAGGTTGCAGGACACAACAAACTCACTTGTCCAACACTCTTAGAAAGAAACGATGCCGAGGAGGTCAAGCAACCAAAAGCTCAAAAACAGCAGCCCAAAGTTCAAAAACAAAACAAGGGACCACACCCAGAGAAAGCTAGCAGCAGGCTTTGTAGCATATGCAAGGAATATGCTCCACACAATGCACGAACATGTCCGAAGCGCGCAGAGGCTGAAAAGACAAGTCAAAAGCCAGAAAATAAAAAGAAAGCAAAACCTACAGCCAGCACCAAGAAAGTGGTGGAAGATGAAGAGGAGGATGAGGACACTACTAGAAAAATGGCTATAGCCAATATCCCTATTAGTGGCGCACCATGGTGGTGGTGCGCCACTGCTATGTAGCAATGGTGCACCAGAAGCAGGTGCGCCATTGTTATTTTTTTAGTAGTGGCGCACCACCTGAGCAGTGCGCCATTACTATTTTTTTTGTCCATCCCCCCACCCCACCAGACATAGCAATGGTGCACCACACCAAGGTGCGCCATTACTATGCTACATAGTAATGGCGCACCTTGGTGTGGTGCGCCATTGCTATGTCTGGTGGGGCTGTGTGCCTGCGTGTGTGTGATGTTAGTAATGGCGCACCCTCCCTGGTGCGCCATTGCTAAGGTTAGCAATGGCTCACCAGGGAGGGTGCGCCATTACTAACGTCTCACACACACCCCCACACCCCCCCCCCCCCCGTGGATCGTCTTTTCAGTTTAAAATAAATAAAATAAAATGATAAAAGATTCAAAAAAATTCAAAAAAATAGATGCCCATGTGTTATGTGTTCTAGTTGTTAGGAAAATTAACAAACACGAATTTTGAATTTTTTTGCAAAAGGCCGCCGTGTTTCGGTAAAATGGCCGTAACTTTTGCATACGACCTCCGATGAAAAAGTTTTTTATATGAAAAAGCATCTACTCAAAAAGTTACATCCGAATTCAGCCGGCTATGCCCATTATCGATTTTTTAGAATCCTCAAAAACCTAACAGAAAAAAAGTTACAGCCATTTTAAGATCTGGAGGCAAAAAAATTAAAAAATTAAAAAAAGTTAGCAATGGCGCACCAGTGCATAGTGCGCCACTACTATTTTCTCGCCTTCAAAATTCAAAAAAAATTAAAAATAGTAATGGCGCACCACACCTAGGTGCGCCATTGCTATGGTACATAGCAATGGCGCACCACACCTAGGTGCGCCATTGCTATGTACCATAGCAATGGCGCACCACCCCATGGTGCGCCATTACTAATTTCCCGCCTTCAGAATTCAAAAAAATTCAAAAAAAAAAAAAAAAAAGGGTTAGCAATGGCGCACTAGTACAAAGTGCGCCACTGCTAAGCCATATATTAAACCCGGTCGGCCTCCTCCTCCTTACCTCTTCATTCTTCTCCTCCTCTCCTCCTCTCCTCCACTCCATCTCCTCCTCTCCTCCACCATGCTCCCCTCCTCCTCTCCGGCGACCTCCTCACGGTGCTCTCCGACGACCTCCTCCTCCTCTCCGGTGACCTAGGCGAGCTCCTCTCCGGCGACCTCCTCCTCCCTTCTCTCCGACGACCACCTCCTCCCTCCTCTCCGGCGACCTAGGCGACCTCCTCTCCTGTCCTCTCCGGCGACCTCCTCCTCCTCTCCGGCGACCTCCTCCTCCCTTCTCTCCGACGACCTCCTCCTCCCTCCTCTCCGGCGACCTAGGCGACCTCCTCTCCGGTCCTCTCCGGCGACCTCCTCCTCCTCTCCGGCGACCTCCTCTCCGGTCCTCTCCGGCGACCTCCTCCTCCTCTCCGGTGACCTAGGCGAGCTCCTCTCCGGCGACCTCCTCCTCCCTCCTCTCCTCCTCATGGTCTCTCCTCCCTCCTCTCCGGCGACCTCCTCTCCGGCCACATGTGGAGCTCCCCGGCACAAAGAACGTAGCAGAACAAAATTTGAAAAAATATCACAAAAAAAATCGCAAAAAAAATCGTGCCAGATCCGGATCTAGAATTCAAAAAAAAGTTAGCAATGGCGCACCAGTGCATGGTGCGCCACTACTATTTTCCCACCTTCAAATTTCAAAAAAAAAAATCAAAAAAATTCAATAAAAAAAAAGTTACCAGTGGCGCACCTGTAGCAATAGTAATGGCGCACCACATGGTGCGCCACTAGTATTTGGATTACTAATGGCGCACCAGAGGTGCGCCATTACTATTTGTTACTAATGGCGTGATAATAGTGGCGCACCTATAGTGCGCCATTAATAGCCAAAATAGGTGCGCCACTAACAGCCTTTTTTCTAGTAGTGGGAAGACGAAGATGAAGACATCAACGAAGAAGAGGAAGACGAAGAGGAAGACGAAGAGGAAGACGAAGAGGAAGATGAAGAGGAAGAGGTACATGTCAAACAAAAAACACTACCAGCAAAGCCTAGGAGGAGCGCAAGGCTGATGAACAATTAGACTAGGTCGATTAAACAAAAGCAAACTTATGTCATGTCAGTGTATATTATGTTATTCCACTATTGAACAGTATTTTTGGAGAAGCTTACTGTAGAAGTTTCAAAGAAATTATACAGTAGAAGTTCAAGTGCTCTTACTTTAGAAGTTCTGGTATATTATGAGAGGAGGTGCAGGTGCTGTATTCCATAAAAGAGCAAGCATGAATAAATGAATATACACTGAGAAGTTCAAGTACTCTTACTATAGAAGTTCTGGTATATTATGAGAGGAGGTGCAGGTGTTGTATTCCATAAAAGAGCAAGCAGGAATAAAGAATAAACTATCAAGTTCAAGTAAGCTTACAGAAGAAGTTCTAGTATAATAATTAATGTAGGAAAAATATGCTTGACAAATAAGTATTGCCGTATAAACTAAGCTAGTAATCCTAAGACGACGCGTGGACATATGAAGTTCTGTTTGGATACCTGGAGAAGTTCACGTAGAATCCCGACAAGATCAAGAAACGTAAAGGAGTGTATGAGAATATTTTACACGAAGTTCTAGTTGAAAACTATTTGCAGTTAAAAAATTAGAAAAATAGGACAACACAAAAATTACCAAAGGCTACATCTTGATTGAGTTGAAAAATAATAATACATTCTACAACACAAAAATTCTCTCCATCTCAAACCAGCAGCCCAGCCAGATCTCAAGCAGAAGTTCAAGTTCACATGTTGGGGCCAAAATTAACAACACTAGATTTGTGGACAAAAAACACTGTCCACATTAAACCAGCAGTTCAACCAGAACCCAGGCAGAAGTTCAAGATCATAAGTTGGGGAAAAACAAACTACAATGGAATACTGAAAACAGTGCAATACATTTAAATTCACAAGACGATCATTCTTCATTACAGATACATCTGTCCTCAATAACATGAAAAATAGTGATGCAACTATAGATATACAAATTACTAAACCATTCTTACAACCAAGTCTTTACGAAATCAAATCTACACTAAAACCAATGTTTCTACACGCAGAATTCACGGGCCCAAGGACTGGATCTCAACAGGAAGCTCTCCACGCACAATTTCATTCTTCTCGCTGAAGACTAGAGTGTGCATGAACTCGGCCTTCCAGTCATCTACAGCAGCCTGCAAACAAAAAGAATGAAGAATAAAAAAAATAGTAAAGGATAACTAAAACCACAGCAGGAGCGTGTCGGCAAAAACACAAAAAAAATGAAAGGATGATGAGACAAGACACAAGGACAAAACATACTTCCACATCACCAAAATCTTCAACAAGCTCATCACCATCATATGTAGAGCACAGCTTCACGGCGAAGAAACCACACTCGTTATTCAGTTGCTTTGGAACATCAACAAAAGTCGGCCTCTTTGCAAGAGTCACCCAGTTTGGCTGCTTGCTCGCTTTGTACTCAGCCTTGCCGTACATCTCCTCCAGCAACCCAACGAATCTCTTGATCTTCCAGAAATGACAAATACGATAAAATCAAAAACATATTAACCAAATACCTAAGTTTAGGTACATAAAGCGACACTTGCATAAAATCCAACTAAACGATACCAGAAGTTCAACTGTCAAATGATAGTCAGTTCAAGCACACAACTTTGAAGCAGTATTACCAAACAAAGATAAAAATATTTTGTCAACGGAAGGCAGAATAAAATTCATGTCAAAAAGAGAATATGACGGGAGGTTCAGGCTAAGAAACACTCACGATATTTTGGCAGTCTCCGTGGAAACTTGTTCGTGAAAGTCCCTTATTAGAGTAAGGGAGTGAATCAAGGATATCAATGCTCCCACGATATCTATTCAGCACATAGACACTGTAGTGCGTTGTATTGCCAATTGGTTTGAAAAGTATCAAAAAAACCTGCCAAGATTGAAAAAATGGTGAACACAAACTATAAACCATAAGTATTGAACAGCCGAGATGAACAAAAACTTCTGGACAAACTCAACAAAAGGATTTACATAATAAAAAAAGCAAGAGTTATAAAAACCTAACCAGCTTTGCGTTAAGAAGGTCTTCTTCCTTACGAACAAACATTGGGAGGAGTGCAGCCAATTTTTTTACATCGAATTTTGGAACTGATGCACCGAAATAATCATACTCCAGGCAGTACTGCATTCACAAACAGACCATCAACAAATATTAAGAACACGAAATAATCACGACAAATAAAAACACCTCCCAATGCCACTTCACCAAAACTAGCGCAAAAAAGGAGATAGGGTTACAGGAACAAAAACCTGTATGAAGTAGGGACTCAGAACAACCCTGTCAGCACAAGAGAAGATCTCAGAGGTCTCCGGCTTATCCTTCCACAAGTTTATGAGAAAGTCCATTATGTCTCCTTCCATCTGCTGCCCTTCACCGAAAAGAGTATAAAGGACACGTCCTGTGAGGTCAATCACATTCCCAGGGACGGTAAACATGCAGTAGCTTGTCCTGCAGATTTAAAGGATGGGAAAAATATTAGAAGCGCAACTCCAAGACAAGGAGAATGAATAGAAATTCAGATACTATAATATCAGAAGTTCACAAAAAATAGCATTTCTGGTAGCAAAAACATAAGAAGAATACTCACTCAGAATACTTCTTCAGATCATCTTCACTAAGCACAATCTGTTTCAACCTCCGGGCCTCAGATAGATGAGGGTAACTGTATTTCTTTATTGGAGCGACAGGAGAACGCCACTTCACAGGCAATCTTGCTGCTCTCTTCGAGGAAGCTATGTTGCCAGACTCAACTGCCGGATTCCTCCTAGTGATGACAGCATTCTTCCCACCTCTCCCAACAACAGTAGCAGCAACATATTTACCCTTCTTCGGGTAAGCAATCTTCTCAAAATCATCATCCGACGAAATCACGTCTGCTTGGACTGCACCAACCTTCCCGGAGCAAGGGGTACTTGGAGCAGCACCAATACCGACAGGCTGCTTCCCCAACTTGGAAGGAATAAGGGTTAGAGAGCTCTCATATTCTCTCGGAGTTGTACTCATCGATTTCTCCCTAGGCTGGTATTCCTGTGACCCGAGGAATGAGTAGTGGTAATCGGTCAAGTCCAACGGCTCCACTGTCAAAAAAAAGACCATTAAATATAACTGAAGTTCAGATACAACACAATGTAGAGTCCAACAAATATAGATGTCATGATTACTACTCAAGTTGACCTAAAAATTATGTTGCATTTAAAAACTAATGAAGTTCAGGCACAACCCAAGGCACAGTTCAAGATAAAACTGATGAAATGGAAAACATTCAACTACAACTAACAAAAGCATAAAAAGGTATCATCTCTGAAGTTCATGTAGAATAAAAGCTGCAGTCCAAGTAAGCAATGATAGGAAAAAATACTGAAACAAAAAACACAAGCAAGTAAAAGACAATGAAGTTCATGTAGAACAAAAGCTGCTGTCCAAGTAAGCAGTCCAAGTTTCAAGACTTACATGAATAGTAGCCAAACAGACCATGGAAGTCTGTTTCAAACAAGTTAGAAGAAGCAATTGAGTACAACCATGTCTTCCTGATATCCAAGATATTCTCATGGGAATAGTTTGCAAGAACCCCATCATGATACGAATTAACATTCGTAAGCATGAAGAATCCGCAGTCGATACTGCCATCAAGCAAAGAGAACAATGTTAAAACAAAAGAAAGCCAAAAGCATAACAAGACGTTGCAGCTTACGTACATCTACAATTAAACAGAAAGTGATAGAGAGAAAAGTGGAACTCATACTTGTTAGTCTGTTGGGGGACATCAATCCAATCCAAAGGGAAATGGTCAATAGAAAGTGGACTGAAGGGTGTCTTCCTGTCATTGCTGGCATCGCTCCAAAGCTTCTTGATGTTATCAGTCATCCGCCGATATAGGCATACCGCACAGTCATCATTTGGTCCATAGTAGGAGTCGAGAAGCTGGAACCTTGAATTCTTCATGTCAAGAAATATGGAAACCCAATGACCAACACCACCCAAGTGAGCAGGAAGTTCAGGTGGGTCAAAAGTGGGGAAAATAACCTGACGCAAGATAAACACAAAATCATTAAAACTGAAAATTAATATCAAGAGCACAGAAAAATAAACAAATATAAACAGAGAGGATCACAGTGTTAACAAATACAGAGACAAAGAAACAAATATTGCTTACAGAATCATGCGCATCCATGCTATCTGGACCAGTCGCTAAGAAGTACTTCCTCACACGGGAATCAAAATGCCCTCTGTAAATCTTGTCCTAATATAATGCAGATAACAGCAACATATGAAATACAATGAGACCAACAAGTTTTAACTAATATGGTAAAGAACAACAGAAAACAAATTACTATAGGGTTGACTTACACAAACCCAATACGGCAGGATGAGTTTTTCTGAGTCCTGGTATTTGGCACGTAGACAATACAGTGCAACCTCAGCTACATTAGATCGAAGCATTCCGCGAGGAGAAAAAGACCCCGCGACATCTTCAACAGTAGCTTCACACTCATTGTTTTGGAACATAATCTTTGATCTAAAACAAACAAAAGAAAGTAAAGAAGTTTAGCATCAGAAACTCAAGAAGTTCATCACACAGAAAGCAAAGAAGTTCAGCATCAGAAACTCAAGAAGTTCATCACACAGAAAGCAAAGAAGTTCAGCTACATAACAACAGACATCAGAAAGTAAAGTTAGATGTTCAGCATCAGAAAGTAAAGAAGTTCAACAACAGAAAGTAAAGAAGTTCAGGTATAAAACCACAGGCAGTACATAAGTTAGATGCATATAAATTCTGACCAGCTGCACTCACCTCTTAGAATGATCACTCTTAAGCCTAGTTACACTGAAATAAAAGTCATCAACCTTCTTTCGGACGACAGCAAGTTCACTATCTGCTCAGCAAAAGAATAGAAATTAAGAGCAACATACAAACACATAGATCAAGACAGGAGCAACAAACAACACAAGCACATCTCGGCTGCTACACCGAAAGATAAACCACAGGATTAAAAACATCACAACCCATGCATTACAAACCTTCCCCCACATAAAAACAGCTTCAATTCACTTTATTTACAAACCACATGACAAACCACAAACCAGAAGTTCAACTTGCACCACACAGACAGTACATAGGGATATCAAAGACTCAAACCAACAACAAAAGGGGTGGGGATGGGGAAAGAAGAGAGAAGCATGCTCCTCTCTTTATGGATTCTTGCCTAGACCAGTTGCAGCACTGGAAAGATCATCCTCCTTTCCCAAGCTATCACTTTCAGTATCTTCATCATCATCTCCAGTAGACATTGCAGTGTCGTCGGCAAGCACACCGGTAGCAGCTGGAGCAGCTGGAGAATCTGAAACAACAAAAACTGTTGGTTGTGCTACAGCAGGAAGAGCTGGAGAACCAGCATCAACATCAACTGATGGCTCTGCTACAGGAGACTTCTCTGTGCCTGCACGAGCACTACCAGTATCAACAGCAGCCTCGATGGTATCTTTCTCTGAAATAATATCTTCAGCTGTCTTGCCCTGCTCAGAATCAGAAACCCCAGCACCGATGGACGACTGAGGTTCAGTTCGATCCAGCCCATCGGAGCAGCCAGTGCCTGATACAGCCTTGTCTGCAACCTTCTCTGAAGGAACACTAGCATCGTCATTCTTCAGCGAAGAACAAAAAGTCAATAAAAATGGGCACATAGTAAAAAAAATGTACAAGAAGTTAAATAAAAAGGAAACAAATGGACAAGAAAAAATATACTTTAGGATCACTGCCATGAACCTCATCAACAAATAAATCACTCGCGGGAGCAGATTCATGCACAGGGACAGTTGCACTATCAGGTAAAACATCCTCATCAACCCTAGCACCATCATCAACAGCCTACAAAAATCATATAGAACACAATGTCTAATCAAGTGAAGTCCACATTATATAACTAAAGAAGGACAGCTATGACCACTGACACATGGAGGAAGTCCAAAGACAGTAAACATAGAAGGTTAGATATCAAACTACTATCATACAAAGGAAAAAGGGCCAGATATGGAAAGCAAAGAAGTTCAGATACAATAGGGCTGGAAGTCCAGATACTGTAAACAGAGAAGGTCAAATATGAAACACAAATACTGAAAAAAGAAGTTCAGAACACATGAAATCAAGAAGGGTCCCCTATGACAAAAAAGAGTAATAACTAAAAAGCTAACAATGAACATTAATTCAAAGAACTAACAAAAAGCCAACATAAACAAACCTCTTCAGTACGCTCCTCGTTGTTGCCTCCTTCACGACCCAAACGAACAGATCATCTTGCCTCTGAATCTGACTGACAACAACACTAGCCTCATCTTCAAAAGGCTTGCAACGAGCATCCTGCATTTCCTTGAACAACCCAAAGCTAGTCCGGAGGTGGGAAGTGCTCTGACGAAGCTCAGCAAGAATTCTAGCTTCAATTGACAAAACCTCCTTCGAAGACTCAGCGTCAAAACCATGGCCGGGAGGAAGAATCCCGTCGACGCGACTAAGACGCTCAAGAGTTGTCGGAACATGGGCCATCTCCCCACAAACAGTTTCCAGAAGACCATCAATCCTAAGAAGGGAAACATTGGCAGCATCAAAGAAACCCTCAGAAGAAACGCCACCTGCAGCACTCACACGGGCAGAAGAACCTCCAGGATCTACAGGGGGAGCACCAGTATTGACATCCCGGGAGAATTCAAATCTTGGGGCACCTCCACTCTCTAGGCCACTGGCACGAGGCATAGTAAGAACAGGACGTTCGGTAACCCTAAAGAACACAACCTCAGCCTATGTCTTCCACTACATACAAAACAAAAGTCAACGCGTCAAAAAACAATGAAGGAACATGGAACAAATATTGAAGACAGTACCAGAAGTTCAAGTTAAACTGTACAGGAAAGAATGATGCATAGAAACACTCACAGGCAGTTTCCCAAACACTCAGTTGGCTGGGTCCTCATCACCCTTCTTAACCAAGTCAGTAGTAGCAAGCTCAGACATCTTGGCCTGGTCCATGTAGTTGATGCGAGGGGTCCTTAAATCAACAACAGGCTTCTTGCCAATGATAAGGCAGTCCAGATACATAAGTAGCGGCGCGATGCCGCAGCCTGTAACAGCTTTTCCTCTGCTAGTCCCTTGCTGATACCTAGTAACAGCCCTTCGAAGATCATCAACAACCAACTGACAATAGTCCATATTTGCCATATCTTCAGAGACAAGATTCTCAGCCATTGCTGCCTCCCTGGACACTCGTGTAGACGTACCAGGAATAATAACCTTCATGAAAAGAATAAGGTAAAAGACCTGCAGAGCCAGGTCATCATTCTTCTCATCCTTCACAAGTTCCTCGAGGATCTTCCGCAGATCCTTTGTCTTGATATCATCACTCCTCTTGTAGCCAACTTTGGCCTTCAGCCTCATAACAGCATCATCAAACGCATCCTTCGAGGGCCTAGGAGGGGTACGATCACCTTGAGGGAATCCAAAAAGATGGTGACTAGCATCACTTGTAATACGCAAAACCTTGTTCGCCTCACCCATGTCCAGAATCATAGTAAAAGGGTTAATCTTGGTGTAGATGTGGCCCATCAAAGGACGAGAGATGTTGGAATCAATCGTCAAATCAAACACAGAACCAAAACCAGCCTTGATAACCCTCGCCTTGTGCCTAGGTTGTAGCAATTTTGCGCACAACTTGACCTCTTTCAGTGAGCAGTGAACCGTCTTGTTAAAATGTTTTGCATCATCTCCTCCTTCATCACCTTCTTCCACTGATTTGCCTCCTCTCTTCCTCAGAACATGCCGCTTCACAAGCTGATACTACAAAAAATGCAATGACAGGGAAAAAAGGCAGAACAATGAGTCAGACGAACTAAACCAAAAGTTCACTAATGCTGAATTGGAAAAACTACATAAGAAAATAGAGCATGGACAAAAAAATTGTATATAGCAGAAGTTCAACCATTAAAAAACAAGAAGTACAGTTGCTTTCTCCATGTTAGCAGTGTACATTTCAGAAGTTCAACTATGTCTACAGAGGCAGTACAACCATGTATGACCAGAAGTACAGCTGCTTTCTCCATGTTAGCAATGTACATTTTAGAAGTTCAACTATGACTACATAGGCAGTACAACCTTGTATGACCACAAGTTAAGCTGCTTTCTAAATGTTAGAACTTTACAAAGCAGAAGTTCAACTATGTACACCAAGGCATTAAAACCATGTATACCAAGAAGTTCAGCTAATATCTTCATGTATATAAGCAGAAGTTCAGCTATGTACACAAAGGCAGTAATACCATATAAACCAAGCAGTTCAGCTAACCTCTAAATGTATATAAGCAGAAGGTCAGCTATGTACACCAAGGCAGTACTACATACACAAAATATAACAACAATTCTACAATGTTCTCAAAAACAGTAAACATGAGAGATTCATACCTGATCAGCAGCAGCAGCATCATCGTCGTCATCCTCGTCATCAGCGTTGAAATCAGCATCACCCTGGTCGTCTAGATCAACACGAGAACACTTCTTGCAACCCTTGTTAACCTTTGCCGGTGCAACCTTGCGCTTAACGCCGCATTTCTTGCCCTTACCAGATGCGCCAGCACCAAGCGGAGAAGGTGTAGGCGCCGTAGTGGCAAGCACACAAGGACTACGACGTGGCGTACCACCGCGGGCTTGGCCTTCCACTTCAGGAAGTTCACCCACACTTGGTCCTGCAGCATTTGAAACATGTGGGCTCTTCCGAGGAGTAACTTCACCAACTAAATGCTTCCTAGTCACGGTCTTCTTTAATTTCTTCTTCACAGGGGCAGCCATGCCATCAGTGGCACGCGACACGTCTTCTTCAGCAATAGAGCCATGCCCAACTGTGAGCTCAGCAAGATCACCAGATTCAGAAACATGAGAACCTTTCTAAAGGCGGGCCACCATCTTCTTATAAAAATCTTCTTGCTTCTTCCTCTTGCGTTGATCCTCTAGAAAAAGCTGAAGGGGCACATCCTCATCTTGCGTGACAGGTTCAGTGCCATCAACAGACTGGGACTGCGTCTCTGACATTTGAAGAGAGCACAAAGGCTCTGGAACGGAATCACAACCTTCAACTGATGGAGCCCCCTGCTCGGCCGCAGCAGTGTTATCTGGCACACCCAAGTCAGATAGTACATCGTTGATGGTGTTCACAGCTTCCTCCTCTGTGGATACATCTGCAAGAACACAAAAACATAACAAAAGGAAAAGAGTCAAGAACAAATACAAAACACACGACAAGAACAAGTTCAAAAACATGGCTCAAGAATTAAAAAAAAAGGAGTTGCACATACTGGGTGAAGCAAGAGCTGCAGAAGCAAGATCCGTGAGGCTTAAATTTTTCTCAAGGCTCAAAGCAACCTCCGCAAATACAGTCAAAGGAATAAAAGGTGGTTTAGCTGCATCAGATCTTGGAGCATCAGTATTAACTTCTGAAGCTCCATCTTGATCAAAGGCATTTTTTTCAGAACTATTAAATTCATCACCAACTACAAAATGGAAGTAAAAAGGCAGCTGAGTTTTAATCCACAATCTACACCAAAGGAAGTACTACATATACATGAATGTCCAATGTCCAGAAGTTCAAAAATACCTAACAAAGCAGTAAAATAATGCACAATCTACAATCTACATACTAAAGATAAAACAATCTACACCAAAGGAAGTACTACATATACATGAATGTCCAGAAGTTCAACAATACATAACAAAGCAGTAAAACAATGCACAAACAGAAGTTCAACCAAATTTCATTACAAACAAATAATTAAAAATAGAAGTTCAACTTTGTGACCCAAGGCAGTACTACAAAAAAAAGATGAAGCATGAGCAGAAATACTTTTTCACAGCCAAACTACTTCTCAATACCATGAAAATGATAACAAAAAATACAAAGATATACACTAAAATATGAAACATTGGTAAGTCCAAACACACTTGGTGACATAGTTCACTGGCAATTCATCAAAAAAAATCTAAGCAACACTCTACTAACGTCAACTAAGAGTAAAATGCATACACATCACCTACGTTAGAAGTTCATACTTTTAAACGTAGGCAGTCCAACAAGACAACCAAGGGAAGATATGGGCGGACATATAAAAGAAAACTCCTATTTAAAATACAAGATGCATATACATTTACATACCTGAAGAAGGTTTTGAAGCCATGACAACACCACTCCTTGATGAATGGTAGTCCAAACCCTAGAACAACCTACAAAAAACAGGGGAAAATTACATCTAATTAGCAAGTAGAAAATCAAACAACAATACAAAAAGAAACAAAATCAAACCCTAGGATAAAACAACTAAAACACATCAACAATTATGAAGATGAACAGTAGCACATCTAAGCAAGCACGGCAAAAACAGTACTCATAAACTAACTAGCATGTGACAGACACAATCTAGACTACGAAATCAATAACATTAATGGATGTAAATACATCACTTCCAGCAGCAACCACCACACCACACCCTTCTTACATGCATCTCACTGGTGAAATTACCAAAGGGGAAATGAAATCAACACAAGTCTGAAGGGTAAAATAGCACACACAAGCATCTCACAGATAAAATTAACCATGGGGAAATGGAATCCACCCACCACACGCACAAGAACCCTACCTAATCTCCCATCCAACCATCAGAAGAAAAGGGAGGAGGCGGATGCGAGAGCACACAGAAGTAATAGAGAGAGCTCGACAGATCTGGCGAAAACTAAGATCAAGCATTGGGGGGAGGCAGCATTTGTACCTCTCCAAACGACCCCGATGCACGAATCTGCGGAGGTTCTTCCACCCCCACGACGCCACGCGCACCTTGGAACCGCGCAGACAGTTGCCGGCTTCGCTTTAGAGGAGAAGAGAGCGGGCTGAGGGAGGGAGAGCGGGGCGTGGGGCAGAAATAGGAGCGGGGCGTGCGCCGGTTACTCCACTCACGAGCGCAGGAGACAGCGGCGGAGAAGTCGGGGGAATTTGGAGGAAGGCAGCGGAGCAACAGAGAGGGAGAAGAGAGCGAGCGACAGGGGGAAGGGGTTTCTGACAGGTGGTGCGCGAGCGAGATGGGCAGTAAATGGGGCTCTCTAGCGGGTGTTGTAGCGCCGGGGTTAATTACAGTTTTACCCCTAACCACTAAAAAGTAAATGCATGTGTTGAAAAATGAATGCACCATTTGAATGCATCAGTTTAAAAAGATAAGATCAAATAAAAATCTGTTGGTATCCCTTAAAACCAACATTTGATGGCCAACAGAAGTTCAAGTACACTACCAATGGAAGTAAAATATATACACAAATAAGAACTTACAAACAAAGAAGAAGTTCAAAAAATAAAGAACAGAAGTTCAAGTACACTATCAAGCGAAGTAAGGCATATGAATAAATAAACAATAAGAAACAAAGAAGAAGTTCAAATACAAAAACACATGAAGTCCATAACTAACTCAACGGACTCGCCTTCGCATCCGACGACGCGGCACGCCGCGTCGTCGCCTACTCCTGCTCATTCCTGGCTCGGCCTCACCAGGGGTCCCCGGCTCGGCCTCGCGCTACCGCGGCAGTGCGCGCTAGGTTGACAGGCGCAATGCGGTGATTCTGTTTCCACCCCCACCCGCAAGCACCCCAGAGCTACACCCCTAAGATAGATAGTGGGGTCACGGATGTGTTAGACTTGCCTCCGCATGCGACGACACGGCACCCCGCGTCGTCGCCTGCTCCGGCTCGTTCCTGGCTCGGCCTCACAGGGGGAGGGGAGGGGGGATCCCGACCCCCCCTCCCCCCGGCTCGGCCTCGCGCTACCGCGGCAGTGCGCGCTAGGTTGACAGGCGCAATGCGGTTATTCTGTTTCCACCCCCACCCGCACGCACCCCAGAGCCACACCCCTAAGATAGATAGTGGGGTCACGGATGTGACGGACTCGCCTCCGCAGGCGACGACGCGGCACGCCGCGTCGTCGCCTGCTCCGTCTCGTTCCTGGCTCAGCCTCGGAGGGGGAGGGGAGGGGGGGTCCCTCCCCCCTCCCCCCCGGCTCGGCCTCGCGCTACCGCGGTAGTGCGCGCTAGGTTGACAAGCGCAATGTGGTTATTCTGTTTCCACCCCCACCCGCACGCACCCCAGAGCCACACCCCTAAGATAGATAGTGGGGTCACGGATGTGACGGACTCGCCTTCGCATGCGACGATGCGGCACGCCGCGTCGTCGCCTGCTCCGGCTCGTTCCTGGCTCGGCCGCGCAGGGGGAGGGGAGGGGGGGTCCCGACCCCCCTCCCCCCCGGCTCGGCCTCGCGCTACCGCGAAAGTGCGCGCTAGGTTGACAGGCGCAATGCGGTTATTCTGTTTCCACCCCCACATGCACGCACCCCAGAGCCACACCCCTAAGATAGATAGTGGGGTCACGGATGTGACGGACTCGCCTCCGCATGCGACGACGCGGCACGCCGCGTCATCGCCTGCTCCGGCTCGTTCCTGGCTCGGCCTCGCAGGGGGAGGGGAGCGGGATCCCGACCCCCCTCCCCCTCGGCTCGGCCTCGCGCTACCGCGTTCGTCGATAGGCGCAATGCCGATTTCAATGTCTACAAATATTTAAATACAAAAATAACAAACAAAATTAAAATAAGAAGTTCAAATAGTGAAGATATAGAAGTTCGGGGTTTTGTAAAACCTCAAATTAACATGTTAAAAAAATTTAGCATACAGAAGTTCAGGATAGTTATTCTGTGAAGTCCAAAAACTATTAGAAGTGCGAAAACATACTAGAAAAAAAATAAAAACTACACGCATATCCATCGGCCAATTCCATGGTTGCTCACGGGACTGAGTCAAAAAATCAAAACCAATGCAAGAATGAAAAATGACAGAAAAAAAAGAAATACAGAGGACTTGCTGCATTACCTTGTAAAAGAAGGAAAAGCAGAAGTTCAGGTATGAACAACGCAGAAGTCCAGCTTGTACAACGACCATTAGATGATCTAGAAAATATGAACGAACGAATTCGTCCGAAGCATAAAATCCTCTGCGCCAGATTAGAACACGTCCGCACCCCCTTGGAAATGATCTGGCAACTCCCTTTCTACAACAAAAATGACCAGAGGGCAAATCTCAAAACCGCAAAAACACCCTGTGCAACAGCCGTGGGAGTGCCAACATCAAATCAACAGAAATCAAACCGTATGGACCCTACCGATTGAAATTGACGATGTAGTAAGCCTTAAATTTCACTAAAGTACGCAAATCAGCCAGCAAACTTTACAAAAAAATGAGAAATCGTCAGAAGCAGAGGGTGCATCTCGGGTGGATGAAGAACACGACCGATTTCAAATTCATTTGAAATAACAAAAATTTGTGCACCAAACTCGTACCAAAACCTAATTCCCATCGTGCCAGAGCTTCGACAACATCCACAGCATGCATTAAACACTACTAGGAAAAGGGCTATAGCTAATATGGACATTAATGGCGCACCACATATGTGGTGCGCCACTGCTATATAGCAGTGGCGCACCATGTGTAGGTACGCCATTAGTGTCCATATCACTAATGGCGCACCACACCAACGGTGCGCCACTACTAACAATTTTTTTTCCAAAACTAGTAATGGCGCACCAGGGTCTAGTGCGCCATTACTAGTTTTAACTAGTAATGGCGCACCATACACTCTGTGCGCCACTACTGACAAATTTTTTTTTACTTTTTTTTCAAAACTAGTAATGGCGCACCAGGGTATAGTGCGACATTACTAGTTCAAACTAGTAATGGCGCACCCCAACCACGGTGCGCCACTACTAACAATTTTTTTTTTCAAAACTAGTAATGGCGCACCACATGACAGGTGCGCCATTAGTAACCAGGGTTACTAATGGCGCATTTTAAGGTGGTGCGCCATTGGTAACCTGAGAGCAGCTAGATATTTTGGACAGCCACCTACCACACTCACTTTCCCCACTTCATTCTCTCCACCTCCTCCTCCAAGCTTGTCTCGGGTGCCTCCTCCTCCTCACCTCATTTGCACCATAGATTCACCCAAATTAAGTGGTTAAATTTCCTTTTTTTGATAGGTAAGTAAGGGGAAAGCTTTCTTTATGTTGTAGATCTACTTTTTTCTCCCTCCAACAACGTGCACATGCACTTGTTATGGCCTAGATCTATGTATGTTTGTGGTGGTGCATATGTTTGTGGTGTTGCATATGTTTGTGTTTGCAGGTACCGGTATTTGAAATGCGATAGTTGCCAATATTTTGCCGGAATGTTGATTCATTTCCGTTTCGGCGAGAATTTGGCACTATGCATTCTTTTTGGTCCTATTTTTAGGCAAAGTCATGCCAAAAAAAAATTTGGTTCTAAAATATCGTTTTGCTCTACCCCGCAGGCGACCATGGTCCGCACGATGACCGAAGGCATCGTGAATAGGTTTTTGAGCTCCGCGAAGGCCGAGATGCTTCAAAAGAACGAGACGGAGATAAGATGTCCGTGTCGAAGATGCAAGCTGAAGAGCCTTATGGACCCGGATTCCGTACAGGTGCGGGACCACCTGCTCTTGCGTGGTTTCATGGATGGCTATCGGTGGCAAGGTGATGAAGATGATTATGAAGTCGTCCATGGGGCCGGGCAAGAAATGAGGAAGGGCAGCAAGACAACCGCGGCGAGGGCGGGCGAGAAGACGAAGAATCTCCAGGACATGATCACGAAGTAGATGCAGTAGTACACAGTCATCATGTAGAAGATGCCGGACATGATGATGAGGAAGATGCCGGAGCAGACGAAGGGCATGATCATGAAGATGAAGATGCCGGAGCAGACGACGATGGACCATCGATGGGCTGGGTGCAGGACCCTCATATTCAAGAGCTGCTTCTCAAGCAGACGGATAACGCAAGAGCTGCCGCCCGAGAGAAAGCCAAGCTGGATCAATTGGAGATAGACGCGGTTACTCCATTGTATGAAGGATGCAGGCCCGAGGATACCCGCCTGAAAGTAACGCTCATGGCTCTGGAGATGAAGGTAAAACACAAAATGACCGACGCATGCTTCGACGAGAACATGTCATTCTGGCACGAACGTCTTCCCAAGGGGAACAAGTGCCCGACCAGTTTCGAGGAGGCGAAGAAAATCGTGTGTCCTCTGGATTTACCGCACGTGAAATACCATGTGTGCATGAACAATTGCATCATTTATCGGGACGAGCACGCGGAGTCTACCATATGTCTGGTGTGCGGCGTCACTCGATACAAGAAGAGGAAGAAAGCTCCTCGAAAAGTGGTGTGGTACTTTCCGATCACTCCTCGTCTGCAGCGGTATTTCGCGGACCCTAAGGTAGCAAAGCTCCTGCGTTGGCACGCGGATAGGGAGGAGAAGAAGCGAGAAGATGACGGAAATGATCCGGAGATAAATAAAAAAGACAAGATGCTGAGTCACCCTAAGGATGCGAGCCAGTGGCAAGCGTTGAACTTCGAACACCCAGTATTTGGGGACGATCCAAGGAACATCGTGCTGGGCGCGAGCACCGATGGAGTCAATCTGTTTGGCAGCCAGAGAAGCACACATAGCACCTGGCCTGTGTTTGTGTGGATGTACAACCTTCCCCCCTGGTTGTGCATGAAGAGGAAGTACATTCACATGAGTATGCTAATTGAAGGGCCGAAACAACCAGGGAACGACATCAATCTGTATCTGGGGTTGCTGAAAGAGGAGCTAGACACGCTGTGGAAAACGCCAGCCAATACGTGGGACGCCGCAGAGAAAGAATATTTCCCTATGAGAGCCGCACTGCTCACGACGGTGCATGACTATCTCGGTTACGGATATGTCGCGGGGCAGGTGGTCCACGGATTTTCTGGATGCGTCAGGTGCATGGATGACACAACGTATCGCCAGCTAGATAGAGATCCCGGGTCTTCGAAAACCGTGTTCATGGGACATCGAAGGTGGCTTCGCGACGATGACTCATGGAGAAAATGCAAGGATCTGTTCGATGGTGAAACCGAACCCCGAAGACGCCCGCGTACGAGGAGCGGCGAGGAAATAGACGAGCTGTTGAAAAATTGGAAAGAGTGCCCACCGCCGGGAAAGGCACCAGAGCCGGGAAAGGCGCCAGAGCCGGGAAAGAAGCGAAAGGTGCCAGAGCCGCTGCTGAAGGTATGGAAAACGAGGTCTGTTTTCTGGGACTTGCCGTACCGGAAGATCCTCCGTGTGCCTCACAGCCTTGATGTCATGCATATCACGAAGAACGTGTGCGAGAGTCTGCTTGGTACCCTGCTCAACATGCCAGAGAGGACCAAAGATGGGCCGAAAGCAAGGGCAGACTTGAAATCAATGGGCATCAGGGAGGAGCTTCACGCTAATGATGATGATGATGATGATGAGGCGAAGGACACGGAAAGTCGTCGCAAAGGCAAAAAGGCCAAGAAGATCGGAAATGACTTCCCTCCCGCGTGCTTCACTCTAAGTCAGGAGGAGATCGAGCAGTTTTTCACCTGCCTCGTAGGAGTAAAACTTCCTTACGGTTACGCGGGGAAGATAAGCAGATACCTAGACTCAGCGAAACAGAAGTTCAGCGGGATGAAGTCTCACAACTGTCACGTGCTGATGACGCAGATACTTCCAGTTGCAATCCGTGGGATCATGGACGCGCACGTCCGTGAAACGCTATTTGGCCTATGCAACTTTTTCGACGTCATCTCTCGAAAGTCGGTTGGCGTGAGGCAACTCAGAAGGCTACAGGAAGAGATCGTGGTGATACTATGCGAGCTTGAGATGTACTTCCCGCCCGCATTCTTCGATGTTATGGTGCATCTGCTGGTCCATATCGTGGAGGATATCATCCAACTCGGGCCGACGTTCCTGCACAGCATGATGCCGTTCGAAAGGATGAATGGTGTCATCAAAGGATACGTTCGCAACATGTCACGTCCAGAGGGAAGCATAGCCAGGGGCTTTCTGACCGAAGAGTGCATCTCCTACTGCACGAATTATCTAGGCATCGAGAACCCCGTTGGTCTGCCCGTCAACAGGCACCTCGGCAGGCTCGCTGGATGGGGTCACCGCGACGGTCGCCGCGAAATGCATGTCGACTTCGAGGGTCGACTCGCCGACTTTGAAAGAGCAAACCTAGTCGCGCTACAACACATAGACGTGGTCGATCCTTGGGTGGTAGAGCACAAAACCTTTATTGAGAAGACGTACAATGACCGAGGCCAATAGAGGACGGACGGAGATATAATCAAAGAGCACAACTCATGTTTCACGCGTTGGTTCAAGGAGAAGCTTCTGTCATACCCTTTACATGAGGATTCTTCCGCGGAAGAACAACTCATATTCGCCTTGTCACAGGGTGCCGAGCACAACCTGATGACGTATGAGGCGTACGATATCAACGGCTACACATTCTACACCGAGGGAAAGGACATGAAGAGCGATGGTTATCAGAACTCCGGGCTAACGATGGAATCCTACACCGGTAACGACAAGGACAGATACTACGGAAGGATCGAGGAGATCTGGGAGCTGAGCTACACTGGAGAGAAGGTCCCGATGTTCCGTGTCAGATGGGCCAAGAGCGTCCTAAAAGAAGACCGGTATTTCACCACCATGGTTATACCCGAAGCCAAATCCAAGACCGCGGGCGCAAACGTCACCGCAAAAAATGAGCCATGGGTACTGGCTTCCCAAGTGGACCAATGCTTCTTCATTACCGACCCGTCAAAGCCCAATCGTGTTGTCGTGAGGAGAGGCAAAAGGAAGATCATCGGAATGGATGGAGTCGCCAATGAGCAAGACTTCGACAAGTACGGCGACCCGAAGATGGAATATGACGACGACGATGAAGTGCCATACACCACAAGAAGAAGCAGGACCACCCTACCTAAAGGACGTCCGTTCAAGAGAAGAACTCCATTTGCGAAAAAGAAGGGCAAGAAGATTGTGAAAAGATAGCTAGCTAAGATCGATTGTATTTAAATTGTAGTCTTCATTTCTCGATTGTATTTCGACATATGGAAATGACATTTCTTCTGTTCTAGTCCTCATGAAAATTTATTTATGTTTATTCTGATATTTATGTTTATTCTGGTATACCAATTTTTATTTATGTTTATTCTGGTATTGAATTTCTAACTCACAAAAATTATTGAATTTGTTAATATTTCTTGAACTCATGAATATTTTTAAATTTCATGGGCACTTTTTGAATTCATGAATATTTTTTCAAATTTGATGATATTTTTTCATATTCATAAATGTTTTACCAATTCAAAAATGAATGCAACCAAAAATCCAAAAAAAAAAGTTACTAATGGCGCACCAGGAGAAGGTGCGCCATTGCTATCAAGGTACTTATGGCGCACCAGGGGTGGGTGCGCCATTGCTATCAAGGTATTTATGGCGCACCCCTAGGAGGTGCGCCATTGCTAACCTTCCCCCCTCTATGTAGGTGTGTTCTGTCCATCTCGCTATCCCTCCCTCGCCAGATCCCCCTCGCCCCCCGCGCCCGCTCCACCGCCGACGACGACCCCCCGCGCCCGCTCCACCGCCGACGACGACCCCCCGCACCCGACGACCCCCGCACCCGATGACCCCCGCGCCCGCTCCACCGCCGCCGATGACCCCCCGCACCCGGCGAAGATGGAGTCGCCGCCGGAGCACTAGGAGGAGGAGGCCCGCGTCCACCAGGAGAGGAGGCCCGAGCACCTCGCGACCTCCCCGCCGTCTATCCCCGCCTCCCCCAAGCTCGCCGTCTCCGCCCTCCGTCGTCTCCGCTCCGGCCACCACCTCATCGTGGTCAGGTAATCTTCATTGCCCTCCTCCCTCTGCCTCTCTTCTCCTCTCTTCCTCCTCTCCTCCCTCCCGGCCATGCCCTCTTCTTCTCTCTTTTGCTAGGTTTAGGTCAAATCCCTCTCGAATTTAGGTCAAATTAGGTTCAAAAAATTGCTAATTTTGGTCAAATTAGCAAGTGTCCAACTTCTTGCTCTGTAGCAAGTGTCCATCTTCCTGTGTATTTCATATATATTGGAGTTTATATCATATATATTGCTGGCATGTATTTCATATGTTCTGTAGCATTAAGGCTACATAGCATGCCATTTTTGTGCCATCGTGTCGTGATGATATTGGGGGGTTTTGTCTCCGACCATCGTGTCGTGATGATATTGTGGGGTTGCAGCGGGGCGGGGGTGGGATAATGATTTTGCAGGTACCCCGAGAGGCCCTTGAGTTTGCCGGAATGTCGATTAACTTCCGTTCCGGCAAATTCGGGTACTCCATATGTCCTATTTTCAGCAAAGGTCATGCTGAAATTTTCCGTGAATTTTAGCATGACTTTGCTAAAAATAGGACATATGGGGTACTTGCGACTAATGCATGGGCCGGGGTATCTTAGTACTTAATTAAGTAGGAAACCGAAGCCCAATCGGAGTACAGGGATTTGTCCATGTCATTTTCCATGGCATCGGCCTCTGATACAACACCCTGCCGTTCATACCTCCCAACAGAAAATGAACTTGAGCAGGACTGTAAAACTGTGATGTTCCAATTTTTGTACTTACTATCCCTCTTCATCCTTGGAACATTTGACAAGAGCAGACCAGGGAGTGCTTCTGCACCAGTTTACTTGTCGTTTTACCTGCAGTCCAGCAAAATAAACGCCACCTAAAATCTGTTCTCAAGTTTGCTATGTATCAACACCTTGTACTACCATAGCCCGTTGATGGCTTCTTTAATTTGAAGTCGGGTTGTTATGCCTTCCTCGAGAATTAGGTTATTTGGTCAACTTAGAGATCTTGTTCCTTGACAATAACCAACTTTTTGACCAAACTTTTTTCCTATTTAGAGCGAACATGGCCCACAACGATGCCGGCGGTTCGCGCAAGCAATTCTGGGAGCTGTCCCAGGAGATGGAGGAAGAACCTCACCGCTATGAGGACGCCGCGGAAGACACCGATCCCGACTACACAACCCCTAGTGGCGTCGGGGATGACACCACTGATGGTGCCGCCGAGGATGCCACCACTGATGATGGCAGCGCACGCACAGATGGCAGCCAACCGAAGAGGCAACGGAAGGACCGGCGCCCGAACGTGCTCGGCACCGTCAAGCAGGAATTTACTGAAGTGTCCTCCAGTGGGCATCCAACGGCGCCCAAAGAATTAGTCAGTGGGTACTCGGGACAACTCGGGTGCATTCTCCGGAGCACCGTCTCGATCAACACCGAGAACCTAAGGCATCGTGACCGAGGGAATTTGCGCAACCTCCTCTTCACGAAGCTGCACGAATGATACAAGTTCCCCGGTGACGTCGCAAACACACGCCTCTCAGGGAATAAAGTGAACAGTGCCGCCCTCACGAAGATGAGCACGACCCTGGCTACTTGGAGAGCCGCGGTGAGGAGAAGGATTCTAAGAGGTGATAGTTATGAGAAGATCAAGGAGACAAATCCTTCGATCATCGAAGCTGACTACTGGGAGTTCAAGGCCAAGTGCGAGTCCCCGGGGTCCGCGGAATCAAGTCAGTGGGGGAAAGATATGCGGGACTTGAACTTAGGGGTCCACAAACTCGGTCCCGGCGGTTACAGAGTGGCGGAACCTATATGGGACAAGGAGGACGCGGAGCGTGCCGAGCAAGGCCTACCGCTCCTCTTCGATAAATACCGTGACAAGCAGACCAGGAACTATGTCAGGGCCCGGTACAAGGTGGACCCGGTAACAAAGGAGCTTACCACGGATCCGAAGACCAAGGCGCTTGAGCTTGTTCTGGTAAGGAATACACCCCCGCGTAATTAGTTCCATATGGTTGCATTCTAATTAATGAAGCCAAATTTCTAAATGGTTCACGTTCCTTCCGCAGGACACTGAAAGCAGTAGCGCGGGGTCGTCTCAGAGCTCCCCTTGGGACACCACTTTAAATAGGGCGTTGAACGTAATGAAAAACAAGGATATGTTCAGTAAGCCGTCGTCAGCTGGTCGTGTGGCCGGCAAAGGCTTGTCCACGAAATGGTCGGAATACTATACCACTGGGCGAAAGGAGAGAAGACCAGCTCGGAAAGCTAGCAGCGCGAGGTTCAAGAACTCAAGGCAAAAGTGGCGCGGATTCCGGAGATGGTCCAAGAGCAAGTGCGAGACCAACTGGGAGCGACGATCACCGCCATTGTGCCTACCTTGATTGAGGGGCTGCAGGCGTGGATTGCGGGCGGCCAACAGGGGCCGCCCCCGATTCCCAGCTTCACGGGCAGCAACTCGCACAACGCGCCGGCGGCGCCATTGGTGTCTCCGGCGGAGGCGGTATTGGTGTCTCCGGCGCCGGCGCGGGCATTGGAGCTTAATGCACCCGGGTGTGGGAAGAATACGCCGGCCGGCACCTCAGCAGCAAGCGGCCCCTCCGTCACTTGCACGCCCGCCGTTGGCGGTGCCTCGACATTAGCCGAGCTCGACGCCATCACGGTAACTAAGCCTCTCGGCCGATGACTTCATCTCCTTGCCTTTGACTGGGCATCCCTGACGCCCTACATGTTTTCGCAGGGCGCCGCCGACGTTCCATGCACTCTCCTGCACTTCGTGGGCGGCGAGTTGATCGATGTCGCCAAGGCCAGAATCGTTCAACCGGGCAACCCCGTGTTCCACGGTAATCCGATGCCACCCACCGTGTATAGGGTTCAACTGGTTCGGGTGCTGCCGGGCTGCGACGACTTGTTACCTCCGTTTCGACCCGCTGGGGCCGACGAAGATGATGTGATGACCCTCAGCGCCTGCTTAAGCTGGCCCCTGCTTTGGCCGAAGAGCCAGATTCGTTTGGGGGCGGGGGACACCACCCCACAGACAACACCGCCAGTCGTGCCGGCGCCAAGCCATGGCAAGACCGCCGCAACGCTACCGGACATGCCGGACATGCATATGGCACAGGATCCGGACATGCATATGGCACAGGATCCGGACGACGACGACGACGACGATGGTACATTTACCAAAGTCGATAAGTACTTCAACGAACATGGGTACGGTGACGAATTCTTGGGGCCTCCTTCTCAAGAACCCAACCCTGCAAAAGACGATCGCGATCTACCTGGTACCGCGGAGAAACCCAATTGCAACAGGCGTCGTCTGGCGTTCAGTTCTCAGGAGACGCCTCCAGCTGCCGCCTTCACCGAGCCTCAGATAGCCAAGGTGCGAAATATTATCAGCCCCAACACACTCCAGAAGGCGGTCTCTGAGCAGAACTCGATCCCATTACAGCAGAAGAAGAAGGGACGGAAAAGAAAGATTAAGGGTGCGAGCCAGCCGGCACCGAGTACGATCCGTGCTTAGGACGGGCCACCTTCACCTAAGGATATCTCGAGGAGGGTGCATGTGGCGGGTAGGCCGATGCTATCGACTAATATGCTCAATGCTGCAACCGGTGCTATGCGGAGTCTGCATGACAGTGTTCTTTCTTTGGAGAAGCGGCGTCTCTCCGAGAATGATGTGGCATACCCGGTTTTCGTGGCCAAGGTGCCAGAGGGCAAGGGCTTTGTCGATAGCACCATCGGGGGTATGATCGTCCTGCGGTTTGATGACATCTTCGCTATGTTTAACCTTCATCCGCTGCACTACACCTTCATTTGGCTATTTTCGCTCAGTATGGAGATGCGGATCATTAGAGACAAGACCCCGGACATCGTGATAGTCGACCCCTTCTACATGCGTGCCAAGATCTTGGGCAGCGCTGGGGACCGGCAAGTCGCGAGTTCATACCTCGAAGGCGTCATTCTGGCGAACCCAGATAAGGATAACTTCCTCGTGCCTTACTTTCCCGAGTAAGTCATCCCCTCACCGCCCCGTAACATATGATTTCTTAGATTTCGATCGTTCTTTTTTTTTCTAACATTCCGTGTTTTGTGCAGTGACACACATTGCACACTCATCCTCTTAAGACCGAAATATTCCATGGCCACGTATTTCGACTCGGACCGTCAGTCGAAGAAAGCCTACACAAATATCAAGAAAGTTCTTGATGAAGCTCTCCCCGGCTACGCCAGATCTGGAGGCACCTTCAAGAGGCCAATTTGTAGGTACGGCAAGCACGTGTTCACCCACAATACGACGTTCCCCTGCGTCAAGCAGCCGCCTGGCGGTCAGAAGGATGCCTACTACGCCCTCCATCACATGCGGGCGATCGTGCGGGACCATAATCACCTTCTGCTACCAAATAATCTCAAAGATTGGGCCGCATGCTTGTCGGCAATCCAGGACGCGGACATCAGACAAGAATTCTTTCGCATCCAGTCGGAGTTTGCGGAAATCATCCATCAAGATGTCCTTCGTACCTCGGGGCAGTTCTACCTTAGATATCAACCGTCCAACAGTGAGATAGAAACAACGCTACAAATGCAGGCTGACAACGACCGCGATTTCATGACCATCACGATAGACGGCGGCTTCATCCACGCTCCGGTCCCTGAGTCGAGTCGAAAGTAGTGATGCTATGTAGTTCTGAAATATCGATTAGCTCATGTTGTAATTAAACTTTAATGAACTTGTATGTCTCTTTAGTTTGGACAGTCGTTCAACTTATATGTAATCGATGCTATTTATTAGTAGGACCATGAATCGTGCTATTAATGTGTTGCTTTTCTCTTCCGATCCTTTTGTTGCATACTTATATATTGCTTATGTATTGTCTGTGAATTGCTACTAACGTTTTGTTTGTCTAGTGCATAGAGATGCCGTGGTATGTCGTGTACAAGGGTAAGGTTCCCGAAGTCTACGACGACTGGGAGGAGTGTTGGACACAGGTTCACCGTTTCAGCGGTAACAGTTACAAAGGGTACACCACTAGGGCGGAGGCGGAAGCTAGATACGCGCGCTATCTAGCGGGAGAGAGGAGGGAGCGTTGGACGAACCGGATGAAGACCAGTTTCATCGCGATGATGCTCATCGTGATGACCGCAGCTCTCTTCTATGTGATGGTAGTTTAGAAGATCGATATCGACTTGTAATGTGAAGACAAACTCGCTACTCGCGGTCTCGAGACTTGTAATGTTCTAACTTTGTTCAGTATTTTGAATTCGGAGACTAATATGATGAATTGTATTCGGAGACTAATCTTCTATTGTATTTGATAAATCTGCTGTTTATATGTTGTGCTGTCTATATTCTGTGCAGTAATATATTTTGTAACCTGTGCAAATATCAGAAAAGAAAAAAAAATTCCTAATATTCATACTAGTGGCGCACCACACTGCACTTTAGTGGCGCACTGCAATAAACACACTAGTGGCGCATTATCTAGAAGTGCGCCATTAGTAACCCAGAGCACAAGGTAAATATGGCCCCCTGGGAGGCATAGTAATGGCGCACCAGGGGACATAGTAATGGCGCACTGCCAGGTGTGCCACTATTGTCTGGTATACTAATGGCGCACTAGGGGTGCGCCATTAGTACTTGTTACTAGTGGCGTGATGATAGTGGCGCACCTATAGTGCGCCATTAATGGCCAAAACAGGTGCGCCACTAACAGGCCTTTTCCTAGTAGTGAAACTTGTAACAGACACACGTTCATCACGACCCGAGAGGAAATCCGCCAACGAGCGAGATTCCTATTTAAAACGGGCATTTAGTTGCTAAAAACCGCTTCCAGATTACACTTACATCACATAGAACACGACTGACCAGAATAATTCGAGCGGGGAGGCACGGTTGCGAAGATAGCCCGAAGGTCGGGTTCCTACAGAGGGAAGTTCAGGTTGTGTAACTCAGGAAGTTCAACCCGTGATCAGAATAATATTCTGATCCCGTGATCAAAATAGTGTTTATGTATATATATCACCCAGGGTGCAGAATAAATTATTTTTCACACGAGGTAATCTTACGATCGTTTTACAAATAAATTACATTTGAAATACAAATAGTTACATTCATATTGATTCACTACGTAAAATTTGGCATAAGAAAAAAAGGTCATAACACCAGAAAAATTGCATTTTACGTATATTTTACACTGTTTTTATGTTTTACGAACTTAAAATATATTTTTACGGTGATTATATATTTTCTTACGTTCTCTTTTTACGTATGAAATAAGAAAATAATTACGAAAGTAAAATTACGGTGCATTGATGTTAAAATAGAGAGGGGTGAAGAATAACTATTCCTCACACACGGTGACGAATAGCGTGACCCTATATATATAACGGTAGGACTATTCTGATCACACCGGCCCTATATAGGGACCGATGGGTTGTTCCTAAGATTCCGAGAAAGCCACCGGACCGATAAAAAGGAAGCAGACCCCACCCCACCGGCTGCCCCGATCCCCACCCGTGACCTTCCCCGATCCCCTTGCCCAACGCTGCCGCCACCCTCCTTAGGTTGCGCAACCACCACCCTCCCCAGATGGTGCCGCCGCCGCCACCATGGGAGAAGATACCCAGAAGAGGAAGGTGGCGGCGATGATGGTGGTACCGGCGCCGTGGCCGCGCAAGGGCGTGGCCGGTGGCGTCCTGGGCTGTGGACTGATGTCTACTACGCAACCTTCTTCTTGTAGACTCGTGTTGGGCCTCCAAGCGCAGAGTTTTGTAGGACAGTAGCAAATTTCCCTCAAGTGGATGAACTAAGGTTTATCAATCCGTGGGAGGCGTAGGATGAAGATGGTCTCTCTCAAACAACCCTGCAATCAAATACAAGAAATCTCTTGTGTCCCCAACACACCCAATACAATGGCAAATTGTATAGGTGCACTAGTTCGGCGAAGAGATGGTGATACAAGTGTAATATGGATGGTACATATAGGTTTTTGTAATCTGAAAATATAAAAACAGCAAGGTAACTAATGATGAAAGTGAGCACAAATGGTATTGCAATGCTTAGAAACAAGGCCTAGGGTTCATACTTTCACTAGTGCAAGTTCTCTCAACAATACTGACATAGTTGAATCATATGTAAATCCCTCACGTGCGACAAAGAGTTCACTCCAAAGTCACAAATAGCGGAGAACAAACGAAAAAATTATTGTAGGGTACGAAACCACCTCAAAGTTATCTTTTCCGATCAATCGTATGAGCTATCCCTATAAGTGTCACGAACAGCCCTAGAGTTCGTACTAAAATAACACCTTAAGATACACATCAACCAAAACCCTAATGTCACCTAGATACACCAATGTCACCACGAGTACCCATGGGCTTGATTATACTATATGCATCACACAATTTTAGATTCATCATGTTCAATCCAACACAAAGAACTTCAAAGAGTGCCCCAAAGTTTCTACCGGAGAGTCAAGACGAAAACGTTTGCCAACCCCTATGCATAGATTCCCAAGGTCACGGAACCCGCAAGTTGATCACCAAAACATACATCAAGTGGATCAATAGAACATCCCATTGTCACCACGGATATCCCATCGCAAGACATACATCAAGTGTTCTCAAATCCTTAAAGACTCAATCCGATAAGAAAACTTCAAAGGGAAAACTCAATTCATCACAAGAAGATAGAGAAGGGAAAACTCCATATGATTCATCTATATTAATAAAGCTCGCGGTACATCAAGATCGTGTCATCTCAAGAACACGAGAGAGAGAGAGAGAGAGAGATCACACATAGCTACTGGTACATACCCTCAGCCCCGAGGGTGAATTACTCCCTCCTCGTCATGGAGACCGCCGGGATGATGAAGATGGCCTCCGGTGATGGTTTCCCCCTCCGGCAGGGTGCCGGAACGGGCTCTCGATTGGTTTTTCGTGGCTACAGAGGCTTGCGGTGGCGGAACTCCCGATCTAGGTTTCTTTTCGGGGGTTTCTGTATTTATAAGAATATTTGGCGTTGGAATCACGTCAGGGGGGTGCTCGAGGGACCCACAAGCCAGGGGGCGCGCCCTAGGGTGGGGCGCCCCCTAGGCTTGTGGTCTCCTCGGGACTCCTCTCCGGTATCTTTTTGCTCCAGTATTTTTTTATATTTTCCAAAAATATTCTCCGTAAATTTTCAGCCCATTCTGGGAACTTTTATTTCTGCACAAAAACAACACCACGGTAGCTCTGCTGAAAACAGCGTCAGTCCGGGTTAGTTCTAATCAAATCATACCAAAATCATATAAAATTATTGTAAACATGGCATGAATACTTCATAAATTATAGATACGTTGGAGACGTATCAGCATCCCCAAGCTTAATTCCTGCTCGTCCTCGAGTAGGTAAATGATAAAAGAAATAATTTATGAAGTGTGAATGCTAGCAAGTGCACAAGTTTGATCAATGATAATTCCAATCACTTTTTCTAGCATGAATATAAACCATAAACAGTAGCTCATCTCATAAAACTTCTCATGATCAAGTAACAAGCTATTCACATGTTAAAGTATAGACCAAAAAGTTTCTTGAAAACTAACAAACCATATTCCTAGTCATCGAACAATTGCAATTCATCTTATTTTCAGGAAGGGTCTATGTAAGAGCTTTGATTTAGCAAATTCCACATACTCAACTATCATATAGTCTTCCATGATTATTGACACTCAAAGCATATTTTTAGAACAAATAGCATCCATCGAACACAGAGAAAGATAGGGGCTTAATGTTTCGCCTCCCAACTTATTTATCATATAGATAATTGTCAACAATAATAATTCATGATCAAATATATTTGGGTGGATATATATGTCTAGATCATTCCCCAACACATGACGCTTGCAAAGAGAAAAAGGCGAAATATAGGAAGTGGTGAAGATCACCATGACTCTTGCATAAAGGTAAGTACTAGAAAGTAAAAGATAGGCCCTTCGCAGAGGGAAGCATTGATTTGCAAGGGTGCCAGAGCTCGAGCTTTTAAAACAGAGATGAATATTAATTTTGAGCGGTATGCTTTTATTTTCAACATAACAACCGAGAGATCTCGGTATCTTCCATGCTAGATACATTATAGGCGGTTCCCAAACAGAATGGTAAAGTTTTTACTCCCCCTCCACCAATCAATCACACTCCACGGCGAGCCGAATCCACGGGTACCGTCCATACAAACAACAATCCTAGGGGAGTTTTGTTTCATTATATTTCGATTTGATTTTTGAGCATGGAACTGGGCATCCCAAATACCGGCCACTTTCTCGTGAATGATAATGAATCAACACATATCGTGAGAATAACCCACCTGCAAATTTGGGCATACAAAACATAATATTATTTGAAGGTTTAGAGTTTGGCACATGCAAATTTACATGGAACGGCAGGTAAATACTGCATATAGGTAGGTATGGTGGACTCATATGGAACAACTTTGGGTTTAAGGGTGTTTGGATGCACAAGTATTATTTCTACTTGGTGCGGAAGTTTTGGCTAGTATGAGGTGGAAGCAAGAACCACATGTTGGAGGATCCATAACAATATAACTTCTATACAAATATACCCAAACATAACTCATTAAGTTGTCTTCCTTGTCCAATTTTAACTAATTTGCTCGAGTTTGAAAATAATTAATGAGCTCACAATCATAGAAGATGTCCAAGATAGTATATTTATATGTGGAATCTCTCTTCCTTCAATATTCTTTCATGAATTGTTCAAGTGGCCAATGCGGTGTTTGCTAACTTTCAATAAATTTTACCACCTATACTTATTTTGTGTGAAGTCATTACTCCCCATGGGATAAGTATATAAAGCATATTTAATTTCAGATTTATGATATTCAATTCATTCAACCATTTACTCATAGGATATAAGTGAAGCACGAGAGTGAATGACAAACTACTCCAAAATGATATAAGTAAAGATCAATGCGTAGGTAAACAATCAAGTAGCTATGTGAGGGCTCTCTCTCTCAATAAATATTTTCAGATCTGAGAATTTTATTAAACATCAAGCAAAAGAAAAATAGCACTCCAAGAATAGCACGCATCATGTGAACGAATAAAAATTTGGGCTCAACATAGGCTAACCGATAATTGTTGATGAAGAGAGGTGGGATGCGTAGCATCCCCAAGCTTAGATGCTTGAGACTTCTTGAAATATTTACTTGGGCTGCCTTGGGCATCCCCAAGCTTGAGCTTTTGTATCTCGTTCAATCCTCTCATATCATGGTTTCACCTATTCTCAAAAACTTCATCCACACAAAACTTGAAAAGAACTCGCGAGATAGGTTAGTGCACATAATAATAAGTAAACTCTTTATGTACTGCCAAGACAAGTTGCACAATAATTTTCAAACATCATCTACTGTTTAATATCATTTCCACAATTTATATCTACCAATATAGGCTATGGAAACTATAGGATAAGTAGATAACAAAACTATGACAGCAATCTGTCCAAACAGAACAGTCTGTAGCAATTTATGAAAACAGTTTACTTCTGTAACTTAAAAAATTATGAAAATTTAGGACAAGCTAACTAATTTATATGAAAACACTATGTAAAAATTTCAGAAACTTTCCACGTTCCAGTAAAATATGAAAATTCAAACACTACAGCAAAAGTTTCTGTTTTTACACAGCACACATCAAAACATGCAATGCAAGCATCCTAAAGGCAATTCTTGGAACTTTTTATTGAAAAACAAGAATATAAATAACACCTAACATAAAATAACAAAATATAATGATGCTCCAAGCAAAACTCATATTATGTAACAAATAAAAACATATCTCTAAGTAAGATATACCGATAATGTTGAAGACGAAAGAGGGGGATGCCTTCCGGGGCATCCCCAAGCTTAGGTGTTTGAGTCTTCCATGGATATTAACTTGGGGGTGCCTTGGGAATCCCCAAGCTTAGGTTCTTGTCACTCCTTATTCTCCTCATATCGGTGTCTCACCCAAAACTTGAAAACTTCAATCACACAAAACTTAACGGAACTTCGTGAGAGAAGGGTTAGTATAATAAATAAAGATAATTCACTTAGGTACTGTCAAGACAAGATTCATAATTGTTCCCACATGATACCTACTGTATTCTATCATTCCCATAATTTATACCGCTAAATATAAGCTATGGAAACACTAAAACAAGCAAACTATGCATGCAAAACAGAATCTGTCAAAAACAGAACAGTCTGTGAAGATCTGTAGTGTAACCATACTTCCCTTTTTCTAAAATTCTGACAAATTAGGACAATCTAGGAAATTTGTATATCAATCATGTGTAAAAAATTCAGATCAAAATCACGTTTCAGTAAATTTACAAAATTCCTGGACTGAGAGCAAAAGTTTCTGTTTTTGCACAGAATCAAGTCAACTATCATCCACACTATCCCAAAGGCTTTACTTGGCACTTTATTGAGACAAAAGCTATAAAACATGATTATACAGTAGCTTAATCATGTGAACACACAAAAACAGAAAGTAAAAGTGTTGGGTTGTCTCCCAACAAGCGCTTTTCTTTAATGCCTTTTAGCTAGGCAAGATGATTTCAATGATGCTCACATAGGAATAGTAATTGAAACATGCAAGAGAGCATCATGAGTCTCATGACAAGCACATTTAAGTCTAACCCACTTCCTGTGCATAGGGATTTTGTGAGCAAACAACTTATGGGAACAAGAATCAACTAGCATAGGAAGGTAAAACAAGCAAAACTTCAAGATTTTCAACACATAGAGAGGAAACTTGAAATTATTGCAATTCCTACAAGCATACACTCCTCCCTCATAATAATTTTCAGCAGCATCATGAATGAATTCAACAATATAACTATCACATAAAGCATTCTTTTCATGATTCATAAGCATAGAAATTTTACTACTCACCACATAAGCAAATTTATTCTCATCAATAGTAGTGGGAGCAAACTCAACAAAATAACTATCATGTGAAGCATAATCCAATTGAAAATTAAAATCATGATGACAAGTTTCATGGTTATCATTATTCTTTATAGCATACATGTCATCACAATAATCATCATAAATAGGAGGCATGCTTTCATCATAATAAATTTGCTCATCAAAACTTGGGGGACTAAACATATCATCTTCATCAAACATAGCATCCCTAAGCTTGTGGCTTTGCATATCATTAGCATCATGAATATTCAAGGAATTCATACTAACAACATTGCAATCATGCTCATCACTCAAATATTTAGTGCCAAACATTTTAATAACTTCTTCTTCTAACACTTTGGCACAATTTTCCTTTCCATCATTTTCACGAAAGACATTAAAAAGATGAAGCATATGAGGCAACCTCAATTCCATATTTTTTTTGTAGTTTTCTTTTATAGACCAAACTAGTGAAAAACAAAAAACTAAAAGATTTAATTGCAAGATCTAAAGATATACCTTCAAGCACTCACCTCCCCGGCAACGGCGCCAGAAAAGAGCTTGATGTCTACTACGCAACCTTCTTCTTGTAGACTCGTGTTGGGCCTCCAAGCGCAGAGTTTTGTAGGACAGTAGCAAATTTCCCTCAAGTGGATGACCTAAGGTTTATCAATCCGTGGGAGGCGTAGGATGAAGATGGTCTCTCTCAAACAACCCTGCAATCAAATACAAGAAATCTCTTGTGTCCCCAACACACCCAATACAATGGCAAATTGTATAGGTGCACTAGTTCGGCGAAGAGATGGTGATACAGGTGTAATATGGATGGTAGATATAGGTTTTTGTAATCTGAAAATATAAAAACAGCAAGGTAACTAATGATGAAAGTGAGCACAAACGGTATTGCAATGCTTAGAAACAAGGCCTAGGGTTCATACTTTCACTAGTTCAAGTTCTCTCAACAATACTGACATAGTTGAATCATATGTAAATCCCTCACGTGCGACAAAGAGTTCACTCCAAAGTCACAAATAGCGGAGAACAAACGAAGAAATTATTGTAGGGTACGAAACCACCTCAAAGTTATCTTTTCCGATCAATCGTATGAGCTATCCCTATAAGTGTCACGAACAGCCCTAGAGTTCGTACTAAAATAACACCTTAAGATACACATCAACCAAAACCCTAATGTCACCTAGATACTCCAATGTCACCACGAGTACCCATGGGCTTGATTATACGATATGCATCACACAATTTCAGATTCATCATGTTCAATCCAACACAAAGAACTTCAAAGAGTGCCCCAAAGTTTCTACCGGAGAGTCAAGACAAAAACGTGTGCCAACCCCTATGCATAGATTCCCAAGGTCACGGAACCCGCAAGTTGATCACCAAAACATACATCAAGTGGATCAATAGAACATCCCATTTTCACCACGGATATCCCATCGCAAGACATACATCAAGTGTTCTCAAATCCTTAAAGACTCAATCCGATAAGAAAACTTCAAAGGGAAAACTCAATTCATCACAAGAAGATAGAGAGGGGAAAACTCCATATGATTCATCTATATTAATAAAGCTCGCGGTACATCAAGATCGTGTCATCTCAAGAACACGAGAGAGAGAGAGAGATCAAACACATAGCTACTGGTACATACCCTCAGCCCCGAGGGTGAACTACTCCCTCCTCGTCATGGAGACCGCCGGGATGATGAAGATGACCTCCGGTGATGGTTTCCCCCTCCGGTAGGGTGCCGGAACGGGCTCCCGATTGGTTTTTCATGGCTACAGAGGCTTGCGGCGGCGGAACTCCCGATCTGGGTTTCTTTTCGGGGGTTTCTGTATTTATAAGAATACTAGTAAATGTGCCCGTGCGTTGCTATGGATGACAATGTAGTTAAACGAATCAAACAAATATGCAGTTAAACGAATCAAACAAATTATTAAGTTACATGGGGACTTCTTGAGGATGAAGAGCATGGATAGTATCATGAGGTGACACTAAGACCTACGAAATTTTATTCAACCAATGATAGGGTAGGCGTATCAATCTGTCTTGTTTCAGTTTGATATGTTGATGTCTAAGAGCAGAATTTTAGTTTAGTGATTGCTGAGATCTCCTTCAACTCTTTGCTTCACCAACTACGCGGATCGAAGGCCTGTCATAATATAATTTGGTGAAGTTGCCGAAGCTTAGCTTCGTGAAGTCGAATCACAAAGCTTATAATATATTTATGACGACAATGCCATCGCCAAGTAGCGTAACCTAGTTGTGAATTCCCCTTCGGACGACCCCAGTCAAAGCACTATCCATGACGTCGCCACTGCAACCTTCTCACAAGCCCGCCACCGCCGAGCCGCCAGCCCTCCACGTCACCCTATTCAGCTCACCACCATGACATTGCCTCCTTCTCCCCCTGTCATCCTCCTCCCTCCATCACCCTCTTCCGCACCTTTGGGCTCCTCCCCAACGTCGCCCTCTTCCCCGACATAGACCACCTCTCCGCTGTCGGCCTATGTTATGTTCTTGGTCAACCCCTTAACCAACAGAAGCTGACCAACACGTCCA
The DNA here is from genome assembly GCA_039707655.1 of Elymus sibiricus. NCBI lineage: Eukaryota > Viridiplantae > Streptophyta > Magnoliopsida > Poales > Poaceae > Elymus > Elymus sibiricus. The sequence goes on from CM077669.1 coordinate 286,336,015, forward strand.
AAATGGTGCAACTCCTCCACATAAGCTGGAGCGTGGTGTCGAAGCTTCAATATTTCCAGATGTTTCAGAATAGGCTTATATGTATGTTTCTTGCCCTCAAGTTGCCACCCAGTGAAATATTTTTGCAATGTTAACTTCAGCTAGAAATAGAGTATATCTACTCCGGTAATAGCTCATCTAAATAAATGATGTTTTCACTTGTATACTCTGCATGCAATCTTTCATCAACCTCCCACACATAGATATAAAATCACTGCCATTTCGCATTCAATCGCCAATTGTAATATTTCTCTAATGAACATGTTTATTCTAAACAAAAAATTGTTGGCTCTACAGGGAATATCAAGGTCAGGGCTACCGGATTTTTAGATGACATAATGTGTCATTATATAATCACTGCTAAAATAAAGAAATTTAAGGATATGTTATAAAATTCAGTGTCACTGCATTTACAATCAATATAATAAACAATAGTAGCCCATAGCTCGTACATGTACAATATCCATGTTACAAGGTCCATGACACTTTCCTGCTCCATCCTTACTACAGTAAAGAGAATAGGCATACAATGTGTTATCCTTGCAATATGAGCGGCAAAGTATAGTCCCACAACAGTATTTCAAGTACGGATAAGAGAGAATGTATTGCATTACTTTTATAAGAAACATAATGGTTCCAATAAAGTGTGTAGATAGTTGAGGATACATGTTTCCAGTAATAGACACTTGAAGTAGGCAAGCACCTAAAATAAACTGAATATGAAGCTCTGGAATACCCTCATTGGTCCTGACATATTGGATCCTTCGCCATCCTGGGTTCAGGGGCTCATTCTTTCCAAGAAATTACAAAAAACTTCTTGCTCTAGTTGCTTGTTGCCTGGCATACAATGTGTCATCTCATTCCAACAAACACTGGAGGACTAATAGACATAGTCCTGGTCTAGTTGAATTGGTTTCTGAAAAGGAAAATCATAATATTACAAATTGCAAGCTGTCCAAATAGAAAGATCAGTTTAATTTGACGATTAGACAGAAAGTCACAACACTGGAGAAATTGGGATTTCCAAAGCCAACTGGTACTAAATAATAAAGCAAAATTAGGTTATACATCCACTTCTTTCTGTTCTGAAAATCTTTGCATTCTGCAAAACTCTAAAATAACTACAGAATTTGCACAATTAGAAACAACAATCTTGTAATACACTAATCAGATAATCCCTATCGAGCTCAAACTTCTAATTAGAAATATTTGACTGGTGCAGACTGCATTAACCATCTACATTAGTCGACCATTACTCCAAGATCAAAATGTGATAATCATAATATAAGTTTGCTTCATGGAAAAATTGAAACATATTAGCTTGTACTCTTGTGATAGCTATACTCGTTCCTAAGATAACAAACATGATGAGTATTTTTATCCACTTGTGATCGGATCGTCCATTGAGGCAGGCAGGCAGGCAGAGGCATACATGGGTTTTGTAGTGCTGGCCTGATGTAATGAAAATATAGGGGTGCCAACTATTAGTCACCTGCTAAAGAAGATGTGTTCATCAGAGCCTGGACTCCCCTTTTCCAAACCTCTGTGGCCAATTCAGGTTGGAAAATTCGTGAAAAATTCTTCAGTCATCATCTGCATGAATTTCTCCATTGCTTGCATTTGTATGTACATACTGACATGGAGTAACTCCTCTCTCGGTGCATAAGAGAATGAATTCTTAGGGGTTTGGCGGTGACTCATGTGAGCTGTGTTCAAGCCAGTTGACCAATGCTGCAGCTAAAGCATGTCTGAAGAAAGTAACGATGCAGAGATATAGGTTATATAGAAACAAAATTCAAGCCAAAATTTTAAGATAAAACATGGTAAGCAGGATGGGACTTTTTTCACTTTTCTTCTCTTAGGGGGCTTACCAGTTTTTTGCCGCAACAGTCTACTACCATGACTCTTGGTAGAAGGAAAATTTCAGTCCCACTGACGTGCAAACAAAGCATTCGCACAACTGGAGCAAAGAAGATCACAAGATGGAAAATATGATCACCATTATAGATAAAAAATAGGATGGGTGAATAAAATAATTCTTTCTCCACAATCTGACAGATCAGAGCAAGAATACACCCAAATAGTTACATAATTTGCCTGCTTTACATACTACCTAGAAATTGGTCGTGCTGGCCTCCCTCTTGCCGGTCGCCTTGTTGTCCATATCGCTCTCTTCCATCGGGAAGCAATGCAGAGATGAAGTACGCCACATCGGCGCCGGTAGCCTCACACCGAGCAGAGATGGCATTCACGGTGGAGATGCGGTATGCGAGGAATTTGCAATATTCACTCGGCTCTTCTTTCCTAAAATCAACGTCTATTTGGGGAACCTATAAAATTATGTATAATAAAAGCAAGCACTAACATATAAAGAAATAAGAGATGTTCCAAACTAAGATTCATTTCAAAGGCGAGGGTAATGAATTTGTTTTCGAAGTTGCCTGCCAGTTATAATGTATTTGGCCCAAAATCTACCACTACCCAACGTATACACACATACTTGTGGTCTTCATATCATCTCTCTTTCTCTCTAATAATCATCATCAAAATAAAGGAACATAGCTAGCAAAGAAGACTAAATAGGAACATATTTCTCACCTTGGAGGTATTGCTGCTGCACTGAATTTTCTGACCATCGCTTTGTCTACCTCCTCTGAAACCTAACATATGCATATGTTAGAAAGCTTCTAATTTGTATATGATGATATTAAGAAAAGGGAGGAGGTATTGCTGCTGCACTGAATTGTCTGAACATCGCTTTGTCTACCTCCTCTGAAACCTAACATATGCATATGTTAGAAAGCTTCTAATTTGTATATGATGATATATTAAGAAAAGGGAACATGAATACCAATAACAAAATCCTATTTTTGTATGTTAGCCATTACAAACTAAAATATACCTATATTTGTATGTCGCAAACTATTACAAATGAATAATAGTATTTTCGTTTAGCTGTTCCATGGAACAATTTCTCTGAATGTTCTTGCTTCAAAGTTGTCAGAACTTCTAGCGCTGGTAAGGACATATACTAAAAGTTATCATAAATAACCAAAAATGAAAAGGCATATCAAGACAGGAAGATCTTTGTTTGACCAAGTAGTTACCACTCTCTGAACCATATTGCTAAAGATTGGAAGGAACATGGTCATGAACACCTCCCCGATGAGCTCTCTTCAGATCACACACTCCCTGACCTATGGTCCTCAACCAGGCGTTTACTGGCGGGCGGCATGCCGTGTCGAGCCGGCCTCGGTACTCTGTCAAGGCTACTATTAATGCAGTAGCAGGTCGCCTCGCACACCTGCTTGCTTGCTTCATGACCCTGTATTGCTTCTCGACGCAGTACAATTGCCGCCTACTCGCTGTCGCCGTTCCCGTCCTGCAGACACACACACACACTAGCCACCAATTAACATATATGCACGCACACAAGCAGCCACGCACCACATCCTCTACAGACCGAGGATAACATCTTCTACACATTATGAATTGACGAGGTAACACGATAGTAGTGCACAAAATAAATCTGTAGTCAAATTTCATCAAACACTTTGTTTGCCCGAAATCAAAATATTATGGTGGTAGGGGGAGTGAGATCCAGGGGGCCGGTGAGTAGGGGAGACATACCGAGCAGGAAGTAGGAAGCGTGCACTGTTGAGGGGGCTGGGCCCCATCTTCAGTGGGTCTGTGGGATGGACGCCGATGAGCAGCTCGTCTGTGCTCCCCACATGGCCGACAAGCAGCTCGTCCGTGCTTCACGCATGGCCGACGAGCAGCTGCGGCTGGGTGTCGTGCGAGATGCGGCGGGTCCTGTCGATCTTGTCCAGATTAGGTGATGGCGGAGCGAGAACGCCGACGGAGGTATGGGGGCGCGGCGGCAGAGGAGCCGCCATGGACGGCCACTGCGTCCGCGTTGACTGCGGGCGAGCGCGCGTCCGACGGCCTCTCTTCCGCGCCTCCCCTCTACTCCTCCTCTCGCCCGGGCAGCGTGCTGGCCACATCCTTCATGTGCTCGCCGCCGTCGTCCTGCTCCCGATCTGATCGGGAGCGCCGCCGCTCGATCTGCAGCCCAAAAAAAAATCTCGAACCGTTTTTTCCTTAACTCATCAAGGACAGCGGGTTGAATATGCACAACGTCAGGGAGTTTTTTGCAAAAACGCTAATGACGTACGGGCAGAAGCGATCCGTCCTTTAATAGTAGGTAAAGATTTGGCGTTGGAATCACGTCAGGGGGGTGCTCGAGGGACCCACAAGCCAGGGGGCGCGCCCTAGGGGGGGCCCTAGGCTTGTGGCCTCCTCGGGACTCCTCTCCGGTATCTTTTTGCTCCAGTATTTTTTTATATTTTCCAAAAATATTCTCCGTAAATTTTCAGCCCATTCCGAGAACTTTTATTTCTGCACAAAAACAACACCACGGTAGCTCTGCTGAAAACAACGTCAGTCCGGGTTAGTTCTAATCAAATCATACCAAAATCATATAAAATTATTGTAAACATGGCATGAATACTTCATAAATTATAGATACGTTGGAGACGTATCATGGACATGCTCGAGCAGCTTGCCGTCTGCCCCGGCCACGATAAGAAGGCCATGCCGCTCCCATGGCTCTCCGGCAACTTCGCCCCTGTGCCGGATGAGACCCCACCCGCCGTCGGCCTCATCGTCTGCGAGAAGCGGGCAGCAACAACGCTCGATCTGGAGCAGGGTCAGCAGAGGCACGAGGCTTGGCGCGATGCAGGGAGATGGAGGAGGCGGGTCTGCCCATCCTTAGAGGCGATTGAGGCGCGGGACGGCAACGGGCAAGCGACGGCAGCGAGGGATGCGGTCACCGGTGCGGTGAGGCGACGGTAGCGAGGGCTGGCGTCCATGGCCATAGTGGCTCCCTGTTGCAGCGGGACAGAGAGTAAGAGGGAGTCGCATGATAGAGAAGGAGACGCCAGGGAGAGGGACACGACAACCACTTCGCCGGGTTCTCATCGGCCATGACGGACGGAGTGGCTGGAGGAGATGATGCATCGGCGCACGGTTCAGAGCAACAACATGCCGGTGTCGTCCCTCCCTCCTCCGCTCACCCAAGACCGAGCCACAGCAGGCTCATCTCAGCACCACCGGCCACCATGCATGGGAGAAGACACCGCCACCGCCTTCTCCTCGCCCTGGACTGCGCCGAGCCATCGCCGTGGACTACACCCAGCTGTCATCGCGGACTGGTTCGCATCGCCGGCGGGTTGGCCTGCGGCTCCTGCCGGAGCCCGTCGAGGTGATAGACTTCATTCTCTACCCCCCGATCCTAGTACCTTCTCCTCCACACCACAAAGGATGACACAGAGATCTTGGTTGATGTTGCTCTTCTTCTACTACATCTCCAGGTTCAAAAAAGAGGTTCAACATTGTGCCGGATGAAAGTTCAGCTTGTGGTGCATCGGCAATAACAACGTTTTTGCTGTTCAATGTGGGTTACGGCAACAACACCATCCGGCAACAAAGGAGAGGCAGGAGGAGGTTCCTCTATTCAACAGGTCAGAGCGCCGTTGCGCAGCATGGCAGATGCATCATCAAGTCCTCCACTTCCACCGGCGTCATCTACACCAGTGTCGGCACGAACATCACTGCCCTCATCCTCCTCCTCAACATGGGCGGCCGCACACACAACATGTCCCTAACTTACATTTTTGGGCCGAGGCAATTTTTCTTGCTACTCTTTGATTTTGTGATTTCCTACTACTACTCACAGGGAAGGAGAACATCCACGGAACAATATCTTTGAGATAAAATAGAGCCATGTTAGTGCGATCTGATAATTGTAACTCTGAAATAGCTGTTAACTTTTTGGTTCTGTAATTATGTTAGGTTTTTTAGGGGTATGTACTATTTGTTTTGTATGTTGCCATTTTGTATGCATTTGTTTTATTAACTGGATTGCAGAGCAGTTCCCATATACTGTTAAGCATGTGAAATTCACATACGATTACCAGAAAAATAACAACGAAAAAGAAGTAAAAAACCATGAAGTTCAACTAGAAGACCCAAATAAGTTCATGATGCACCTCGGCTGTGCACGAGCCTTGGGTATGCGTGTCTTGAATGTGTGCTCACCTTGTGTGTGTCCTGCAATGCATTTCTGTGTCACGTATGTGTTCTCCAAGTAGTTATGTCATAGGTTTCTTTCATCTCTAAAAAATACAATTGTAAAAATAGTTAACGAAACTCAAAACAAAAAACAAAACTAATGCAATTGCCTAAAAGCATAAACCCACCCGCTCGGAAGTTCGGTGATAAAAATTCTAGAAGTTTAAACTTGAGAGATGAGAAAGTCAGAAAAGGAAAAAATGAGGTAACAAAAGTTCATGCACCAAAGATTCGGAAGTTTAAATTCAAAAAAATAGAGCAGTTCCGAATTTCATAAAAATGGATTTTCCCGTTTAGAAAAAAAGATAGAGGTACAAATTTTAAAAATACAGAATTTCTAATTTTTATTACAAAATCAAAGAACTTCAGATTTTTAACAAGAAAGAGTTGTGCCTTCTTTATGGCTTTCTAACGGTACATTTTTTGCTCAATTTCAATTAGTGTTTTAGGAGTTATGGGTAAAAACGAGAGACAAGTTCAAAGTGAAAACAACTAGAAGTTCACGCACTACATTGTATGTGTTTTCATGTGAGAAAAAGGAATAAAAAAGGCGAAGTATAAAAAGTTTGTTGCTAGAAGTTCAGGTGCTCGGCACGGGGAAGTTCAAAAATTTCTTTTGAGAGAGGTTCTCTATGTATATACATGTTTAAAAAACACAAAAATGTTGTTTGGGTGTTTTAAGTAATTCTCTCAATCCATGAAAAATTGGTGTGTGTTGTTCGAAAATAAAAGTTTAACCATATTAGAAAAAGTTGTTTCTTTTTAAAAGGTTTTCTAATGGTATATCATTCGTGCAACTCCGAGGAGGGTTGACAAATTATGAACAAAAAAACGTGACAGAAGTTCATAGTGAAAACAAAGATAAGTTCACGTACTACAAGGAATGTGTTTTAGGTGAGAATAAAAGAATAGAAAAATAAAAGCTTAAAAGGTTTGTTGCTAGAAGTTCAAGTGCTCTGCCCGGGGAAGTTCAAAAATTCTTGCGAGAGAGGTTCACCTTGTATTTCCATATTCAAAAAGCACAAAAATATGTTGTTTTTGGTGTTTTAAAACAATTCTCTCAATACACAAATAAGTTCAGTTATTATTTGGGAGCAATTAGATTTCAAAAAAAGAAAATAAAAAATTCAAATTATAAAAACGGAGAAAGTTCACGTACTACATGGTGTGTGTTTAATGTGAGAAAGATGAATAAAAAGGGAAGGTCCAATTTTTGTGTTGCTATAAGTTCGAGTCCTCGGTCGGAGAAAGTTAGAAAATTATTGTGAGAGAGGTTTGTACAAAAAGGAATATCATTTGTGTAACACCGGCGAATGAGTGAGAAATTACAAACGAAAATACGTGACAGAAGTTCAACGCGAAAACAGCACGAATTTCGACTACTACACTGAATGGATGTTAGATGAATTTTTTTAAACCGTCGCGAGTATGAAAAAACGATCAACACGGAAAAGTTGTGTGTTTATAGCAGCTTTCCATCCGTATATCATTAGCTCAATTCCGATAAGTGGATAGAGAGTTACGAGCAAAAAACACCACGTGAAAAACAGAGTGAAATTCAAGTAGACAAAGTCGAGAAGTTCAAGTTTTTCACGCGGTGCATTTTCGAAGCATCTGTGTCGCGATAAAAGGCAGAACGCGTGATCTTACCATTTTCTAAATTGCTTGAAAATGGCTAGGAATAAGAGAAAACCATCTATATGAAAACGTTTCGTATTTTCCGTAGCTTTTCAACGGTATATTATTTATCCCATTCCGATAAAATTTGTAGAAATTACGGCCAAAAAACATTTTTAGCCATATTCAAAATTGACTTAAAACCGTAACGAATTGGGAAAAATAATCTACATATAAAAGTTTTCCATTTCTTCAAGATTTCCAACGCCGTATCATTTGCTGCATTCCGACGAACTGTTGAGAAAATAACGCGAAAATACAAACTCGGTACAGATTCTGCCGCTTCCTAAATTACTTTTAAACATTTCATAGTTGGAACAAACTTTTTATATGAAAAGATGCGCATTTTCATAAGCATTCCAACGCCATATCATATGCGCCGATCGGACTAGCCGTTTTAGAATTAACCCCGAAATACGAGCGGATTTGCAGCAGCTATCCAACGCCATCTCATTTGCCTCATTCCGATAAACGGTTTAGAAATAGGCTCGAAAATACGATTCACATTTTTTGTATGAAGAAAAACGGTTTTCAAAATTGCTCTTAAACCATGTACTTTTTGCAAAAAATTCGACTTAGGCTGTTATACTAGTGTTCATAGCTTTCCAACGGTATATCGCAAGCCCCTTTTGGGTACTTTTGGCGGAAATTCAACCTAGCACTCGGAGAAGTTCAAGTGCTACTGCTCGGACGAGTCAGTTAGGAAAAATACATTCTATTACCGGGTGTAGTTACTCTCATGTCTCATATACTACCATATGGTAGTATATATACTACTTTATTATTTTTAGTATGTTTGTATACTATATATAATATACTTAAAAGTGAGTTATATGGAAAAAATTGCAAGTAGACTCATATTTTTATTATATTTATAAAATACGTACATATTTGTACGTAAAAAAGTGTATGCTCAAAATATGAGACATACTACCTAAAAAGTAGTATATATACTACCTAAACATTCTTAAATACTACAAACTACGCATACATACATTTTAGAATGATAGGTACTACGCATAATATACGAAACAAAAGTGGGAGTAACTACACCCGATCGTACCAAACATATATATATATATATATATATATATATATATATATATATATATATAGGGAAAATGCATCCTACCACCGGGTGTAGTTACACCCATATCTCATATACTACCATGTGGTAGTATATATACTACTTTATCATTTTTAGTATGTTCATATACTATATCTAAGATACTCCAAAACGAGTTATGTGAAAAAATTGCATGTAAGCCCATGTTTTTATCATATTTGTGAAATACGTACATATTTGTACGTAAAAAGGAGTATGCTCAAAATATGGTACATACTACCTATAAAATAGTATATATACTACCCAAACATTCTTAAATACTACATACTACACGTACGTACTCTCCAATATAATAGATACTACCTACAACATACGAAACCAAAGTGGGAGTAACTACACCCGGTAGTAGGAAAAATTTGTCATATATATATATATATATATATATATATATATATATATATATATATATATATATATATATATATATATATATACACAGACCGTCTATTCTGACATCGATGTGAGAATAACAATTCTGACAACACTTTCGAACTGCAGGGTTAACGCGGGTGCACTGCGTCCCTATCAAATGAACACTGCAATGACAGCAAAAAAAATTGCACGCGTTTTTCGGCACCGTTTTCGCTACAGTTTCTATACCGTTTGTCGGAACGAGATGTATAATATACCGTTCGATAGCTACGGAAAATGCGCAACTTTTCCATGTTGACAACTTTTCGCGATTCCACACGGTTTAAGAGCAGTTTTGAAAACGGTTGCCGCCCGACGAGTGGCAGCGAGCGTATTTTGCGTTTTTTTCTAAACCGCTTGTCGGAATGAGTCAAACGATACGGCGTTGGAAAGATATCATCGAGGTACAACTTTTTCATGTAGATCACTCTCTCTAATTCCTTACGGTTTGAGAGTAATTTCAAATTTACTAAAAAATGGAATTCTGTTTTTCAAATTTTTCGATTTTTTGTTACGGTTTTCGCTCCAGTTTTCTAACCGTTTGTCGGAACGAGGCGTGTGATACGGTGTTGGAAAGCTGTGGAGTAGGGGCAACTTTCATATGTTGGCCATTTGTTGAGATTCCTCACGGTTTTAAAGGAATTTTAAAAACGGTGTCGCTGCATACGTGTGGCAACGAGCTTATTTTCGTAATTTTTTCCAAACCGCTCGTTGGAACGATGCAAATGATACGGCGCTGGAAAGATATCGACGAGGCGCAACTTTTTCATGTAGAACACTCGCTCTAAGTCCTTATGGTTTGAGAGCAGTTTGCGACACCAAAATCGACGTGTGGAACGCATCGGACTGAAGAGCGCACTGGTTCAGACGGAAAATCGCACTGCATCAGACGGACAACTGCACTGCATGGTTTCTTTTGTTAGACATATTTTTTTCTCAGAGGAAGTGAAGTGTGCTTCACATCAAACGAAAGTGAACCACAATACTGTCGAAAAGTGAACCGAATTTTTTTTGTCGTGTCCGTAACAATTTTCTGCACTGCATATTTTTTTTGTTAACGAAATATGCACTGCAAGTACGAGGCGAGTGGACTGCATTTTTTGTTTGCACACTATACATTACACACAAGCATTCATCCACATCCAGAATATTTCCTCTCTGCATTTTCTCAAACAACAAAATGATCTTGTTTTAAAGGATCAGATATGCACTCTTATGCTTCATTAGTGACTGCACTGCACTCTTATTTCCTCTATGCATTTTCTCAAACAACAAAATGAACTTTTAAAGGATCAGATAGGCTCTCTTCTCCTTCGTTAGTGACCAAACGCCCTGCAGTTGGGCGCATCTGAACCGCACTTGTGCTACAAGGGAGCTGCTGGAGGAACAATCTACGACGAGTGGTTGGGGCAGGGTCATGCTGGACGTCAACAGAGAGGCCACCAAAGTCCACGGCGACCCAGGCTCGCTTCTCATCCTGGCAGACGACGCGGCCGTCTACAAGCCCCCGCATGGAGGACTGGAGGCGATCTACCAGCGTTGTGCATCAGGCAGATGAGGGGATCTGGGAAGGGGGAGTGGAAGCTGCGGCTCTACAAAAATAACAAAACTGAATCACAACAAAACAACATGAGACTGCAGTGCACTTGAGTCTTACTGTTCGCAGGCGAGGCAGCAAAAATAAGCAAACTAAAATAGGGAACTCCAATGGCATATGAACCGCAACACAAAGTAGTGACCCTTGGTGGTTATAACGGCAAGGTCAACGACCCATACCGGAGCTAATGGAGCTGCTCACCGGCTATCAAGGTGGAGCACAGAGAAGGAAGAGGTGAGATGAAGGTCATGGTCGTCAGGATGGGGGACCAGCACACGAGCTTGGGAGCTCCATCCAACATGGATCTCATCGGGAGTGGACACTAGGAGAGGAGGAAGTGGGGCACCAACAGGGGAGAATGCCGACCGCCATGGATGGAAGGGGCCATGCCGTCCTCCTCTCATCATCTTGGAGCAGTAGATGAGATCGCCGCCGCTGGACGCCGAGGACAGCAGCAGCGGGGCCGGCTGTCGCGGTCGCACGCAACACCACGCGCCCTCGAACTCGACGGTCAACAGCGGTGGTAGGGGGCCTCGTGCTGCTGCTCCACCATACACGGCCCAGATCCGACACCGAGGAAGCACGGGGGGGCCGAGGCCGCTCGGATCCGACGACGGGGGCTCTGGCGACACGAGGGAGGAAGCACGAGGGAGGAAGCCCGCGGTGGTGGCCGGCCGGCGTGGCACCTGGGACGGCGCGACGACGCGGGAAGGTGGCTGGTGCAGTGGCCCGCGGAGGTAAGGCGGCCGGAGGCAAAGAAGGAAGTGGTGGCGCTCGCCGGCCCTCCAATCTGGCCACCACACGCCGGAGGGCGTCGATCTGGTTCCTACACGTGCTCCAGCAGCGCCGGTTGGTGGTTGGTGGCCGGGGGCCGCGCCCGATGAAAGTGGAGGGCGGCGATGGTTGGTGGGGGGTCGAGTGGTGGGGAATGAGCCGAGGAGGAAGGTGGGGGCGTGGGGGAATTAGTTGTGGAGGAAGGTGGGTGCGTGGGGGTGTATTTTTTTGTTTTCTGGTGGTTCGGTAGTGTAGGGTGGACGGCTCGGTTCACTCGTTTATGTAGTTCAAAAGTGTTGTTAGAATAAGCATGGTGTTGTTAGAATAAGGTCTTAAGGTGTGTTGTTTAAATAGACCGTTTATTCCGACATCGATGTGAGAATAACTATTCTGACAACACTTCCGAACTGCACGATTAACGCGGGTGCACTGCATCCCTATCAAATGAACACTGCAATGTAAGCAGAAAAAACTGCACGCGTTTTTTTGGCACCGTTTTCGCTCCAGTTTCTGAACAGTTTGTCGGAACGAAACGTATAATATACTGTTGGATAGCTACGGAAAATCCCGCAACTTTTCCATATTGACAACTTTTCGCGATTCCCCACGGTTTAAGAGCAGTTTCGAAATCGGTGGCCGCCCGACGAGTGACAGCAACAGTATTTTCGCGTTTTTTTCTAAACCGCTCGTTGGAATGAATCAAATGATACGACGTTGGAAAGAAATCGTCGATGCGCAACTTTTTCATGTAGATCACTCTCTCTAATTCCTTACGGTTTGAAAGTAATTTCAAATTTACTAAAAAGCGAAATTCTGTTTTTCAAATTTTACGAATTTTTTGGTACGGTTTTCGCTTCAGTTTTTTAAATGTTTGTCAGAATGAGGCATGCGATACAGCGTTGGAAATCTGTGTAATAGGCGCAACTTTTATATGTTGATCATTTGTTGAGATTCCTCACGGGTTTAAATGAATTTTGAAAACGGTGCGACTGCCTACGAGTGGCAGCGAGCGTATTTTCGTAAAAAAATTCAAACCGCTTGCCGGATCGATGCAAATGATACGGCGTTGGTATCGACGAGACGCATCTTTTTCATGTAGAACACTCTCTCTAATTCCTTACGGTTTAAGAGCAATTTTGAATTACCGAAATGCGACCACTCTATTTTTCGCGACACCAAAATCGACGTGTCAACCGAATCAGAGAGAAGAGCGCACTGCTTCGGACAGAAAACCATACTGCATCCGACGGGCAAGCGAACTGCATGTTTTCTTTCGTCAAACGTGAATTTTCCAAGGCGAGGAAATGCACCGCACTTCACATCGGGCCTAAGTGAACCGGAACACAATAAAGAAGTGAGCCGCATTATATTTTCTTGTCTTTTTAAAATACTTATTACTTTTTACGTGCGTGTGAACCGTAGGGATTGAGCGAGTGAACTCCTTGGTAGGGGCATGCTAACTGCATTTTTTTAGAATTTTCGTGTAAAACAAATTACATTTTTTTGAAGGGAAAGTGAATTTCTCACGAGTTTTTATTATCCTGTTTTCTTCACAAAGTAAATCACATGAGGGTTTACATTAAATTGCATACATTTTTGATAAATAGGTCCCTGGATTTTACTCAACAGGTCTCAAAATTAAAAAGCATCAGAACGTACACCCATTCTTTTGTGCCACACAAACGCACTGCACTGCATAATCTGCAAACCCAAAGATGAATCTGAACCTCCGTTTGTCTCCAGCCCATACTGCTCTGTCATGTTTTTACATGCGAACGAACTACATGCCCATCCCTGCAAATTACACCGACTGCATCTCTCAAAAGCACTTATCAACCAAACTGCATATCTGCATCACTTCAAAATGTGCTGTGGGGATGCAGTCCTCTTCTATCGACGGCCAAAAGAGAAAGTCAACAAATGAGGTCCGGCAGCCACAAACGATGGGGGTAGGGGCCAGCGCAACCGCACATGTGGCAAGGTTGTCGACGGCGAACACTGAAATCGCACGATGGGAATGCAAAATCCAAAATCTGCAAAAAAATGTTTTTATGAACTGCACATGAGCACTACTGATATTCCAGGGCGTTTCCGCCTTTGTGGCCCATGGTCAACGGTGGCCGCGCAGTGGTGGCGCTGCTCCACTGCGGCTTCGGAGGTTGCGCGGTTGGCGGTGGGGATCCCGCCGGATCCGTTAGCACGTGGGATGGGCGATAGCGGCGATACGGGGCGGGAGCTTTGAACTGCATGAGGACATGCCGACGAGCTGCAACTCATGCTCTTTCGGACCGCACGCCTGGGAGTGTTGCGCCGGAGTTGGAGGGAGCAGAAGAGTGGCCAGAAGGGGCAGTGGTTGGCTCACCAGTCGTGGATGTTGCCGTGCGCCCTCCTCATGTCGTTGGGGGCCTGGATCCGCGCCGGAATCGAAGCACGAGAGGGGGTAAGAGCGAGGGCTCTTGGGGATCCCCTCACGTCAGATCTGGAGCAACCGGAAGGTGAAGGTTGAGCCTCCACGTGACCCCGAAGCAATTCCAGCCTTGTAGAGGTCGGATCCGGCGAGGATACACGTGATGAGCAGGCCGGATGAGGGGAGTGTGGCGTCGCCGGGCCTCTGGAAGAAGGCCGGTCAGGTGGGAGCGTGGAGCCAGTGCTTCAGCAGCCGCCTGGCGCGGCGGTGGGGCAGCTTGGGCCCGGCGCGGTGTGCGACACGGTGGGAGGTGGTGGCCGACCGGTAGGCGATGCGGAGGGAGTTGGTGGTCGATCGGTGGGCGGCACGGTGGGAGGAGGTGGCCGGCCGGTCGGTAGGCAGCACGGTGGGAGGAGGCGGCATGGGGAGAAACTAGTGGGGGGTCGGGGGAGGAAGTGGTGAGGTTCGGGGGAAGGTGGGTGGTAGGGGGGACGTGGTAAGGTGGGCTGTTCGGGTGGGCATCAGCTGTTGTCAGAATAAGCGATTTGGTGTCAGCATAAGGTCTTAAAGGGTGATGTCAAAATAGACCCACCCTATATATATATATACAATGAGTTGGAGCCAGTGGTCCTAAGTGTAATAAGGTAGAGCTGAACGATATTTCAAGGCCTGTTGGTTTCCTCCTCAAAGGTACGTGATTTCTTGTTTTCACGTATGTCAACAAGATAATATGACCCATTGTTGAGGTTCTTGCTGACGACCAAATGCCCTTCCCATGGTGGTGATAACTTATACATGCATGTTTGGTCTTAAATCAAATGGAGCACTAAGTCACCTTCCTGGAAAGTCTGACTGTAAACTCTATGGCTATGATAGCGACGTAGGTCTTGATGATAGATAGCTGATCGTGCTGCTGCAAGATCGCGTTCTTCCTCCAACGCATCCAGAGACTACTAACGAGCTTGTTCATTATCTGCTTCGACATAGGCGGCAACCCTGGGCGAGTCATGACGGATGTCACTTGGCAAAACAGCTTCTGCTCCATAGACCAGGACAAAAGGCGTGTAATCCGTGGATAAGTTGGGAGTAGTCCGTATGCCCCAAAGCACTGCGTTGAGTTCCTCAACCCAACAGCCATGAGTTTGTTCTAGTGGAACTACAAGTCTGGGCTTGATTCCAAGTAGCATCTCTTGATTAGCTCGCTCAGCTTGTCCATTAGACTATTGATGTGCAACGAAGGATACATCAAGCTGGATATGCTCACGTTGGTAGAACTGCTCCATTTCTCCCTTGGATAAATCGGTGCCATTGTCTATGATGATGGTGTGTGGATAGCCAAACTGAAAAATCATCTTTTTCAACAATTTTACTGTTGTCTCTACATCACAATTGCTGATTGGCTCTGCTTCGACCCACTTGGTGAACTTAACAACCGCCACCAGAAGGTGGGTCTTCTTAGCTGAGGACGTCTTGAACGGGCCGACCATGTCCATCCCCCATTGCAAATGGCAAAGTGATTGGATGTAACGGCCAAGATGCGATCCTATCCTTATTTTGGCACGAGAGCCTCAACAGGGATAGAAGCACATCTCGTCGTTTCGCAAGAATGGATATCATTACAAGTACATGTAAAGAAGAGATGAGTATATGGAATTGGCTTACACTCCCCACAAGCTACATCAATATCACATCAATACAACAACATATCCAAACATCATACAGAAGAGCAGGGTCCGACTACGGACGAAAACAAACGATAAAATGACATCCATCCTTGCTATCCTAGGCTGCCGGCCTGGAACCCATCCTATGATCGATGAAGAAGAAGAACTCCAAATCAAACAAAGCATCGCTCTCACGTCAAATCATCGCATTACCTGTACCTGCAACTGTTGTTGTAGTAATCTATGAGCCACAGGGACTCAGCAATCTCATTTCCAAGGGTATCAAGACTATTAAAGCTTAATGGGTGAGGTATGGTTAAGTGGTGAGGCTACAGCAAGCACTAAGCATTTATTTGAGTGGCTAACTTACGAGTACGAGAATTAAAGGGGGATGATCGTCGCATAAACGGACGTGAGGTAATGATGATCACTAAGTGATCCTGAACACCTACTTACGAACAAACATAACCCCACCGTGTTCTCTCTCGGTTCAGAATTCACGAGAAGAAACAGTCACGGTTACACACACGGTTGGTGTATTTTATTTGAGTTACTTCAAGTTTGCTATGACCGGGTGTTAAACAAAGTTTCCAAGTTGCCACATAACCAAGGGCATGGCTTTCCGAAAGATTTCACCCTGCAGGGGTGCTCCAACTCATCCATCACAAACTAACCACAAGCTGCGTTGGAATTCCTCAACCGCGGAATCACCCGTAGTATTTGCGGAATCCCGATGGAAAATCTCAACTTCGAGATAGCACGAAGTGTCGTCGAAATCCTGCGCACAAGACGTTCGAGAAAGGTAAAACAAATCCAGCAAGGCCGCCCGACGTGTCGACGAACCCGATAGGAGCCGCGTATCTCGTTCTCAGGACATGACCGGATGGGACTAGCTACGGGGAAAACTAATCCCCGAGTTTCCTCGAGGCGGCCCCGTAGGCAGCCCGTTTGGGACCAACACCATCAACACTGGCCCCCCTGTATTATGTTGAATTAATCCATGGGTTCATGACGCCCTATGCATTACTAACGCTGTTCAATATTATTATGTTGAGCAAATGTAGTACAAATGTTGGGCCTTGCCAGATGAGTTTTATCCTAAAACGAAAGTCATGGGGGTCCCCATAACAACCCCGAGCATGTTAGGAGCGCTCAATATGGAACATAACACTGGTACACAAGTAACTAGGGCGGCAAAATTGGAACAAAACACCGAGCAACAGGCCAAGCCTTCCACCTTTTACCCAGTATATATGTGCATTAAATTAAATAACAATAATATTGTGATAGGTCAAAAATATCCATGTTCACATGGAAACGACTTGCACCTGCAACTAGCAATGCTATAAGAAGGGCTGAGCAAGCGGTAACATAGCCAAACAATGGTTTGCTGGGATGTGGAGGGTTAGAGGCTTATCATGGCATTTTGGGAGGCTTGACCAACAAGTGATAGGTAGAGAGACAACGATAGAAACGAGACAACTAGCATGGCAATGATAGTAATGGTATCCAGGAAAATGTATCATCTTGCCTGAGATCCCGCTTGGAAGAAGATTGCATCCATGAAGGAGACCAACCAATGTAGTCGAACGAATCCTCACACTCCGAAGCGGTTTCTGAACTCTATCGAGAAGAAGCAAACCGAAAACAACAATCAACACTTTGATCAACACCACAACATATACAAGGTATGATGCACAATCAAATATGATGCATGTGCAATCAAGGGTGATGCAGGTTATGCATGACATGGCAAAGCACAACAAGCAATTACTACATATTAAGTGAAGCTCACGAGACTCCACATTTGAATTACTTAGTTCAATCTCGATTAGGTACTCAACAATATTAAATGCTGTTAAGCATGGCAAGAGGTGAAGCATAATGAAACTACACTATCTAGACATGATAAATGAGGTCGGAAACAACATATAGTATCTCCGGTACGACCCCATATGCAAATTACGAGTTTGGTACAGATCTGTCCTAAACATATTTTATATTTATTAAACAGGGGAAATAAGTGTGCCATGAGATTCTACACATTTTTCTAGTCAAGTTACATATATAAAACATTTGCATCGGAGTTATGGTTAGTTAGTTATGAAACAAACCGTTTTAGCATGGCATTGATGCAAATTAAATCAAACAGCAAGTTTAAACATTTTAAACATGTGTGAAAGTTGGATATTATTAATCTACATGGAATTCTATACATTTTTCATATATAAAGTATTTTCATCCGATGCACGGTTGAAGAGTTATGATATGCATGATGCTTGAGGGTTTTTCTGCAAATCTGTCAATTTGCTGGAAAATAGATAAATTCGCAGCACGTAAAAAAAAACTAGCTGGGCCGAAACTGGTGGGCGTTGGATAATTCATTCGCGCTACGGGCGGATCACAGCAGCATGTACACACGGGCCCAGCCCAAGAACAGAAACAAAACGCACATGGGTTGCTCACCTTGGGCCGGTCATGGACCAGGCCGAGGCGGAGGGCAGGCTGGGCCTTGGGGCTCCCGCTGGGCCTTGCAGGCGATGGGCGCATCGTCGTCTTCCCGTATGTGCCTGCACGAGACAGTGGGCATGGAGCGGTCAACGCCGGCGCTTGGTGGCCAAGGGGAGGCCGCGGTGGCAGATCCACGCACGGGGAGGTTGGGAACGGACGCGGGGCGGCCGGATCTGGAGGCTGGCGACCTCGGACGGTGGCATCGGCGAGCAGCAAGCCGTGGGCGAGCCGGGGTCCATGGCGGCGGCTCCTTGCACATCCAAGGGAGAGAGAGAGAGTTAGCACGGGGAGAGAGAAGAGAGGGAATGAGAGGAAGGGGGGAGGAGCCGACGACCTACAAGGGGGGGTCCGGCGCGCTCCGGCGAAGGCCCGGCGAGGCACTCGGGGCGGAGCGGTCTAGCGACGGGAGAAGCTCGGGCGGGAGCCTTCCCTAACCCAGATCTCGCGCGGGGGGAACGACGTACAGGCGGCGGCAGGATCGGGCCCGGGCGGACTCCGAATGGGCCTGGCGGGCCTACGGTGGGGGGGCTGGTTGCGGGTGAGGTGGCATGATGTGAGAGGCTGGCCCCGTCGGCGCAGGTGGGCTTCTGGCGAGTGGCGGCGCGCCAAGTGGCATCTGGCGGCTGGAGGCACGGATTTCGAGGCGAGGGTGGCGGCGGCGGAAGGTAGGAGGAGTCTAGGGTTGGCTTAGGGCTAGGTTTAGCCATATTTGGCAGGGGAGGGGGTTTTAAATAGGCAGGTTAGCGTTTGAGGTGGTTTTTGGGCCGGTCGGAGGGGTTAAGCTTGGTGGGCTGGTGGGCTGAGTTAGAGGGGTTGGGCTGAGATGAGAGAGAGAATGTGGCCCGACACCGAGTTTTTTAGATAACCGAAAAAATGTTCGATATTAAATCGATAACGGTGCCGCTACGGTCAACCGTTCGGGTATCAAACGACCTCTGATTGCGACGAAATTTGGCAGGCGGTCTCCCTACAATATAATAAGACCGCACGCCAAGTTTCGACCCAATCCGAGAATATTTTACACGCACTTTTAAAAACAATATTTTATCAATGTCGCGGGTGCGTGCATGTGTGGTTGGTCTCGAAATGGTCGTCGACGAAAACGGGAAGAACTGGCAACTACGAACGGATGCACGTTTTCAAAAACGATGACAACAGAGTGCCGATGCAATGCGGATGATGCGATGATGAATGCGACAACCAAACGAATCACACGATGACAACGGAATAAAACAGGAATCTTCTGGAGCGTCCGTCTCGGGCTGTTACATTGGAATCATCCGTAATTCCTAAGCCGGGGCATGAGCCTGCTGCGCAAACTTCTGACAACCATCACACTTTCGCACAATGTCTTTGGCATGTGCGTGAGCTGTAAGACAATAAAAACCGTGTCGAAAAGCCTTGGCCACCAGGGATCTTGAGCCGGCATGATGACCACAATCACCTGTGTGGATTTCATTGAGAATCTCATGGCCTTCATCGGTGGAAATACAACATTAAAATACACCGGTAATACTTCATCGGTTTAACTCGCCATTGACGATAGTCATGGACTTGGAAAGTCGGATAATCGGTCGGGCGATGATTTCCTCATCTGGGAGCTCGCCACGAGTCAGATAAGCCAGATAGGGAACTTTCTAATCAGGAATAGAGTGAAGAGCAGCCACCAGTTGTGCCTCCGGGTCAGGAATAGCGATATCTTCTTCTGATGGCAATTTAACGGAAGGATTATGAAGGACATCGAGGAAAACATTTGGAGGGACCAGCTTAAGTTGAGAACCGAAATGTGACAGAGCGTCAGCATCTTCGTTGAGTCGGCAATAAATATGATCAACTTGGTAACCCTTAAAATGACCAGCGATGACAATGACTGCATGCCGATAAGCCGCCATGAGGGGGTCTTTTGAGTCCCAAGTCCCAAATACTTGTTGAGCGACCAAATCTGATATGGGGCACACCCGTGTGTGTCGATCTTTCATGAATTGGAGGGGGATTTCATGAAGAACACGAAGAACACGAGAGGAAATCACAAACTCAAGGACAATCTTTGATTACACATCCACTAGAAACACACGAACACAGGAGACACAAGATCCACAATCAACATAAGGATACATGTAACCGGTAGTCTCCTCATTCCAAAGAAGGAGGTCTTGAATCCCTTAGGATCTTCCCTTAGAGGGGCCTTGGCATCACTTGGATCTTCTCTCAATGGAGGTCAATCTTCGTGGGAGAAGTAAGTAATGGAGCTAAGCTCAACAAAAAGGTATTTGCTAAACAAAGCTAACCCTAATTCGGGGGTGGAGGAGGAGTTTACATAGTATTAGGGACGAAGGGGTAAGTACTGGAGATATGCCCTAGAGGCAATCATGTATGATGATATGTCCTATGTTTTTATGAATAAAGATAGTCCTTGGACATTATGAATATTGTGTATTAACAAGTACGTGACTTGTTTGTGAGACAATGCATTATATGATGACTGTCCTAAATGGTCCCTAGTTGAAAGGGCTGTGTGGACGCACAACTAGTTAGACTAGCATATGACACGGTGGATGGTTCGGTCTCGCTAACCATGTAGCATTGGATGCTAACCGGATAATATGGACTTGGAAAGATCTGGTCGGATTCGACGTAGTCGGATCCGAGTCGAGATAAGGTCTGAGTTGGACAGACGCAACTATGAGACGCAGCGATAGGTCATCTATGAGTCTCTAGTACAACATACATTCTGTGTCCTAAGACCCGAGCTGCCACATGTACTCGGGATGGTGACAGACTTGCTTTGGGCCGACCAAACGCTACTCTGTGACAGGGTAGTTATAAAGGTAGGTTTCGGGCTTGTCCAGACCCATGCTGCGAGACGTCGTCAAGCAAGATCGGATTTGCCCCTCCGATGAGGAGAGATATACTCTGGACCCCTCGGGTGATCCGACCTGGATAAGCATGGCTTTGCGATGAGGATTATGAGATAATCCGAAGTGTTGGTCGGATTCACCAGAACGAGAAAGAGGTTGTGCGGCAAAAAGGATGACCATGTCGCCTTGAGCACGATAACATATATCATGTGGCAAAGGGAACAGAAGTGTGATGTACAGGTTCGCCTAACCAGCTTCATCAGACACTTGGAGTTGGCACGCATTGCTAGAGGCCGCTACCGACTAGTCGAGTCAGATGTGATTTGACTCGTGACCAAGTGGACGAGAACCTAAGGGGTCACACGCTTAAGGGAAGGAACACGTGGGCTTTAGGATCCGTGCGAGGCCCAAGAGTTGAGCCCGTGCCGGATGCCTATATATAGTGGAGGTGCGGCACACCCATCTGGTTGATCGCTTCAGCGCCGTCATTAGGGCTTTGCATGTGTTGCAACTAGCCAGCTCCACTTGCCGCCGCCGACTGTGTGATCGGACCTAGCAGACTATCGCATGGTGTTCCTCCTGCACGCGCGGATACCGTTAGAGACGGTGCACTTGCGCCGCTCCGGCGAACCTGTACGTGGGATCTGGTGACCGGCTGTTCGAGGGAGATCAGATCGGCTGTTCGAGGGAGATCGGACGAGGAGGAGACAGACCACGCGAACGCGCTGCCCCAACTCTAGTTCCGCTGCACGTCACTGCGCGTCTAGTGGTAACGATCTATGATCCATCTCCGTAGCATGTTCCTGGATGTTCTGCGCATAGGAAAATTTTAATTGGCATGCGATGCACCTACGGTAGAACCCAACAGTGGTATCAGAGCCTCTGCTATAGGATTTGGATTCAGATCGGATGCATATTTGATATGTGGAGGCGGCGGATGAGATCTGTCGTCGTTCATGAGATCAGCTATATGCACTGTTGATGAGATCAACTGCACATCGGGGTCGTTGAGGCTATATTTTCTGTCCATCGGAATCGATGAGGTCGTGACACAACCTACCCCTACCGGTCGGTAACCGCCATCGGGGTTAACAGTGAAACGTAAATCCGAATCGGGTTCGCGATGATCGATGAGATCGGTCAGATCAGAAAATCCGGCGTGATCAGAATACAGATTCAATCTGTGATTTCCGAAGCAGAACCATCGTGTGCGTAGCGCCTTGTATTTCGTACACGATACACAAACCGGTAGAATGCGATTCTATGCATAACTTTGTTTTGCAGGTTTGATGTGAATAGTATGACTCATATGTATGTGATGCATGTGTGTAATTTAACATGACCTGCGTGTCATGATTGTCAGCCGGCAAGAGCCAAAGTGCTGTCATTATATTGTATAACGACCTGCGTGTCGACTTGTCATTCTCTGTAAATTCATTACTAGTTGTAGTAGTTGGAGAACAGAGATCAAGTTCGAGGCTTTGGCGTCCCGGTGTGACGAACAAGATGGAGTTCCACCTTGGTCATCGGAGTTGGAGCCAGCCTGGAAGGATGTCCATGAAGGAGCCATACTATTTCACATATTTATGTTTATATGTGATTGATATTGCTTCTTGTTTCTATGCATGTTAAAATGGTAGAAAGATCCCTCGTTAATATCAAGCACATTGCCATTTTGGATGTTGCACATTCGCATGTCAAGTACGTCTAGTGGTGGGCTCATAAAATTGAGGTGCCACTAGGTGTCCTTGAACTGGAGGGTTCGTGTCGGACACGGACATGCACTGCATCAGGTTAACTTGTCAAGGCTATCAAAACGGTTTTGGGCCTTGTGGCAAAGAAGGTTGGGAGCCGGGGTATAAGATACCTACCCGATTGACAGGAGTCGTATAGAGATATGATTAGCAAGGAGTTGCTTACCGAATAGGCAAGTTGGCTAGCAGTGATGCTAAAGCTCACTAGTCGCTCGCGCTAGACGGGTCCTGAATCACTGAAAGTTTGCGGAGGGATGCCGACTTCAGTGAGAGTAGTTCTGTTTATGGCTTGAATTACTCTACATAAACACACTGCTTAGTGATTGCATATTTTCTGTTGTAGATCAATGGCACCACCTGCTCAACCCAACTTTGCATTGAAATCAATTCTGGAAAAGGATAAACTGAATGGAACAAACTTTACCACCTGTTACAGAAATTTGAGAATTGTTCTCAAGCACGATAAAAAGGAACATGTTCTAGAGGATCCACTTCCAGAGGAACCTGCCGAGAATGCTAATGCCACAACCAAGAATGCCCACCAGAAACTCGTTGATGAATCAAACGAGATCAGCTGCCTCATGCTGGCTTGTATGGACCCCAATTTCCAACAGCATTTCGAAAATGTTGAGGCTTTCGATATGATCGAGAGTCTCAAGAGCATGTTTCAGGTGCAGGCTAGGACCGAAAGGTTCAACGTCTGGCAATCCTTGAAAGATTGTAAGCTGAAAGAGGGTGATCCACTGAGCCCACATGTGATCAAGATGATCGGGTACGTGCAAGCTTTGGATCGGTTAGGCTTCCCACTTGGGGATGAGCTGTCCACGGATGCAATTCTGGGTTCTCTTCCACCTAGCCATGGGACGTTCGTCTCGAACTATCATATGCATGACATGGATAAGAAGCTCACTGAATTGCATGGGATGCTTAAAGTGGCAGAGTAAGATATTAAGAAAGGCACGCATCAAGTGTTGATGGTGCAGAACTCGGCTAAGTTCAAGAAGAGTTGGTCCAAGAAAAAGGGTAAGGCAAAGGGCACGAAGAAGGTTGTCTCCGCCGCCGCGCCGAAGCCGGGACCGAACTCAAAGACCATTTACTTTCATTGCAAGGAAACTGGTCACTGGAAGAGGAACTGTAGCAAGTGGCTTGCTGAGCATGGCAAGAAGGCCGGAAATGCTTCTTCAGGCAAAGGTACACTTGTTACATATGTTATAGACATTTACCTTGCTGACATACCTAGTAGCTCTTGGGTATTTGATATCGGATTGGTTGTTCATATTTGCAACTCGATGCAGGGGCTGATAAGAACTAGGCATGTGGCACAAGGGGAGATTGACATCAGGGTCGGCAACAAAGCAAGAATTGCTGTGTTGGAGGTCGGCACGATGCAGCTCAAGCTTCCTTCTAGATTTATTTTGGAAT
The DNA here is from genome assembly GCA_039707655.1 of Elymus sibiricus. Taxonomy (NCBI): domain Eukaryota; kingdom Viridiplantae; phylum Streptophyta; class Magnoliopsida; order Poales; family Poaceae; genus Elymus; species Elymus sibiricus. Next base: position 286,360,387 of record CM077669.1, read on the forward strand.
TGAATAATTGTTATTACATTCCCGCACTTAGTTGGAACATTATTTCTGCCTCATGCTTGATGAGTCAGGGTTATGAATTCAGTTTAAAGGACAATGGTTGTTCACTTTATTTGAATGGAATGTTCCACGGCTATGCACCCATTGTGGATGGGCTATTTATTTTAAATCTAGAAACAGAACCAGTCTATAACATGAATGTCAAGAGGCATAAGCCTAATGAGATAAATCCGACTTACTTCTAGCATTGCCGGCTTGGACATATTAGTCTGAAAAGCATGAAGAAGCTCCATGATGATGGACTCCTAACTTCGTCCGACTTCGGGTCGTTCGAGATATGTGAATCATGCTTGCTCGGCAAGATGACTAAGTCTCCTTTTCCAAAGATTTGTGAAAGGGCGTCTGAGCTGTTGGAGCTTATACACAGTGATGTATGTGGTCCAATGAGCACAATGGCCAGAGGTGGCTATCAGTACTTCGTGACTTTTACCGACGACTTGAGAAGATATGGATATATCTATTTGATGAGGCACAAGTCGGAAAATTTTGAAAAGTTCAAAGAGTTTCAGAACGAGGTTGAAAATCAGCTCGGCAAGACAATAAAGCTTCTACGATCAGATCGTGGAGGTGAGTACATGAGCCAGGAGTTTGATGATCATCTGAAAAGCCGAGGTATAGTACCTCAGCTCACACCTCCGGGAACGCCACAGAGAAACGGCGTGTCAGAACGAAGAAATCGAACCTTGTGGGACATGGTCCGATCGATGATGAGCAAATTGGATTTACCCTTGTCATTCTGGGGGATACGCTCTAGAAACTGCAGCTTTCAGACTTAATAGGGTACCATCAAAGTCCGTAGGTAAGACACCACATGAGATGTGGACTGGGAGGAGTCCTAGTTTGTCTTTTCTAAAGATTTGGGGTTGTGAATCATTTGTCAAACGACTCATGTCGGACAAGCTTACACCCAAGTTGGATAAATGCATATTCGTGGGATATCCGAGGGAAACCTTGGGATACAACTTCTACAACCGAGAAGAGAACAAAGTGTTTGTTGATCGGAACGGGGTTTTCCTAGAGAAAGAGTTTCTCAGTCGGGAAGCCAGTGGGAGAACGGTGCGACTCGAAGAAATTCGAGAGCCACTTGGGGACAACTTGGCTGGTGAGGAGATCATACCGGAGTTGGTCAGGGAACCCGTAGTGGAATCGGCACCAGAGCCACGGAGGTCGGAAAGACTGCGCAGAGTGCGCGATGTGTTGTTGCTAGAAAGCGATGAGCTGGCCACATATGCAGAAGCGATGGTGAGCCCAGATTCCGAGGCATCGCTGGAGGCCATGAGATCCGAGTTAAAGTCCATGGATGATAATCAAGTCTGGGACTTGGTTGATCTGCCACCTAGCGTAATTGACATTGGTTGCAAATGGGTCTTTAAGAAGAAAACCAATGTGGATGGAAATGTTCAGATCCACAAAGCTCGGCTTGTCGCTAAAGGTTATGGACAAGTTCAAGGAATTGACTACGACGAGACCTACTCGCCGGTAGCGATGCTAAAGTCGGTGAGGATCATACTAGCTATAGCTGCATATTTTGATTATGAGATATGGCAGATGGATGTCAAAACGGCTTTCCTTCATGGAAATTTAAAGGAGGATGTATACATGATACAGCCTGAAGGTTTTGTCAATCCAAATAATGCTAGTGAAATATGCAAGCTCAATAGATCCATTTATGGATTGAAGCAAGCAGCTCAGAGTTGGAACATTCGTTTTGATGAAGTCATTGTTGACCTTGGTTTCATCAAGAACGAAGAGGACTATTGTTTATACAAGAAGTCTAGTGGGAGTTCGGTAGTATTTTTGATCCTGTATGTGGATGACATACTGCTGATCGGAAATGATGTTTCGATGCTGAACTCAGTCAAGGAATCATTGAATGGCAAGTTTTCAATGAAAGACCTTGGAGAAGCAGTGTACATTTTAGGCATCAAGATCTATAGAGATAGATCGAAGAGGCTGCTCGGCTTAAGTCAGAGCACGTACATAGACAAAGTGTTGAAGCGGTTCAACATGAGTGAGGCCAAGAAAGGGTTCTTGCCCATCTCACATGGTATAAGGCTAAGCAAGACTCAGAGTCCTACGACTTCTGATGAGCGAAACCGGATGAGTAGGATTCCGTATGCTTCCGCAATAGGATCCATCATGTATGCCATGCTATGTACTCGACCTGAAGTTGCCTATGCACTAAGCTTAACAAGCAGATACCAGGCTGACCCAGGTGAGAGTCACTGGGCAGCGGTGAAAGCTATCCTGAAGTACCTGAAAAGGACTAAAGAGATGTTCCAAGTTTATGGAGGTGAGGAGGAGCTCTGCGTAAAGGGTTACGCTGATGCTAGTTTCCAAACCGATAGGGATGATTGTCGATCACAAATTGGATTCGTGTATGTCGTGAATGGAGGAGCAGTGAGCTGGACGAGTTCCAAGCAAGATACGGTGGCCGACTCCACAACAGAGGCCGAATAAATTGCGGCTTGTGAAGCCGCAAAGGAAGGTGTTTGGATTCGGAATTTACTGGAGGATCTTGGTGTGTTCCCGGGCTGGCCAAAACCGTTGGACCTGTATTGTGACAAATGAGGTGCCATCGCACAGGCCAAGGAGCCGAGACAACACCACAAGACCAGGCACATAGACCGAAAGTACCACCTGATACGAAAGCTCATAAAGAATGGTGATACTAATTTATGCAAGATTCATACGGATGAAAATGTTGCAGATCCGTTGACTAAGCCGCTTCCACAACCCAAGCATGATGGGCACGTTAGAGCTATGGGCATTCAATGTCTATTTGATTGACTCTAGTGCAAGTAGGAGACTGTTGGAGATATGCCCTAGAGGCAATCATCTATGATGATATTTCCTATGTGTTTATGAATAAAGATAGTCCCTGGACATTATCAATGATGTGTATTAACAAGTACGTGACTTGTTTGTGAGACTATGCATTATATGATGACTGTCCTAAATGGTCCCTAGTTGAAAGGGCTGTGTGGACTCACAGCCAGTTAGACTAGCATATGACACGGTGGATGGTTCGATCTCGCTAACCATGTAGCATTGGATGCTAACCGGATAATATGGACTCGGAAAGATCTGGTCGGATTCGGCGTAGTCGGATCCGAGTCGAGATAAGGTCTGAGTTGGACAGACCCAACTATGAGACGCAACGATAGGTCATATGTGAGTCTCTAGTACAACATACGTTTTGTGTCCTAAGACCTAAGCTGGCGCATGTACTCGGGATGGTGACAGACTTGCTTTGGGCCGACAAAACGCTACTACTTGACATGGTAGTTATAAAGGTAGGTTTCGAGCTTGTCCATACCCATGCTGCGAGACGTGGTCTAGCAAGATGGGATTTGCCCCTCCGATGAGGAGAGATATACTCTCGGCCCCTCGGGTGATCCGACCTGGATAAGCATGGCCATGAGATGAGGATTATGAGATAATCTGAAGTGTTGGTCAGATTCACCGGAACGAGAAAGAGGTCATGCGGCAACAAGGATGACCATGTCGCCTTGAGCACGATAACATATATCGTGTGGCAAAGGGAACATAAGTGTGATGTACAGGTTCGCCTAACCAGCTTCATCGGACACTTGGAGTCGGCACGCTTTGCTAGAGGCCGCTACTGACTAGTCGAGTCGGATGTGATCTGACTCGCGACCAAGTGAACGAGAACCTAAGGGGTCACGCGCTTAAGGGAAGGAACACGTGGGCTTTAGGATCCGTGCGAGGCCCAAGAGTTGAGCCCGTGCCGGATGCCTATATATAGTGGAGATGCGGCACACCCATCAGGTTGATCGCTTCGATGCCATCATTAGGGCTTTGCATGTGTTGCAACTAGCCACCTCCACTTGCCGCCGCCGACTGTGTGATTGGACCTAGCAGTCCGCCTCACGGTGTTCCTCCTGCACGCGCGGATACCGTTAGAGGCGGTGCACTTGCGCCGCTTCGGTGAACCTGTACGTGGGATCCGGCGACCAACCGTTCGAGGGAGATCGTATCGGCTGTTCGAGGGAGATCGGACGAAGAGGAGACGGACCACGTGAACGTGCTGCCCCAACTCTACTTCCGCTACACGACACTGCGCGTCTAGTGGTAACGATCTCTGATCCATCTCCGTAGCATGTTCCTGGATGTTCTGCGCGTAGGAAAATTTTAATTGGCATGCGATGCACCTACGGTAGAACCCAATAGTAAGTGGGAGAGATACAAGGCCCGATGCCCACTCGTGCTCGCAGGCAAAGGCCGGATGATCCGAACTGGGGTCCGGATGATCCGGACCGGGGTCCGGATGATCCGGCTTCGGGGTCCATTCAGCCGGTTCTGTCACACATTTCCCGGACGATCCGGGTGTCGGCCCAGATGATCCGGCTTCACAGAGAGCCTACGGGTATCGGGTTCCCGTTTAGCCGGACGATCCGGCCCAGGGTCCGGATGATCCGGGCATCTTCTGGATGATCCGGACCGGGGTCCGGATGATCCGGCCAAGTGCAGGCTGGCCCTTCTCCTTGCTCCTTCTTCCTCTTGGCCTTGGTCTTGGGGATGCTTCCTTGGTCCTTCATGGTCGTCTTCCTCAAACCTAAGGATGCACATGGTCTCATTGTGAGGTAGCATCCAAGTCCCTTTGCTATTCAAGTCAAACTTGAAGAGGAGTGAGTTCACCTTAGCTCCAATGTCGCGTGCGCGTGCTCTTGTCATAGGGCCACTTGGGGGCTGGTTTGATGGTGTAGTCTTCATGGGGATGACGATGGGATGCTCCGCATCATCTCCACCCCCTGGGGAAGATCCGTCCTCGGATCAAGATCTTCATCGCCATGAAAAGGGGATAGATCCGTGACGTTGAAGGTGTCACTCACGTTGTACTTGTCGCGTGGGATGTCGATCTTGTAGGCATTGTTGTCTTAGCGTGCCAACACCTTGAAGGGTCCATCGGCTCGAGGGAGTAGCTTGGACTTGCGTTCGTTGGGGAAGCGGTCCTTGCGAAGGTGTAGCCACACAAGATCACCGGGCTTGAACACTATGGGGTGCTCGTTGAGGTTGCGCTTGTTGGTGACGCGTTCCACTTGACGTTCAATCGTGCGACTTGTATCTTCATGCATTTTCTTGATGTAGCTTGCCCTTGCACTCGCGTCCACGTTGATGCGCTCTTAGAATGGTAGAGGGAGGATGTCCAATGGGGACAAAGGGTTGAAGCCGTAGACCAGTTCGAACGGAGCTTTGCCGGTGGTGGAGTGACTTGCGGGATTGTAGGCATACTCGGCGATGGGAAGGCATTCTTCCCATTCCTTGATGTGTTCTTCTTGATCAACACGCGCAGGAGAGTTGATAGCGTCTGGTTCGTCACCTCCGTTTGTCCATCGGTTTGAGGGTGATATGCCGAAGAGAATAGGATCTTGATTCCGAGCTTGGCGCATAAGGTCTTCCAAAAGTAGCTTAGGAACTTGACGTCATGATCTTGGAAAAGCGATCAACAACGACAAAAACGATCCACAACGACAAAAACGGAGTCATGGCCATTTTTAGTTCGTGGCAAACCAAGCACAAAATCCATACTAATGTCTTCCCACGGTTGGAACGGTATAGGAAGAGGCATGTAAAGACCATGGGATTGAGCTTTTGACTTAGCTTTGCGGCATGTAGAGCATCGATTGGTGAAGCGTGCCACATCACGAAACATCTTGGGCCAAAAGTACTTGTTGGATAGTGTGGCATACGTCTTGTCGCGTCCAAAGTGACCCATAAGTCCTCCACCATAAGCCTCTTGCAAAAGCAACAAACGAAGAGAAGACTCGGGTATACAAAGTTTGTTAGCACGCATAAGATAGCCATCTTTCATATATTAGTTCTCCCAACAAGTTTTCACTTCGCACATAGCGTAAGGATTAGCAAAATAAGTGTCATGCTCATACAAGTCTTTGATGTGCTCAAAATCAATAACATTCAATTCAAGTTGAGTAACTAGCATGCATTTGCGGGAAAGAGCATCCACCACTATGTTTTCTTTACCCTTTATGTATTTGATGACATAGGGAAAAGACTCAATAAATTCACTCCATTTAGCATGCCGTTTGTTCAACTTAGTTTGACCCTTTAAGTACGTGAGCGTTTCATGATCGGTATGGATAACAAACTCATGAGGTCGCAAATAATGTTCCCAAACATGTAAAACTCGCATCAAAGCATACAATTCTTTGTCATATATGGGATAGTTAAGTTGAGCGCCGGAAATTTTCTCGCTAAAGTAAGCAATTGACCTGTTTTCTTGCATAAGCACACCACCTATGCCATTACCACTAGCCTCACAATGCACTTCAAATGTTTTATCAAAGTTGGGCAAAGCAAGCAAAGGTGCATGAGTGAGCAACTTTTTAAGTTCATGGAATGCGGTGTCTTGGGAAGGACCCCAAATAAATGGTGCATTCTTTTTGCTCAAAGCATGGAGGGGAGATGCAATAGTGCTAAAGTCCTTGACAAAATGGCGATAGAAACCGGATAGTCCTACGAAACTACTCACTTGTTGCAAATTCGTGGGTGTGGGCCAAGTTTTAATAGCATCAATCTTAGTTTCATCTACATGAACGCCCTTAGAAGAACTACAAAGCCTAGGAAAACGACCTTCTCAACAACAAAGGTGCATTTCTCCATGTTAGCATAGAGTTGTTCTTTCCTAAGGATTTGCAAAACATCACGAACATGTGTAGCATGCTCCTCAAGAGACTTGCTAAAGACAAGAATGTCATCAAAATATACCACAACGCAATATCCAATGAGTGGACGCAACACATAATGCATAACACGCATAAAAGTACCTGGTGCTTTGGATAAGCCCATGTGCATCACTAGCCATTCATAGAGACCAAACTTAGTCTTGAATGTTGTTTTCCACTCGTCACCCTCTTGTATACGTATTTGGTAGTAACCACTTTTTAAGTAAATCTTAGAGAATATGGTGGCACCACTAAGTTCATCTAGCATATCATCCAGGCAAGGAATGGGTTGACGATAACGAATAGTTATATCATTGATCGGACGGCAATCGGAACACATGTGCATACTACCATCTTGCTTAGGCACTAGTATCACCAGGACCGCACAAGGACTCAAACTCTCACGTACATGCCTTTATCTAGGTGTTTTTGGACTTGCCTTTGTATTTCCTTTGTTTCTTCGGGGTTGACGCGGTAGGGAGCGTTGTTAGGAAGCGGTGCTCCGGGGATGAGGTCTATGAGGTGTTCGATCCCTCGTTTGGGTGGTAATCCCGGAGATAGCTCATCGAGGAAAACATCTTGGAATTCCTGCAACAACTTAGACAACACAAGAGGAAGATATTGTGAAGGGTTAGTCCGAACGATGTCATCTTTGCACACAAGTACATAGTGAAGAACGGTCGATGTGCTCTCAATCACATCCCTCAAATCTCGTTTCGTGGCTAAAAGAACTATATCTCTCATGTCCCTCATCACGGAGTCGCTCATTTTTGGCTCATGGCACTCACTCTCTTTGAGGTGGATCACTCTCTCACTTTTATCTCCACGATGGGATGAAGCTTGTTTTTCGGCGATGACTTGACTTGGAGTCATTGGTTGAAGTACATATTGCTTGCCCTTCATTTTGAAGCTATATTGATTTCTCCGACCATTGTGTGTGACGCCACGGTCGAATTGCCAAGGTATACCAAGTAGGAGGTGGGAAACGGACATTGGAACCACATCACAGTCCAAAGTGTCTTCATAAGCGCCTATCTTGAAGGAAACTTCCACGGTATGTTCAACTTGGAGGGTGCCGGAATCACTTAGCCATTGGACTTTGTAGGGGCGAGGGTGCTTTTTCTTGACCAATTGCAGCTTGGAACAAAGGTCCTCACTTGCCAAGTTGTGGCAACTCCCTCCGTCGATGATGACCTTGACGGATTTTCCTTGGATGCCCGCCTTTGTGTGGAAGATGTGCCAACGTTGGTCCTCGTCTTCTTGTTGTTGGAGCATCAAAACCTTGGAGACAACGAGAGCGGGGCTCGAATTGTTGTCGCAAAAGATTTGCGAATCTTCATCTTCATTCACTTAGCAGTGTATGGCCACTTGCTCCAAAGCTTGCATCTCATCGTCACTCATAGAGTCATAGGTGCCGTCATCAAGGTAGAACCATATTGCGTTTGGTTGGACATTCGAAGGTCTTGTGGCCTCGGCCTTTGCACGTGAAACACTTGATGGAGCTTGTTTTGGCGGTAGCATTCGATGTTGGAGTAGAGGATGAAGCTCTCGGCTTGTAGGTGCTTGGGGTTGGTCGGTTGACGAAGTCGTCTTGTCCTTGTAGCTTGACTTGTCGCCGGTAGGTGTTGTAAATTTCGCATTGGAAGGTGTCGTTGTTGTAGTAGCTTGAGCACTTGAGCCGTAGGTCTTGGAGGAGAACTTGGAGTACTTGTACTCATCTTGCACTTGCTGTTCCGCCTTGGTTGCTTGATGCACAAGTTCGAGAAGGTTGGAGCATGGTTGGAAGTCGGCAATTTTCTTGACTTGGTAGTTGAAGCCATTCAACAAGCGTGCCATTGTTTGCTCGTCATCTTCCTTGACATTGGCTCGTATCATAGCGATTTCCATCTCTTGGTAGTACTCTTCTACTGACTTGGTGCCTTGCTTGAGTTGTTGTAGCTTCTTGAAGAGATCACGGTTGTAGTGTGTAGGCACAAAACGAGCTCGCATGAGATCCTTCATTTGGGCCCAAGTGTTGATAGGAGGTTCACCTCTCTCTCTTCTTCGGTCAATCACTTGTTCCCACCAAATAAGGACGTAGTCTTGGAACTCGAGTGAAGCCATGGCTATCTTCTTCTCTTCATCATAGTTGTGGAGGCAAAAGATCTTGTCAACCTTGAGGGCCCATGATAAGTAGTCTTCGGGATCATTGCTTCCGGAAAACTTTGGCATTGTGAACTTGAGCTTGCCGAAGCGTTGTTCGTCATTGTGGTGGTGGTGCCGAAATCCTTGTCTTGGATGTGGATCCTCATTGTCATAGCCATGAGCATGTTGATGTTGATCTTGTCCTTGCTCGTCTTAATGGTCGGGTTCGTCTCGATGATCTTGAGGACGGCGACGAGGAGGACGCACTCGGTTGCGCCTTTCTTGGTGCTCCTCTTGGCGATTGGCTTCTTCTTGTCGTTGTCGATGAAGTTCGTCTTGTCGTTCTTGGCGAAGTGCTTCTTGCTCGAGACGTGCTTGATGGTTGCATTCCTCCAACGCGCGAGTAGCATCACGGAGTGCTTGTTGGGCTTCAAGCGCTTGTTCTTCACGGTGGCGGAGTTCTTCTTCACGGCGTTGTTGTTAGCGTTCTTGTTCCATTGCCTCTTGTTCTTGATGTTGGCGTCGAGCATGCTCGCGAAGTCGGTATTGTAGCCCCTTTCCATGGAAGGGATTGTCCGAAGCTTGACGTTGGTGGCCTTGGTGTGAACTTGGACCGGAGTGATCATCACGGTGATGAGCGCGTGCTCGAGGTGGACTCTCGCCGGTAGAGTACTCCAATGAGTGACGACTTGAGTTGCGCCTCCTGGCCGATGTAGATGTGGAAGAAGCACGCTTAACCATCAAGGCACGAATTTCCTCCATTTGGCTTGATAGCTTGGTGTCGAGGTAGTCCCTTGTCCGCACTTCGGATTCGCGAACGTCGGTGGCGAGGTGCTCGATGCGGTCATTCAAAGTGTCATGCGATTGGCGCATCGCTTTTTGGGCTCCAAAGAATTGCATCTTGGTGACGAAGGTTGTTTCGTCGTCCTCTTGTTCCTCAAATGCCAGGTTGTGGATGCTTGACCTATCCATAACAACACTCAAGTAGATATAGGTGGAAGAGTGAGAAGACAATACCAATTACCGTTCCAAAAGTTGAAAGTGGATCAAGATCACTCAATGTGCAAGTATGGAAATAGTAGAATTGGTACCGAAGATCGTCCTTCTCACACCTACACAAATAAGGCTTATGGAGTAGCTTGGTTAGGATAGTGGCACAAATTTCAAGCAATCCGAAAGATAAGATTCAATAAAGTTGAAAGAGATTCGTAAGATTCGCAAATGAGACAATGTAGATCAATAGCAATGTGTATACATGGAAATGCACACGCGAAGAAAATCAGGGTCGTGCAACCAAGGAGGAGCCAAAATGTGGAATCCACGGAAAATGCTCTCGTTGCACAACACTAGAGAGACGGTAGCACGATTGCTCCAATGGGCGTGAGACGCACTTGTGCACAACCTAAAAGGAACCAAACGTGTCGTCTTCCTATGCCCGACTTGCTATGTATGTATGCGTCACGTGTCACTGGCTCAAGTGATCCGAGATGATCAAGTATGCAATGCGAAGTTTGCTATGCTATTGCTCTTTTGCTCTTTTGCTCTTGCTTAAAAGCTTTGCTTCTCTTTTCTTTTGCAATGATGTTTTGTATGGTCACAATGCGGGACGTGCACAACTAGATAGCAATTATGCATGCGGGTACTATGTTAAGACAATAGATGATACTATGAGATGCACGCAATTGAAGCTATGCGGAGTATGTATCACTAATGTGCACAAGTAGCGTAGCCCGGCAATACTCAATGGCCAGTCTTGATAGGCAAGTAACGCAAATAGGCTCGGGGGTAACAATGCAATGGCAAGGGTATATGTCAAGAGGGTCGTCGCGGTTACCGTCCTTGCTTACGGTGAAGTGTCAATGCAAAGGTGGTCGGCGACGAGTCGGGGCGATGATGAGCGGCGATGTCGATGAAGAACCACTCCTAATTAGCCGAAACACCTTAGGAAGTGGCGATTCTCGCGACTCAAAATCTCAAATGCAAAAGTTGCGGAAGAAATCTAAGAAGGTTTGCGGAACAATGGTGGGAGAAATCTAGGAAAAAGCACGCAACAAGGCTAAGATGCCCTGCTGCTAGGCCCTGTCCGATTGTCCGGGAGTTGTTCCGGATGTTCGGGCTGAAGGGAGGTCGGATGTCCGGGTGGTGGTCCGGATGATCCGGGCTGGTGGTCGTCCGGATGATCCGGCAACAGCCACCTGGATTGCTTGAAATTTGTGCCACTATCCTAACCAAGCTACTCCTGTCGGAAATCGGGCTTCGCAGACCCAAGAAGGTTCGAACTCTGGGGCGTGTGCGAAGATCCTTCCCAGCTCAAGTCACAAGCTCACCACCCCACAGCCAAGCCTCGTCAAGTGCGTGTAGCGAACAAGAAGATGGACACATCGAGTTACGTAGGTTCAGGCCACCTTGCGGTGTAAAACTCTACTCCTGCTTTTGGTGGATTGGCCTCACGAGGAGGTTTTGGGATGAACTAGTACAGCGGCTGAGCGACCTCGCGAGGGCTCTTGGGTGGGGGTGGATTCGATCCCCCTACTACGGTGGTGGCTAGTCCCTATTTATAGCGGCCATGGTCCTCTTCCCTTATCGCACATGCGGGAAGAGATCTCACAATGGCCAAATTTGAAAGGGGACAGGAAGTACATCTTATCCTGACTAAAGGTGGTCTTCGCCTGCAAAGCTTCTGGGCGTGCCGCAGAGGTGGGCTCGGCGATGACATCCGTCCTGCCGAGCTCGTGGTCTTGGTCTTGTTGCACCGGAATGGAAACCTTTGGGGGATTCCTTGGGAACCATGTCCGTCCTTGCCTCCTTAGCATCAAAGAGGAAACTGTCCCCTCTGCGCCAGCTGGCGCCCGCCTGGCCTTGGTCGTCATGGCTCACGTCATGCTAGCCTCATGAGACCGGGCACTTCATAGGAATCTCCGCTCCTCAGGAGGCAACCTGGGGAGGCCGCTCCTCTGGAGGTCTTGGTGTCGTTCCCCTCGCGTGTCCGGGGTCCTCACGAGGGTCTTGTCTTGGGAGTTTGCTCCCAGACCGTCGAAGTGGGCCACGCGCTGGGCCGCAGGCAGGTAGGTCTGGGTACCCCCGTTCCCAAAACGCCGACAGTAGCCCCCAGGCCCAAGGCGCTCTCGGGTTGGCTTCAGGGCGAAGCCAAGGAAGGAAGGCCAAAGCGTCGCGGGCCCCAACCTCCTGCGGGCCAGGTGAAAGCACAACATGCTCCCTTGGTGGTTTTGATAATTCATGACAACATACATTGTCTCTTGGACTGATACTTTTACCTAGTGTATTTCAGATAAAGTCCACAGAGAGGGCTGGCAAAAGGATTGTGGAGATTGTGGAGATACCCCAAGATGCAAGGAAATGGATTGGCAAAGCTTCAAGCAAGAGGACTCTATATTTTACTTTGTGAGAAATCACTTTGAGTCCATAGGAAAGCCAATACTATTAAAAGGGGGTAAGGTATTGTCGGTGAACAAAATGCTCATACGTGCACAAGTGATAGTCACCAAAAACACCCACAAGCTCTTCCACAAAAGTCTGTCCAAAGTCAAATATCCAAAATCGGTGCAACCAACACTTCCACTCGGTGCCACCGATTCCCATACTTAGACAGACATTAGCCAAACCCTAGCCTATCGGTGCAACCGATTCTGCTTCGGTGCCACCGAGTTTAGGTTGCCAACTTTCTGTTACGAAGTTTCACAAAATTGGTACCACCAAGATTGTTGGATCGGCGTCACCGAGAATGGGCAATCTGACCGTTGGTCACCTTATCGGTCCAACCGAGTTTCCTATATCGGTCTCACCGAGATTCAAAAGTTGCCACCTTTTGGTCACTTCGGTACCACCGAGATTAAAACATCGGTGTCACCGAGTTGGTCATTTTGTGTGTAACGGTTGGATTTTTGGGGATGCCTATATATACCCCTTCACCACCACCCACTCGAAAGAGAAGCACTCAGAACTATTCCATACTTGCCCCATCCAGTTTTCTGAGAGAGAGCCACCTACTCATGTGTTGAGATCATGCCATTCCATTCCAACCATATGAATCTTGATCTCTAGCCTCCCCAAGTTGCTTTCCACCAATCCCATCTCTTCCACCAAGCCAAATCTGTGAGAGAGTGATTGTGTGTTGAGGAGTCTATCATCTTGAAGCACAAGAGCAAGGAGTTCATCGTCATTGCCGAGCCTATTACCTTTTGGAGGGTGGTGCCTCCTAGATTGGTTAGGTGTCGCTTGGGAGCCTCCTACTTCGTGTTGTGGAGTTGAACCAAGAAGTTTGTAAGGGCAAGGAGATTGCCTACTTCGTGAAGATCTACCCATAGTGAGGCTAGTCCTTCGTGGACGGAAGCCGTTATGGAATAGTCAAGGTTGCTACTTCGTGGACCCTTATGGGTGGAGCCCTCCGTGGACTCTCGCGACCGTTACCCTCCGTGGGTTGAAGACTCCATAAACGTGGACGTACGATAGCACCACCTATCGGAACCACGGGAAAAATCTTTGCGTCTCCAATTGCGTTTGATCTACCTATCTCAACTCTTTACTTCATGTGCAATGTCTTTACTTTCCGCTGCCATATTTGTTGACATGCATGTGTAGGGCTGTTAGACTTGCTAGACTTGCTAAAACTGTTAAAATCTGCCAACCAATTAACTTGAGTAAAGGTTAGGTTTTAAATTCCTGCTAGTAGTCTATAAACCCCCCCTCTAGACACTCTTCTAGTGATCCCTCACCAGGCTCGACACGTGGCGCAGACGCCTCCAGTTCCCCACGTCGCCTCAGCAACCACCCCGACTGACAAGGGCTGGCGCATGCCGCGGGGCCATCATTGCCCAGAATGCGGGGGGACGCCGGTTGGCCTTCGATCAGCTATAAATGGGCGAGGGAGACAGAGCCCCTAGTCCGTCTTCATCTTCTTACCTCCTCACTCCAAGCCGACGTTTCCGCAACCATGGCGCCAGTGAGGAGGCTTTCTGCCGCCGAGAAAGGGAAGGCCCGCCTGGAGGGACCAGACTCGCCACCTCCCAAGAGGGGCCGCGGCCGTCCCCGTAAGTACACCGCGATGCCAGGAGTGGCCCTCTGGGGGCGCGGGCGCACCCCCGTGAGCACCGGCACTACCTACGGCAGCCGTGGGAAGGCTCCTTCTCGTGCAAGCGGCCGTAGTAGCCGTGCCACCCGTGGCCGAGGGGGGAAGCTTGCGACGGGCGCCCCGTCCGCCCCGCCCACGATTCCACTCGGCCGACACGGCCCAGGAGTTCGTGGTGTGGGCAGAGAGACCGGCGATCAGCTGGCTCCAGCTCCCGTGCTTCTTCGCGGAGGCACTTCCGGCCGGAGGGCCTGCTGGCCTTTGGTTACAGGCCGACGGCTGCTGCAGTGAGGCCTCGTGGGTGGAGGTCGAGGTCTCCCCCGCAGGCTACGTCGTCCTGAACCGCGGGTGGCAGACGTTCGCCCGCGCTCGCGGCCTACAGGGGAGGCGTACCCTCCACTTCAAGCATGACGGTGTGGCAACGCTCTTCATAAAGATCTTCGGGGAGGACAGCAGGTGCTTGGGGTGCTGCCCGGAGGGTGACGGCGGCGATAGCGACGACCTCTCCGCAGACGACAGCCATCACGGTGGTGGCGTCCTCGGCAGTGAACTTGCCCTTGGCGACGGCCGTAGCACTTCCAGTAGCAGCGACACCTCCTCCGGGGGGATCTCGAGCGACGACGATTACGACGAGCCGCCACGCCGACGCGCCCGGACCAAGGAGGGCGGCGAGCCGTCGCGCAGCCGTGCCCCTGCCCCGGAAACCGTCGAGCCTCCATGCCGCCGTGCCCCCGTCAAGGAGGAGGAGGACTCTAACTGAGCACGGGCGGTGCCGGAGCCAGGCCTCAGGAGTGGCGGTCCTCGGGAGGCCGCCTTTTGTTTTTTTACTTCCTGCATCAAGAATCGTGGAGGGCCCCGTGGGGGCGTGTAATGAACTATTGCGCTTGCGCCTTTATGTTAGCATTTTTCACCCTTTACTCTAGTATTCATGTTGCTACCAATTGAAGGTTCCTACTTGTCGCGATTAGGATAACTTAGCTCGGTGTACTTGTGGTGGGTTCCTGCATCGTGAGGTGCAGCTGGGGCATCGGGGTAGCTTCTTCCTTGCGGATCAGACGGCTTCGGGGCCTCGAGAGGTGCCCGCTGCTCGCGAAGCTCCTGGTGGGTTCACGAGGAATCAGGTCCTCCGGAGGTGCCTCCTCGAGGCACCGCATCCTGCGGTGGTGCTGAAAACACGCTTTACATAGGGTTAGGGTTTCTTGATAACAAGCCAAATCGCGATCTCCCTTTCCTTGGTCATCCTTCTACCAGCGACCATTTTTGGTTGGAGCCCCCGAGCGAGGGTCGATCGTCGCTGGTATGCCGGGTCGCGATGCCCGGCAAGGCCAGGGGATGAGCGCTTCCTGAGGCCGGGGGCCTGAGGCAACATGTGCCTGCTGGCTCGCTCGAGAGCGTCGCGCGAGGATTAGGACGCCAAAGCTTTGGCGAGGTGCACACCGTGTCCAGCCCCCGTTCGCGGGGCAAGAGAGAGAGAGAGAGAGAGAAAACTGGCAGGTGCCAAACCTTTTAAAAACGAGACATCAAAACATGAAACACTGAAAGGAGAAAAATTCCCGTCCCTTTTTCGAACAGAGACGTGAAAACTTCGAGTTCATTCCAGAAAATGGCAAATTTGGTTAGAAAAGAGAGCAAAGAACAGCCGCGTCCACCACCTAAGCTAGTCTTCCCACCAGCGCGGAGCATGGGGTTTCCACTAGGCGTGGGCATAGTCATTGGAGGACCGTGTCCTCCGCCAGCGCGGAGCATGGGGCTTCCACTTGGGCGTGGGTGGGGGCCCCTCCATGTCCTCGGGGGACCCCGGGCATATAAAACCCACTCATTATTACGTGAGAGTGTCACGGGTAGAACTTCCGGAGGTGCTGGATGTTCCAGGCATTCTGGATGGGCACCCCGTCCTGCTTCTCCAGGCGTACGGCGCCAGGCCTGGAGACACGGGCGACCCTGAACGGGCCCTCCCACATGGGCGAGAGCTTGTGCAAGCCCTCCCTGGAGAGGACCCACCTCAGGACAAGGTCTCCAACCTCGAGGGTCCTAGAGCGGATGCTACTGCAGTGGTAGCGCCGCAGCGCCTGCTGGTACCTCGCTACGCGGAGCGAGGCTTGGCGGCGGGCCTCCTCCCCGAGCACGAGATCTGTTCCCCGCGAGGCATCCTGATGCTCCTCGTTGAATGCCAAGACCCGCGGGGAGCGATGCTTGACCTCGTGTGGGAGGACCGCCTCAGCCCCATATACGAGGAAGAACGGGGTCTCGCCGGTGGGCTTAGTCGCGGTGGTTCGGATGGACCAAAACACGGACTGAAGCTCACCGAGCCAACCCCTGCCGCAGGCCTCAAGCTTCTTCCGGACGCTCCTCGTCTTGAGGCCCCTCAGGACCTCCGCGGTTGCGCGCTCAGCCTGGCCGTTGCTCCGTGGGTGCGCCACTGAAGCGTAGCATATCTGCGTTCCAAGGTTAGCACAATATGTTCTAAAGAGGCTGCTTGTAAACTGTGAGCCATTGTCGGTAATGATACGGTTGGGGACACCGAAGCGGCTCACAAGGACCTTGATGAACTTGACGACCGAGCCGGCGGGGATGGTGCGCACGAGCTCCACCTCTGCCCACTTGGTGAACTTGTCGATGGCGATGCAGAGGTAACAGTAGCTGCCGGCTGCCCGAGGGAAAGGCCCCAGTATATCTAGCCCCCAAACCGCGAAGGGCCAGGAGAGCAGGATAGTTTGGAGGCCCTACGCGGGCTGATGAATCTGCTTGGCGTGGAATTGGCAGGCCTCGCAGGATCGGACCAGCTCGGCAGCGTCGTGGAGTGTCGTGGGCCAGTAGAAGCAGCTGCGGAACACCTTCCCCATGAGGGTGTGGGACGAGGAGTGGTGCCCGCACTCGCTGACGTGGCTTGAGACTGCGTCGGTATTTCCCCAAAGAGGAAGGGATGATGCAGCATGGCGACGGTAAGTATTTCCCTCAGTTATGAAACCAAGGTTATCGAACCAGTAGGAGGATCACCACCACCCAATAAGCAGCACCTGCACACAAATAACAAATACTTGCAACCCGACGCGAAAGAGAGGTTGTCAGTCTCTCTACGGTAAAAAGATAGATTAGGTAGTGATAGATAGGAGAGATAGATCTCTCAAGAACACAAAATAAAGACAGCAAATAAAATATGCAGCAATATGTTTTTGGTTTTTTGGTTTTGTAGATCTGAAAACAAAGAGGCAAAAAG